>JAWRVZ010000110.1:97500-1297500 GCA_037043235.1 Rhodeus uyekii
ACCAGCCCGCTACCATTCCAGAGGCCATCCCAGAGTAAGATGCTGCCATCCCAGTGACCATCCCAGACCAGCCCGCTACCGTCCCAGTGACCATCCCAGACCAGCCCGCTACCATCCCAGTGACCATCCCAGAAAAGCCCACTACCATCCCAGAGGCAATCCACGAGTCACCTTTGCTGCTTGCTTCACCCTTCATGCCGGCTCCACCCTGGCCCTCAGCTAGGGCTACAGATGTGAAGATTACCTGCCATTTCTGCTGGGTTCTGAAGTGTCTGAATATGATGGACACTTTAATATCCCATCAGGCTACGAGGAGGATTTATGAATGACAGTGAAACAATGCAACTGACACTGCTAGGTCACATGACAAAAACAACATGGCCGAATGTATATTAATACCGTAAATACTATACAGAACGTACATTTTTAAAAGCGACAAAGTAAATTCAAATTCACATGTATAACCTACTGCTATTTCAGATGCAGATAATCCGTTTTTAATAAAAATTTTGTTTGCTCCTCTCTCAAAACGTGGCACCCCGTATCTTAAACATGGATTTTTAAGGTCTGTTTTACACATGTATTTAAGTTGTCATTGGCACGGAGTTGTTTTTTTCCACCAAAGAATACAAATTGTGCCAACTATCCTCATTCTTCCTCATATCTATAATGGACATATCATTTTTAGATGATATGTCAGATGTTACGCACTGAAGGGAGCAACTGCCTTTTCATTTTAGCCATTTATTGTTTATTTTTTCAAGCGACACTATATTGTGCGTATGAGGAAAAAATGTTAAAAGAAATTGCTTCCAAAATGAAATAAAACAGGAAACGTTCTGGAGAAATTAGAGTTCCATTTATTTCATACAAAATATATATTACAATATTCTGGCCTTGTACAGCGGTCTTTCATCACTGTTAGGGCTGGTATCCTAATATGACTTATTTGTCACATTGCACAGAAGGTCTAACCACTGTGTGCAGAGATTAATAAAATTCCCCATTGTGAGCGTTAGATTTAATCCTATTAATCAAGTTTTGTGAAATGAAAGTGAAAGCAAAACTATTTCAGGCTTCCACAGCTTACTGATTCATTCATTTCACAAGACCAACACGTCAACGGATTCCACACTTTCGAGGAGAGGAGTAATTGTTGCAGTCGAGTGCTTAATAAAAAAAATACATGTACATGCAAACAACCATAAAGTCTGTATTAAAGTTAATTAGCTTAAATGAAAAGGCTGTTCCCTTAGAAGACAGGATAATTGATTTCTAATTGTTTTCACATTACTGCAATAAGGCATTTCATTAATCAAGTACCCTCAATTAGTCCAACCTGCAGAGAGTAATGTGACTGTCTGATTTGTCCTACACTAAAATAACTTTCATATGAAGCTTTATCTTACTTTCTTTCCACAAATAAACTGGCTTGACTGTTTCAATTTATCCAAAATGATAAGAGAATAAAACCCTTGTCCTTTTAAATCTACTTTTAATAGATTTCACTGTAGATCAAGCTATTCTCCATTAATGAATCTGAACAGAACAATATGTTTAAAAAGAGATCAGCAGTTGAATTGTATTTCTCAATAAGAAGTGATTTACAATTTTGACATTCACAACATTAGCAGTTACCCATGAGTTTAGACACTCTTCCCTAGACTTTGTTTCAAAGATACCAATATTTCCATAAGATAAATCATCACTACCCAAACTATCACTCCTGCAAAAATGGTTTTAATGCTTAGAAATGGCAAACAATCAACATGTGTCAAAAATATACCTGTTGGGCCGTCAGTCATTTCTCAGCCAGCCTTCTGCTTCAAAAAAACCCATATTTCTTTTAGATAAGAGTGACAATGGGAACAAAAATATGCTGGTCTTTTGAAATCTGTTGATAGATTTTAAGAAAGAAAAAAAGAACCCTGAGACGGTTTTTTTTTCCATGCACACAACGTTACCCAAATAAACTCTAATGAGATGGCATTTGTGAGATAAAATAGATGCATAAATGATAAAATACATGCTTAGATGATGGATGGAAACAATTTTCATGGTCACTTAAACTTTGCCTATCTACATTCACGGCACACCACTCAACTGAATCAAGGCTGTATTTTAATTCCTTACCTGGTGGAAACGTTCTATCGAGCGCTATTGAAATTGCAATAGAACGCTAATTGCAGGAACAGTTTCCCTGGAGCTACCAGGGTTAAGTGCCATTAGTCAATGTGAACAGGGAGGATTGTTGAACCAAATGTTGCTCTGGAATTAGAAGGACATGAACATGCATGCAAAAAAAAAAAACACTACTGATTTTGCTGATACTCTTGTAGTAGTTACTGTTATATGATCAACATAGGATTATTAAATATACAGTGGGATTCAAAATAGACCACTAGTGAATTTTTTTCTCTTTGACCTTTTCTAGGGTGGAAAAATGTATTTATAAAATTTGTATTTTGGTATCTCACTTTTATTTTGATGACAGCACCAAATCATGTGATATTGCTTTATATAACAGTTAAATAAAAGTTAATATTGGGTAACTTACAAACAAAAGTTTAAGTTTTCTTTCATATTACTCAAATATCTAGCTGTTTTAACATACCGTAATGAATGCAATACACATCAAGCATTCATCAAGTGTTCAAACACATTTTCCTCATTTTGCTGTTCTCCCCCAGCATCTCCTGCTAAAAGAAAACATTTAAAAGGAAGAATAATTCACTAGAACTTATAAATGCAATGTCATTTTTTAAAGAAATCCAATATTATGGGATAAATTAAAAAGTGAGCGATGTCAGAAAAGAAGGTGCCCCTTGAGCTCAATCATTAGTGAGATGCTTTGCGCAAAAAGATTTGCTATGCAACCCCTTAATGAATTTTCATGAAATTCTTTCATTATTGCAATTTCCAAGTTTCAGCAATCCATAATTATTCTGAAATTACATACAAGATTTTTCATTAAATTGCCACTGTGTTTACATTACATAACACAAGCCAATTCTATATACTTCAGATTTTGAACAAATTAATGCAAGCATGAGCATAATTTCCATAATGTATGCTATAGATTTCCCCCAGCTAATTGCAGAACAGTGTGAAACACAATCTATCTCAGACTGCAGTTATTTAAAGGATCCCAGGCTCCCAACAGCTCCAAACTCGATTCTTCCTATAAAGCCATCTTAAATTTAATAATGACTGACATGACCACAAGAGCATTGCATACAAAGATGCCCCATCCTATTTCAACAGGCTTCACGTGACAAATACTGAATGAACTGCTCTAGCCTCTACCAATTAAAGCAGCTCCATAACACATGCAGTTTCCTTTAAATTCAGCATTCAGATCATAAACCATTGCAGAAGGCTAGAGAGTTTATCAGAGCCGGAGAGAATTCCCTCCATTATCCAGCACTGTCTCTCTCTGCAGAAAAACTGGTATTATATTTGGATAATACCTCCTCAATAAGAGATGTTTTTAGATTTTTTACGTATTTTGGCTGTTCATTTACAAGACAACTGCCTTTTGGGGGCCTAAAAACGCAAAACCAAACTTTTGAAAATGGGTTTCTAACTCTACGTTTTTCAAAACACTAGCATTGTCGTCTCTGTGTACACTACAAAATTTGTGAAAAAACATGATGTAATGCACATACAAATTACACGTTCATCGCACATATTGTTTCTTTACAAAGTGAAATGCTGAAGCCATTTAATACTGTTTGTTTTGAAATTGAAATAATTATTTACTATACTATAAGCTAAACTATTTACTATAAGCCCACATCTAGTACCCATTCGCCTCCAAAAAAAAACAAAAAAAAAAATCGAATCACATGGTACAACTGGAAACAACTTACCAGTAGCGGACTTAGCAAATTTGGGGCACTAAGCAAACTTTGAGAGGCTCTTTTCTTAAACCGTTATTAAATAAATTAAATTGTATTATAGTTAAACCTCCTTAATTTTACCTTTCCCTGTAATGTCTGTGTTTCCCCAACAGATAGTGCACTCCAAAGACACTGACCTTTGTTTGAGTGTGACGTGTTACTCTCTACTTCACTTTTTCGCTTTGCACTTTGAGCCCTTCAGTAAAAATGAGCGTACCGAAGAAAAGAAAAGTAGACAGTAAGTGCCAAGTTGGGTTACTCCAATTGGCACAAACCAGTTTACACCACCAGACCATGTTGCTTCTATAGCCAAAAGCCATTGTTTATCGAAGAAATTGACAAAATCAAGCATGACTGAAGTATGTGTATGGGGTTCAATGCTGAAAAACCATAATCATAGTGATAAACAGTGAACTCAGGTCTTGTATTACAATTACAATTGAAAAATCTATGTCTGGCAACAAAAAATCGGGGTAAAATCATATCTTTAAACATTGTGTGGGTGTGCTTGTGTCAGGGGGTGAGAGGGTGAACCCTGAGTCTTTAGCACCCTGTGTGTTTCAAATTAAGTCCTATTTATGTACAGAAATGCTTCTCAGTGTGACAGAAGGTTTTTAGTCCTCAGTTCATGAGTTTTGAACGACACAAGTTCAAAAGTTCTGGCTCGGATATTACAGACTCATAGTACATATAGTATAGTGGTCTATATCATAGTATAAAGGAGTTCAGGTGGATGAGGCCAGGTGAAGACATTATTCTCCCGCAGCTATTGCATGCAGCTCACTTCCACTTTTTCACCCACCACCTGGATGACTTACTTTCATATCTGACCAGGATGTACTTGCCTTTCAGATGTTTCAGACAGTCGGTAGCAGTTGAGGGGAGGTTTTCTGATAGGTTGCGGAAATCTAGTGTAGTTGGATCATAGCACTTGCAGATGCAGGTCTTTCACAGAAACATGAAATTTCCCTCCACTGAATTGTAGTTGGTTCTTTAGAGGTTACTTGATGAATTTTCAGTGTGTCATTCACAGCTGGGACATTTTTTGGGACAGATTCATCATACTTTGCGATGGCTTTCTCTAGTATCCAATGTGACTTGATGGTAGAGTGTTGATCCTTCAGGAAGTCAGTGGCTCTTTGGAACTGCAGTATCTGCAATATACTTTACTGCCCCACCTACTCCATCAGAAGCTCCTTTCTCATTAGATTTCTCACTAAAGCTCCAAGTGACCCGTTGGAACCCAGATTGAAAAGGCACTGCATAGATAGATAGATAGATAGATAGATAGATAGATAGATAGATAGATAGATAGATAGATAGATAGATAGATAGATAGATAGATAGATAGATAGATAGATAGATAGATAGATAGATAGATAGATAGTTTACTGTCATTTCACATGTACAAGTACAGTATAACGAAATTAAACTTGGAGCAAGTCTCTTAGCCGCAGCATGTGCATGCGCCGCCATACTTTTTTTTTCTCCAGAGATTACAGAATGCAGTTTAGCAAGCATTACATAGCACAGACATGACATACACGTTACATGCGGTTCGCATGATGGAATTTTTTGAATGGGTTGGGAGGAGGCGATAGATAAGGACAGGCAGACGGATGGATGGGGGCGGGTTTGTATAGTGTATCTGAGAGTCTGAGATTGTGATGAGAATGTGTGGATGTAGCCAAAGCTGCAGATGTTGACTAGCTCAGTTTCATGTTTTTGTCCTTGAAGGGAGATAAGAGTGCACAGGAGATAGTAGACTGGCTGAAACAGGCTGGATTCCCAAATGAGAGATAGGGACAAAGTCAGGAAAATACAATTTTTGATCTTCGGTAATTTGTCCGGATCATAATCAATCAGTTCTGGTCCTCAGCACTCACTCACGACCGGACGATGCAGTTCCTTAGACATTTCGTCTAGCCTCACGGCCAGACCGGTTACTGTTCGTAAAAGCATTGAGTAGTTAAAAGTTTTTCTTGTTCCTGTATTGGGTCACTGGTCCGTCATTAATGACAGTATGTACAAGACGATATGTCACATTTGGCTATGGCCTCCATCAATACAAGCTCCATGTGAGTCCATACAGCACGTTCATCATGGCAGAGAGAGGCATAGGAGAAGGAGGCCGTATGAGCCCGTACACACCACACAGTTCTGGATTGTCGCCGAAGTGGATAGTAAAGTCCAGATGAATGCAGACTTCGTCCTCACGTAGAGTTTCTTGCAGCAGGATCAGCATTCTCTTGTGCTCTGTCACAATTATTTCATTTGACTGAATTATGATATTTTTAATTTATTTAACAATTAATGTTTTAATCAAAAATCTACACCATTATTTTCTTTTAATTTGTTCAATAGTAATTTTAGTTATCAATTAATTCAATAGCAAATAATTCATGATACATCAGATATTTCTTGATTGAGTTTTACAGTTTTCATATACATTATGTAACAAGCAGAACCAAAACTATTAATTTCCTGTTTAATCTGTCCAAAGGATTATCAAAAGATGTGATAATGACAAATTAACATATGACACTGTTTTCTATCAATCACGTTATGGCACTTTTTATTCATTTCGTATTCGCTCAAAACAGCAACAAAAATCACAACAGCGCTGAGAGGTTTACATGTTTTCAATTACTAAATATTTTAAATTGAATATTTGTTTCAAGATTTATGCAATAAAAGACTTGTTGAAAGGTTAAATCAACAGTTTTTTATTAAGCTAGTAAACCTAAAATAGCCACTAAAAAACACTCAGTTTCAGTGGACAGTTTTTGTGCTCAGGCATGATGTTTAAATTATTGGTGATTGCAAAATTACATTTGATCTCTGATTAATAATTTGCGGTGCCGAGTTGATGTCCAAACTGACACTTTCTCTGGCGTTTCCGTTCTTTCTCTCTTGCAATCAGGTAGACATTCCCAAAAAGATCAGGGAATTTAGTCATCAGGTTGATTTTCACAGCATCTGTTTTACTGTGGAGAGAACGACACACAAACAACACAATTATTGAAGAAACTCATAATTTCTTACAAATCTATCATATTTCTTTCTTTCTGGCTGTTGATCATAATTGATCAGGCGTTACTTTATTAGTTCTCCTTGTGCTGTAAACATATTACCAGCTCGGGTTGTGCATAATTTTTCTATAATGTAACAGTCCATTGTAAATTATCCTTCTAAGTCACTAATGCTCATGTTGGTTGTGTATCAACACCTTTCATCAGTCCAGATGCAGGAGTCTGCAAGCGTTTGCTCCACAGTCAGTCTCTCCTCTGGAGTTTCATTGATCATCCACTCGACAAGATCCTTCGCTACATCATCATCATCATCATCCAGAATCGGACCCTCAAATGAGACGCACAGGAAGGTAATTGGAAAAAAAAATTAATTGGAGCACAATAAAAAAACCGAATCATTTCATAAATAAGCTGTTTTGCATTGTCTTAGCTTTTCAATGAATCAAATATGGCTGTGATGCCTTCTTTCCCGTCTTTCCAATCTCTCGTGTTCTTGCTCAGACGTGGACCGGCTCTGATCTCTCTGGTTGGCGGCTTGAGTTCCCTGTCGGGACGGGTTGAATTTTGGGCTTCGGGTCAATTCTCGAGCTCAAGCCCTCCATCAAAGACAGCAAGTGTGTGATTTCCTACACAATACAAAGCTTAAATGAACTTAACTTATGGATGTTTCTTTACAGCAGAACTGAATTCTGTTTGCATCATTATTTTCTGTGTGTATTTAAATGGTGACGACTACTAAAAGAACATTAAAATGAACTCACAAACTTGAAAATCTTACTACAAATACTGCAGAACTGATCAATTCTACTAATCCCACTCTGTCTGTTACACTTCCTCACACCTGAAATCACTGATCGGCTGAATCTCCTGAACTTCAATCTACAACCGAGCGTTTCTAATCCATTCATGCTGTAACATCTGCTCTAACGTCGGCCGTTTAGCTGGATCCTTGGTTAGACACCGGATAATCAGATCACTGCATTCTGTGCACATTTTAATGAGCAGAGCTGGTTAGTCAAGACTCGGCATGAAAGAAAAGATCATCTAAAACAAGAACAATATAATGTACACTGTTCTTTATCTTTACTTTTTTATATTATAATTTTTTTATTTTTCTTGAACTGTTTCTCTACAGATCCTTTGCTTTATGTGTGCATTTATAAAAGTTAGCAATATTATTCACTCACCTCTGGACAAGTTGGAGTTCTGAAATGTAACGTTATTTTGAGTGATTTCCGTTTTGTTGAGAAAAGGAGAACATGCGTTCACCATCTCGTAGAGCATCACTCCTAGAGCCCAGACATTGGCGGGGACGGCGTGGAATTCGGGTTCTGTGAAGACTTCAGGTGGGATGTATTCCCGTAATCCTGCAATCAAGACATTTGCACATTGTTGAGCTTCTTTTTGTTTAAGTGTCCACAAATATTTAAGTCGATACATTCAGGTTTCCACACTCCTGAAATGCTCACCAATGTATGTTTTGCTCTGGTAGCCGTCACTGCTGAGTATCTGACCGCAGCCAAAGTCGATCAGCTTGAGCTCTAATGTCTTCTTCTTCATCAGGAAGTTGTCCACATGAACGTCGTTGTGAAAGACGCCGTGCTCGATGCAGTGATGGACTGCCAACACAGCCTGTCGCATGATGACCCGCGCTGTTGTTTCATCCAGTTCAGGGTTACGAATGATGAAGTCCAGCAAGCTCTCACAAGGTTCAGGGAACTCCATGATGAGAGTGAATTCTCGGGGGTGTTCGAACCACTCGTACAGCTGTATTACGTAGGGGCTGACGGGTTCTTGCCTCATCAGTAGCAGCAGCGCCACTTCTGTCACCAGAGGTTCGGGATGGCCAGGCTAGAAGAACAATAGCAGACAGAAGGTTAGCTGGGTAAAAATCTGAAGATAGCATATAATGTTTAAGTGAACTTTTCTTTGCTCTTTGTAGATTCGTTTAACAGAAGCTTTTCAGCTCAAAGTTTGTTGGCGTTTCTTGGCTTATTTATAGCTAATCTTCATACAGGTGTATTAACGACTTGACCAACTTACGATATCAAGATAACGATTGTTGTTAATCTTGTGGATCTGCTTGATGGCAACCTGCAAATAAAACAACAAACAAAAACCCTTCATTGACAGTATTCAAGCACCTGAACTTGCACCAAGTATAAAACCATCTGTGAATTGTTTTAAATATGTTTTGATGAACGCAAGAGCAAAATGTTTGTATAATTGTGTAAGATTTACCCTTTTGCCATCAAATTTCCGCGTTCCCTTGTACACTTTTCCAAATCCTCCGGATCCAAGCATCTTTCCCACGGTATAGAGAGACTTGAAGGATCCTAAAAAAAAGAAAGAAGGAAAAACATATAAGCTAGATTATTCAATTTAATACTTTTAAGATAGAGAAAATAATATGAATATTCTCTGAAATCAAGCCTTAAGATATGTTTAGCGGAAAACAAGACAGCAATACTGTTTAAAATAATGTTGAAGAAATAATGACTGTCGGTTTACCGTTGCTCGGCCTGAAGCTGGAGGGATCGGGATCAGGCTCCGGGTCCAGATGTGCTGGAGGGACGAAAGGCTCCACAACATCCACAGCACAACTGTTGCAACAGCAGAGGAAAGGACATCTTATTGTCTTCCACAGCTCCTGGATGAACCAACGAATTCCCTTCCTCTTCTTGCGTTCTGTAGGTGTTCCTGAAATCAAGAAAAACATTTGAAATTGAAATGAAACAATGAAATTATGACACTTACATTTAATGTTCGATTTGTAATGTTACAAATCCAAATCGCGCAAATATTATACGACGGCACTGCTTTCTGCTCAATAACTGCATAAATGTCCCAAAGTCTTATTTCACAATACTAAGTATTAACATCCTGTATTTTGTAGAGAATTTCAGTGAAATTTTACAGAGCATTGGCAAATATGACCAGACGGTAACTTGTTAAAAACTTGAAGCAGTCTTACACACAAAATAGCAAAATCTCTATCAGGACACTTTACAGCTTCCCGCCTTATTTCAATCTGACCTGTTGATCTCTTGTTCACAGGAGACGCCTTCATGGCAACTGAAGTCTCTGGTGGCTCGACAGGAACTTGACCTGGCAGTGGAGGACACATCACCTCTTGGAGGCTGTCCGAACTGGACAAACTCCCGTTGCCACAACTGTCCTGTTCGTTTGGGCTGTCCGGTCTATGTCCACTCAACCTCCTCTCAACGATGTATGTGCCTCTGCTGCCAAGGCTCAACTCTCTGCTTAATCTCCTCTCCATATCGTCCTCAGACATCGAAGGTGATGTGGACACGATGGCCGGTGAATAATCCGTCTCAGTAGAAGCTGCTTTCCTGGATCTGGAGCCTGAGACGGGAACATTTCACACACCACATAGTACTGTTTTAATAATAATCAATCATCAATGTCAGTGGTCAAATTTTTTTTTTTTTTTACTATAGTTACTCAAATTGAAAGGATTCAGATCTGGTGAAAACTGGTGATCACATTGTTTTCTTCGCTCAATTTCCTTCGCATTAATTTAGTCAATCACTGAATAACAAACCATAAACAAATGAAAAACTAGATAATTCACCTCCTTTTTCACTCCTGAGAGCCAAAGACATCCTCCTTCAATCTGCAATAAAAACACTACAAAATACAATACAAAACAGAATAAACAGAACAACAACTCTTCTGAAATACCCCACCCTCCAAAACTATGAAAAATATAATAAAATAATAAAACCAAACAATAAAATGAAATATAAACTCCAAACTCCTCCAAAAAACAGAAAATAACAATAAAATAAATGTTCTTGGAAATAATAATAATAAAGAAAATGCTGTAAAGAAAATCTCCTTCGAACTCCTCCTAGAATAAAAGTCCTCCGAAAAGCTTCAAAGTCACAAGATCAGCAGAAAATATTCAGCAGTCTCTGAATTCGCCTCGTCTCTCATCAACAGACAGAGATCTGTTTAGTGTTTATATTTGCGCTCAGAAATCATAACACGCGTCGCCATAGCAACTCACATTCGAATCACTCACACAGATGCGCGCGCACGTGAAGCGGTGTCAATTAGCGCTTATACTTGCGAAAATCAATGCAAATAAAACTATCCGTACATGAATACAAGAGATTTCCATGCTGCTAATGATTAATGACTTTTGAAAGCGTGTGCGAGAGAAAGCGAGACTCACTCGCTATAAGGTAATATTGATAGAATAATAATCGCCACAAAGAGATGTGCGCGCAGTTTAGGGGATTTCAGGTGTAGGAGCAGAGTGTTATATAATAGTGTGGAAACTTGTTTTCGTCACGGAATAAAACTACTAAAAGACACATTTAGTAAGTTTAAAAGGAGTAGAGCACCAACATTGGTAAACTTGCGATATAGCGTAGGCAATTAATAACATTACAATAGACCCAAAACAGTTTTAATAACATGAAAAGACACCCAACAAAGGTGATTGTGGGGTTGTTTTAGTGGAATTTATATGCATTTATATAGGAAATATATAATAATATATACCATTAATGGTTGTTACTGACAGCAGATGTCATATAATGATATTATATTATAATCAATATTTAAAATTATACAAATCTGTCATTTTTCCATGACTATATGTAACAGGGTTAAAAAGAGAAAATGTTAAGTTTTATGACTTTCATCAAAATTAATTTGTGAAATGAGATTTATGAGACCTCTGGTTGGGACATTGAGTAATTGCTGGGTAATTTACCTTTAAGTTAGATGCCACGCCCCTTTCTCCGTCAGAAAGAGTTTATCTCACGGAGAGAGTGGTAGGTAAAATGTGCTCCAGCACTAAATTTGAGATAATACACTATTAATTTCACCCAGTTCAGTAAATTTAGTTTTCTACGATTTTGGGTAACTATTTTAGTTGTTTTATATGAGCTCAAATGTGTTAAGTTAAAACATTAAGTCTTCATGTGCGCAGTAGCATAAATTGTCTTTTCAGTTTGAATATTGGGTGTATCAAGTGTATGTTTTTGTTCTTGTAGATGTGATATGAGTTTAATGTCCAGTGTCGCCAGAGGAAACATTTATCTCCTGTTTTACAGGTATGTTTGACTGTTAATCGTTAAATGTTCTATCGAAATGAGTTCGCGTTGCATCGCGATCGAGTGTTTGAAAACAGGTCAGAAAGAGTTTATCTCACGGAGAGAGTGATGTGATATGAGTTTAATGTCCAGTGTCGCCAGAGGAAACATTTATCTCCTGTTTTCCAGAAATAAACACAACGCATGAAACGCGGTTCCTTGTGTCCTTCTGGTGTTTTGAGGAGCGTTACATATACATGCTGGTCACATAAACAAACTATGATGCTATTATTACAATTATTTCGTTGGACTGAATTATATTTTTATTTAACAATTAATTTTTTTTAAATCAAAAATCTACACCATTATTCTCTTTTAATTTGTTCAATAGCAAATGATTTGTGATACATCAGATGTTTCTTGATTGAGTTTTACAGTTTTAACATACAATATGTAACAAGCATAACCAAAACTATTTACTTTTCAATCTGTCCAATGAATTATGTAATGATTGGACACTCAGGCAGGGATCCAATTGCATGTATTTTTAAAAAGAGTAGTGGTACAGGCGGGGAAGTCGGGGCAGGCAGAGAACATACACAAACGATAATCCAGGCAAAGATCAGGGGAGGCAGACAGAATCAAAAACGGGTATACAGCAGAATCGGAGACAGGAAACCAGAGAGGGATGTAAACGCTCAGAATTGTGCACTAAGGCAAAATAAGACTTTACAATGACAGTGTGTTTAACAATCCTTTATAGTCCGGGATATGGTTAACAGCTAGTGCAGTAATCAATCCAATGCTTGGGCTTCTGGGAAATGTAGCGTGTGTGTGTGTGTGTGTGTGTGTGTGTGTGTGTGTGTGTGTGTGTGTGTGTGTGTATTCGGACGATGGTGCTCTCCGGTGGCCAGAGGAGGGAAGTAAGGAGCTCGTCATCGTAACAGATTATCAAAAGATGTGATAATGACAAATTAACATATGACACTGTTTTCTGTCAATCACGTTATGGCACTTTTTATTAATTTCGTATTCGCTCAAAAAAGCAACAAAAATAACAACAGCACTGAGGTTTTCAATTATTAAATATTTTAAACTGAATACTTGTTTCAAGATTTATGCAATAAAAGACTTGTTGAAAGGTTAAATCAACAGTTTTTAAATTATGCAGGTAAACCTAAAATAGCCAGTAAAACACAATTTTTGTGCTCAGGTATGATGTTTAAATTATTGGTGATTGCAAAATTACATTTGATCTCTGATTAATAATTTGCGGTGCCGAGTTGATGTCCAAACTGACACTTTCTCTGGCGTTTCCGTTCTTTCTCTCTTGCAATCAGGTAGACATTCCCAAAAAGATCAGGGAATTTAGTCATCAGGTTGATTTTCACAGCATCTGTTTTACTGTGGAGAGAACGACACACAAACAACACAATTATTGAAGAAACTCATCATTTCTTACAAATCTATCATATTTCTTTCTTTCTGGCTGTTGATCATAATTGATCAGGTGTTACTTTATTAGTTCTCCTTGTGCTGTAAACATATTACCAGCTCGGGTTGTGCATAATTTTTCTATAATGTAACAGTCCATTGTAAATTATCCTTCTAAGTCACTAATGCTCATGTTGGTTGTGTATCAACACCTTTCATCAGTCCAGATGCAGGAGTCTGCAAGCGTTTGCTCCACAGTCAGTCTCTCCTCTGGAGTTTCATTGATCATCCACTCGACAAGATCCTTCGCTACATCATCATCATCATCATCCAGAATCGGACCCTCAAATGAGACGCACAGGAAGGTAATTGGAAAAAAAAATTAATTGGAGCACAATAAAAAAACCGAATCATTTCATAAATAAGCTGTTTTGCATTGTCTTAGCTTTTCAATGAATCAAATATGGCTGTGATGCCTTCTTTCCCGTCTTTCCAATCTCTCGTGTTCTTGCTCAGACGTGGACCGGCTCTGATCTCTCTGGTTGGCGGCTTGAGTTCCCTGTCGGGACGGGTTGAATTTTGGGCTTCGGGTCAATTCTCGAGCTCAAGCCCTCCATCAAAGACAGCAAGTGTGTGATTTCCTACACAATACAAAGCTTAAATGAACTTAACTTATGGATGTTTCTTTACAGCAGAACTGAATTCTGTTTGCATCATTATTTTCTGTGTGTATTTAAATGGTGACGACTACTAAAAGAACATTAAAATGAACTCACAAACTTGAAAATCTTACTACAAATACTGCAGAACTGATCAATTCTACTAATCCCACTCTGTCTGTTACACTTCCTCACACCTGAAATCACTGATTGGCTGAATCTCCTGAACTTCAATCTACAACCGAGCGTTTCTAATCCATTCATGCTGTAACATCTGCTCTAACGTCGGCCGTTTAGCTGGATCCTTGGTTAGACACCGGATAATCAGATCACTGCATTCTGTGCACATTTTAATGAGCAGAGCTGGTTAGTCAAGACTCGGCATGAAAGAAAAGATCATCTAAAACAAGAACAATATAATGTACACCGTTCTTTATCTTTACTTTTTTATATTATAATTTTTTTATTTTTCTTGAACTGTTTCTCTACAGATCCTTTGCTTTATGTGTGCATTTATAAAAGTTAGCAATATTATTCACTCACCTCTGGACAAGTTGGAGTTCTGAAATGTAACGTTATTTTGAGTGATTTCCGTTTTGTTGAGAAAAGGAGAACATGCGTTCACCATCTCGTAGAGCATCACTCCTAGAGCCCAGACATTGGCGGGGACGGCGTGGAATTCGGGTTCTGTGAAGACTTCAGGTGGGATGTATTCCCGTAATCCTGCAATCAAGACATTTGCACATTGTTGAGCTTCTTTTTGTTTAAGTGTCCACAAATATTTAAGTCGATACATTCAGGTTTCCACACTCCTGAAATGCTCACCAATGTATGTTTTGCTCTGGTAGCCGTCACTGCTGAGTATCTGACCGCAGCCAAAGTCGATCAGCTTGAGCTCTAATGTCTTCTTCTTCATCAGGAAGTTGTCCACATGAACGTCGTTGTGAAAGACGCCGTGCTCGATGCAGTGATGGACTGCCAACACAGCCTGTCGCATGATGACCCGCGCTGTTGTTTCATCCAGTTCAGGGTTACGAATGATGAAGTCCAGCAAGCTCTCACAAGGTTCAGGGAACTCCATGATGAGAGTGAATTCTCGGGGGTGTTCGAACCACTCGTACAGCTGTATTACGTAGGGGCTGACGGGTTCTTGCCTCATCAGTAGCAGCAGCGCCACTTCTGTCACCAGAGGTTCGGGATGGCCAGGCTAGAAGAACAATAGCAGACAGAAGGTTAGCTGGGTAAAAATCTGAAGATAGCATATAATGTTTAAGTGAACTTTTCTTTGCTCTTTGTAGATTCGTTTAACAGAAGCTTTTCAGCTCAAAGTTTGTTGGCGTTTCTTGGCTTATTTATAGCTAATCTTCATACAGGTGTATTAACGACTTGACCAACTTACGATATCAAGATAACGATTGTTGTTAATCTTGTGGATCTGCTTGATGGCAACCTGCAAATAAAACAACAAACAAAAACCCTTCATTGACAGTATTCAAGCACCTGAACTTGCACCAAGTATAAAACCATCTGTGAATTGTTTTAAATATGTTTTGATGAACGCAAGAGCAAAATGTTTGTATAATTGTGTAAGATTTACCCTTTTGCCATCAAATTTCCGCGTTCCCTTGTACACTTTTCCAAATCCTCCGGATCCAAGCATCTTTCCCACGGTATAGAGAGACTTGAAGGATCCTAAAAAAAAGAAAGAAGGAAAAACATATAAGCTAGATTATTCAATTTAATACTTTTAAGATAGAGAAAATAATATGAATATTCTCTGAAATCAAGCCTTAAGATATGTTTAGCGGAAAACAAGACAGCAATACTGTTTAAAATAATGTTGAAGAAATAATGACTGTTGGTTTACCGTTGCTCGGCCTGAAGCTGGAGGGATCGGGATCAGGCTCCGGGTCCAGATGTGCTGGAGGGACGAAAGGCTCCACAACATCCACAGCACAACTGTTGCAACAGCAGAGGAAAGGACATCTTATTGTCTTCCACAGCTCCTGGATGAACCAACGAATTCCCTTCCTCTTCTTGCGTTCTGTAGGTGTTCCTGAAATCAAGAAAAACATTTGAAATTGAAATGAAACAATGAAATTATGACACTTACATTTAATGTTCGATTTGTAATGTTACAAATCCAAATCGCGCAAATATTATACGACGGCACTGCTTTCTGCTCAATAACTGCATAAATGTCCCAAAGTCTTATTTCACAATACTAAGTATTAACATCCTGTATTTTGTAGAGAATTTCAGTGAAATTTTACAGAGCATTGGCAAATATGACCAGACGGTAACTTGTTAAAAACTTGAAGCAGTCTTACACACAAAATAGCAAAATCTCTATCAGGACACTTTACAGCTTCCCGCCTTATTTCAATCTGACCTGTTGATCTCTTGTTCACAGGAGACGCCTTCATGGCAACTGAAGTCTCTGGTGGCTCGACAGGAACTTGACCTGGCAGTGGAGGACACATCACCTCTTGGAGGCTGTCCGAACTGGACAAACTCCCGTTGCCACAACTGTCCTGTTCGTTTGGGCTGTCCGGTCTATGTCCACTCAACCTCCTCTCAACGATGTATGTGCCTCTGCTGCCAAGGCTCAACTCTCTGCTTAATCTCCTCTCCATATCGTCCTCAGACATCGAAGGTGATGTGGACACGATGGCCGGTGAATAATCCGTCTCAGTAGAAGCTGCTTTCCTGGATCTGGAGCCTGAGACGGGAACATTTCACACACCACATAGTACTGTTTTAATAATAATCAATCATCAATGTCAGTGGTCAAATTTTTTTTTTTTTTACTATAGTTACTCAAATTGAAAGGATTCAGATCTGGTGAAAACTGGTGATCACATTGTTTTCTTCGCTCAATTTCCTTCGCATTAATTTAGTCAATCACTGAATAACAAACCATAAACAAATGAAAAACTAGATAATTCACCTCCTTTTTCACTCCTGAGAGCCAAAGACATCCTCCTTCAATCTGCAATAAAAACACTACAAAATACAATACAAAACAGAATAAACAGAACAACAACTCTTCTGAAATACCCCACCCTCCAAAACTATGAAAAATATAATAAAATAATAAAACCAAACAATAAAATGAAATATAAACTCCAAACTCCTCCAAAAAACAGAAAATAACAATAAAATAAATGTTCTTGGAAATAATAATAATAAAGAAAATGCTGTAAAGAAAATCTCCTTCGAACTCCTCCTAGAATAAAAGTCCTCCGAAAAGCTTCAAAGTCACAAGATCAGCAGAAAATATTCAGCAGTCTCTGAATTCGCCTCGTCTCTCATCAACAGACAGAGATCTGTTTAGTGTTTATATTTGCGCTCAGAAATCATAACACGCGTCGCCATAGCAACTCACATTCGAATCACTCACACAGATGCGCGCGCACGTGAAGCGGTGTCAATTAGCGCTTATACTTGCGAAAATCAATGCAAATAAAACTATCCGTACATGAATACAAGAGATTTCCATGCTGCTAATGATTAATGACTTTTGAAAGCGTGTGCGAGAGAAAGCGAGACTCACTCGCTATAAGGTAATATTGATAGAATAATAATCGCCACAAAGAGATGTGCGCGTGTAGCCGGTGTGAAAAAGATTTTAAAACTCATTTATTTGTTCAGATTTTTTCTACAATATTTGTGTAAATTAGTTTTATTTTGTTTAAAGTAATTGTTTTAATTTCATATTTTTGTAATAAGTGTGAATTATTGAACTTCACAAAATTTTGTTGTTTTTCTATTTTGTTTATAGTTTAAAAGTATGTTGGTTATGGGACTACTTTATTTGAGGAGGGATATCAGTGGCAATAGCGGGGGTTTTTCCAGGTGCGCGTCACCTGATAGTCTCAGTTTGTTACGAGACTGTGGACGCGCAGCATATGACTCTCTCTCGTCGAGTACTGGTACAGTGACAATTTGTTTCAATGTACATTAGCGAAGGATGTATACTGTCATTTTGTTGTTAGTGGTGTTTAAAATGTATTATTCAATGTTTTTTTGAGCTAGTCGTTTTTGTTGTATGTTTAGTGTGTTCCAGAGAGAGAGAGACTTCATCTGATTGTTTATCTACACTGATGTCCATCTTTTTTTGTTACAGGTATGTTTAAAATAATTCTGTTTAGAATGAAGAGATTATTTGGGTTGTCGATTTAATGTGCAGCTTATTATGGGAGCGAGAGTGTGATGCACGTGTAGTATGCGACGCACGTGGTGCGGCCTGTATCTCGCCATACACATGTGGTACAGTGGTAATAACTATTTAATCTTTATTTGATTTGTTATTTGTAATAATAAGATTATATATAGTTAATATCATCGTTATAACATAATAGTAAACACTATAAGTAACATATGTCGGTGATGTTAGGTTGAATACTATATATACTTGTAATATATGTATTTTATATACTATTGTATTGTATTAGTAATTGTTTAATGTACATTTTATAGAATAAGAAACGTTATATTTATGTTTTTGTTATTAATGTTTCTATTTTATTTTCTGGTTGTTTTTTTGATTAAATGTACTGATAGTCTCAGTTTGTTACGAGACTGTGGACGCGCAGCATATGACTCTCTCTCGTCGAGTACTGTGTGTTCCAGAGAGAGAGAGACTTCATCTGATTGTTTATCTACACTGATGTCCATCTTTTTTTGTTACAGTAAAAAAAAAAAATCATCTGAAGTCAAGTGTTCGTGTGGTTTATGGGTGAAGACCGGTTCAAGTCCGTTACACGCGCAGTTTAGGGGATTTCAGGTGTAGGAGCAGAGTGTTATATAATAGTGTGGAAACTTGTTTTCGTCACGGAATAAAACTACTAAAAGACACATTAAGTAAGTTTAAAAGGAGTAGAGCACCAACATTGGTAAACTTGCGATATAGCGTAGGCAATTAATAACATTAAAATAGACCCAAAACAGCTTTAATAACATGAAAAGACACCCAACAAAGGTGATTGTGGGGTTGTTTTAGTGGAATTTATATGCATTTATATAGGAAATATATAATAATATATACCATTAATGGTTGTTACTGACAGCAGATGTCATATAATGATATTATATTATAATCAATATTTAAAATTATACAAATCTGTCATTTTTCCATGACTATATGTAACAGGGTTAAAAAGAGAAAGTGTTAAGTTTTATGACTTTCATCAAAATTAATTTGTGAAATGAGATTTATGAGACCTCTGGTTGGGACATTGAGTAATTGCTGGGTAATTTACCTTTAAGTTAGATGCCACGCCCCTTTCTCCGTCAGAAAGAGTTTATCTCACGGAGAGAGTGGTAGGTAAAATGTGCTCCAGCACTAAATTTGAGATAATACACTATTAATTTCACCCAGTTCAATAAATTTAGTTTTCTATGATTTTGGGTAACTATTTTAGTTGTTTTATATGAGATCAAATGTGTTAAGTTAAAACATTAAGTCTTCATGTGCGCAGTAGCATAAATTGTCTTTTCAGTTTGAATATTGGGTGTATCAAGTGTATGTTTTTGTTCTTGTAGATGTGATATGAGTTTAATGTCCAGTGTCGCCAGAGGAAACACTTATCTCCTGTTTTACAGGTATGTTTGACTGTTAATCGTTAAATGTTCTATCGAAATGAGTTCGCGTTGCATCGCGATCGAGTGTTTGAAAACAGGTCAGAAAGAGTTTATCTCACGGAGAGAGTGATGTGATATGAGTTTAATGTCCAGTGTCGCCAGAGGAAACATTTATCTCCTGTTTTCCAGAAATAAACACAACGCATGAAACGCGGTTCCTTGTGTCCTTCTGGTGTTTTGAGGAGCGTTACATATACATGCTGGTCACATAAACAAACTATGATGCTATTATTACAATTATTTCGTTTGACTGAATTATATTTTTATTTAACAATTAATTTTTTTTAAATCAAAAATCTACACCATTATTCTCTTTTAATTTGTTCAATAGCAAATGATTTGTGATACATCAGATGTTTCTTGATTGAGTTTTACAGTTTTAACATACAATATGTAACAAGCATAACCAAAACTATTTACTTTTCAATCTGTCCAATGAATTATGTAATGATTGGACACTCAGGCAGGGATCCAATTGCATGTATTTTTAAAAAGAGTAGTGGTACAGGCGGGGAAGTCGGGGCAGGCAGAGAACATACACAAACGATAATCCAGGCAAAGATCAGGGGAGGCAGACAGAATCAAAAACGGGTATACAGCAGAATCGGAGACAGGAAACCAGAGAGGGATGTAAACGCTCAGAATTGTGCACTAAGGCAAAATAAGACTTCACAATGACAGTGTGTTTAACAATCCTTTATAGTCCGGGATATGGTTAACAGCTAGTGCAGTAATCAATCCAATGCTTGGGCTTCTGGGAAATGTAGCGTGTGTGTGTGTGTGTGTGTGTATTCGGACGATGGTGCTCTCCGGTGGCCAGAGGAGGGAAGTAAGGAGCTCGTCATCGTAACAGATTATCAAAAGATGTGATAATGACAAATTAACATATGACACTGTTTTCTGTCAATCACGTTATGGCACTTTTTATTAATTTCGTATTCGCTCAAAAAAGCAACAAAAATAACAACAGCACTGAGGTTTTCAATTATTAAATATTTTAAACTGAATACTTGTTTCAAGATTTATGCAATAAAAGACTTGTTGAAAGGTTAAATCAACAGTTTTTAAATTATGCAGGTAAACCTAAAATAGCCAGTAAAACACAATTTTTGTGCTCAGGTATGATGTTTAAATTATTGGTGACAGCAAAATTACATTTGATCTCTGATTAATAATTTGCGGTGCCGAGTTGATG
The DNA here is from genome assembly GCA_037043235.1 of Rhodeus uyekii. Taxonomy (NCBI): domain Eukaryota; kingdom Metazoa; phylum Chordata; class Actinopteri; order Cypriniformes; family Acheilognathidae; genus Rhodeus; species Rhodeus uyekii. The sequence goes on from JAWRVZ010000110.1 coordinate 118,438, forward strand.
TCCAAACTGACACTTTCTCTGGCGTTTCCGTTCTTTCTCTCTTGCAATCAGGTAGACATTCCCAAAAAGATCAGGGAATTTAGTCATCAGGTTGATTTTCACAGCATCTGTTTTACTGTGGAGAGAACGACACACAAACAACACAATTATTGAAGAAACTCATCATTTCTTACAAATCTATCATATTTCTTTCTTTCTGGCTGTTGATCATAATTGATCAGGCGTTACTTTATTAGTTCTCCTTGTGCTGTAAACATATTACCAGCTCAGGTTGTGCATTATTTTTCTATAATGTAACAGTCCATTGTAAATTATCCTTCTAAGTCACTAATGCTCATGTTGGTTGTGTATCAACACCTTTCATCAGTCCAGATGCAGGAGTCTGCAAGCGTTTGCTCCACAGTCAGTCTCTCCTCTGGAGTTTCATTGATCATCCACTCGACGAGATCCTTCGCTACATCATCATCATCATCATCCAGAATCGGACCCTCAAATGAGACGCACAGGAAGGTAATTGGAAAAAAATTTAATTGGAGCACAATAAAAAAAACTAATCATTTCATAAATAAGCTGTTTTGCATTGTCTTAGCTTTTCAATGAATCAAATATGGCTGTGATGCCTTCTTTCCCATCTTTCCAATCTCTCATGTTCTTGCTCAGACGTGGACCGGCTCTGATCTCTCTGGTTGGCGGCTTGAGTTCCCTGTCGGGACGGGTTGAATTTTGGGCTTTGGGTCAATTCTCGAGCTCAAGCCCTCCATCAAAGACAGCAAGTGTGTGATTTCCTACACAATACAAAGCTTAAATGAACTTAACTTATGGATGTTTCTTTACAGCAGAAGTGAATTCTGTTTGCATCATTATTTTCTGTGCTTATTTAAATGGTGACGACTACTAAAAGAACATTAAAATGAACTCAAAAACTTGAAAATCTTACTACAAATACTGCAGAACTGATCAATTCTACTAATCCCACTCTGTCTGTTACACTTCCTCACACCTGAAATCACTGATCGGCTGAATCTCCTGAACTTCAATCTACAACCGAGCGTTTCTAATCCATTCATGCTGTAACATCTGCTCTAACGTCGGCCGTTTAGCTGGATCCTTGGTTAGACACCGGATAATCAGATCACTGCATTCTGTGCACATTTTAATGAGCAGAGCTGGTTAGTCAAGACTCGGCATGAAAGAAAAGATCATCTAAAACAAGAACAATATAATGTACACTGTTCTTTATCTTTACTTTAAAGGTGAAGTATGTAGTTTGGACATATTTTTCTTGAACTGTTTCTCTACAGATCCTTTGCTTTATGTGTGCATTTATAAAAGTTAGCAATATTATTCACTCACCTCTGGACAAGTTGGAGTTCTGAAATGTAACGTTATTTTGAGTGATTTCCGTTTTGTTGAGAAAAGGAGAACATGCGTTCACCATCTCGTAGAGCATCACTCCTAGAGCCCAGACATTGGCGGGGACGGCGTGGAATTTCTGGTTCTGTGAAGACTTCAGGTGGGATGTATTCCCGTAATCCTGCAATCAAGACATTTGCACATTGTTGAGCTTCTTTTTGTTTAAGTGTCCACAAATATTTAAGTCGATACATTCAGGTTTCCACACTCCTGAAATGCTCACCAATGTATGTTTTGCTCTGGTAGCCGTCACTGCTGAGTATCTGACCGCAGCCAAAGTCGATCAGCTTGAGCTCTAATGTCTTCTTCTTCATCAGGAAGTTGTCCACATGAACGTCGTTGTGAAAGACGCCGTGCTCGATGCAGTGATGGACTGCCAACACAGCCTGTCGCATGATGACCCGCGCTGTTGTTTCATCCAGTTCAGGGTTACGAATGATGAAGTCCAGCAAGCTCTCACAAGGTTCAGGGAACTCCATGATGAGAGTGAATTCTCGGGGGTGTTCGAACCACTCGTACAGCTGTATTACGTAGGGGCTGACGGGTTCTTGCCTCATCAGTAGCAGCAGCGCCACTTCTGTCACCAGAGGTTCGGGATGGCCAGGCTAGAAGAACAATAGCAGACAGAAGGTTAGCTGGGTAAAAATCTGAAGATAGCATATAATGTTTAAGTGAACTTTTCTTTGCTCTTTGTAGATTCGTTTAACAGAAGCTTTTCAGCTCAAAGTTTGTTGGCGTTTCTTGGCTTATTTATAGCTAATCTTCATACAGGTGTATTAACGACTTGACCAACTTACGATATCAAGATAACGATTGTTGTTAATCTTGTGGATCTGCTTGATGGCAACCTGCAAATAAAACAACAAACAAAAACCCTTCATTGACAGTATTCAAGCACCTGAACTTGCACCAAGTATAAAACCATCTGTGAATTGTTTTAAATATGTTTTGATGAACGCAAGAGCAAAATGTTTGTATAATTGTGTAAGATTTACCCTTTTGCCATCAAATTTCCGCGTTCCCTTGTACACTTTTCCAAATCCTCCGGATCCAAGCATCTTTCCCACGGTATAGAGAGACTTGAAGGATCCTAAAAAAAAGAAAGAAGGAAAAACATATAAGCTAGATTATTCAATTTAATACTTTTAAGATAGAGAAAATAATATGAATATTCTCTGAAATCAAGCCTTAAGATATGTTTAGCGGAAAACAAGACAGCAATACTGTTTAAAATAATGTTGAAGAAATAATGACTGTCGGTTTACCGTTGCTCGGCCTGAAGCTGGAGGGATCGGGATCAGGCTCCGGGTCCAGATGTGCTGGAGGGACGAAAGGCTCCACAACATCCACAGCACAACTGTTGCAACAGCAGAGGAAAGGACATCTTATTGTCTTCCACAGCTCCTGGATGAACCAACGAATTCCCTTCCTCTTCTTGCGTTCTGTAGGTGTTCCTGAAATCAAGAAAAACATTTGAAATTGAAATGAAACAATGAAATTATGACACTTACATTTAATGTTCGATTTGTAATGTTACAAATCCAAATCGCGCAAATATTATACGACGGCACTGCTTTCTGCTCAATAACTGCATAAATGTCCCAAAGTCTTATTTCACAATACTAAGTATTAACATCCTGTATTTTGTAGAGAATTTCAGTGAAATTTTACAGAGCATTGGCAAATATGACCAGACGGTAACTTGTTAAAAACTTGAAGCAGTCTTACACACAAAATAGCAAAATCTCTATCAGGACACTTTACAGCTTCCCGCCTTATTTCAATCTGACCTGTTGATCTCTTGTTCACAGGAGACGCCTTCATGGCAACTGAAGTCTCTGGTGGCTCGACAGGAACTTGACCTGGCAGTGGAGGACACATCATCTCTTGGAGGCTGTCCGAACTGGACAAACTCCCGTTGCCACAACTGTCCTGTTCGTTTGGGCTGTCCGGTCTATGTCCACTCAACCTCCTCTCAACGATGTATGTGCCTCTGCTGCCGAGGCTCAACTCTCTGCTTATTCTCCTCTCCATATCGTCCTCAGACATCGAAGGTGATGTGGACACGATGGCCGGTGAATAATCCGTCTCAGTAGAAGCTGCTTTCCTGGATCTGGAGCCTGAGACGGGAACATTTCACACACCACATAGTACTGTTTTAATAATAATCAATCATCAATGTCAGTGGTCAATTACAATTTTATACTATGGTTACTCAAATTGAAAGGATTCAGAGACACGGGATCACTTATTTGGGAAAACTGGTGATCAAATTGTTTTCCTTGCTCAATTTCCTTCACATTAATTTAGTAAATCACAGAATAACATCATTTCATAACAAACCATAAACAAATGAAAAACTAGATAATTCACCTCCTTTTTCACTCCTGAGAGCCAAAGACATCCTCCTTCAATCTGCAATAAAAACACTACAAAATACAATACAAAACAGAATAAACAGAACAACAACTCCCCTGAAATATCCCACCCTCCAAAACTGTGAAAAATATAATAAAAATAACAAAACGAAATAATAAAATGAAATAAAAACTCCAAACTCCTCCAAAAACAGAAAGAACAATGAAATAAATGTCCTTGGAAATAATAATAAAGAAAATGCTGTAAAGAAAATCTCCTCCGAACTCCTAGAATAAGAGTCCTCCGAAAAGCTTGAAAGTCACAAGATCAGCCAGAAAATATTCAGCAGTCTCTGAATTCGCCTCGTCTCTCATCAACAGACAGAGATCTGTTTAGTGTTTATATTTGCGCTCAGAAATCATAACACGCGTCACCATAGCAACTCACATTCGATTCACTCACACAGATGAGCGCGCACGTGAAGCGGTGTCAATAGCGCGTATACTTGCGAAAATCAATGCAAATAAAACTATCCGTACATGAATACAAGAGATTTCCATGCTGCTAATGATTAATTACTTTTTAAAGCGTGTGCGAGAGAAAGAGTGGCTCACTTGCCATAAGCAATATTGTGATATTGATATACTGTTTTAAAATTCGACACGAAGAAATGTGCATCCGCACGCTTCGGGATTTCATGTGAACGAGCACGAGTGTTACATAATAGTGTGGAAGCTTGTTTCCGCCACGGAATAAAACAATTTAAAACACACATTTAGTAAGTTTCAAAGGAGTAGAGTACCATCATTATTTGTGCATTTATTTTAAAAGCAGGGGCAGACCTGTAATCAGCTTCATTATTACATGACTCTTATGAGCCGGTTCTTTGTGATTCAAACACACACACATCAGTTCAGTTCACGTAGGACTGGTTTCTCTATTCCAACTGTATTTGAAGCCATTTTTATGTGTATAATAGGGATGCACAGTCTTGAGTCAGAAGAGCAGGAAACTGCAAATGTACATCTCAGAGATGTATATTTTATGTGTGTGTTTACATCTCTACATGTTGGTTTGGATTTTGTTTACCCTTACTAATTAAACCTTCATTTAAAAACTGAATTTTGTGATTAATTGTGTTTTCTGAACGATTTAAGTTTGACAGACATAAAAAAACAGGAAGGAAGCAAACTCTTTTTAACACCATTGTATGTACACTGGTGAGAGATGGCATATCTGACCAAGAAGATAAATGATGTGCCTAAGATAATAGTAGTATTAAAACAATTGTGGGTTAGAATTTATGTTCTAGTTTTTCCAATTTATGTTTATGGTTTATCTTGGTCTGTTGTGTTATGCTTTGATTAGGATATTTTCTTCTTTGACTGATATTAGTGTTTATTTCTACAGCATATCATGCTTCAGTCTTCATATTAAGTGTAAAGCCCATCCATTAAACACTGGAAATTGCTTTAACTGTTCTCTGGAAACATTCCATCCCATCACTGAAATCCGGTCAAAAGCGTAATTGTGATATTGGTGCAGTTAAAATCTGAAAGGTGATTTAAAATCTTTTTACATTTTCCAACCCACATTGAATATTTCAATTCAGTATAACTGCATAAATTTACTCATCATAAACTGATAAATCTTTACTCTGCAGATTGGTATATTTTCCCCCTTTCAGAATATGAATTGACCAAATATAAATGCTAATACACATTCTTATACTGTTCATTTCATACAGCAGTTTTTACAGAGACATATATCTAAATATGTAAATTTTCATAAAGGACAACATTCGCCATCTCAGATGAAATTATTGCTATTGAAACCATTCATATTCCATGTTAAGCATTAGGTCATTTACAGCACAGTATGCACTGCTGTATGTGTCTATAAAGGTGTCTTTTAAAAGGATGAACTAGGCATTTGATTCACAGCTGGCATTTTAGCAGAGGAACCAGAGTTAGAAACAGAACTGCTACAGAGATCCGCCTGGTAGGTCAGAACATTAATGGACAACAACAGATGTTTTTCAAGATATGTGAGGATCAAGACACTTTCATCTCAGTCATTCCAAAGGTATTTGTATCACAGAGGAATGACCGTCATGACTCAGAAATCAAATAGCTTCCTTTTTTAGTTTCTAAATCAGATAAAACTAAAGACTGTGAGGGAGAAGATCACCTTTTTGTAGGTGCCGTCTCTATAGCATTTCAAGGCCTTTAAAAAAAAAGCCTGTCCAGATGGAAACGACTGTCCTTTTATTGTGTAGTTCAACCTCTATAGAACATATTTAGAAAAACCACAAATTTGCCATGGTTTTGTCCACTACTTAAAAAAAAACAGCTGTTCCTCTGTTAAAAATGGTTTAGAAACATGATTAAAACACATAAAAGGCACTCACTTGTCGCCACCTACTGGCATACTAATGTTTCAATCCTTGGTTGTTGCTGTTGTTGTTCCGGACTGTTGCTTAGTGATGAGGAGAGTAATTATTCAAAAGAATTGTTCAAAGCAGCCAGTATAATTACGACAAGGATTAACAACTAAACACTTATGTACACAGACCACACTTAATCACATAATTAACGACAGGTGCAAACAATAACCAAACCCTGAATAACCATGGAAACTAACTAGAAGAGGGGGAAAGGAACAAAGGAAATAGTACCATTTTTATTTTTCTTGCTCAAAGATCATAGAATGGAACACATAGGAATATGGGATATCAAAGGCATCCGAAGGATACATATGCGGCCTTCAAAAATTGATCAGATGAAGGGAAATGAGGGAACAGGAAGTGAAGCTAACTTTGGATTCGGATATGCCTTGATGGCTTCCTACCTTATAATGTGCCCTCTGAAGGCAGCATTTTTATATTTTCGGATGCAGGCATAGTAAAACTCAAACACAGATTCAACATGAAATAACCCTGACAGTTCTATAAGTCAACAAGTTATTAAGCGACTTCAAGCCAAACACACCTATTGATTTAAGAACCGCTTAGAACAATTCAGTCCCATTACTGAAGGAATCATTCAGACTGCTTTTAAGAACTGGTACCAATGATTCATTAAAACGATTTAAAAATTGCAGTATTTATTTTTTCAAAATACATGTTCCCATCTACTCTTTCATCTGAATGATTCCCCTCCCTCTTGCAGCTTTGTTTTTTTTCATAAGTTTTCTGTGTTTACTGTCAAAAAGAGAGTACATGACCATAAAGTGTCCTGTTTTGATTTAGGACTCAGGGTCAAAGGAGATAGATGATAGGTCAAAACTCTCTGTAGCCAATTTCATCTCCATAAATACAATTTATCATTGACAATTTCATCATTTAACAAGAAAAATGATTTCATGAAGGTAACTTTTTTTTTGTAAGTTTCATGTTATTTATTTCTACTGCTTTTTGTGCTTCTGTTAATTACTTTTTCTTTTTAGTAGACTATCTGTGTTTTACTTGAAAATGTACTTTATTGCCCTACTTTACTTTACCTAAGTTTCTTATCCTGTTTTCTTAAATGTTTTTTTGTAAATACATATATCCCCTGCAATCTTTGTTCAATGATAAAAAAAACTCCCTCCCTGCATTTTTGTGTTCAAGAATGTCTCAGGTTAAGTATGTAACCATAGTTACCTGAAGAGGGAACGAGACGCTGTGTCGAAATGCAGGCCAGTGACGTCATGAACCAGGATGATTAAAGGTGTGCTGGAAACCGGAAGCGGCAGCTTAGACGAGTGTCTGAAGTGAGCCAGACAGAGAGAGAGAAACTTCATGGGAATCTCATCAGTGGGTTTGAAGGGGGCCTGGGACAAGCGCTGGAGGACCAGAGAAGATCCTTGGCCAGTCTGTACTGCAGACCTAAGCCTCAGAGTACCATGGAGGAAACTTTTGATCTCTGCCAATAGTCATACCATCTAGAGGTATGTGGTAAATGGCTATGGCAGCCATGTAGAACATAGACCGTAGGTTATTCAGGGTGGACGGGGATATCCCTGCAGTGAATCTGTCCTGTAGGAACTCCAGCACGGTTCCAATCTGAGAGCTAACTGGGTTCAACTGCTTCACAATGCACCAAGAAGTGAAGAGTTTCCCCTCAGGGCGTACAGTTTCCTCATAGAAGGAGCTCTCAACAACCTCAGCTGAGAGACCCCCTCAGAGGCCAAGCCCATAGTTTCCAAAGTTTTGGGCAGGGATGAGCTATCTTTCATTGAAGAGGGATACTAGGTCTGGAAACCACACTCTGCCGGCCAGTGTGGGCTAATTACATCTGGGTGGAGCCTCCATTCCCTGGGCCACAGCCCCTGCCTTGACAGGATGTCTGCTCCCAAATTCTAGGTCCCCAGAATGTGACCTGCTCAGAGAGAGATCAGTCTCCCTTGGAACCAAAGGTGGATCTGCCGCAGCAGTTTGTATAGACACCCCTGATGATTTATGTAGACTACCATCATATACCTAAGGTGCGTAGGCATTGCCTCGTGACCTTGATAGTGGCGAAGGTTTTGCCCCTCAGGGAGAATCCTCTGGTTCTGAGCCACCACTGCAGTGGCCTCATATGCAGTAACCCGAGCGGGATTGTACTGGAAGCTGCTGCCATGAGACCTAGCACTCTCTGGAAGTTTTTGACAGTGAATGACTGGCCTAGTTTGATACTCTTGATAGCTGAGCTGAGAGGATAGCATTGATATGCTTGGGGGATAGCCATGCTGACATTGCCTAGGAAGGTGGTCCTCTGGAGAGGAGAGAGCACACTTTTTTCACATTCAATCTCAACCCTAATTCTTTCATATGAGCAAGAATCACATCTCGGTGCCGAACCACTTGCTGCCATGACTAGGCAAGAATTACCCAGTCGTCAATGTAATTGAGTACATGAATGCCTTGGGAGTGCAGCGGGGATAACGCTGCGTCCGTGCATTTGGTGAAAGTGCGGGGTGACAGAACTAGGCCAAAAGGAACTACATGACTCTGGTAAACCTTCCCCCCCAAAGGCGAACCTGAGGAATTTGCTGTGTTGGGGAAGGATTGAAATATGGAAATAAACGTCTTTTAGGACGACCTGGAATCTGTTTTACTCAGACATAAGTCGAAATAGGGAAGAAAAGAGTATGGCTGCATCTGAAATTACATACTCTCTTGAGTAAGTATAGCAAGACCTACTTTTTGTTGAATGGGTAATTACTTCACCACCACTTCAAAAGTGCATTCTATACAGTGTGAATGTGTGTAGCATGATTGTAATACGAATGTGCATTCGCCATCTATCAATGTCAGTTGCGTCACTTCACCGCCATTCATACATGCTCTCCCATGGCCTCATGGGATCTTAAATTGTCCATTATATGCACACTTTAGAATCTCGCCAGAAGATGTAGGTCATCCGGTTACTCTTTTATAAGTGCAATGAGTTTTTTTAACTCTTTTATGAGTACAGTGAATTCGGACATACTTCTCTTGTCACGTACAGTTTTTTGCCTACTATTTAGTCTGGCTTTAAAAACCAGAGGTTACTGTTCTACTTTACAATTACACTTCTGCATTCGGCAAACGCTTTTATTCAAAGCAACTTACATTGCGTTCAAGGAACATGTTGGCATTATAACCAGTTCTTGCTCTCCCTGGGAATCAAACACATGACCTTGGCGTTGCAAATGCCACACTCTACTGTTTGAGTGGAAAACCTAGCCTAGATTTCTTGTACATATAATAAAAAAGTTAATATATTTATATGCTTACTTTATTTAAACTTTATCTGTAATCTCTACAAAATAAAAATATTATTCTGAACAGCAACAACAACAATGTAATCCTTAACACATACAATTAATTTCAATTCCACATTCAAAGAATCAGTTGAAAGCTATTTCTTTGTTAAAAAGTCTTACGATTTACATAAAAAGAAAAACAGGCATGGTGCTCTAATGCAAGAAATTCTGTGCTGAAAAATACACCTCCTTCATGAGTCACTGCTCACCAAAAGGTTTCTTCAAGTCTGCTCAAGATAACCAAATGTGGATTATTGAAAAGGCCTTTGTGAGAGAAAGCTATCAGCATGCATGAATGTACTATTTACTTTTAAGCAGTCCAGAAATGTTATTTATTTATATACTGTTTATGTTTTCATACGTCAAATGATACACAAATGCAATAATAAGCCTAACTGTGAATTTATTGAAGTGCCTATGGGGCTTGTCATTTTATTTATTTGAACCTTGAAATTACCTTTGAGGGAAAATGTGTCTGTATTGGTGTTGTTAGTGGAGTTACTTCTTTTTCATGTAACGTCGGGCATTAGATTTGCAAAATTAATACTTCAATCATTGCCACAACACAGCAAGCTGCCAAACCAACAGATCGCCTATACACATTTTGGAAGAAACTGAAACCAATAACCAGATCTGAATGAGAATTAATTATCAGAAATTTCACTGGAAGATTCAGTGCCAAACAGTTGGAGCTCAGCAATGGCAAAAGCTTGTGAATATGACAAGATGAATACAGAAGATTGAGCTTCTTGCCCTATGGGAAAACCATCCATGCTTAAAAGAGATTTTCATTACATGGACTTTGAATCTTTCTCCAGTGACCAGAAGGAAAACAAGCAAGCATGAATTGAAAAAAACAAAACATGCTTTGAACAATCTTGCATTGGAAGCAAATACATGTAAATATTGGATGGAGACTTATAAACTCAATATAAATATTGCAATTGCAAATACAAAATGTTCCTCATCTCTCTGACTTTTCACTCCTATTCTCCCATGTATCGTATCAAGATTTGATTTCTTGCTCAACTTAGCAAACTCAAATAGAATAGGTTAGATCTGAGCTTGTCTTATGCCCTAGGGAGTCTGTTCAGTGATATCTAGCCCTTGATCATGACACACACCTGATTTGAAAAGCCCAGTGAACTAAGAGGCCCCATCATGCTCATTTCATCCCATGAAATCGTCAAATCCTATTAAACAAAGCATACCATAGCTATCTTCATTTACAGTATGCTAATGTTTTTAGAATGAAAGAAGATTAAGATTCATTTACATGCTTGCAAAAATAAAACTAGACAATTGTATCATTCTGTAAATGCTGTACTCATTAATAAATTGGTTTCTGGTTTAATTAATGAGTAAAATTTCTTATAGATCAGATAGATGTAGAGTTTTTAAGCCTTAATAGGGACAGAGTTAAAATTAGCCTGTCTTTATAATACTGAATATTTGATTTACTTTTATTTAACTAAAAAAACCTAAGCAGTACAGAAGAATCTTACAGAATAATTTAAGAAAACTGTGATTAGAAATGTTATCCATCAGTATCTATCAGAATCTGTAGAACAGAATTGAATTTCCCCTCTTTCATTCCATGAGCAGTGTTGAACACTTCTAGTAAACAGCCTGGTCTCATCTCTTTTGCCAGCAATTATTCATTGTGTAATTTCAATCTGTCACTCCACTTTAATAATTTTTTCCTTTTTTGGTTTCTTTGGAGGACTGCTCACAGTTAGATCCCGTCGAGGCTCTGTGTGCTTGGTTTGCCGACAGCATGCGATTGAAGCAGGGCAAAGTTATCTGCTGCAGCTTAAAGACAACTCTTTATCTTGAAATGTTTCATGGTGCGAGACGATTTCGTGAGCGTTCCCCATGGGCACTTTGTTAAAAAGTTTTTAAAAGATTATTTCTTAGTCTGAGAAGATCTAAGATGAAACTTTTCAATCTAACACAAATCAAAATAGACATAATAGTCTCTTAAATTCAAATATTAATTATTCCAGGACCTACTTTTATCCATCAAGAATTGACTGAATGTTGAAAGAAGGCAGTAATGCACATTATAGAGAAAACAAACAAACTATCAAAAAAGCAAGTGGCTATTTTTAAAAGAATAGTTTTATTTCATCCTTTACTAGTCCTCAATTTGTTGCTTGTCTTATTTATTTATTTGTTTATTTGTAATAAGTACAATATTGTCTTGTCCCCCATTAACTTGCACTGTACTTTGAACACGCGCCAGATTTGTTTTTGGGTGAACTATTCTTTAAACTTCCATTCTTAAAGATATCATATTAAGCTTTTTGATTTCTCCCATTCATATTCTAAGTGGTAAGTAGACAAAAAGACTGGCGCTCATACCATGGGCTGTCTGAATACTCAATTTTGATTGGCTGTGAGGTCACCTTCCGAAAGTGTGTAATAAAACCATTCAATGCACTGGTAGTTCCAAGACTACTGAATGGTTTAATTCCCATTCTATATTAATGTGCTGAAGCACACATGCATATGTAACTCAGAGATAGCATCCAGTAGCACATAATTGTTCACTCCGGTGCTTTAGCTCCATGTTGTGCATTAAAATCATTTAATGCACAGCTAGCCAAGGATTATCCCTTACATAACCTGTATGTTCCCTCCATTCACCCAATCAACACACAGCAAATTTAGAAAAGAGCTTGATTAGAAAATTTGAATAAATTAACGCACAGACAAAAGTCTGGTGTATCATTTCCACTACTGTAATAACAGAAAACTGATAGCTATTATTCAAATAGATCCAGTAATCAGAATCCCTGCATGGCTCATTGACATGATTGTACAATTGAGAAGACCATTGATGTGATTAGAATTGTTGTAAACATATTAGGAATGGCCCGTGTGTTTGTTTTATGTCGATGTGGGAAGAATTGTGATAATACCAGTTACTTGAGATTATACTTAAAAAGGATTCTCATTTGTTGAACTGCCCATTTTCTTGAACCATTCGAGATCCAAACAAATCAAGTGGGAAATGGATAATGATAACAAACGCACTGGGATGCTAAAGTGAAGACTAGTTAGGAGGTTTCATTTTGTTTTTACATTTTATTCCCTAAATGAGCTTCACAAAACACCTTTGCAATATTGTTATGCCACAATAACTCAAAAGCATTATAAAGAAAAAAATATTTGGTAGGCAATAAATACACAGAGTGAATTGCCATGTGAATATGAATTAGTAAAAACAACTTCACTAACAGATGATTTCAGCATCGAACTATCTGATATCAGCCTGACTTGAATACTATTTAACTTTTCAAAGGTTGCGTAAGTATTTTTAAACTTCTGGATATACTTTGAATGCACAATATGGAAGTGTGGACAAAATCTAAAATGTAAAAGTATTCACCTTTGCACAGCTTTCGAAATAAATGTAAACTTTTTATAGGGTAGAAAATAAGGCAGAGTAGACAATAATTACAATTAATTGTTCAATTACAATATACTATTTTATATATATATATATATGCACTCATCTAAAGGATTATTAAGAACACCTGTTCAATTTCTCATTAATGCAATCATCTAATCAACCAATCACATGGCAGTTGCTTCAATACATTTAGGGGTTGGTCCTGGTCAAGCCAATCTCCTGAACTCCAAACTGAATATCAGAATGGGAAAAAAGGTGATTTAAGCTATTTTGAGCGTGGCATGGTTGTTGGTGCCAGACAGGCCGGTCTGAGTATTTCACAATCGGCTCAGTTACTGGGATTTTCACGCACAACCATTTCTAGGGTTTACAAAGAATGGTGTGAAAAGGGAAAAACATCCAGTATGCGGCAGTTCTGTGGGCGAAAATGCCTTGTTGATGCTAGAGGTCAGAGGAGAATGGGCCGACTGATTCAAGCTGATAGAAGAGCAACTTTGACTCAAATAACCACTTGTTACAACCGAGGTATGCAGCAAAGCATTTGTGAAGCCACAGCACACAAAACCTTGAGGCGGATGGGCTACAACAGCAGAAGACCCCAACGGCTACCACTCATCTCCACTACAAATAGGAAAAAGAGGCTACAATTTGCACAAGCTCACCAAAATTGGACAGTTGAAGACTGGAAAAATGTTGTCTGGTCTGATGAGTCTTGATTTCTGTTGAGATATTCAGATGGTAGAGTCAGAATTTGGCGTAAATAGAATGAGAAAATGGATCCATCATGCCTTGTTACCACTGTGCAGGCTGGTGGTGGTGGTGTAATGGTGTGGGGGATGTTTTCTTGGCACACTTTAGGCCACTTAGTGCCAATTGGGCATTGTTTAAATGCCACGGCCTACCTGAGCATTGTTTCTGATTATGTCCATCCCTTTATGACCACTGTGTACCCATCCTCTGAAGGCTACTTCCAGCAGGATAATGCACCATGTCACAAAGCTCAAATCATTTCAAATTGGTTTCTTGAACATGACAATGAGTTCACTGTACTAAAATGGCCCCCACAGTCACCAGATCTCAACCCAATAGTGCATCTTTGGGATGTGGTGGAACGGGAGCTTCGTGCCCTGGATGTGCATCCCACAAATCTCCATCAACTGTAAGATGCAATCCTATCAATATGGGCCAACATTTCTAAAGAATGCTTTCAGCACCTTGTTGAATCAATGCCACATAGAATTAAGGCAGTTCTGAAGGCAAAAGGGGGTCAAACACAGTATTAGTATGGTGTTCCTAATAATCATTTAGGTGAGTGTATATACACACTTTAAATGCTTATAAGGTGCATTGTTTAATATTGACAGCTAGCGGTTGAAATGGGTACTCCATTCCAAATTCAAAATATTGGACAGAGTTGTTGACATTTATGCATTTGGCAGACAGTTTTATCACAAGCGACTCACATTGCATTCAAGACACACATAAGACATTCTAATTAGTTCTTGCTCTCCCTGGGAATCAAACTCATGACCTTGGCATTGCAAGTGCTATGCTCTACAGTTTGAGCAAAAGGAAAGCAATTTCAAGTTTGGGTAAATTGGCTGTGAGTGGAATCACAAAGACCAAATCAAAAACAGAGATTCCAAATTTTTAAAACAGAATACCTGGCTGTAGCACTGTTTTTCTGAGAAGTAGCTATATTTAAATAATAGACTTTAGAATTTTGGGTAACATCACAGAATCCTTAAAATAAAAAAAGGTTGAATGAATTACTACAAGATAGCATGCTCACAGTTGCTGTATTGCTATGCACAACATGCAATGTTTTTCCACCTTCAGGATGACGGGTGCAAAAGAACAGGTTTGGTGGCACAATTCCTTTGCATTCAAACTACAGCAAGCTGCACTGTGGCAATGTTTTCTGTAGCACTGGCCTCTTTTGCAACAATGCTTAGTAGAACATCTGGTTACTGATAACTATATTTGATCCTGATCCTGACCCTGACGTGAATGCAGAAGCAGGTGGTAGATGAGCGTGGAGGTGACTGAAACCCCATTTCCAAATGTCCCTTCTGGTTATTCGCTGACTTCACTCACATCATTTGAACCCCTTTCCTAAAGCTAGAAATGAGGTCTCCTTGACATTTTCCAAGAAGCTTGCAAACACCAGCCACCCACCCCCCTTGGTGCATAATTTAAGGAATGTGAAGGAGCGAAATGACAAATGTTACACCACTACCCCACCAGCATTTTGTACCAGCAGTTTATTTTGTTGAACTATGAAAGAGTGGGAGCCAAATCAAGCCCTATGAGGGCGACTACCACATCAACATTCATATCAACATATGAATTCTCCATTTGGGGCTGTAAGGACAAGCTCCAGAGATCATGTCTTTCTGATAGAAAATGAAAAGGCAAATGGTCCAATTCAGCAGTGTCTTCTTTGAGACGTCTGGACAATCTAATGTGCGAGACAGTCAACAAGCAATCTCATCACTTCTCAAGGACCATTTATTGTGGCTCCTTTGAAAATATGGTTATGACATCAGGACCACAGACAGTGGCCAAAAGGGTGCTCATGGTGGGACAAAGAGGATGGGGTTAATAACAGTTTGGGACTTTCAAAAAAACACCATACATTGGCAACGCTAAAATTAAGGTGTAATATTGGACAATGGGTCCTGTAAAGCAACATCATATTACTTGGGAAAAATATGCAGAGCAATCATCATATCAAACACCTCCTACGAGATCAAGAGCTCCATATTGTTACAAGTCCCCTGCCGTGTTTAACAGCAGGAAACAGACAGATTGTGTTGGGATCCTGTGGCTTTCTTTAAAAATTAACAACATGCATGTGGATGCTGGATATAGAGTTGACAATGACTCTATATTGCTGTTTATTATGAAAATGATTGCAAAAAATTGCAGATTTTATGTTTTAAACCGACAGTTTAGCCCAGGGGTCTGCAACCTTCAAAATCAAAAGAGCCATTTTGGCCTCAATTTGGCCCTTTCCCATTTTTTAAATCAACGGGAGCCACAAAATTAAATGTTATCCCTAAAATTAAAATAACACTGCATATAAAGGTTTATATCCAGTTTGCAATACATAAAATATCTAAAGTGTGTAGCATTTATGAAATTACAGAACTACAAAAATAAAACTAATGACATTTTATTGCTGTTTGTGACAATGGAAAACATCAAAATATTTAAAAATATTTATGTAACAAGATTACTTCGATCTTGAAATTTAAGAGGTATACTATTGAACTTTTTTATTAATTAATAAAATAGCTTGTTTATTGATTCCCATATATATTTTTCAAAGCTAGGGGAGCCGCTGCACAGGGATGAAAGAGCCGCAGGTTGCAGACCCCTGGTTTAGCCTTTAGCCCACTTTTTGAACTGTTTTATATTGATAATACAGTTTTGTTATATATTTATTTGAAATTAATATATTTTTAGTCATCCAAATAACCTCCTATATATGGCCAACATTTTAAGAGCAGTTAAGAATCATTGTGCATATTTTAAATAAAAATATTATTTGTAAAATATTATTTGTGTGTATCGCTCTTTCTGAAAATGAATGATTTCAGGTCACTTTACCACTGCATATTTCTGTCAGTGAAATGAGTGGGTGTGAAACTAAAAAGTTGTACTTACAAGGAAATGACCACATATTGGGTAATTATTGTCACGCCACAGAAGAGTAGACGCAGGTCAGATGGTTAAATAGTTTATTAATTAAGGATGCACAAGAAATATAACGCAGGGCAGGAGGGCACTGGAGGATAATAGGAAGATGAAGCAGACCACAGAAGACGGAGTAACTTCTACCAGGCTTGAAGAGGGCAATAGTAGTCAAAGAAGAGTGCCGGCGATATAGTGATGGAGTCAGGTGAGTCGTCTGTACACATTGACGAGACCGGACAAGGAGTACAAGGAACATGGCCAATATATAGAGTCCTTAAAGCAGAGACAGGTGTGTGTGATTAGAATTCGGGTGATTGGGATCTTGTGGGGCGGAGTGTTGAGATCTGGTGTTGTGGTTTCTGGTGGTTCTGTGACAATTATCATGTAAAAAGATCTAAGGAAATAAAAAAGGAGAAATGCAATTAAATCCCAGGTCTTTGTCAGGTAAAAGGGGCACAGAGTGACAGAGAATCAGGTGTCCCAGTTGAGTCACTTCCTGTAAAGGGAGAAATGCCTTATGGGAGTTTTTTGCTTTCCTCACACAAACACAGTGGTGTTACTTTTGTACAATTTTGCATTGATTAGTAACAACCCTCAAGCAGTGCAGATGAATAATCTCTGTTTGTTGCATCTCTATGGCTGCTGTCCAAGTAAAAGCTGACACATCCACATTTTTATCGTTCTAGGTGTGCAGTTTTGGGGCATGATCATAAAGTATAATCCTGCATGTTGTAAATCAATTTTGACCCAAGTAGAAATTGATCGAGTTCTTGTGTGTCTCTTGTGAAGTGAAGTTGGAGATCAAACAGTTTAGTCAGCTTTAGAGTTTATATCCTTTACTAGCTTGTGTCTTACATCAAATACGTTTTATTTATCATCCATCTACTTGTTCATTTTGTCATAAAAGCAGTTCACTCATCTCCTTAATATAGCCTACTGTATAGTATTATTATTAGATAAATAATATATAATATAACATATTAAATTATTTTTGTTGGTGTTTACCAATATTATTCTTCAGAAAACTATAAATCTGGAATATACCTGCTGCATCTGAAAGATGCACCTTCTCAAGAGAGTATGGGATTTCAGACGCAGCCATTATAAAATAATAATGTACCATTTTAAGTAACATGTAAAGGCCAAGAATTGTAACCCATACTTGGAATTTGTCCTCTGCATTTAACCCATACAAGTGAATGCACACACATTACGAGTAGTGAGTAATCAACAAACACACACTGCTAAACTGACACACAGCCCATGTGGTGCCTGGGGAGTGATTGGGGGTTAGGTCAGTCATTTCCTGCCGGTACTGAGAATCGAATCACCGGCCGTTGTTCTGAATCTCTAACCATAAGGCCATGACAGCACCAACCTTGGTAACCTTTGACGTGTCATGCTCTTTTAAACTCATTTACACCTTATTTTTTAATGTGGAAGTGAGGTGCTTTTTGTGAATACACAAGACTTACCAACTATATAGAGAAATAACAAGAAGAGTAAAAGTGAAGTAAACTGTAAAACAGTTTGCGCTGCAAACCAGTGTGATTATAATGAAGGCAATATATGAAAAACAATATTTTCCTGCATTAAAAGAGTGCCAAATCACACTAAAACAATTGTGTAGAAATACTATATTTCCTAAACTTTGCAATAACCAGATTTGCTTTTGCTCTGAAGCATACTGTCGACTAAGAATCTATTTCTACCTGAACTCATTTTTTAAAATAGTTTTTGTGTAAAAGTAAATGTCAAGACCCCTGTAATTGATCATTGTTCTCAGAAACTTAGGCAGCACTCTTGTGCTTTTACCTGTGAATAGAGTATGATATAAATTGGTTAGGGATCAACTGAATGCATCAATTAAAATTTGCCAGATCATTTAACTTATTGTAGAGGGGTTTGGACTACGCTCTACTGCACAGAGCATTTACAATTTATCTTGGTTGCTCTTTTCTTTTTACTATTGCAGCAGATAATGCTCTCATATAGAGATGGAAATGTAATAAGGTTTATCCCCTCAATATTACCCTAACCTTTTCCAGGTTCTCTGACATGGATCGTCACAGATTAACCAGTAACCAGTGCATTCAAAATATTACTGTTGCAGTGGTTCGTAACAGTTCACTGTGTTAAATCTATATAGCCAGATGTTGTTTGAAGCTCACTGTTGAGTGAACACTTGTAAACTCGCATAATTTTAGAGAGGAAACATTCCACGGCAAATGTAACCAGTCAGAAAGTAGTGGGAAAAGACGGCAGAGGGGTTAGGGATTAGTCTCATTTGAGTTGCACCGGATTTAGTAAAAATCCTGTGACTGATGCTGAACTATTCTACTCCATCTAGTCCTTTGAGTGCCTCAAGATGAATGTAAATCAGTGGTTCAGAAACTACACCTCCTCAGCTACAACCAATCACAAACATATTGAGTCCAGAGGGGATTTCAGTTTATATTGTTTCGCTGACCCTATTTCAACTTGAGTAACAGCACAGGCAATTATTTATTTTCAAAAGAGCTTTTCGACAGGGATGTCAATTGATGAGGACTGGAAACTCATATTTATCATTTTAAATGCATTTGAACATTTATTTCCATGAATCACAGTATCGCAATTACAATACTTGTACTAGAGCCAACACATCTAACAAAAAATAGAACTGTGGGTACAGAGCTTTTCAACCAAACACATTAAACAAACAAAAAAAGGTAAGAATCACAGTAAACATAACACTAATAAATAACTATTCTATCATGTGCAAGATCAGACAACATCATTATCAAAAAAAGCAATTGTAAAAGCATGCCCAACATAATAGACAGCTTTATCCTTGTTTTTTATCCTTCCCTAAAATATGAATGCTTGTAAACCAGTATAGTCGTTTAATTTAAGCAAATAGAAACGGATGCTTGTTTATACAATAAAAGCTGAAACATTCAGTTAAAAGGGAAATTTGTTACAAGCTATCAATAAAGCTTACCAATACATGAGCATATAGTTATTTGAATGACATTTATACAATCTTTTTTTATTTAAAATCTAGTTAAATATAATACTCTTTTAGTTATGTAAGAACTTGCACAAACATTTTCCACAAGTACAGAAAGTTATATACCACACGCAGTAAAGCAAAATATCCATTCTTGTTAAATTATTATTAGGAATGCCTCACATAAAGCTGCAATGTCTTGTCAGACCTCAAACACATCATTAATGTGCATATTTGTAAAAAAAAAAAACCCATAAAAATATTGGTATGTTGCTTTAAACTTTACACACTGGAATCAACTAAATAGAAATACATGACAAACTATGACATACAGTTGCTGAACGCATCCCATTAAGGACATATGGGTAATTTTTAACACACAAATATACCGTACATGAATTTTACAAATTTTAGAAACACACTGTTAAGGCAAGAAGGACTTGCTTTGACACATTTGACACATTCTCCATTGTTCACTCAGAGAACTGGGAACTGATAATGGCATGATCATTCATTCGCTGTTATTGTCTAGAGATACTAGGACTGGACGACACTATCAAAATATGTCCATGATGTTTTCTACATTCATGGTTAATACTTTCAAATGGTCTCAGCACATTCACTAGGCAAGTGAATTGTCCTATTACAAGAACATTGGTTAGAAGCTTGTCTAAAATAGCATTGAAGCTTTGCACAAATTAAGGGTTACTGATATGCAATATACTGAACATCAACAACATTAACACTGAAACAAAGGCAAGAAAAAAAGAGCCAAAACAGTCGAGGAGAGTGTAAATGTTTGAAAGAGCTTATATGAGACAAGAAACCAGGCCACAAAATGCTAGATGTGCTTTGTTCAAAGAACATCCAAGACAATGTTGATGGCCTTTGATATTGCCTCTTTGACCATTATTTGTACAGTTATTGAAAAACTTGATTAATTATTAAATAGATGATTCTTTAAAGTTTATATGAAATGTTACAACACACTACTATTCAAAAGTTCACCAAGGCTGCATTTATTTTCTTTGAAATAGAGTAAAAACAGTAATATTGTAAAATATTTGTAAAATTTAAAATAACTGTTTTAAAATGCATTATATTAAATGCTAATTCCTGTGATGGCAAACTGCAATTTCAGCATTATTACTGCAGTCTTCGGTGTCACATGATACTCAAAAATCATTCTAATATGCTCAAGAAACAATTCCTATTATCATCGATGTTGAATTTCTTTTTCCACAAATACATTAAGCAGCACAACTGTGAAGAATTTCTCAAGATTAAAAAAATAGAAATACAAAGAACTGAAACACATAGCATTTATTTGAAACTGAAATATTTTGTAACAATTGTACTGTCTTGTTTTATCAATACTGTCAGTTTTGATAAAAGTAATGAATCCTTACAGAATACTAGTACAATAGTATTGATTTAAATAGGTCTCATTTAGTAACATTAGTCAATGTTTGATCTAACATGAACTAGTCATGAGTAATATTTCTTTTTTTACAGTATTTACTATTCTTTCTTTTACTGTCAGTTATTTACAAACACAACTTAATTATGTATTAGAAAATGTTGAAATTAACATTAATAAAAGCTCCAAAAGTATTGTTAATTCTTAGTTCGTATTAACTAAAGATGTAAACTAATGATAAATAACCTTATTGTAAAGTGTTACCAATATTATTATTTTTTTATTTCTATTAAAACCTCATCTTTTGAACGCTAATTCATAGGAATAGCAGCACTTTTAATTATACTTTTATATAATTTTAAATGTTATGTGTTTTTGTGAGTCATTATGTATATATACAGGGATTCACATACTTTGTCCTGTAAATAAAATGTATTTTATTAGCTTATATTATGCATACTTCTATTATGGTCATATGTACATCAATCTAACCTACACAATTTGACCACGACAAAACACAAGCATATTTAAAAACACGACTATTTAAAAATTCACCATATGATGAATATATGAAGCATGCATGTATTAACGCATGTGTGAGAGTGCACAAATGCACACAGTGAAGAGGTCATGTTTATCTGAAGGGCCACAGCTGGCTTTCCTCGCCTGGAAAAAATCCATTAAACTTGCAATTCATGGTGCGGTGAGGGTGAGCATACCAAGGCCTCCAGATATGTTTTCCAAGGAACAACTAAAGAGTTCAAGTTTGTGGCCAGCACTCCTCAGGCTTAACCGATCAATGCCTGAGGCCAGACCAGCTATAGATCTTGTCTTGTGTTTATTAGCGGTGGATTACAGCGCAATTGCTTCTAAATGGGTAAAATTACGGGAATTGAGGAAAATATATCCTCTGCTGTAGGATATTTACTAGCTTTCCTGCAGATCAAACAGCAGAGAGTTGTGCTTACCACGAAAAGGTCTTGGGTTCAATTCCCAGGGAAAGCAAGAACTGATTAAAATGTCAATGTTTATCTTGATTGCAATGTAAGTCGCTTTGGATAACCCTAACTCACTACATCCTATGATCTATGAAAATCTATAACAATAAACAGCAACCAGGGCGTTTGGAGAACAAGCACAAATAACAATTCTATCAACATTTACCCACCCTCATGTTGTTTTAAACTTTCTTCAATGAAACAAAAGAAGCCACTTTGAGATATATGTCTCTTTTTTTGTCCATACAATAGAAGTCAATGGTAACCAAAACTGGTTACCAACATTCTTCTTTAAATACTAAAATATGGTTACCAAAATATCTTCTTTTGTGTTCCTCATTCATATAGATTTGGAGTGATACGAGCATTTCGAAATTATGAAAATTTTCATTTTTGGTTGAATTAACCAAATAACCCGTTTAACCATATGAGTCCTAGATAAAGACAAAGCAAGTGCATAGACCTGTATCATATCATGAAAAACACCCTAAGGGCAAGATGAAACAGAAATTTAAATGGGGAACTTGCATCACTCTGAAGCTAAGCAAGGAAAAACTTATATGAAAATGTTTTCCTCCATTTCTAGCATAATCTTTTATCATTAACCTGGCTCTTGTTTTATTCATTTCACACATGTGCAAGGCCATTACTTCAATTTTGTATTACATACACTTTTAACAAACCCTTCAAATATACTTATTTAGGACTCAAGACACCGTTCTTATTATTAACAAAGTTGCAAATGTCTGTGCTGCTTAATGAAGTGTGGAAAAGGTAGATGTATTTTTTAGTGAAGTATAATTGGTCACTTTTTGCTTTAAAAATGACCAGACACAAACATAATTCTAGAAACTCAGTCTGCTCTTTTGTTTTTAAAGAAGAAAGCAAACTGGATATAACCAGGACACAAAGTGGACGGCGCCAATAGCAACAAGAAGACAAATATCACAGTCTCTAGTTTGAGAAACCGACCCCTCACTGGTGCTCAGCTGGAAGCTTCATTTAAGAGTATAAGGAATCACCAGCTTTGCTGGAAGAGCTTCAAAGAAAATGCCTAAAAATATAAAAAATAAGAAGCAAGAGGTAAAATAGACAATATAACTCAAGGATTAGAGGTAAATAATTAGAAAAGAGTATTATGGATGATTGAATCTGAGGTAATGGTCTGTTGTGGGAACTGATCATAATCTGTGCAAAAACAGTTACTTCAGTGAGTTATCAGACAAGCAAGTAATTACACCACCATTAAGGCTAACCAAAAAACGACATATTTTCTTGGCTATGCATTAAACTCATTGTCACGAGAAAAACATATTGTTCCCTCAAAGTAATAAGTTGTAGCCATGAGAAAAATGCCATTCCCTCAACATAGGATCTCGAGGCCATGACTTCACATCGCGTGGCCACAACATAAGGATGTCTTTCCACAGACAACATGATCTTGTGGTCAAGTTAATATCACATTCTCACAAACTAATAATGTATTCCACCGGACAATGTTCTGGTGGAAGACAGTAGCATATTTCTAACAATATAACTGAATAATTGTATCAGTTTATTTATTTTCAGATCACATTTTTGTGAGTTGTCCGTACTTTGGTGTGTTTCCTGGTCGATTCCTGTTCCATGTTTATTGAGTTTTGCACAAGAAGTGCTGTTTTGATTTGTATATTTATAGTTTTTAGCTACCTTATTAAAAGTTGTTTTCAGTTATTCCTGTGCCTCCGTGCCTTTCTCTGGTTTACAGCATGTCAATGGTTAATATCCAAGTACAAAATAAAAGTATATTATGTACACTACTTTTAAATAGTTTTTAGACTAAGATTTAAAAAAAAAAAGAGAATAGTTTCTTGAGCACCAAATCAGCAAATTAAGGGCAATTCACACTGCAATGACAGTGACGAATGCACGGATGCAACGACTACTGATGAATACAATCACAAAATCACATAAATTCTCAGAAATTTAACAACCCAAATCAGTATGTTCAATCAGCGAGCACAAGCTCCGAAAAATGTCAATGAAAATCGGCCTTTAGAATGAGTTCTGAAGGATCATGTGACATTGAGGAATGGGGTAGTGGTGGTTTTGCCATCACAGGAATAAATTCAGCTTTAAAATATTTAAAAATAGAACAATTATATAAGTTATTTTAAATTGTAATAATATTTTGCAATACTAATATTTTGTGTATTTTTTTAAATCAAATAAATAAGCATTGGTTGAACAAATCTACTGCAGCACTGTATGCTGCATATATATATATATATATATATATATATATATATATATATATATATATATATATATATATATATATATATATATATATATATATATATATTATTTTTTATTTTATTTTTTAAATAGGATGTGCAACAATACATATTATTTGCACGTTTCAAAGAGCAGAGCGCTACATTGATTGTGCATGTTTAGTTCAGCAATTAGCTTACAATTATAAAAGAAACAAATACAAATTCAGCAAACCAATGGAAAAATGTAACAACAAAAAATGCCACTGGTTCTTTCAAATAAAAGGTCATGAAAAGTCATGCGCATTGACTTTTGGTAAACTTTGCGCATTGCAAAATGAGCAGTTCATCCAGTTGTTCCAAGCAAACTGAAAATCTGTATACACACTGCAGTGGTAATAAAAGTATCATGTTATTCCAATACTAGCCTCTGCCTACAATTGATGCTCAATTGTTTTTGCTATCTCATCAGTTAAATGAAATGCTTTGGTAACACTTTATTTAACTATAGTAAGTACATATGTTAATTTTTATTACTCAGCACAAGTAAGATGTAACTACGTCACCTTAAAATAAAGTGTAACTACCGTTTTATATTAAATGAGCGAGAATGGGAAGCTCACACATTTTACTTCACAATTCAGCCAAGTGCTGGAAACATACCTACACACATCCTGCTCAGGATGTAGCATTAGTCTGAACCGATTCAAAAAAGATATTTTAACAAGAATTGAGCATTCAGCTCCAAGGAGAAATCGGATCTTTGGCATTCATGTAACATGTTAACCTTGCAAACCACATGATGAAAGAGAATAGTCTCTGATTGGCATCAAAGGGCAACCTCTATCTGCAATTTCTGGTACGGACAAAGTGCTCCTCAGATGTTGGACAATATTGGTCTTTGTGAAGATGAGTGCTGCAGGTGACTCAGGTTTTCAAGGCAAAGCACATTGAGCGTATAGTAATATAGAAAAACGACCATACGAGGATGCTATTGTGTGTGTTATAGCATATTTAATTAATGATATGACGAAAACGGAAACTCTATTTTTCATTATTCCACGCAATTTTACAGAATAAGGTTTGTTGAAATGGCTGTGCTTGATACTTCAGTGTGAATCTTACATCAAAAGTCCATTTCAACAGAATTCCTCCTTCGGGTCGCTTTGCATATACGTTACTTCTTTGCTCTTGGCCAGGTTGGAGCAGCCGTTGTGCTGGTGGTTGTGAAGGCTCTTCCGGCCCGGGTGGACGGTTGGCTCTGAGGTGTCACACACAGCGACAACGGTGGTCTCCATTCGTGAGAGTGTGTACATGCTGCTCTGACGTGCTACTTTATGCTGCATGGCTCGCAGCTCAAGCTCATCATAGTCAGACACCCTCACAAATGGGCACCAGCGGAAAACACGTTTAAATCCGGCCCGAAACCTGAGTGCAGATGAGAATAAATACAAAACATGAATTAAAAACTGAACAAATTGCAAAAAGGCCATATTAATTTAACATTTATGCATGATTTTATATATCTCACTTGCTATTGCAACTTAATTAAGTTGGCTTGAGAAAGCCAACTTAGTGATATTGTATCTAAACTTATTATTATTTTTTTTATTATTATTTTTCTTCTTACCTAAAATTCTAAAAGAATCTCCTCGTACAGCTTTAAAGCTACAACCACTAAACTCTGCTCAGACTTCAGACCTGTTCTGACTTGAGTTGCTATATCATTTCAGACTGATCAGACTTATGATTTTTGATCAAATTGAAGATTAAAATCATAAAAAGTTCCATAGACTTTACATTGAACTAAAATTCACCAATCAGAGGGCTTAGATTACTGAGCCCGCCTTAAGGCTTCAAACTAATCAGAGCTCTAGAAGGAGCGTCCATCACTGAAGATTGAACGAATCAGAGCGCTGTTAGTCTCTGCCAGAAACTGATAGAGCCGCCATTACTGCTGGAGAGACAGAGATCATAATCTCCTAAAATAGATTTATGTGAGAGAGTTTATGATCAAACGGAAATTGTTTCCGATTTTCAAGTAACCACTGCAGTGTGTTTGCTTGAAGATTTATGCACTTATATGGCCAAATTGTGACTCTCATTCGTGTTTACTCGGTGAAGGCTTTCCCCCCGCTGAGTAGATTACTATGGGAACGGCAACTCTCAATGAAGTTCAAACGCGCGTCCTCGCGCACTCGCGTCAGTTTATTTATAACTTATGCCTGAGTAAATATTACATTGCCTTGATTCCTTTATCTGCTATAATTGCCGTGTTGAACTGAAGTCTGACATGGCAGATCGATTCAATCTGAAAACTGCTTGAGATTAGAAAAAACAGCATTACTATCCCCATTGTAATTGTGCAGGAATGATTTAAGAAATACTAATATTTAAGTTATTTTATTTCACATGAAGAAAGGCTTTATACACACACACACACACATATATACACATACATATCTATCTATACACACATTTATATAGTAAATAAATGTATAAAGGGCTCCATATATATGCAGTGGAACTGCAGTCTGTTTAGAAAGTGGTAAGACTATATTAATAATGCTTAATTACATCTTTAAAATAGAAATAAAACAAAGTATTATTCACATTAGTGAAAACTGACCGTTAAAAGCCAAGGATGTAATTAAACCGTAAACATTTTTATAAACTAATTGCAATTTTCAACACTTTGGGGATCAAAAAGCATTATTTATTTTTTGGTATTTCGTTACAACACCGATGATCCCTCATGATGAAAAAACTCCATGTATGTTCCCTTGATGCCATTTTGTGCACTAACCAAGTATTGCAACACTTCTGTAATCAATTAATAATTTACTCATGTTTATTACCAATGTAAATGTTGTTTATTTTAGATTTATATTTAATATTCATTATTATTCTTTGATATTTCAGACCACTCACTGTTCAGCTGAATCATCAATAACCTCCAGTCTCTGCGTCAACTGACTCTTGTGTTCTTTAAAACATTAAATCTCACTAGTGACTTGTTAAATAACATTCATTCTCGTCAGTGACATGTTAACTCATGTTAAATCTCACAAGCGACCTACGAATTAACAAATCTCACTAGCGAGATGTTAGTTCACACTAAATGTCAATAGCGTCTTGTTAATTAACGTTAAATCTTGCTAGCAACATGCTAGATCACGCAAATTCTCACTAGTGACATGCTAGATCATGCTAAATCTTGATAGCAACTTGTTAATTAACAATAAATCTTGCTACCAATATGCTAATTCAGCGTATTCTTGCCAGCAACATGCTTATTTATGTTAAATGTTGCTATTGACTTCGGAATTCATTCTAAATCTTGCTAGCAACAAGATAATTAACATTAAATCTTGCTAGCAAAATTGATCATCAATTGATTAAAGATTAAATTATGATCAAAGAACATAACGACACCTTAGTAACTGCCTAGAAACAACGCAAGGCAATAACTAACAAGTGTATATATGCTCAAGATCTAATTCTTTCCATCTATCTATCTGTAAACTTAAACAACTTTTTAAGCTTTTACAAACTTGTAACTTTCAGGATAGGCTTTCTCAAGCCAACTGAAGTTTATATCATAAACTTCCTCTATCTAGTTTTATGTTGCAACTACACATTTACATTTTAAACGTTATCTCACAATTACCTTTTTATTGTTTGCTCTGAGGTGGAAACAGGCTTCCATAAGAATGAGAACGTAGGATGTATTTTACCTTTGCAAATGACCAAAAGCCATTAAAAGCTATCTTTTTTTCTCTCTCTCTTTTTATTTTTATTTTTATTTGAGTGACTGCACAGGATGAAGAGAAAACCAGTATCACAGGTTAGGTGTCACAGACTACTGCCAGCGTAACAATCCTATAGTATGTATTTTTAACAATACAAAATAATGACAGGTACATTAAAAAACATTTTCTGCATATTAAATAGCATATGGTTGCAAATTATTATGCTCTGGTACTGGTATCATTGCAAACTAAGCCAAATAGGACTTAAAGAAATTAGAAGTGGATTACTTATCATCCAGTTGCATTTTAGCCATGTCTTCCATCTGTGGTGCATTTACATAAAGTCAATGTTCTGGCTGTCCCAGCCTGATCAAGTTAATGGGGGATAGCAACGGTTGCCAGGCTACAACTGGCAGAGTGCTTAAAAAAAGCTTGCAGACCTGTATAAAGGTCATTAGCTACATTTTATGTGGAGCTTAAATGTATAGACATGCTCTCACTGTATGGTATAGTAAGCTTTTAAGTAAATCTGAGAAAGACATTTCATGCCAATGAATTTCATGCCAATGAAATGAAGGGATGTACATTTAAATGTACATATTCAAGTGGGCAGACATAATGTCTTTCATCTTAAATAATTCAAAAAATATTCATCATTCATAACTATTCATAAGATATCACAAACAATTCTAAGCATATATACTTTGTTACCAATGTAATACTTTTTAAGATTATTTTCTTTTCTGTTCTGTTCTTTTCTGGTTATTAGGTTTGCTGGATTTAAATGAAGTTGAAAAACTGAATATAATTTTATTTTATTCTTCTGTGTTAATGTTTTGTTGCCTTTTTAACAGTGTAAAATCATTGCTGTAAATATGACTTTTCAAAATGTTCTTCAGTGGTGATCGACGTCAAAAATGATGTCGAAAGAACTTAACTTTTATTGAACCACAAACTTAAACCTTTACTTAAAACCTTGGACAAAGAGAAACTGACTCTAAAGTTGCATGTCTTATTTTTTGTCATCTATTTAAAGGAAGAATAAAGATGGTCAACTACATATACACTGCATTTAAACAGTGCACTCAAAAATGAAAATTCTTGTATCATTTACTCTCCCTAATGTTATTTCTTTACATAAGAGCATACATGTCATATCAGCACAATGAAGAGGAAATAATGACAGACTTGTGATTTTTTAAGTCTGTAAAAATGCACCTATTCCTGTCATATCTTTGAAGAATAATGAGAAATAAATTCAGTGAGGAGAAAAGTTAATTCAATTAATTAATTTTATAATAAATTATTCATGGACTATGTGGACCTTAGTCCGTTGAGATTTGGTTTATTATAACTCAGCTATTGTTAAAAAAAATGAAATTCATGTTCAGAGCAGCTAAAGCCTGTTTCCCTGTCATTCAAATTGTTAAAGTTCTTTCATTTCAATCATGTCCATCACTGCATTGTAAAGGTTATTTATGCACTTCTAAGAAATAACAACACTGATGTTGCCATGACAAAATGCAGTTGTGTCTTAAATCTTTTGTTGTTATGGCACTGTTTAAGTCGAATCTTACCTGCTATTTAGGCAGCAGTAAATAATGGGGTTGTACATGGTGGAGCTCATGGCAAGCCACATGACTGACAGATATATCTGCTGAATAAACTTCCATCTAACCAGTTGCTTGTTCAATCCCGTAGCCAGGAAATATACATGGTATGGCAGCCAGCAGATGGCAAAGGTCACCACTACAATGATCATCATTTTCACCACCTGAAAACAGAAAATAAAGGCAAAAAGGAAATGTGGCTTTTACATACAGTATATATATATATATATATATATATATATATATATATATATATATATATATATATATATATATATATATATATATATATATATATATATATATATATATATTAGTGCTGTAAAATCGATTGATCACATCCAACAAAAGATTTTGTTTACATAATGTCTGTGTGCATATATATACATTATATATACACATATAAACATTATACAGTATACACATATTAAGGTCATTTACATTTTTTTTCCTAATTAATGTATACACAGCACTCCATATTGACAGAAAAACACAGAATTTTTGACATTTTTGCATATTTATTAAAAAAGAAAAACTGAAATATCACATGGTCCTAAGTATTCAGACCCTTTGCTGTGACACTCATATATTTAACTCAGGTGCTGTCCATTTCTTCTGATCATCCTTGAGATGGTTCTACACCTTCATTTGAGTCCAGCTGTGTTTGATTACACTGACTGGACTTGATTAGGAAAGCCACACACATGTCTACATAAGACCTTAGAGCTCACAGTGCATGTCAGAGCAAATGAGAATCATGAGGTCAAAGGAACTGCCTGAAGAGCTCAGAGACAGAATTGTGGCAAAGCACAGATCTGGCCAAGGTTACAAAAAAATGTATGCTGCAGTTAAGGTTCCTAACAGCACAGTGGCCTGCGTAATTCTTAAATGGAAGAGGTTTGGCATGATCAGAACCCTTCCTAGAGCTGGCCGTCCAGCCAAATTGAGCTATCGGGGGAGAAGAGCCTTGGTGAGAGAGGTAAAGAAGAAACCAAAGATCACTGACGCTGAGCTCCAGATATGCAGTCGGGAGATGGGAGAAAGTTGTAGAAAGTCAACCATCACTACAGCCCTCCACCAGTCGGGGCAATATGGCAGAGCCATAAAGTGCAAGACATGGAGTTTGCTAAAAAAAACAGCAAATAAGATTCTCTGGTCTGATGAGACCAAGATAGAAATTTTTGGCATTAATTCTAATTGGTATGTGTGGAGAAAACCAGGCACTGCTCATCACCTGTCCACTATAGTCCCAAAAGAGAAGCATGGTGGTGGCAGCATCATGTTGTGGAGGTGCTTTTCAGCTGCAGGGACAAGACGACAGGTTGCAATTGAGGGAAAGATGAAGGTGGCCAAGTACAGGGATATCCTTTTTTAATAAATTTGCAAAAATGTCAACAATTCTGTGTTTTTCTGTCAATATGGGATGCTGTATGTACAATAATGAGAGGAAAAATAAACTTAAATGAGTTTAGCAAGTGGCTGCAATATAACAAAGAGTAAAAAATAAAAAGGGGGTCTGAATAATTTCTGTACCCACTGTATATTAGGTAAACAAAAACCATTGTTATATGCAATCCATTTGACAGCACTTACACAGACATATATATCTATATAAATTTCTACATATTATATATTAGAAATACATACATGTTTCTATTTAATACTATCCAAAGGGTAAATGTTGATAAAGATTCATCAAGGCGGAGAGTTTAAAAAAAAGCAGTTTTTAGCCATTGCGACATTGTGACTGACCTTGTTTCACGCATACAAAAACAAAGAGAACAGCGTTGGAGCAATCATATCACAAACAGTTATACGGCTGTGTTTTTATTCATTACGTTAATTCATTAAGACACTGCTTGTCATTCAAATACCACAGCAAACAGCACACCCAAAAGCACCAAACAATGTCAGGATACAAACTTCTTGGTCATGAAACCAACAAGCTTTGACACTCTGGGCAAGCAATGCGTCTGCAGCAAGAATGATAACCCCAGGCAACACATTTCCAAAAGAACAAGGACACCACATGAGGTCTTATCTGACGTCCTCTGGGTTCAGCAAAGCGAGTGTTAAGTTCAGAAAGTGCTCCTGAAAATTATATGTTGACTAAGTTGTAATTGACACAATTCAAGATAATTCATTGTAGCTTCTTATGCAGGTCTCGGCTGCTTTTACTGTTCGTGTGTCAATTGTCAAACTATGTTGTATGTAGATCTGTGCAGTTTTCCATCCTGTCAGTTTTATTCGGTCCTCAAAATATCCTCTCTCTCTTCAAGCAAGTGTCCTTCTGCCCCTACAGGGACTTCTGCCATAACAAATCCATTTCCCATCCTTCAAGAGGGGAATTATTTCTGTAGCCACATCACTAAATCTGATTGGAGGAGCCTCCCTCTTCACTCCAATAATGATTTTAATTACATTGTCCATGCTGTCCCACTGCAGCGAGCAGAGCTTGGTTTGACACTCTTCAATCTGAAGATTTCTCAAACTCAGGAATCAATAAATTAGCAAATGAATATATGAATATAGTGATTACTACATTTTTCCATTGGTGTATTAATATTAAAAGGGAAATTTCTTGGTATTTTAGATAATAATATATTGTACTATGAAAACTAAAGCTGAAGCTTCCTCCCAAGTGCAAAAAGCTGGAAAAAAAATTGAACTGGTAGTCAACATGTCCATCACTCTTCTAGCATGCTGTCACACGTAATGCTGGCTTGCGATGTGGAGAGACGAGGAAAACACTGAGATTCCAACAGAAAGAACTTTAATCATAAACTCGGAAACACAAAGCGGCACACCACGGTGCAAAACTCGAACATACATCCACAAACCATACACAATAACGTTAACGATCGACAAGGACAATGGAGAACATGAAGGTATAAATAGATGGGGAAACGAGGAGCACCTGGAAACAACAAACAAGGAGGAGTGGTTAACATGACAGTCTACAGAAACACAGAAGGATCACACAGGCGGGCCGTGACAAGACGTGACATAACTGTGACACATGCACACTCAGTTTATGGTCACACGGTTTATTTCATAATGCTGTCACAGGGAAATGAAATCATATTTCACTGTTAACTTGACCAATCATTATGGTTAGATTGTTAAAAAAAAGTATGTAACTTCCGTATGTTTGCATTTGAACTATTTTCAAAGCAAAAACCTTGAACTATAGTAATAGAGTCAGTGTAATGTAGAATAATAGTTCATTCTCAATATTTGGTTTGGTCTGAACGTTAATTACCACATTGCAGTAGGAACAGGATAAGCACAGCTCACAGATTTGTGAACCAAGACACAACTGTGTTCTCAGCATCTGTAAATTAAAGTTGTTTATTTGTGCACACAGTATTGGGATATTTCTTATGCATAAAATAACCTTTTTGACTTAAAATAAAATCCACAATGTGAGGAATCATGTTTAAATATGAGTAGGGCTGAATGACATACCGAAAATACACAATATATTCATGATGTTGTTGCTGGCAATATAAAATTAGACTATTATGTGCTTTTCCAGAAGGTTGTGTCATTAACTTCCAAATATGAATGCATGATAAGTTTTAATAAATTCAGTGACAAAAACTATGTTAGAATCTATTTCTGAGATTGAGTCAAAAGTTATTTTATTATTATTACTTAATGTACAGTAGTTGCTGTATGGAATTTGTATGAATAAAATCATTAAAAAGTTTAAATAAATAAAAAATAATATTAAATTAATTAAAAATATTAAAATATTAATATAAAAAAATAACATAATAATAGCAAAATAATAACAAAAAAATGTAATACTGAATATGAATATCAAGATGTAGTATATATTTACAGAAAATAATGCATGTTTTTTTGGATGTATATATATCCGACATCCCTAATAATGAGCAAAGCAAAGATTATGCCAGTCCATTATAAATGATTAAATGTGAAACAAATCATCAAAGGAAAGATGAGAGGACTACACAAGGTGTGTTTCACAAACACTACATGGATGACGCATAAAATATATAGAATTCAGATTCTTCAAAGAACTCATATTATGATTTTTCTGTGGGCATTTCATCAGTATTCCATCCCCAAGTACCTGCCTTTGTTTTTCCCATTAAGAATATTCCCTATACCGCATTTCAAAGACACAGACAGATATAGTGCCTGATCAACGGTTCAGCAGGAGGTAGACATGAGAAGGTGTCCTGGGGTAAAAGGAAAGCTTATGATTACCATTCATGTTAACTTTCAAGCCAATGTTTCTCTTCCAATCCATGTCCAGTCAGAAGCTTCTGCAAACTGAAGAGTAATCTATCTATGTTTCTATCTCTCTCTACACATATATACAAACTGAGAGATTAAGGAAGTGCACTGCTTGTGGCACCCCGACAGTATATCTCTTTTGTTTCCTCTTATCTGCCCTATCTTTTCAATACAAAGATTGAGAAAAGACAAGGGCACTCTCACTGAAATAGAAGTCCTTTTGGTGATTGGCGCTTGAAAAGAGACTAGACAACTGTGACAAATAGAGATTGGAAATCATTTTGAGCTTGTGGAATGAAGAATGGTCAATGGGCCAACATAAAGTGCTGATCAATACACCGATATAGATCATAAGAGAGACAAGTCCACAGAGACAACGAAGTAACACTCGAACCAAGTACAAAAAAAATCCAATGCTTAAAACAGGTATAAGAAGACATTGAATTAATGCTGAAATTCCATCAGAATCAGAATTTTGGTTGAAGTTGATAATTCAGTGATAAAAAAATATTGTATCAATGTTGTAAAATATTGGATATTTCAATGCTTTTCAGTGTTGCAAAGGCAAACATTGAATCAGTGTTGATTTTTGGTCAGCTTCGTTAGCCCGTTGAACTTTCTGCTCGACAACCATTTTTATTTCTCCCCGGACTCAGATGAAAGGTTGGTTGGAAATTTGTTTTAATTAAGATCATCTATAATGCAATGACTGAACGTGTGTTTTAGTTGTTCATGAGTTAATTAACGTTGTTTGTGAACATGAATACTAATGGATGGTGATATTTGAAACTGCACAGAGATTGACAGAAAACGCTCGGTGCTGATGGAATTACCACATTATAATACTGAGCTTAGTTTTTAAACTAACGTTTGTCTGTTCCTTTATCTGTTTTTGACACGTTAGCTCTGATTTATTAATCTAATTGTTCACCCAAAATGTATGAAATTCTGTTAGTAAATACATTGTTTAACACCAGCTTCTTTTGCCTAGAATGAATGTTGTCTAGAGAAAAAATTTTTTTTTTGTAGAAATCATGAATTTTTTGTAGAATTTTTATAGAATATTTACACAGTTAATTAATTAATTGATCCATAGTAAACAACTTTAAATCTTTTCAATTATAAATACAGTACTTTTTTTTAAATATCCCCTTAAGACCTAATGTTTTTTTTAATTTTTTATAAAAACTACAATATTTGTTAATAGATAATATTAATTCCTAATGTTGGATGCGTTTGAGTAAAAAAACATCTGATATTGTTTATTGATTTGAACAAACTTTAGACTTGGAATTATCCAACCAAAATGTTTATTAATTCACCTTTATGTTATCCCAAATTCATGTGACTTTCATGTTTAGCATTCATTTTTGTTTTGCCTGTATATGCTTTTTTGACTCGTTTTGACTGGATGGCCATTGATTTGCATTATATGAATCGCCAAGGATCATGGTTTCAACTATCCCTTTAATCCTGAATAAATGCATTAGGGTGTAAAGCAAATTTATGATTCATGTTTTATTTTCAGGCTAAACTACAATGCAACCAATTCAGATGCATTTCTTAATTGCAAATCTGGTCAGTCATTATAAAAATGTACATTTTGTAAAAAAAATTCTTTTCATTTTTTACATAAGGCATAAGCTGTTCTAAAGTACTTCTCATACATTTATTATGGTTCTATTTTAAGACTATATTAACTGTTTTATTGTGGCTCATTTTAGGTCAGAAGCACTAAGCTGTTATAAAGCATTTGCAATTTGGTTTTATGTATATGTTTATAAATATATTAGTAGCTCGGTTTTGGGCGTTGTCACGAACAATGATGAGAATTCAAAGGGTACTTAATCAAAAGTGTCCTTGTGAAGTGTGGGTGTGACAGAATTCCCCCTTCCGAAAGGAGCCACACCTCCTTGTGCCGTAGAAACGAGGTAGCGGAAGTGGATGGAAGATGATCACAAATGGGCAGATGAATATAGAAGGATGCTCCGGCGGAGGACGCGATAGAATGGTGATGTGACGATAAGATCCCAGTGGCAAAGGAGGAACAAAGGAGGCCAAGGCAACAGACCCAGAGCTGATGACGTCCTGGTGACGACCGACAGAAATAAAGCCGAAAGATCCCAGGGCACAGATGGAGAGCTGACGGGCCCGAATGAGACAGCTGGCTCAGGAGACTAAGGCGAAGGTGCTGTGATGAGCACTCAAGGTGGAGCCGGTGTGACTGAGGACAAAGGCGATACCAAATTTAAGGAGGAGTCCGCTGCAGCCGTAGGGGTGGAGGGATGTCCCCCAAGTCTGTGGCATAGATGGAGCGAAGACTGACCAAGGGGTAGATGATGGTACGAGGGATCCTGGTGGAGCTGCATGGTCAAGGGTCTCTGGTGGAACTAGAGCAGAGCGTAGGGATCTGAAGCCAGAGGCGGAGCCCCTTTAAACTTTAAACTTTTAGCACCAAAAAAGACATTTAATTTTTTTTAAATTTTGCATATCATGCAAGAAGCAACTTAATGTCACTGTGCTGAAAATGTGCAATTTCATTGAGCCTATGGTGACCAAAAAATATACAAAATATGCAAAACAATATACACAAAATATACAAAATATACAAAAAACAAAAAAGGAAGAGTCAAGTTAATCCAAAACCACACAATTTAATACAGGATTAGGGGTGAAGTTGATAGTGGAAAGTAGTAATGCAACCCATCAGCTAATTACGTTTTAAAATATTTAAGTTATATATGATTTATTTAAAAACCTTTGTGGGGTGGCGTTTGTAATAAAGAGACAGATATGAATCAGCGTCTTGTGATGGGTGAGCAACTGTCACAGATGCCAATGAGGTTCCCACCAGCGACCACCGGAGGTCGCACTCTCCAGAGTTCTAACTCACTTGGACTACAATTCCCATACACCCACTTTCCTGGACTGATCACCCCACACCTGTTCCTCATTCCCACAGACTATTTAACCCTGGTCATCCACCAGAGCAACATGAAGTCTTGTTTACACTGGCTACATTTCTGAGCGGTAGCTGCCCCTGTGGTAGTCCTGCCGGCACCCTGAGACTGTCTACTTAAATAAACTGCAGATGGATCTTAACCCAGCTTAGTCCTCGTTACAACAACCAAGGTTTTTTCTCACTGAAGTACAACTGCAAATTACTGGGGAAGACTGTGTTTAGAAGGTCAAACAGGAGATGAACTCAAAATGACGCAATGCCACGGGGTCACTGCATCTTTCTGTTCTTATTTAAAAAAATATTTTGCTGCATTTTACTTATTTAATTATTTTGTTTGTGTTTTAAAAATAAAACTACTAATAAAATAAAACTATTTAAATAATAGTTATTTAATTAACCATTTCAGTTGTACCCGACTCTTGGTAATTCTATGGGCAATCTCTTGCCATACGTGAAAGACTGATCATTTTTTTCGGGATAGGTCACCAGGGGTCTCATTTATAAAACTGTGCGTAGGATCCCTACTAAAAGTTTACGTATGCCTAAAAGTCAAAAATGCCATACGCCAAAAAAAATAAAAAAAATAATTAACCATCTGTGTCGCTAATTCCCTTTGTCTCCAGAATGTGCGAATGCACAGCACCAAAGTTTGCTTCAAGGTCCGCAAATTCTCCCATCAAGTTTGTTTTTTATAGATCACAACCGCTGCGTGGAAACTGGCGTACGTACGTTTCCAGCTCCGTTTTGTGCGTACGCACGCTTTATAAATGAGACCCCTGGTCTTTCCCCAACCCTTCTTATTATCGTTCCTATCACACCTACGAACAATTTAGCATCTCCAATTTACCTATAATGCGTGATGGAATGTGGGGGAAACCCAGAGGAAACGTTGCTACACGGAAATTGCTTGATCAACAATTAAACAGTCTGGTTCAATGTTCTCTGTAGTACTTGCTTGCTTGTTCTGTTGGCTTTTGTTCACAGCAGCTGTGTATCTGTTAGCATTGGCATGTTCATACAGCACTGTGCATAGCAGATTTACTACATGCCAGGTTTACTAACAGTTTAAGCCAGTGCAAACCCTCTTTAAGCTTTACAAAAATACTGTCAGGATTTGCTAAAAACGAGCAATGAAAAAATAGCACTGAAAAGATGTGGACACAGCTCTTCTTGTGAGTGTACTTATTGCATTTGTAGGAGTTCGTCTTTCAGATGTTAAATTTATGGAAAAACAAAACATGTCTTAACCCTTTTTGCGCCTGTGTTGTTAGTAGATCACCCGTACCTGATCATTAGCAGCTCTGCTTGTTTGCACCCTAGGCTAATTTCAGTTGCTCTTGGTAGAATGCGTTGGTCATTATGGAAACAATCAGTGTTCTTTAATTTGCACATTATCAGTAGATTACGTGCACAACTTTCCACTCCAATCAGCGCTTTTATGGAATTGCACTCTCATGCTAATTTGCAGAGTTTAGTCAAATAAATGTAGTCTCTAGTCTGCCAAGATTTATATAAATATATAAATATAATATATAAATTTATATTGTTATATCCATTAACTTGTTAAAACTAGTCTAATGATGATTCCAATGAAAGTTTTCATGATTTAAATATTTGTAATAAATAAGCAATTGTGAAAGAGTAAGGCACACATTATCCACATCAGTGAAAACTAAAACCAATGGTAACTCCATTACAAATTTGACAACAGGGAGTTTATATACCTCAGACTGTCAGTAAGGAAAATAAACTTATACTTCAGTAGTCACACACGCTCTAATCCAAAGCAAAATTGATCCAGTATAATTGATCCCTAATGAATAGTTAGGTAGTGAGGGAATATATGTCTTTTATTTTCTTTCTTTTTGTGTACAGTTAAGTTAATGTTATTTTTCCTTTAGGTAGAGGTATTTTTGATTTCTTTTTGTTTGGGTCCTCCTCCCGAGGTAATGGTTTATATTGTGCTTTATTATTGTGTTTACTTTTTATCCCCATCTGATGAAACAAAAAAAAGGCAGACATGCCATTTTTATTCTCTGAAACTTTTATTGTTTAGTTCTGTTGTTGCTCTGGGACTGGAGAGCTGAAGATCTTCAAGGTCTCTTTTAATTTTTATTGTTCGTCGCTCCCCATTTACCTCTAGACAAAAAGGATGAGACATAACAGGATAATGCCACTCTGTTTAGTACATTAGATTGTGCTTCTCTGCAACTTGAATTTAAAAGAATCCTTTAGAAAAAAAATGCCCTTCTTTATTGACACTTCAAACCATCTAGACTTGCATTGTTTTCTTGCTTTCTGTGAAACTCCCAAGGATATTTTAGATAGATTCTCAGTCTGTTTTGCTTTCAAGGAATTTATACTGCAATTGACTTACATTACCAAGCTCCAAAAAGGAGCGCTGGAGTCCTGGGGTTCCTGGACGGGTGAGTTGGGCTGAGAACAGAGTCTCCGGGACAGCACCAGAGGATCAGGGAGCCAGCTTTCTTCTAGCTCAAAGAGCATGGTGCTTGCAACAACAATATAATGGGTTCAATTCCCAGAGAAAGCAAGAATTAATTAGAATGTCAATGTGTACCTTGAATGCAATGTAAGTCGCTTTGGATAAAAGCGTCTGTTGAATGCATAAATGTAAACGTAAGCCAGGTTGGATCGCCCTCTGCAGTTGTTGCAAGGGAATCAAAGAACAGGTCAGCCTCCTTGGCCATATAATGGCCTTGGCCATTATAGTCCCCCCCAAAAAATAATTGGGGTAAGGTATGGGTATGTGTGCTGCCCACACACACACATATATATATATATATATATATATATATATATATATATATATATATATATATATATATTGGCTACAACAGTCATTGTTTGCCCTGCAGTGGGCTCACCTCAGCCTCCTCTAACACAAAAGAGGGTGCGAGGCCAAGTTCTGAGAAGTGAGACTCTGGATTAGCATTCTGGAGCGAATGTGTGTGTGTGGCCCACACACACATATTAGTGCCACGGCCATCACAGTCATGGCCATCTCTTCTGGAGAGCAGACTGCGGAGAGCTTGACTCAAAAATCTGGGGTGAGCTGGAGTGCTCAACTGCTTTCCAGATGAAAAAGGGAGACGGCTGGGAATGTCCTCTACTTCCCCAACAACAAAATCAGAATCGTTCAGCAGGAAGACATGATTAAGGAAGTTCAGTAAAGGCATGTAACAATCAGCAGGAGACAAGAATTTACAACGCTCGTTATCCAGCCACAACCAGAAGCAAGAATTGCAGCTCACCAAATGTACTATCTCCAAGTAAAACAGGAAATGATCCTTCTCCTGCTTTCTCCTCTCTGCCAGATACATCCTTGAGGTTGTTATTAGGTCCATTCTTCAGTCACAGGCATGGTGTGGAACAGTCTTTTAATGCAATAAACTCAAGACTATCAGGAAGAGGATTCAAGGCAGAGGGAAACAGAGGGAAAACACAAGATATATATACACAGGGGAACGTATATAAACACAGAGATGAGAGACAGCTGACAAGACTAATGAAGTGACGACTGATAACAAGACAGGTAATAATAATAATATACATTTACATATCGCTTTTCCAGAGCTCAAAGCGTTTACATGGGGGGGGGGGGAGAATCTCCTCAACCACCACCAATGTGCAGCATCCACCTGGATGATGCAGCCATATTGCGGCAGCCATTGGTTGGTAATGGCAGCATGGGTTGACACGGCAGCCATATTGCACCAGAACGCTCACCACACATCAGCTTATTGGTGGAGAGGAGACAATGAAGCCAATTAGAGTATGAGGGGGATTAAGAGGCCATGATGGACCAAGGCCAATGGGCAGATTTGGCCAGGATGCCAGGGTTAAACCCCTACTCTTACAAAGGAAATCCTGGGATTTTTAATGACTACAGAAAGTCAGGACCTCAATTCAACATCTCATTCAAAGGATGGTGCTTGTTGCAGTACAGTGTCCCCACCACTCTACTGGGGCATTAGGACCCACACAGACCACAGGGTGAGCACCCCCTGCTGGCCTCCTAACACCCCTTCCAGCAGCAACCTAGTCGTTCCCAGGAGGTCTCCCATCCAGGTACTTACCAGGCATATAACATTTAAGACACACACAAATATATATATATATATACAGTGGAGTTCACTTATCTCGAGTCACGGTTAAGTCGCCAATATTATTATGTCGACGTTTTTGAAGTGGAACCACCAAACTCCCTATTTGTCTTATTATTTTCAATTCTTTAAATGTTGATTCCTTAATGTCGCCGAACACTAATATCTCAAGCAAATATCTCGGACAAAGTCGTCACTTCACATGGTTATCTCTTGACTAATGATCGTACCTAGTTCACTGTGCATGCGCTGAGTTTGGATTGCACGTGGATCGTGGTCCATGTGGTCGCTCTGTCAGTGACGCTACTCACAGCGTCGCGCAGGACTCTGAAGTGAAAGCACATTCACGTTCTTACGAGAGCTGCCGGGGGTCCACCCCCATCCCAAAGCCTCATCTGCTTCCGCTTGCACATAAAGCCCGTCTTCTCTGATTTGATTGGTTTTCTCAATTATTTTGACATTGGTCAGTAACGAGCGGTAACGACCAATGAGTATGAGGCTTAGATGAACGAACACACACACATGCACGCACGCACGCTCAC
Organism: Rhodeus uyekii; assembly: GCA_037043235.1. Classification (NCBI taxonomy): domain Eukaryota; kingdom Metazoa; phylum Chordata; class Actinopteri; order Cypriniformes; family Acheilognathidae; genus Rhodeus; species Rhodeus uyekii. Next base: position 160,025 of record JAWRVZ010000110.1, read on the forward strand.
ACACACACACACACACACACAAACACATCCTGCATCTGTTCTGACACACGCTCTGCTCAGCGCCGCTGAGGGAACATGGTTGTTAAAAGACGGGACGAAGCCAAATTTGTTGAGAAAGCACATTAGAAAACGCAAGAAAGTATGCAATCTAGTACAGCGTGATGAGCTCACGAATATATTATGACTGTTTATGCTGTGAGCGAAATTGTGTTTGCAATGTTGGAGAATATATGATTAAAAGTTTGTATAAAAAAAATCGAAAGTGTTTTTATTGTATACTGTTAAAATATCTGCTGTTAGTTGGTGCACATATGCCTTTTGTTGTTAGCAAACATATACAGTGTATTACGTTTTTATAGGATGCCGATCGCTTCATCCAATAAATAGATATATTGGGTGTAGGTTATCTCGCTAAACGGTTATCTCGACGCTTTTTTGCAACCTCCGAGGCCGTCGACATAACTGAACTCCACTGTATATATATATATATATATATATATATATATATATATATATATATATATATATATATATGTGTGTGTCTTAAGTGTTATTTGTTTGTTTGTTTACTTCCCTATATATATATATATATATATATATATATATATATATATAGTATATATATATCTTAGTCCTTTCTGGAGCTTGAAACCCTTCGATCACCATCAGTTCAAGCACCAATGTTTGGCTTTTTTGGCTTATTGTTCACTTGGAGTATGCAAACCATATCCAGTGTGAATAAAAAAAATACTAGCAATAAACACTAGGTGAGTCACACAAAGAAAGGAAATAAAAGAACACAAACCACTTTCAATACCTTCACACACAGACTTGCACAACAGATCCAGGTAGAATGAGTTGAGATATGACAGGAAGGCTGTGAAACTGGCCATAATGGTGCATTGATATATTCATTACAGAAAACAGTGCTGGAGTCATTTTGAATACTTATTTAGAGAAAATGAAGCCTTGACAAAAACAGTTCCTGTGGAGAAAATGGATCCCAGTCTGTCAGGGGCTGATTGTGTAGAATATTCGTGCATCTGGCTTGAGTGTCTCACTTTGCATCATTTGCCAGTGATGTGCTGTTTGCTGCAATCAGCCTGCAGACTGTAAAATCTCATCTCATATTTAAAATGAATGTAACAACAGTGATAAACTAGTGTTTTAATCAATTTAGTTACTAATGTGTGTATCTCGGATGAACGTAAAAACTTTTTCCATGTGTGATAGCCCAGGTGAGTTTTATTGACAGCAACACCATTAGTAAATTGACTAATCAGAATAGATTTTCAAATGATTCAATGGCAAATTCAATTAATAAGTAGTTTCCGGGAAAAGGCTAAAAGGTAGAAGAAACTCAATTTACCTCCCCATTTATAAATAACCAGGTATTATTAAAGTATAACCTTTCCAACCAATTATCTTTAGTATCAGGTGATAGAAAAAGAAAGAAAGAAAGAAAGAAAGAAAGAAAGAAAACATTTTAAAATGTTTAAACAGAATTATTTAAATAATATTTTTTCCATTTTAATTGCACAGTTATCTTAGATGTGTTTCTTGCATATGGTTAAAATGGCTTTTATACTTGCCGATATCCAGTGAAAGAGCCATAAAGCTAATATGGATGGAAATGGATTGTGATAGTACTGAGGCTCAGGCACTTGGCTCTCTGCTTCAGATGAGATAAGCAAAACTTCACAAATGTGGTTTTGTGATTGCAGTTAACACACTATGGCAGCAGTCTTTGTCTTCCAGCAGAACTAGATTGATGCTTTGTGCTCTAAAATTTTGATTATAATTATCCGCAGCATGCTCAAAAAATGTTAAATAGGTTTTCAACCGAATGCTTTCACATGCACTTTTAAAAATTCACTTGATTCACAGTGTCAAATGGTAAACAAAAATGAGCACATACAAATACAACAACAGATACACTTGAAATGTCCAATTTCCAACAGAGATTATAATATTTACTATATGTAGCTACATTTTCACTTCCAACCCAGACATTGTTAAAAAACGTGTACTGGTTTTGCACAATTTGCAAAATGCATGTCTGCCTGCATACAAATAACTGAATTTTTCATTCTATTCCCCCCACCCCTGGATCAGGGACTTAAAAAAAAGATACATGCATTAACTTTCAGATCATGACCCCTCCCTGAAACACACACAAACATCTTCCAAACCATTAGAAAAGCGTGCCTTGAGAACAGAGTGAGGGAAGCCATTGTGACATGATCAGAGTCTGGAGGTAAACTCATCAACCGAGACTTCTAATCCATAATTATCAGAGCATAACTCACAGGATCACTTTCCTCAGGCTTAGATTAGTGTTACTAGCAGATTCTTCTAATCTAAAGTAAGCATTGCCTCTGTAATCCTGAAGGCAGACATACTGCTTTAGTGAGGCATTCGAATCATGTCGAAATCCTACAAGTGAAGTCAAGTGCAGCTGCTTAAAGCTTTCAGCTAATGACTGTGTGTGAAGTTGTAATGACAAAGTTTAAATTTGGTAACAATGAGTCCTTCTCTGGATTAAGAAAGAAAATAAGCAAATTCATTTTAAATTACATCACAAAATAAAAAAATACTCTGCAGTCTGTATATGAACTAAATGTGCATGATAATGAAAGACGATTCGAAAATCCATTGCCGCTTATGTATAATTTGTATTTGTATATATATATTTATTTTCTTTTTTTACACTTCATTCTATCACCTATGTAACCAATTATTACTTAAATCCTTTCTTTACTTTACTGTATTTTTCCATAGAGTAAGGATGAATATTGCCTGCACTTCTCACCAGATAGAACATGTTATCAGAATGTTTTGAGAGTCTTTCTGTTGAGAGTTGGAGCCTGAGCCGAGTTCAACCATGGAGAAACGGTTTATCTGTGAGTGTGTTAATATGATCTGTATTGGTGAGATGATTAACTGGCACCATCAGGAGACGGAATAATTGTTGTTCTCGACAAACCATGTTACGAACCCGTCAACCATGTGATCAACGAAGATATGCTTCAGACTGTCTGCTCTTGTGTGGAAAATTACTAGTTTTGTTTATCTTTCTTTCTTTCTTTCTTTCTTTCTTAGCCAATTAGAATCATTTAACCTTCATCATTGACGTAGTTAGTACCCTCTGTTAGAGTATAATTGCTGTAACAATGTTATTGTAAGTGGGGCGGCCTACGAACTACTTGTGAGACCTGAAGCTGGCTTCTGCTGATGAAACTGCAAACTAAACTTCACTAAAATGTCTTCTATTGACTGCACTTCTGACTCCTGGTCTTCATTCGACATATCTGGTCCTCGGGTCTTAACTGTAATTCCCCTACACACCTCACTACTGCAATACTGGTTCATTCCTCTCTTGAAAAAGTATCCAGATCACAGATAATCTTTGGTTTTCACATTATCACAGCTTTTTTCAAATTACACCAAAAATGAGATTTAAACCTGAAGATTGTGCAGGCCACTTACGAACATTCTACGACTGAACCCTGAACAAAGTTTAAGTAGACTCGGGATGGTTGTCCTGCAGGAAAGTCCATTGATCATCATGCTCGGCACCCAAGGCATTTGCCAAAATGCTTAAAAAAAAAATCATGAAGTACCCCCCATAACAAGAACCATGTTGGTTTCATGTTCTTCTGCTCACAAATTTTTACTTTTTGTACCAGACATACTGTTTCCACATCTTCATGCTGCACTGATATATAAGGAACATGTTAATATGAATCTAAATAAAGTACAGTATAAGTCCAACCCTGCTAATTGTACCAATTGTAATCCTATTCGCTTAGATTCTGTAGTTATTACCGAAACCCATGTCTTGTAAAAGTCTTAATCTTCCTTACAATTTTCATTTTTTCAAGTTTCTTACTTAATGTGCAATTTACATGTTTGACAGTATTTTTGCATAATTCGCCAGATATATTTAATAATGCGGCATGAATGCAGAACCTTTGGACCTGACAGCTCCCATAACAATCCCTGATAACACACATGCATTTGATGTGTGTGTTTTCTGGAATATGAATGTTTTAGAGCATTTGCTCATTTGCATTAGGTCTACAAGACATTTCCTCTCAGATGTTTCAAAGACTTTTACAAAATGTCCTTGAGATGTTCATGATTTAGAATGTACATAAAACTGCTTTTTAAAAGATGTCTATCAAATGTTTGTAAACAACAGATGTTTTCCAGATGAAGTGCTCTTTAAAAGACATCTTGGGAATGTGCACGTGCTATTACCCATCAGTTCTATTTAATAGTTAGCAATTTAAACTAGGTTGGGAAAAAGGCATAGCTATATCAGATTGTAGGGCTAGTTCACCCAAAAACAAAAAAATCTGTCATCATTTACTCAACTTCATGACGTTTCAAACCCGTAAGACTTTCATCCACCTTTGTTCACAAATTTTTAATAAAATTAGTGATTTATATCCCTCCACTGACAGCTACGCAACTCCACTTTGATGCTTCAAAACGTTCATAAAGATAGCAGTTTAGTACCAATTTTTTGAAGAGACAATCGTTTTACATAATGAACAGATTTAACTTAGGCTTTTAATCACATTTAAACAATCATCAACAAACATAAACAGAAGTTCAACCTACTTGAAGCATAAGAACAAACATCATTGGTACTTGCGGAAGCTCAAATGTGCTGCATAACACATGAGAATGAACCTCATTGGTACTTACAAGTCAAGCAAACACGCTTGAGCTTCAGTTTACCACAAATGATTCAATCTGTTCATCACATAAAGTTATCGTCTCTTCAGAAAATTTGGACTAAATTGCTCAATTAATATGGATTTCTAAAGCATCAAAGTGGTAGTTGTGCAGCTGATAATGGATAGACAGAGAGATCTTAATTTGTGTTCTGAAGATGAACGACAGTTTTATGGTTTTGGAACAACATAAGGGTGGGTAATGACAGAATTATAATTTTTTTGGGGTGAAATATGCTTTTAAGTGCATGATTGGAAACATTACCGGGAAGAGAGCTTTGAAGAGTTTCATCTGAACTGACAATGAAAATAAAAATGTCCTCAGGCTTAATTGAGGGTCTTCTAAAGGCTGAAAAAGATGTTCATGCTTCTGGGTTCACATAATCACCTTTCAACCATATAAATTGGGGGCATATGGAACACTCAAGATCTAAGCAGCTCCAAATACACATACAGTATTCAGCATGCCAGCCACTAATGGAGAGAAGGGACATGATGAGGGGGCAGCCGTAGGGAGTGAACAAGATGCAGTGTTGATCGAAATAGAAAGCCAGCACAATCGCAGCATCCATTAATGAAACATATAACCAGCAGACTGAGCTCCGAATGCTATTGATTGGAATGTAGAATATATAAAATGCCCATTGAACCAGAGAATGACTGTATTCCAAATATCTTTGTCAAAGCCCTTAAAATGGGTTGCAAGATCACATTCTGCCCAGTTGCATGTTCTTTGTTGAACTGCAATATTTTGCACACTTTTACTTCATTTTAATACATTTTAAACAGCTTACAATTAAGTAAGTAACATCATTCTCACTTAATGGACCATATGGCTTTAATTAAAAGATTTTTTTTACTGGCTACACTTAGTGGTACCCGCAGGATCCACAAGAGCACATTGAGGTGGCACCAATATATTTACACAAGAATCACAACCCTGAGACACAATGGATACACTTTAAAGATGATTGTTGATTCTCATGCAAATCAATCTGAATGTCATGACCACAGCTAAGTTACCAACCGAAGCTGATTAGAGCAATTTCCCACATCGGTCAACTGAAAGCCTACTATAGCCTACTAAAAGTAAAACTACATAAACAATACATCTGATTTCAGTGCACTCTGTAAAAGAACAGGAAATTGGACACAGAGCTAGGGTTTTGAGTTTGAGAAACTTTTGATTACTCTTTTTTGACCAGTTCAACATTATCTAAGACAAAGAGTGCTATAGATCAACCATGGTAATTTGTTAAGTGGTCTTCTGTGTAAATGCCCCAAGCTGAACTTTTCATTTGATGTCTAAAATATTAACATGAAAGACAATTAAATCATTTGAAATAAATAGACAAAGGCAAAAGACAAATATCCATCCTTGAAAATTATTCTTCGGTGAGAAAAATCTGCCTTTCCTGGACCCAAAAGTATCGGAACTTAGACTAAACGAACAAACACAGAATATGTTTGTTATTTTATTACTTTGATTAATGAGCATTACAGACAAATGTGAATCCGGTTTAATGCTTTAAGTAAAACTGTTTGGTTACCTACAGTCCAGTTTTCTAAATAAATAAATTATATTTTACTATATACTATATATATATATATATATATATATATATATATATATATATATATATATATATATATATATATATATATACACACACCCACACACAACAGAAAATCAACAGAAGAGAGATCAACAGAAGATAAGATATACATACAGTACAGGCCGGATTGACAGACTAGATTTGTGCATGTCTATTACAGAAACAAATGTTGACATTTAATTATTTGACAAACACGTCAAAAGCCTAAACTGACAAAAGCCTGTCTCTCTTTTACCATGGCCAGCAGTATTTGTGTACAAAAAAGCTGATCAAACCAGACAGAGCTGTATTTTAGCTACTGCCAGAATTGTTTTCTCTGTCCTTCTCTTTCATCGACTTCCTCTTACATGTGATCTAAATGACCTGCTGAACTCTCCAATCCTTTCCATTATCTTTAGAGAACTTCATTCTCTAACATCTTATTGATCCCACATGTAATGACCCATTAAATGTGAGTGTGTGCTGAGTTTACGGTGATGTTTGTGTGTGTTCCAGCCATCACTCTACATCTAGGAACCTGGAGTTAGTATTTTAATTTCACTGTCCAAACTACCGCAACCGCCAGATCGTACAGGATTGTATCTCTCCATGGCCTTGTCAACTGCTTACCTTTCTTTTGGCTCGCAGTTGGCTTTGATAGTTGTCTGATGAATCACCAGGAATCTCTCCTCCCCAAAGCGTCAACCCGACAATAGTGTAGGTAATGCCCATGACCACCAGGGGCAGAACGTACACCAGCATTGCCACGATGATATGATACCTGTAATGAGAGAGAGAGAGAGAGACATGTGCCTTTGCTGTGACAAACATAGGCTCACTAAGCCAGCATCACTTACACACTGTGTGATACCTACTTTTTATTTTATGCATGCTGCGTGTCTGACTGTATTTAACTCCCAAGATAATTTGGGAAAGTCCAATGTGTCCCAAAATATCTGACACAGCCAGAACTCTATCTGTCAGAAGCTAAATCAAAGTAAAAAATGTGGCACAAATTCAACAGCGTGGTTTCAGATTTATTCACTACTTCAATCTTGAATCCAACCTTTCAGTTCTGCAATAACTTAAAGAAATAATACAGTCTCAAACTTGACAGATTTATCATACAGACTCTGGACCGCAATCAAAACACTTGTGAATGTTGAACTTCTGTTAACACTGACAATATTTCCATACACAAGCTATGTGCAAACTTAATGAAAAACATGATTTTATAATAATTTGATTTGTTAATACAGTGATCCCTCATTTATTGCAGTTAATGTGGATCAGAACTCCCCGCGATAGGTGAAAATCTGCAAAGTAGGATCAGCCAATCAGCTCACGGGATACATTCACTTGTGCTCTCATTCGTCGATTTCGCGCCGGGAACCAATCACGTGTCTTGTTTGAGTTCCCGTGGGTGTGTACAAAGCCTCTGAGAGAGTTTCACTCTTTGTCTGGCATCCTGGGAAACCGTTTCTCTCGCATCACGATAAAACAACGCTCCTTTCCGCAATACGGCTGCCGATATGGCGTTTTTTTTTTCAATTCTCTGATAAACATTTTTGAAAAATCTGCGATGCACTAAGGCTGCGAAGCTTGAACCGCGAAGTGGCGAGGGATTACTGTACTAACTACAAATCATTTGTTTTATTATTAGTAAACTAGTACTATTTTAATAAATACATTTAAATAGCTCTCACATGAACGGGTCTTCTGAAGATCTCGGCCAGGCAACGTAGCAGAGGGTCCTCTTGGGTAATTTTTTGATGGTTGAAAAGAAACACAGTGGAAAAGCCAAAACCACAGCCAGCACCCAAATACACACAATGATCACCTTCGTGGCTGTGGCTGAGAGTCGTGGTTTCAGGGGATGGATGATGGCCATGTACCTGTACAACACATACAGATACAGGTGACTGATCAGTCTCATCAGTCACACATATATGGCAGTCTGAAACACAACTTCAAATAAAATCAATATGATAAAATATCAAAGACAGACCACAGTTGGGCAGATTTCAATTAGAAGGTTGTGTAATGATCTGATATCTGATTGTTAATAGGTTACATCAACAGTCAGATTAATTTATGTTCTGCTGAAGGTGTGAGCAAAATCCTTCTCTCAGTTATAATATATCAACCTGCTACATTTCATGAAATGAAAATAATTGAACACTCACTCCAAGCCTTCTTTCAATCATTTAAAAACACTGAAATCATTCACGAGTGATAATAGGCCGTTTGCTTTAACCACTCCCTCACTGTAAGTAATAAAGGGCTTGTTAGACAGCCAATTACTCAGAATATGGACAGCATGGGAATGTCAAAGCACTTATGTAGGCATCTTGGAAAAACAATGAAAGATGACGTAATGGTACACCTTGTATTAGTTATAATTGTCATGCATACAAATACCAGCATGTGTCTGGTAAATATTTAAAAAAATGCAGATTAATTAACATACTACACTTAAATATAGCTAATTATGTCATACTGCGATGTTTCAAGTTAAGCTGCAACAATCAAACAAAATGTAAATTTTATTTAAAAAAAGTGTGATCTGGCATTCATTAACTTTTTAAAAAGCATTAAGGGTACAAATCCAAAAAGAGTTATTTCATTTATAAAGAAAAATGAAAAATCACATTTTTGTTAATTATAAATGTGTGTACATGTAATCAGTTATACCCAGCACTTTACACACACATACATACATATACATATTACATACATATATACCCAATTGTATACTCTATTCATGGAAGACATCACCGAAATGTAACATAAATCAGCTACATAATATCACATTGTGTAAAACCACAGTGTAATGCCATTGATGAAAAAATGTTTGCACTGCGATTGAACCTAACGGCCTCCACTATTCTTCAAAACGCTGCATATAATAGTTTCATTAAAGTTTTATAAACCAACAAATGCAGCAGAATGAGGTATTTGTCAGCAATGCCTGAGAGTAAAATTAAACATTTATTGTCCTGAAAATACTGTCTGGGCAAGTGGTGTCAGCACAAATCTCACACTTTCACACCAAATACAACCAGAAGCACACTGACCCACTGCAAATTTTTGCAGACGTCACAATTGCTCTGTACGTAAGAGTAGTGACTGCCTACCAGCAAAACAACAGTAACAGCAAATGTGGGTTGTGAAATACGTAGCCTGGAGCAAAATGTCACTTTGTGACATTTTGAGCACAGGAAATAACTATGAAGAACACTCAAACTGAATTTGGTTTTCCATTGTCTCACATAATTCCCCTCTTGCAGTAACTATGTTTTGGTTGCTAATGTGTATTGGTAGCAAAAAACAACAACACCATTTTCCATATAATAAAGATGTTATTTCATATATTTTGTTGTTGTTGTTTTTCTTCTTATTCCTCGAGGTTCACTTAATCGTATTAGTAAAGGGTTTTGGGCCAAAATCAGACATTATATAGCTTTTTATGACCATATTCCATTTTTCATTCCTCAGTATCAAATGCCTTTGATAAGGCTGCATTAGTTTGTGACAGAATCCGAAAATAAACCACACTGAAATGTGCAGCAAAGATGCTTCATATCATATTGATTAGATTAGGGACCTTGAAAAATAAAGTATGAATCAAGACGCATTTGCAGTTTTCGTTTCATTAAATAGACACTAGATAGATAGATAGATAGATAGATAGATAGATAGATAGATAGATAGATAGATAGATAGATAGATAGATAGATAGATTTGATGAGGATAGGACCATGTTAATTTTAAATGAATTTACAGTACCTCTGCTTTTACAATAAAAAATTTCATAAAAGCCTTGTAAATTTCTGCTACAGTTAGATCGTCCCCTTTCAGAATAAATTAGTATTATATCAGAATCATAATGCAATTTGATTCAGCTCATCAACTGCCAACTCATCTTTTACGCATAACAGAACTTATACATAGTGTAATGGAAAACAAGAAGGAAAAAAGCAGTTCTTTGTGTTGATTGAATAATAGCTTGTTATGTTGATTTAGAGTGATCTCCATTCATATTAATGAACATTATATCTGATGAACCTGACATTTAACTAGAAGTCATGGTTGGGGTCAAACTGAGAGAAACACAAGCTTCAGGCCATGAGCTTCAGGTGTCAGTCTTAAACAATCAAAAGTCATGCTGCCTCCATTATTTTTTTCACTTGTGCAATGTGACAACTCACCACCGAAAGGACACAGAAAAACTCTTTATAATATTTGACATTAGAGTGATGCCTTGCATTCATTGTACATCACTGAATTTGTCTTTTACTTAATCCAGAATTAATAAATCTCATGGTGGCATAAAAAATAAGCAAAAACTGATTAGAATGTGTACCTTGAATGCAATGTAAGTGGCTTTGTATAAAAGTGTCTACCAAATGTGTGAACCTAGTTCAAAAGTCCCATCTAATATACATTATTTTAGCAATTTTTAGTAATTTTAAGGAAATATCAGCAGGTTGTTGAGAGGAAAAGAATGATTAGATGGCACAGCATGACTTCTTAAAGGGTGAGAAACAATGTTTTCAAAAAACGAAATGAACATTTTCACATTTACCTATGCAGATTATGTGTCCTAAAGATCTTGGCGGAAAAAAGACTTAATTTCTTAAAACTTCCAAAGCATTGCTTAATGCAAAATTACTCCACTCAGAAAGCACTGATACTCTCTGGAATATTCAGTATTCAGTACCTTCTGGCTTCTACATTGCAGTTCTCCTTTCAGTTGCACTCATTCACATTAGTTTAGGTTGTTCTTTTAAAATCTCGATTTCAAATAACTGCATCTAATTAGAGGCAAGGACGGATCAAGATCAATGAGAGCTAACCATAAAGCACTCTGGTAGTGCTAAATGCAAGCTATTTGTCTCTCTCTATTATTTCTGTTCATGGAGAGAAGAATTCATTTACAATTTAATTGGTGCGCATATATTTCAATATCTGATTAATTTGAGCCAAATTCATTTTATAGTGCACAGTAAAAAAGCCAAGCTGAGATGACCCACTCCATGTAAAAAAAAAAAAAGTTTTATTAGGCATGTAAAAACTGCACATGTTTTTTTTTTACATTTTCAAAAGTATTAATAATTTCTTTAGGCCATTTTAATGAGGAAAATTACTAAATCCATCCATCATGTTGGGCAAATTCTGGTTGAATTCTTCACAATCTAGCATTTTAAAGGGGTCACGAATTTCAAATTGTCTTTGAATTTTCAACATGTAAGAGATTTTTGGACTAATAATACAGTCTGTAAGTTTCAGAGCTCAAACTTCATTATTAGTCCAAAAACAGCTTTTATTGAAACGACTCGTTTCAGATTTTGTCATGTTATGACGTAATAGTGTGACGAAAAATCATAGCCTACTCTAGATCATCACATATTTGGCTGTGCCCAGTGGCGCATCAGTGTGATGAGAAGGAGAGAAGAGAGATGCAGGATCACTGCAAAAATAACATTATCTTCCAAAGGATCCTAATGCTATGAAAGTGGTTGTTAATTTTCAACTTCGTGAATCTCTCAGAAGAGCATTATTTCTTTGGTTAAACAATTTTGACGCGGGCTTTGCCATCAGACTTTTACTGCAAGATATGGACCCAACAGTAATGCCTTAACAAGTAAGTAACCGTGATAATGCCTGATCTGTGATCATTGATTTCTGTTAGAATTAAAATGTATAATCAATACAATAAGCTCGCTTTATAATCGCTGGGTATTTGTCCATATACATATATATAATAAATCTCGACAGCTGTAATAGTAAAGACATAGTAAAACAAGACAAAAACATAGTTTCAAGAGAGTTTCACATATTTTTATACTTATTTTATATGCAAAAATGTCAGCCAATCACAGCAGTGGGTCTTTACATTGAAGTATCACAGCAGACACGCGCCTTCAAACTGAGGCTAAAATCGGGATGGAAAATGACCTTTTATTTCAAAATTAGTACAGTTTTTGAAGTAAAAATTATACTAACATTATAAAATCATAATAATTTTATAATAACTTTGTCACGGTGAAAACCAGTGACTATGTTTGTTACTAGCGCACACACACACAAACACAACACCAGCACGCATACACCCTTGCCCTGTTAACACGGCTGACATTGGCATTGACGATCTTAAATGTATTGTGTATTGTCTCTAAAAATTATCAGGTCTACTTGATCCACCAGCATTCATTTGATAAGTGTTGTGAGCCAGCAAACAGTATCAAAGAGGCATTTACCAAACCTTTTATAGTTAAAGTCTGGTTTATTGGTAGATTTGAATTGTTGCCATCTTAGTGGTGCATCACACTTGCTTGTGATGTCACAGGGGATTCCATTAGTTGTGTTTGCAAAATGTATAGATTTATTTTTGATTATATTGGTTTTGTATGTCTGTACTGTTATGTATTGCTTATGATATGCATGTTGTTGTTGATATTGTTTATTATTATTATTTATGTGGTTTTACGTCAAGTATGTTTGTCTTTAATATGTTTAACTGTAGGATGGTACAGTCCAGGGGGAGGAGTCAGGCCTATAAAATGGCTCCAGTGGTACAGTGTTGGGAGGGTAATGGTAGTTTGTCATGTCTTTGAGAGCTGCGGTGACAATAAAATCTTGTAAAGCTGAAACAACAATTTTCCCAATGTCATTTTTGATTTCCATCTGCCGGTCATCCTAACAAACTTCATGTCCCCTTCAAAGAATATCACTGATTTTACACAAAAACTCAATCCATTCAGTTTTGAGCTTTTCAATTCAGGCTGAGAATTATACCATAAATAATTGCTTATGAATGTGGTTTCAATTGCACTGTGTGATTTGATTTCCATGAACAGAATGAATGTGCATCTGCACCTAAGACGCCCCCTGAAGGTGCTGTAGATAAGTTAGCAGAGCTCACCCATCCACAATCATTGTGCAGCCATTAACTTCAAGTCAACCATTCTGTGTAAGAAGGACTGCCTGAGGCACTTTCCCCAGTCAAGAAAAATGACAGGCAAATATGGAGCACAAACAAATATCAGCAGACACATAAATAACCAGTTTAAAACAATCTTAACTGAATCTGTCAAGTCTACATAAATACATATTAAAGGACAGATTTAAAGTGCACCCTTCCAGAGACTGTAAAAAAGAAAAAAGTATCAGTAAAAAGGCTCAAATTCTTAGAAAAAATAAATATGTTTGGCTTTTATTTATTTATTTAAAAAAATCACCATGTAATCAAAATATAACTTTTTTTTTGCATGCAATGTTTTCCTTTCTGTTTTTTGTATCTGTACTCATTATTATTATTATTATTTTAGAATTCATGTGCCCTCTTAATCTTAATAGCTTTCCCCCATCTCGCACCGACATCTCTTCTCTGATGACGTGTTTACTGGTACGGGGTCGGGTCAACCTGTCACTCACGTGACGTCACAGCAATAGCAAACCACTGCTATCCAATCATTTCCTGATTGACATTTTTCTTTTTAAATACATTATGTTTGTAAAAAATAAAATGAAATGTATTTTCAGTGTTTTAATATTTTAAACATTTTCATATATGATTAAACTACATTTTAAGGTTATTAAATAATTTTTAATTTTTTTAAAACATGAAACCGTTAGAAATATTGCATTAAAAACGGTTAGACCTATTGCGATGCATTACTGGGTTTTGTGTCTGATCCCGCGCTTCCAACACTGAATGAATGAAATTAACGCATTAAAACAACATTTAATGAGTTCTCACAGTGAAGTAACGTTAACTTTACGTATACTCTACCTGTCGACTGCTATTGCGCTCATGGAGTAAATGCTTGCGAACACGGAGGTGACAGGAAAAAAGTTGTGAAATTTGCAGTAGGCTTCTCCAAAATACCAATCACCGTGCGTGGCATAAACAAAATTAATTAAAGTGTTGAAGGCGGCCATCGACGCGTCGGAAAACGCCAGGTTGAGCAGAAAGTAATTGGTGACGGTTCTCATCCGCTTGTGAGCCAGAATGATCCACATGACGATCAGATTCCCGAACACCGCGATCGCTAGAATGGAGCTGTACGCCACCGACCAGAGCGCGACGCGCCACGGCGGCTGCACGAACTGGTTTGTAAAGTTCCCCGTTAGGTTAGATCCGTTTTGTGGCAGTGCCATGGTGAAAACGTCCAGCAAGATTCTGCTATAAAATATCTGAGGTGAACTGGAAACCGCGCGCGACGCACACCGTTCCAAATGCGCGCGAGAGACTCAGTTGCTCAAGCGAAAAACGGCAACATGTCACTTATAAATGGTCGATTTGGTGGAAATAAATGCCAAATGGTAGCGACTGACAGTCTTAGTTGTCGAAGACTAGAAAAATCGCTTATAAGTTGGTAAAGGCGCGTGAATGTCTCTTGACTCCTGTTGAACGCGGGCACGAGCGCAATACACTGTGTACTCAGATACAGCGCCATGCACAATGTGACAAGTGGACTAACTAGTGCTACAGGGAGAGAGCGAAAGAGAGAGAGAGAGAGTGATCGATTGATTCACGGCGTAGAGTTAAAGTACAGACAAGGACAAATTGGACTGAATAAGGGATTGAATCAATAAGTAAAATACATTTACGCAACAGCTAGGTCAATGCCCTGTTGTCCAGGAAAAAACAAAACATTAGCATCTATAGGCAGAGTCTGTTGTAACCTGTAGTATTAATGTTTGGCGCATGATAACTATTTTATGTACATGCCATTATTCAAAAGCAAAATCTCATCATAGTTACTTCGACAACAAAACAAAAAGATAGACTGTGTTTCTATATTTATGCATCTGGCAGATGAGTTTATCCAAAGTCACTTGCATTGCATTCAAGGAACACATTGACATTCTAATCAGTTCTTGCTTTCCCTTGGAATCAAAACCATGACCTTGGTGTTGCAAGCACCGCGCTCTGCTGTTTAAGCTACAGGAAAGTTATTTTGGAAATAATACAATTAAGGAATAATATGCAGTTGAAAACCACTTTTTGCTAGTCATGAAATGTCAAATCTATGCTTTTATTCATTGACGTGAAGAATCCCAGGACCAACAATACATTGTATTACAGTATGGATGAAGCCATCATGTAAACTTGGCCTCTATGTCAATAAATTAAACTCAATGTACTATTGAAATTGATTTCTAGACATTGTAATGTTATCTTTCTGCAATATTTATTTGATAATGTGTTATATCTACCCCCCCCCCCCCCCCCCCCCACACACACACACACACACACTTTTGTTCCACCCACTTTTCTTAAAACAAAGTTATGCCACTGGATTAACACATGCAACAAGTTTTTTAACCACATAATGCAATGTCATTTTTGTCCCTCGTATAGTAACTGACCATCAATTTTCACGATTCCTACAGTGAAAGCACCAAAACCAAAATCATATTATATACATATTATATCAAACTAGACGGTTTAGACAAACTCATTGGTTAAACTGTCACTCACCATCTTCCTCGCATCTATATTATGAATTTGTTTTATTTCTTAAACCCTGAACTAAATGAAATTTAGCATGCAGTTTCATGAGCATATTTTGTTGTAATTGTAAAATATGGCTGGAGCTATGAGACTGCTTTAGAGAGGAACTGCAGTTGAATGTGATGCATGTTTTATGGTTATCATAGGAATATTTGAGGAGTGTAATAAATGCAATGCATGTTCTGTCTGCAAACGATCAAACGGGATGTAAATGACAAGCCCCACTGCTATTATGATCACAGTCTAACATACAAAGAGCTAGATAAAAGCAAAAAGATTTCTATAATGTAGACATAACATTGCAACATAATTATTAAATCGCATTACTGAGTAGCATTACTGTAACTGCATGGGATTTGAGGCTTTGTTACTTAGCAGATGTTCAGGCTAATGAAAAAAATTTGGAGGACATATACACATTCATAATTCGTATGATTCTCAACCTGGATTCATTTAATAAATTAAGCTGCTTATTATGCTGTTTTACAGTCAAATGAACAATTTCAGCATGATTGGACACACTTTGGACTCTTAATGAGACTGAAATTAAAGTGATGTATTAAATCAAAACCAGTTTAATGGGGAAAAATGCTCAGACTGAAAAAATGTAAACTCTTTTCACTAGTATTTCGCAAATGATTACAAGGAAATGATAAGCAATGTATTGAATTAAATGAGAACTTATGAAAATAAGTTTAGACAAGCTGAAAAAAAAAAGCTGAAATAGTAAAAGCTGAGATATAGAAAAGCTGAAAATAACATAGAAAAACTAGAAAATAATAGAAAAGCTGAAATAGTATTTTCTTGTAAAACGTGTACTCCAGTCATCTTTTGTATTTGAATTTTTAAAGCGTATAAAGTTTCAAAACATGCAAAATATCATATAAAAAAAGGGTCAAGAAAACATATTATAAACGCGCCATAAAAACTACTCATATTCAAACCTCAAATTAAATTAAAAAAGCTTTACAAAATAACAGCATGGAGTTAATAATGTAGTAAATCCAACCAGCCTGCTTCAGTATAATGGTTCATGGTTTTAATGCTAATAATCAATGTCCATTAACCACAGATTAATGAATCAAATGTCAAAGGCTGACATTAAGCAGCATGACTATTGTGTTTCCAAACATCTAAGCTAAGGGACCTTTTTTGCCTCTATAATTTTCCTCTTTAATTTGAATATGGATTCATCATTTGATGAAAACTGTGCATGATCTAATTTGCTGGGACATCACTAGTTTTCTAGAAAAAATGTGATTCATGCTGAAATACCACCGCTTTTCCCTTCACTCACTCATAAAGCATGATAAATTATGAGAAATACAAATTAAATTGACCGTTTGTTCATACATGCCCTCTACATTGTTCATCTAGACAACCAAAAAAACAAAATTCAGTAAATAATCCTGATAAGAGTTTCTTTAAAGTTATGGCTCAGATGTTGTTTCCACATCATAAACACCAGTAACAGAACAGCGTGCTTATCGCATTCTTCCAAATGTTGAGCTTGGTGGTTCATTAGATCTCATTCTGCTAGAGGTGAGACAGGAAACAAGCTGTGCTGTTAGATACATGGAGTACAAGGTCAGAGTTTACTCTCAGAGCCTTAATAAAAGATAAGGATATCCCACCAGACTATTCCAGTAGAAGCTTCAAAAATGACGACTCAAATGTCATTCTTTCAATGTCAGTGCGTATGAGAGAATGAGAATGATCCTATAAATAAATAAGCATTTGTGTGTTTGTACACCTGTGGTAAAGCCCTAAGGTTTGTCAAAACACAAAGGAACCCATATGAAAGCATTTAACAAAAAATATTCCTTAATCACTAACATATGAAAAGTGTCGATAGCAGACTGTCCATCAAAAGATGGACAGTGACTCGTCAAGTTCTTCACATGCAAAGTAGAGGACAAATTAGCAATCAATGTGAAAGGTATTGTATAGAGAAAATCCTTCCAGTCACGGAGATAAAAAAAAAATAATTAAAAAAATAGGCAGGGAGATGGATCAGTTTTGCCTCCAGAATGGTAATTAAACATACAAGCAAGTAATGGAGAATTACATTTCTTTTCCTGGACGTACCCACACAATGAGGTAAATTATTTAATAACCCAAGGGGGCTGGTGGAACCAAAAAGAAACTGACAGGGAGGACTGAGTCACAAATGGCTGCAGACAACATGAATTTTTGAAAATCTGTGACAAGGTGTAGCAAAAAAGCACAAAAAAGCTCTATGCCTTTTAGGATCAATGACAAAAGTGTTTATGTATGCAAAAAGGTTTTCATGTCAAGAATTGACTTCTACTAATGAGGCTTTTTTCTTCATTCTAATATCAGGACAGTTGTATCACCCAAATATTTTAATATTAAAATGATATTTTGTTTTATTTCATTGCTTTTATATTTTCACATTAATTAAAAAATATGCTCCTCGTCAGTAGGTGTATTTTTTAAATAAATCACATGCAGAAAAATAAAGTCAGAGGCTTGTGCACGAGCTTTAAAACTTTTAGCACCCAATTGTTTCAATTTGTAACAGCACACATGTTGAATCTGGAGCATGAGCATGTCAGGAAAATCTTGAAAAATTGATGCTGAAGGTTGCCAGTCATGGTCTACAGAGTCACCTCAACATCGAACCCCATCACATATTGTCTTCACTCTTCTAATGACGGAAGAGATGTAGGTAAAACATGCTGCCATGTGATAAGTCGCTGCTAGGGTTTCCTCCGAAATGTATTGCCTCCTTTTAATTATCACATCAACAAGTCACATTCGTAGATGCCAGAAGGAGATAAACAGCTAGCCTCATGGGCTTCACCTGCCACCATCTCTGACATCGCCTCAGGTCACTCAGAGACATTACCAATATACACAAACAATCTCATGAGCTCCCTCTGCTAGGGAGTGGAGAGAAAACAACTGATAAATACGTTAATATCCAAATGAAAACAAAGCATGCACAGCCTAAAATTGACTTGTCAAGCGTGATTTACGTACAGTACATCTAACCAAAATGGAAAACGATCGGCCTGAAAAATCTGTATTTCTTGTTTACTTGAAAGTAGGGTAAGTGAATGTAATTATTGCACATCTCACAAACTAGAAGAAAATAGGTTTGACTAAACCTGCGAGCTTTCGGAAATCTATTGCAAAGTGATTGCAGGATTGGGATTGAGCATGACTGTCAGAATTGATTCTAAGCAATTTCAATCCTGACTACCAGTATCACAAACGTGAAGTGTAGAAACATGTCTGCATTTTTTTTAAACTCTTGAAATGAATCATCAATAACAAGGATAGGGAGTTTAATCTACAATATGTTGCGAATGAACCGTATGTTGAGCATAACTGTAAAACAGACCCAGTTCTCATACAAAAATATTTACCAACTGCCAATGTTCATTTCACATTTCAAATCACGTCTTTTGGAGATTATCGACTCATCTACAGTGTAACCCCACACTGACACTTCAACCTAAGCTAAAAAGGGATCAATATTCTCCTTAGAGTCTTACCCAGCGCTTGCTACAGCCGGGAGTCCAAAACAAGTGTAATATTAATGAATGTCTACCATAGGTCTATTACTCCAAAGGTGACTGAAGTCATGACCTTGAAAACATCTTATTAAAACAACACTTGGAGTACCAAGTGAACAAATCAAGGTAAATTCAAATAACATTCCAATACAAGCCTTGGATTCATAATAAGTCGACTGGTCAGACACTTGGGTTTGATGCTGGAACTGGGGTTAACTGTCAATCATGTTTGACTGACAAAGAGAGTATTGACTTTTTATACTGAGAGCATTAAAATTGTCCATTCCCTCAAAATAAAAACAAATCCTGCGTAAATAGATTTGAATTGGTAAAGTACTGTTTAGAATAAATTATTTCATCATAAAAAAATGTTCACATAATTTTAGCTTTAATCCCCCTTTACTATGTAGAAAAAATAGTAAAAACCCTAGTTTTTAGAACCTTAGAACCAAGTGAGCTGCTGCCACTTCAATAAACACCTGCTACTCCATGCCATTCAAATCTGTCAAACCCCAGCATGATGCACCTGCTGTTCCCAAAAAGAGACTGACAAGTCATCATTCACAGTTTTAGAATAACCACATATTTAATTTACTTTTAGCATTTAGAATTGTGGTATTGTATTGTTACAATTATCAAATTTACAAATAATAAATATCAGAAGCAACTCTAGAAATTGTTAGGTCACACTTAACTAAAACGCAGACTTGAAGCATATATTCCTCAACACTTTTCCCTTATGATGGAGTTACTGTATGAACCTCTGAAATTTTTGAGAGCTCTTTAAGGAAATTATGGTATCCATTTTGATCCTCAGAAAACTTTATACATGGTGCCTAGAGATTCTCCCAAGTGTTGTTCCAGTGCGGAAATCCTGTCTTACTTTTTAAATTAAAATACAAGAGGATGTCACTTCCACATGGTTGACTAAATAAATGATAAATAACTTAGACAAAAGTGATTGTTTTATAAAGTACTGTCACTAATAATAATAATAATTCATTACATTTATATAGCGCTTTATCAAAGACTTTCTCAAAGCGCTTACATGGACGGGGGAATCTCCTCAACCGCCACTAGAGTGCAGCATCCACCTGGATGATGCGACGGAAGCCATATTGCGCCAGAACGCTCACCACACACCAGCTTATTGATGGAGAGGAGACAGAGTGATGAAGCCAATCAGAGAATGGGGATGGTTAGGAAGCCATGATGGACAAATTTGGCCAGGATGCCGGGGTTACACCCCTACTCTTGCTAAAGACATCCTGTTATTTTTAATGACCACAGAGAGTCAGGACCTCGGTTTATCGTCTCATCCGAAAGACGGTGCTCGTTTCAGTACAGTGTTCCTGTCACTATACTGGGGCATTAGGACCCACATAGACCAGAGGGTTTAGCACCCCCTGCTGGCCTTCTAACGCCTCTTCCAGCAGCAATCAAGTCAGTCTCCCATCCAGGAAAATGCTTAGCTTCTGTGAGCAACCAGTCGAAGGCTACAGGGTGACATTGCTGCCGGCACTAAGCAAGCCTCTGTGGTTCTTCCTGCTCTTCACGAGAGGGCTCCTTCTCTCAAATATTGACCTCCCTGTTTTGACTACATTTCCCATAACCCTGTACTGATTGCCTTCACACCTGTTCCTCATCACAGGAACGACTGATCAGTCAATGACTGATTACAGAGAAGCGAACCCACTTGGAATGTATCACGTTCATCTTCAGCAAGCCCGGTGGAGACAGATTGTCAGCGTCAGCCCAACCTCCTCAGCTAATGAGTCTGGCTTTCCACACGTGATATCCGGCTGAGGCTACCATGTAAGAAATTCAGGGCCCGTCCACACGGAGATGCGTATCCGCATACATTTGTTATCGGATTTGCGTTTCGTCCACACGGATTCGGCGTTTTGGGAGACTGAATCCGCTCTCTTTTGATACCGGGTCCTAAAGTGGATAGATCTGAATCCGACACCCTTGTGGTCTCGTGTGGACGGCCAATCCGTATATTTTTTGTGAACCGATGATGTCATCACATCACGTGTCGGCTGCGTCACACGTAACAGCAACAGTGTTGCCAGATTGGACTGAAGATTTCCAGCCCAACTACAGCTTAAAACCCGGCCATTTAAAAAAATGCCATCCCAAAGTGCGTAGTCTAATAAGTAATGAAAAATGTTGAGCGATTTTATGCATCAAAAACCATCCCAAATTTTATCAACCAGCCCAATGCATTTTTTCCCAGTCGGATGTGACCAAAAGGTAACTAGCAATATGGCAACACTGAACAGCAACAACAATACACATGCTCAAAGTCTTCTTCTCTGTGTATAGTGTATTATCTGTGGCAGAATTACAGCGCTCCATACTGGTCTGGCATATATACTACACCGTTCTCAGTCGGTTTTAGTGGTCTTGTAGGGACGCTGAAATTTCTTGCGCCGACGCCGTGTTTATGATCAGATAGGGAATGCACCGGCTTCGTGTGGACGTGGCCAGGTACATGGGTCTTTCTGAAATAATTAGACCACTTACTCCTGTTTCATACCCTTTCATACCTCCACTCGGACCGCCAGCAGCCTTAAGCAAAGACATATGGAAAGTGGGTGAGATCCGGTCATTGGGAGGCTCCTGTTTCAATGCCTCCCAATGACCGGATCTCACCCACTTTCCATATGTCTTTGCTTAAGGCTGCTGGCGGTCCGAGTGGAGGTGGAAGAAGAAGCCAATGACTCAGGCTCTCTACCCATTGACGGTGAGAATGCCTACCAGGTGTTTTATCAGTAGCCAGTGAAGAGAGGCCAAAATTGCAGTTACATGGTCTCTAATCTTGGCCGCAGCATTTTGACCAAGTTGTAACCTTGACAAGGATGATGCATTATAATAACTTTTTCAAGAAAGTTCTTTTATAAACTGATTTCAATTTCAAGATCAAATTCTACTTCTGCTTGGGACACTACTTTTTATACAGGTTAAAAACTGCCCCATACTCTTTAGTGGCGTACACAATGTACTTTTTAGTAATCACAATGTAGATTATATACTATGACCAATTATAAAACATGACTGAAACTTGATGAACCATGATAAAATAAAAATAGAAATAATCATGCACTATTAAATATCAAATATTGGCTAAAATATTGATACCTTAGCTACTGATAACCAATTTATTACTGATTTTATGTGCATGTTTACTGTGTGAATGTGATAAAGCACAAAATAATCAGTTGGTCAATTTTAAAATCCTTTTTTTATTTAGGGAGTAGGCTTTCATTTGCTTCTGTTCAGGATACATCAGGCCAAATAAATGTGTAAGTTGCATTTGATAACCCCAGAATGGTGTCTAAGGTATCTTTTCATTTTCACAGTGGTTAAGGAAGCAGATATGGAGCATTCACATATGACCAATCAGACAATATTTCAGAGTAAGACTTATCTTAGACAGCTGGAGCAAATATCAGTAGGTATGAGGGCACAGATGGACTCAATTCAAAACAGCTTGTTTCATTTCCCCACCCCCCAATAACAAATCTGCCTGAATGGATTCCATGCTATTGTCTATCATTTATGCTGGTAAAATGAAGCCAAAGAGGAAATAAGAAACGGTCTGCTCATGTCTTCACAAATCCTCTCTTGGTAAGGTCATAAGATTTAATATTTTCTACAGTGATGTTGAAGAAGAAGTCCTGCGTAATAAGAAATGATGCACATCAGACGGGGTGAGCAATTGTATTTGAAATGAATTGGCACAGTTTCCTCCATTGTAAAATTACTGTCCAGAAAAATAGTCTTGACCATTACCATCCTTTAAAAAAGCTTATTAGCTTCATTCTTAAAATGTATTCAAAACTGTTTTCAAAATTACAAAAGAAAGTGATGACTAAGATACTTGTTCCAAGCCATAGAGAAAGTACCAGGACTATGTTGTTTCACATACTGTAAGTGCTCCAGTGTATCTGCACTTCTCCGTCTCTCAGTCTCCCTCATCCTTCATTTCCATGACGACCCCAAGGCACAAAGGCCTCAGCAGAACACATTGCTAGAACTTCATACACGTCTTCTCACAAACACTCAACTAAATGCAAGTGACATTGGCTTCACCAAGATTTCATGGTTGTCACTCAACACTTGAGAGGGAAGTTTCCTCTGTGGAGTCACAAAAAATGGAAGTAGTCACCAAATTAATAAAGATGAAGTAATTTAATTGTTGTTATTCAGTGCAGATGTTTGAGTCACTTTTCTTTTTATTAATTTCAAAAACCTTGAGCTCCTCCACTATTATCGCATTGATGGGAAATCACAAAATGTTCCACATCACCTGTGCGACTTGAGAGTTCCAGAAACCCAATTGGGGGTCAATGCTTCATTTGCATCTCATGCTAAAAATATCTCTCATACTCTTTTCAACTTCAAATGTTCCGCAGTTTCCCTTTATGTCCATACATCAACTCTTTAAGTTCATTGGTCTGGCAGGGTCTTGGCATTTTTACAGATGATGGTTACGTCACCGACTCTGGGAAGAGACACAAGAAATGACAGCGAGGCAAATGTCACTGATAAGAAAGTAAGGGGCTGATGCTTAATTTAGCATACCATGATAATAGCAATGCTGGATTTCGACAACAAGAGCTGCTCTGCCATTGAATAGACTAATTAAAATTACATCATGCATTTTCTTATCATGCGTATGGAATTGCACATGCTTGGGCATCGAGGGAGATTCATAATTGCAGACAATTATGAAAATTAAGATGAGATCAGGCAGCACAGTGTGCTGTTTATTAAGAGAAATCAGTATAAAAGAGCTTAGGAGGCTTATGAAAGCAGCAGACAAACAGATTTTCAGTTATCAGACTTTTAAATGTGGAAGAAATTAAACATTGCAACAAAATGACTGATCATTTCCCTCTCAAATTGCAATTGAAAAGACGATTTTATCATCTGTTGGTTATGATTTAGATTACTTGCTTCACTATCACATATATCCAGTTTCAATATTTATCCAGATTCAGGGTAAGAACCTATTGACATAGACGCAAGTAATCACTTGTAATCAAGTGGAGGAATGTTTCTGAAAGGAAAGGGGCCAATTTATGGGTAATAGCACAAACATCCTTTTCCACCATACAATACCTGACCTAATTTTAAGTGATGAATTGCATGCCATTACAATCACAGCCTTTGTTAAAAGGTGTAGAAATTCTAGTATGGCCACGCAATCTCCATTTACAAACGGTGGCAGTATAATTGTCTGTAATGTTGACATTCAAGTGCAAGAGACTATAGGCAACACAGGCAATCACTTGACACTTAAGTCAGGGTCTAAACACACCCTTATGCTTTTGGATACAAGCGTCTGCATAAAAATAAATTAAAGAGAAAAGCTGCAAATAGATAAACAAAAAATAGTAACAGTAACATGCATAATTTATATATTCTCTTATCACCATGCAAAATATTAGTTTTTAGTTACAAGAAAAAATGGGGGTGGGGCGATTGTTTGCTCTTTGTTTTTTACAATTAGTTGTTTTCAAAGTGTGTGTTTGAACATCTATAAATGATTTGTATATTTGTATTAATACATTATTTATTTATTCTATATCACAGAGGCTTACTGACAGAGCATTTTCTGTTTTAACTGATAGAAATAATATCTTTTTTTTTTACATAGTTCTGTTCTAGTTGTTCTAAATAAACACTTACATAGACACTGTAAAACAAAAACAAATTGTTTTTACTGAAACAAAGATTATTGCTTTTACAAGAAATTTTCACATTTAATTCAGCGTGTTACCGGTTTCTGTGTTATTATATGTGAAATGTAACAATTATTTCTGAGTGAAAATTATTTCAATGTAAATATTCATAAATATTCATACATTTAGCGTTATTCTTATAAGGAAAAGGGAACACTCATCACATTGCAGTGGTTCTATGTATGTTTTTGTTACAACAATTTTTATACCGGAAGGCCCCTTTTAATGACCTCACCCAGTTCTCCAGAAACCCACAGGCTCAACCCGAGTGCCTGTGTGTCATAGGACGTCACTTTTCCAATAGGTCAGCTTTCTTGCCTGCCAGAAGAAACTGCAAATGCTATTATTGTGAAGTAAATTGTTTAGGCTAACTGGTCAGTTACACACTAACAGAAAGGGACAGGTAAATGCTTAAGCAATCTAAGCAACAACAGAAAGTAGAAAGAACCAGCAGCTTGTAAGACCAAAATGCAGGTGCCACATGCTGTGAGTGTATCTTTCTGCCACCAGACTCCAAACCACCCTGGTGTGAGCAGCCTGAGTGACTTCCATTAACTGCTCAGATCAGAGAATCTGATGACAATACTCAGCGAGACACAATGTTCCCTACTGATAAACCCTTGTTGTGTCACCATTTCTTTGTACAAGAACTGTTGCACAGCAAGCTAAATTGGCTCTTCCAATCAGCTTCAAAAAGCCACCTGTGCTCTCACTGATGCGGTGAGTGTCTGAGTCTCCCTCCGATGACGGGCCAGATTAGACGATAAAATTGCTGGACTGACCACTGGTTTATGTTTGGTGTGAGGTAAAGAGACCCTCAATAGTTTAAGTGTGACTAAATGTACTAACCAATCCATCGAATTGTTCTGTCTCAATTATATTGGCTTTCTTTCTTTCTCTCCTTCCCGTAAATCACACATTCTTTAATGCATGTTCCAATCTAGTGTTCATTTAAATAACAAAAAGTCGTTATGTGTTCATATTCCCAAGTCTTGTGTAAATAGGTGAATTCAGCAAGTAACTTCTCCTTGAAGGAAAGTCATATGCTCCTTTTTGATTTGCCTCTGAAAGTGACAGACTCATTCTAATTAATTAAACGCGTTTCATGGCTGACATCACAGGCAATAGGTTTCTTTTTTATCTCGCTTTCCCATGGGAGACATACTTCTACTGTTCTTTTATTTTCTTTTTTTCCAGCATACTTCCCTTTTCTCATCACCTCTCTGAGC
This sequence comes from Rhodeus uyekii, assembly GCA_037043235.1. Taxonomy (NCBI): domain Eukaryota; kingdom Metazoa; phylum Chordata; class Actinopteri; order Cypriniformes; family Acheilognathidae; genus Rhodeus; species Rhodeus uyekii. The sequence continues at coordinate 186,418 of JAWRVZ010000110.1, forward strand.
AAATACAATAAGTGTCCACATGTGACAGCGAATGCAGACGGCAAGAACAGGAGGGACCGTTCAAAATGAAAGAAGTGATCATATTGGGACACACACACTGTGACCACTCCACTATTAGATAGAATCCCCTATCCACAGGATCCTTAATCATGCCTAACTGAATCGAGGGCTTCTTGGAAATGAAACGCTGTTAAAAAGATGTCTCAAAATGAAAGAAAGACCTCAAGTTTTACAAAACCAAACACTGCATACCTGTAGAATTGCAATTGCATTGTCAATAATGCAGAAAAAGGAAAATTGAAGGATGCCAGAGGAAGGAACACGTCATGAATATAAGCAGGTCTGTACAATCTGCCATGAAAAAGGTGCAAGCAGAGCTACTATAGCTATTACAGTGACTGGGCTGAGCACTTTTTTTCTGCCTCTAAATCTTTGCATCTTAAAACCTCTTATCTGCATATTTGCTACTGAACAAAAAATTCACATTTGAAATGCACTGAGAATGTTTTAAGAATCCAAGTATGGTTAAAAATGATGTATGTATTTTTAGAATGCATGAGTTATCGCAGCTTAAAGTGAGAAATGAAACACTTCACAGGCTGCTTATCAACTCTCAAATGGTTTTTCCTGGGTTTTTTCTTCTGATCTGGAGGCCGATCAAAGTATGGCATGATGAAGGACCATTATTTAAATGCACCACGTGGTGGCGACGAATGAGGGGAAAGGATGCGTTCTGAGGACATAGGAGAATGTATAAACACATTAGGGTTGCCGGATCTGCGTTACAAAACTAGCCCAATGTTATTATCATAATTCGGAATATCCCACATCCAAAATGCATATTGTACAGTCACTGTTGTCAACTTTAATTTGAGTATCATCATTAGGGGGTTGCAGTTGATCCGTGAGCCTTATGGACCAGGCCCTATGGTTTGGCATACGATTCATGGATTAATTTGCAAAGTTTCAAGTCACCTTTATTTATATACCACTTTTTACAGTAGAGATTGTTTCAAAGGAGCTTTACAGAGATATATTTTAAATTTATGCATTTGGGAGACACTTTTATCCAAAGCGTCTTACATTGCAATCATGGAACACATTGGCATTCTAATTCGTTCTTGTTTTCCCTGGGAATCGAACCCATAATCATGGCATTGTAAACACAGGAAATAACAGGAAAACATCAGATGTTATGTGAATGTAGCCTAATGTAGCCTAACAATCATTTACATGATTTAAATAAATAAAAAATTATAATGTGTCATGTGTATGCCAGGTTGTTTTTAGTCTACATTTAAACTGATAGAGTGTGTCTGTGTCCTGAACAATGCTGGGAAAACTGTTCCAGAGTTTAGGAGCTAAATAGGAAAAGGATTGACCGCCTGCAGTTGATTTTGACATTCTAGGTATTATCAACTGGCCAGAATTTTGGAATCGCAATAGACGTAAAGGACTATAAAGTGTTCAGAGCTTGCTCAAGTACTGGGGGGCTAAACCATTTAATCCTTTGTAAGTAATTAGCAAGATCTGTATTGTATATGGTGTTTAATAAGGAGCCAATGCAGTTGAAATAAATAGGCTAATATGATCATACTTCATGGTTCTAGTAAGAACTCAAGCTGCTGCGTTTTGGACCAGCTGGAGTTTGTTAATTAAGCGTGCAGGGTAGCACATCCCAGTAGCACATCACAATAATGTGAATTGAATTGAATAATGCGCTGTCCGCGCATGCTCCGCTCCTAAACAGGCAACACACAAGACATGTGTATCCCTGCCTGTGATATAGCGTGGGCAGAAAGTGAAACAGTGTCTAACGACCTGTTCGTTCGCCATTTTTAGAAATCATGTGAAATCCCTGTTCTTTTTAAACTAGCTCGGGAAATTGACACACAAGCACCAGCACACAAACACACATGATTTGCTCTAGTGCTTGCTGAAGACACTAAAGCTTCCACTTCCGGTTTACGGTGCACCTTCATACAACTGGTTCAACCGACGTCATCTTCTGCAACGTCCATTCACAACGACAGTGCTTCACAAGACAACACTCTAAGGCATTCCCAGTGTGTTGTCAACGCAGTGCGAGTTCACTTGACAGAGAACAGCCTTTTTGGACCAAGCTAATGCACCCGCGCAGTCCTGAGCTAACGCCTCATATTACGATGACATATTAGCAATTGGAAATAATGTTTTATTCGATGCTTAGTGTCTAGGTCTAGAAAACACAACAAACACCCCAGACTGTGACACCACTGGTAATGAAAAATGTAAAGTTGATGTCTCTACAATAATACACAGTTGTATGTAAAACTCCTGGACGTATTTTAAAGAGTCTATGCCGTGAACTTTACCTTTTCAAATTCTTCTGGAAATCTAGTGTTTAGTTGATCCTGATAAGTGCTCATTGTCACAGTTGTTAACATGATGACTTGCTTCTTTGATGAAGGGCTTTGGCATCATGGCATATATTTTTTTTAATTCAGAGGCTGCATCCTTTGAAGGCCGAATGCATCACTGCGGCATGTCGAAAGCTGTCCCAATTTGAAGGATAGTTCAAATGCGGCCTCCATTGTAGCCTTCTTTTCCAGTGAAATGAAGGATATGACAGATGGATCCGTCACGCTCTTGCTTACCCTAATTCATTGGAGGCCTCCGAACAGATGTTTTTTGATAGAACTTGCCGAATTACACTTTTAAATGTAAGTATGGGTTTAAACTTACTAAAATATCTAATGATATGAATATAAAATGATTTTTAAAAGAAAACTTTAAAGCAGCTCAAATGTTGACTTCTCACCAAGATATAATATGCACGTGGGCTGAGGTGAACATATGTAGACAGGATGTAAACCCAGTTTTGCTTTTAGAAAGTTGAATATAACTTTTTTTTAAAGTCCAGTAAAAATGTTACTGCCACTGTCAGCTGTCACCATTGCTAGGCGACAAGAACAGTCCTCTGTAGGCTAGACCATCCCATTTAACAATGCCGGTTCTGATCTTCGAGAACAGATCTGATGCAGGCTTTGAATTGGAACACTGGCCCCCTGTTGAATCAAACATTCAGCCTGCGGTCTGTGGGCATGACAAGGCTGAGACTAGTCGCCTAATCGTGAAACTGTTAAAGGACTTTACAGGAACCTAAAAGCTACCTACAAATGTGCCTCCTCCGCCAAAACACCTTCAACTTAAAACCAAATACTTGAACTCCTGAAACAGGCACCCTATGTAGAAGTCTTTTTAATTATGGAAACCCCTGATGCATGCAAATTCCCCTCCCATTCAAGACAGCTTAGTTTTTACTTTAGCAGTTAAATCACCAGTTCACATGCTTTAACAGTTCATCTGTTTTTTTTCTTTTCATTTATCCCATTCAAATACGTTTTCTTTTAGTTTGTCTATCAACAAAATAAATATGTCTTTAACTCCATAAGAGAAATGACATGAGACACGTTGTGTGTAATCTGTAATTTTCAGGTTTTGAAGAGGAAAGGGTCATTATTATTTGGTCCTCTGCTGCACCCTTGTGCCCATCAAGTAGACTGCTTGGTAACATTTGAACATTTGAGCCATAGGACCTTTTAAAATTGGTTGTTATTGTACTGGAGGCTGACTAGTCCATATAAAGTCGAAATTTGCATCTTTAATATTTGTATTATAAAGAAATTATTTTATAAAACCTAAAAGGAACCGTATTCACAATATAGCACACCGTAAACAGTTGCCTCAAAACATTTTCACATGCTGAACAATGCTGCTGATCTGGGAGCTCCCAGTATGGATTGCCACATGAATAAATTATGCAGATGGAGTGAAAGGCATATTGTTTTTCTGTTAGCAGGTTTTATTTAAGCTGGTGTTATTTTGTTGTCACTGTTATCTATTTGTGTGCAGGGAAGTTCAGAGCACGTGTTTTTACTCCCAGTATTGCCTTGAATTTGCTAGACTTTTTTATTTATTTTTTGAGTTTTACTTATGAAAAGGTTTTAGAGTTAAAAAATCATACAGAAATGTATTTTTGAAAGTAATACAAATTAAAAGTGTAATTGCTAATTTTCTGGAAAAGAAACCTGTAGTCATCTTTACACGAATTTATTGGTTGCACAAGACATTTTTCATGTAGTGAATGAAGTGAAGTCAAATTGGCAAAACAAATTAGTGATACTTTAAGGACAACATTTAAGAACACATTTTTTTGAATATAGTTAGTGTGTAGATTTCTTCGTTTATAATTTTCTTTCAGAGTTATTCTCATAAGGTCTTATCCTATGGCTCCTCGTCTTTCTTTTTCTCTTCGGTCACTTCTTCCACCTCTTTTTCGTCTGTCTTTTCCTGTTCTTCTTCTACCTTCTCTTTCTCTGGCTCTTCTTTCTTTTCCTCCTCAGTTTCTGCCTTCTTTTCCTCCTCCTCCTCCTCTTCATCTTCATCCTCAACCTCTTCCCCTGCCAAGCGCTCTATCTGAACAATTCGTTGTTTGATATTCTTTTGTGATTCCTCTTGATCCGCCAGCAGCTTGTTTACCTTGGTCTGCATGATCTGCAGTGTGCTGTATATTCGGTTTACGCGTTCCTCCAGGTCCCTCTCATCTGGCTTTAGTTTTGCAGGGTCCAGCTCCAGCAGACCATCCTTCAGCAGAATCTGTCTCCCTTTCTCTTCCAGCATTGCTTTCGCATCGGGATATTCCGTCAGAGCTTCCATCAGATCATCTTTGGACAGGCAGAAGAGGTCAGAGTACCCTATACTTTTAATATTTGCTGTTCTGCGGTTGCCAGCCTTGCTGCCCTTGATGTTAAGAATGCTGATTTCCCCAAAGTAGCTTCCATCGCCAAGGACAACAAATTGAGTGATGCCATCATCAGCCACCACAGCGAGTTTGCCTTCTTTTATAATGTACATCTCCCGCCCAATATCGCCCTTGCGGCAGATGTAGTCACCAGGACTGAAGACTTGAGGGCGAAGCTTCAACACCAACTCGATCAACAACCCTGCTTCACAGTCGGCAAAGATCCGCACCTTCTTGAGGGTATCTAAGTGCACGTTCATGCCTAACTCTGCCCGTAGTTTGTCTGGCAGGTACCTTAGCACCTCTCTTTCATTTTGTGCTTTCTTGTTAGTCCAAAGGTAGTCAAACCACTTGATGACACGATCCTCAAGGTCCTTGCTGACATGCCGCGCATGCATGTACTGCTTAATGTTGTCGATCCTGGCCTGGAACTGAGCCTGGGCTGCGTTCATATTTGAGATCATTGTAGCAATGTTACCCACAATGGTGGCAAAGATCAAGACACCCACCAGGAAGTCAACTACGTGGAAGAGGAATTCAGAGTCTAGCTCCGGAGATGGCGTTTCTCCGATAGTGGTGAGGGTAAGCGTTGACCAGTAGAGGCTGAAGGAATATTTTCGCATGAGCTCTCCAAACTCTGGTTCGGTGAGAGCAGGGTACACCCATGCATCTGATCCAAACCCAATGGATTTGGAGAAGGAGAAGTAGAGGCATGCATTCCAGTGGATGATGATGATGATGTACATGACCAAAGTGCAGATTCGGAAGATGTTGGGGTAGTTGGTCATGGTTTCTGAAATGGTGAAGAACTCAAACATGCGGTTCAGGCGGAGCAACTTGTTTATGCGGATCTCTGGGTAGTCTAACCCTAAAACTAAGTAGAAGATGTCTGTGGGTAGCATAGAGATGACATCGATCCGGAACTGGAGACTGTCGGTATACCGCTGGAGAAGGAGCTTTTCATCTTTGACAAGCAAGCCCTGCTCCAGGTATCCTGATGACATGACATCATGACACAAATCAGTCATTGATCTTTGTTCCTTCATTAAGACATCTGATTAATATTAATGATGTTAGATTCACCTGTTCGTGATCTGAAAGCCATGTCAGCCAAATAAAGCAAATCGGAGGTGTAGTCTAGGAGGAACCATATCAGTAAATAGTCATGCTGCAGCTCCTCAAAGCAGGCTCTATGCAAAGAGACACAATATAAATACTTGAGACACAATATAAATACTTATCTATTAGAGAATATGAGAGTACGAGATTAATGGAGATGGAAGGGAGCACAATTCAGAGGTTAAAAAGGGGATGTCTTCAATTGGTATTCTTCTCTCTTCTCTTGGTGGCCTGGTCTTAATAAAACTTCTAATTATTACCTTGCAATTATAACTGTCCAATTGTACATGACAGGAATTGTGATTATAAGCAGCCATTGATAATACAGGAGTCCTGCTGGGTTAATCACAAACACCTCCTTGGGCCTTAAAAAAAAGAAGTTGACATGAGCAATAATCATTGGTGATACTTTGACCTTTTGAAATCACAGATTAGAAATGGCTAATTAAAATCCAGATACCTACCCTTCCTTTTTTTCTTTGTCTTTCTCCTTTTCCTTTTCTTTTTCTTTCTCCTTCTCCTTTTCTTTTTCTTTTTCCTTTTCCTTTTCTTTCTCTTTCTCATTTTCTTTTTCTTTTTCAACCTTTTCTTTCTTTTCTTTTTTTTCTTTCTTCTCTTTCTTCTCTTTCTTTTCTTTTTTCCTACAGAACAACAGAAAGGTTTATTTGGTAACATATTTAGTCAACATTAATAACCACAATATTTCAAAGGTAAGATTGGTGTGCTACTTACTCTTTCTTCTCCTTCTTTTCTTTTTTCTCCTTTTTCTTTTTCTTCTTGTCTTCCCTATATGGAGAGCAAAGTAGACTATTGCAACTAATACACATTCATATCATATTATATTATATTATATTACAGTAGTACCTCAAGATACGAAAGGCTCAACTTTAAAAAATAGTTGAAAAAAGAAAAATATCTACATACGTAAAGTTTTCAAGATACGAAAGGTTTCTGAAAGTCCGAGATTCGCCCCATAACAATTTTGAAACTCGCGCCGCACGCCGCCATCTTAGTTATAGTAGACTCGCCACCATCCTCCTGCTCTCCCATTGGTTCCTGATGCTAGCCAAGCCATGAGATCCTTCTCTCTAATTGGACAGCATCCCTCCCATCATGCATCTTCTATACGTACGTGCTGGCGTGCTTTAGCTCAGCCACTCCGCACCCGAAACTTTAAAAAATTGTATGTGTTTTCGTAAAGTTAAGTGTACGTACGTACGTTATCTGCCGTTTGTCCTCCTCCTCCTCTGCCGCCACTTTCGGAGATAGCCTCACTCGAAAGGTAAGCTTCGACATTTTACGTTATTTCATTGTTTATAGGTAAATTTAGCTTTATTATGAAATTTAATGGGGTGTTTTTGGAGGGCTTGGAACGGATTAGCCATTTTACATGTAAAATGTGTTCCAAGATACAAAAAACTCATTATACGAAGGCCGCCTCGGAACAGATTAATTTTGTATCTCGAGGTACCATTGTATATTATATTATATTATATTATATTAATGATCTTTGATTACTCCTCATTGTTGTTGCTGTTGTTGATGTTAAATATACATCCTGCGCTTGGAGCTGGAATTGGGTCTTCATCGTCTTCCTCTGTGTCCACCTCCATTATAGGAGACACTTGGGAAGGGACTGCAAAACCCCCTGATGTGGGTACAACAGTCATGATTCCTTTCCCCCTAGAACAATAGGCTGAAGTCTTTTTATTTGTTTAAAGTCATGAAAATTGTATAAAACAGATTAAACTATACTTTAAGAGAAAGAAAATTGCCACAAATTCAGATCAAACTCACCGTCTGTTTTCCTTTAACCTAAATCCTGTGCCATTCTCTCTTGATCAGAAGAATCACAGAGCCTGTCAGAATCACAGTCCTTCTGTCTGGTGAAATTAAAGATATAGTCAAATTACAGCTTGTGTTTTCAAAGGAGGAGTACGCTTGTGGTTCATTTGTTCTGTTGTACTCTGTAATGATATCTCAGGCTTGCATGACCCTGAGAAGGATTTGGAGATTAATGAGAGACTAGAGTGACAAAGACAAAGCCTCCTCCCTGTCTTCTGAAAATGGTACAAAATGTATACTCCCTCCAACAAAAGCTGAAAGTATGGGTGAAACCCATAATTTATACCATCACACTGGAACTTTTATCGTCATGTTTTTTTTTTAATTGTTCCATATTCAGACCCAATTTTAGGTTAATATTTACATCAGTTCATCAGAGTACCCCAAGTAAGGTACATGTGAAATACCACATTTGTTTGTGGTTTAACTCACTGTAATTTAATTGTACTTTTGCTGCATCCACACATTATACTGGTGTCATTTGTGTACTAGACTGTGTTACACTGTGAGCCATAGTAGAGTGAGAGATTTACCTCACCTAGCAACATCTGCCCAGTCAGCAGTCTTCCACAGATCTGCTTTATCCTCCTAATACAAACCTACCAGTCTTAGTTTCACACACAGCCACTCACAGAGAAATAGATGGCCTGTTTTCTTGGAATTTCAATATGTTGGTTTTGTTTGATTGAATTAATTTTACATATTTATATACATAGTTACACACACACACATATATATATATATATACACACAGGTGCTGGTTATATAATTAGAATATCATCAAAAAGTTTATTTATCATGCTAATTCCATTAAAAAAGTGAAACTTGTATATAATATTCATTCATTACACACAGGCTGATATATTTAAAATGTTTATTTCTTTTAATTTAGATGATTATGACTGACATCTAAGGAATATCCCAAATTCAGTATCTCAGAAAATTTGAATATTACTTAAGACCAATACAAAGAAAGGATCTTGTTCAACTGAAAAGTATGAACATGAAAAGTATGAGCATGTATAGCACTCAATACTTAGTTTTGGCTCCATTTGCCTGTATTACTGCAGCAATTCGGTGTGGCATGGAGTCGATCAGGTGTTATGAGAGCCCAGGTTGCTCTGATAGTGGCCTTCAGCTCTTCTGAATTGTTGGGTCTGGCATATCACATCATCTTCACAATACCCCATAGATTTTGTACGGGATTAAGGTCAGGCGAGTTTGCTGGTCAGTTAAGGGATACCAGGGATACCATGGTCAACAGGGATACCATGGTTCTTAAACCAGGTACTGGTTGCTATGGCACTGTCTGCAGGTGCCAAGTACTGTTGGAAAATTAAATCTGAATCTCTATAAAGTTGGTCAGCAGCAGGAAGCATGCTCTACAACTTCCTGGTATATGGCTGCATTGACCTTGGACCTCAGAAAATGCAGTGGACCAAAACCAGCAGATGACATGGCATCACTGACTGTGGAAACTTTACACTGGACTTCAAGCAACGTGGATTGTGTGCCTCTCCTCTCTTCCTCCAGACTCTGGCACCCTGATTCCCAAAGGAAATGCAAACTTTACTTTCATCAGAGAACATAACTTTGGACCACTCAACAGCAGTCCAGTCTTTTTTGTCTTTAGCCCAGGCGAGACACTTCTGACGCTGTCTGTTGTTCAAGAGTGGCTTGACACAAGGAATGCGACAGCTGAAACCCATGTCTTGCATACGTCTGTACGTAGTGGTTCTTGAAGCACTGACTCCAGCTGCAGTCCACTCCATGGGTTTTGTTTCACAATCCTCTCCAGGGTGTGGTTATCCCTATTGCTTGTACACTTTTTTCAACCACATCTTTTCCTTCCCTTCGCCTCTCTATTAATGTGCTTGGACACAGAGCTCTTTTGCAATGACCTTTTGTGTCTTGGCCTCCTTGTGCAAGGTGTCAAAGGTCGTCTTTTAAAAGAACCTTTATTTTCTAAAGCGCCTTTAAATACAAATTTAAAAAAATAAAAAAAAATAAAGCAAAAGTCAAGACTAAAAGCATACCATTTTGGTTAATCAGTTAAAAGCTACCCAACAAAAATTAGTTTTATGCTTAGATTTAAAAACACTAAGAGATGTTGCTTGTCTTATCTCAATCGGTAGAGAGTTCCACAGTTTTGGAGCAAGTGTAGAGAAAGCCCTATCTCCCATATTTTGGACAACTGTCAAGTCAGCAGTCTTCCCCATAATTGTGCAGCCTACAGAACTAGACTGAGAGACAATTTAAAGGCATTTGCAGGTGTTTTGAGTTATTTAGCTGATTAGAGTGCGGCACAAGGTGTCTTCAATGTTGAACCTTTTCTGTTTCTGTTTCTTTTCTGTTCTTTTCTATTTTAATTTTCTGAGATACTGGGTTTGGGATTTTCCTTAGTTGTCAGTTATAATCAGCAAAATTAGAAGAAATAAACATTTGAAATATATCAGTATGTGTGTAATGAAAGAATATAATATACAAGTTTCACTTTTTGAATGGAATTAGTGAAATCAACATTTGGATGATAATTATATGACCAGCACCTATAAACAGTCATCTTTTATAGATGTAGATAGATATACATCAGGTCAACTACATCCATTTCATTTGATTAAAGAGGCTTTTAATTGCAAGAAGACAAAATACATTTTATTTTAAGAAAGAGAATACATATAACAAGTAACGCTGTCTTCAGCAGTATCGGCTCAATTCTTACAGTGAGGTTATTGTAAATCTGCCAGGAAACATTTTCACACAACAGGAATGTGCCACATTTTGTTCCAGCAATGTTCAAACCACAGAGCTGTGGTTTTCATGTCAGCGATGTGACTGATTGGGGGTGGGATTCATCTCTCTCACTGCACTAGCTGGGCAGCATCAGGAGCTTCAGCCACCAACACCTGTTCTGCACCAGCAGCAACATCTGGCCCCACCAAAGTGGTGTCAATTTCCACAGCAACTGCCGGTGCCTCGGGGAGGAGAGCCGGATCAATGGCACCAGCATCAGGGATGACTTCAGGAGCAGGTTCGATGGGAACATCCACAGCGACATCAACAGGTAGGATCTCATTCGCAACAGCGGGATCGACAGGTGAAGCAGTTCCAGCAGGTTCAGGTTCGGCTGCAGGATCGGCTGCCTCTGCTTCTGCTTCTTCCGCCCCTTCGGCCTCATCTGAATTCAATGGAGCAGCTGGCTGGGCAGGCTGGTAGCCGTAGGGAGGATAAAACCCACGATACTGTGGCTAGGGTAGATAGGAAAGTGGAACACTGCTTGTGAAGTACACCCTATAATTGTTTGAAATGTGTGGTAGAGTTTTGATAAGAGGAAACCTACTGCTGCTTCCTCATCTGATCCATCTCCTCTGGGTGCAAAAAGAGCAGGGTTGAAGAAAAAGCTCTAAAAGAAATAAATGTCAACGATCAATGTCAACACAAAATAAAGTGCTTTCAATCACAAAGCTTGTTTAATGTACCACACAGTAGTTATTAAAAGTAAAGGTTAGCGATAATATAGAGGAACCATTTGGGGTTCCACAAAGAACTTTTCAGTGAATAGTTCTTGAAATAAGAGTTTTTATGTGAACTTACCAACTCAAAGAAAAGAAATAACACTAAAGAATAGCACAATGGGATTTAATTTATAAAGAACTGTGGTGAGCAGGGCGGGGTCGAGGGACCGTGAGAGCGTTGATAATGAGTGTCACCTGCGAGCCACCGGTCTCATATCTCATGGAGGAACGGAGGCATAAAAGGAGGAGCGATGACAGTGGAAGACGAGAGAGGACCAGGCCTGGATTTATGTTTTGTTTTGTGTGGCAGTCGTCCGTGAGGGACGTCCGCCATTATGTTTATTTTGTATTTATGTTTTATTTGGTTATTAAAGTTTGTTAAATGTTTGCCGGTTCCCGACTCCTTCCTCCCTGAACATTGAACTCCGTTACAAGAACCTTTTTTTCAAGCAAAGGTTCAATAAACATTGAAAATTCTTCATGGAACCATCAATGACAATAAAGAAGTTAAGGTTAAAAAATTAAGGTTTTCAACAACTTAGTAGCAAAAAGCTAAAGTGCCAGCATCACCTTGAGACATGCCATGACTGACACTGAAAGAAAAACTGAAGTACATTGCTAACCTGCTGTGGTGCTTGAGGTGAAACTTGAGGCTGGGTCTGTAAAAAGAGAAATATTGTCAAAAATGTTTTTAAATGGCTATTGTTTTTCCTTAAAAACACAAAATGTGATATGATAGAATGAAAAGGGTTTACATCAACTGGTGCGGGCGCCGCGGGTGCTGAGGGTGCCACAGGTGCCACCTGTGAGGAACAGAAAATACCATCAAATCCATAAAACAGATTACTGAGGGATGTTCACACAGTAGTATTTAAATGAAGTGGATAAATGCTTAACATACTGGCAGCTGAGCACCACTAGGAAGAGTACCAAAACCCTGCAAATACATTGATCACATTATGTTAATATTATTATTTTCCCTTTGTCTTTAGTTGTATTTGCATTGAACTGACCTGTTGCTGCAACTGTCCTAGCATTCTGTAGAGTTCCATCAACTGTAGAGCTGTGTTAGCATGACCAGTAATTGCCTGCTGCATGAGAGACAATGCAATATTATTTAGATCACATTGCTTACACATTGAATCAGTTCTTGCTTTCCCTGGGATCGAACCAATGACCTTGGTGTTGTACTGATTTAGCTTGAGGAAAGCTACGTAATGTACATAACGAAATACATTATACAAAATTGAAATACATTAGGCTGTACATTAACATCCATTGTGATGATCACACACAAAGGTCTTACCTCATTGCTGCCGCTGTCAGGGGCCTAAAATGTGCAAAGCAAGTGGGAGATGTCAAAAATGTTTGAAACATTGACTTTGTTAAGCTGAGATGTAGAAACAAGAACTTACAGGCGCAGCTAGTGAGGAGCCCAGCAAACACATCAACAATGCCACAGCTTTCATATTGCTCTTATGATCCAGAAAGAAAGATCAATTAAAAAATAAAGCAACTTGTTGGTCTAGAAACATTCAATACTGCCAGCAACATAAGCATACGGTAAGTTAAAAATCCTTCGAAATGGTATGAGCTTACCTCTTTTAAAAGAAGGACTAAATCAGAAGGACAACTGCTTGGCTTCTTGGAGTTGAGGGCTGAACAAGGCTGCTATATATATACTTAGCAGATCCTGAAACAGACCAATCACCTCTCAGCAAAAAGTGAAATCTCTTCTTTTTTGTGTGCCTTAATTCTTAAAAGAAGTATAGAACTGCAACTGTTAATGACCCATTATGTATAATTATAGACTGTGAAATTCTGCTTGGTGCACAGTTCTTCAAAAAGACAGACCAAACATTTAATTGCCTATACCAGACAGGAGAATGGTCTGTCTGTGGTGTTTAATTGTGACATTTTGGATGTATATGACTTTCAAGGGGCCCCTTTCACATAACAGTGGGACTTGTGGGTGCCTGCCAAATTGATTGATCTAACTGAAACAGATCTTCACAATGAAGTTCACATCACACATTCTTATAAACACTTGCAATTGCAGACTTAATCCATCTTTTCATTTGGAGAATCATTTGGCTCATCACATTGTTGTGACCACACAGACAGCTTCTTTAGACATGTCGTCGTCTGCGTTTTGTTCCTCAGTCTGAAGTTTGAATCATTTCAAGGGTTGATATGCTTTATGCTTTAGGGAATCCAGATCCAGGATGTCTTCCATCTGATAAGAATGCGAACATAAAAGGTTCATAGATATCTACTTGCTGAGCTCAAACAAATCAGGCAAGAAAGGACATATACTCTGGCTCCCCTTCAGTTGTTCAAGATAAGATGTTTCCTTGTAGGGTCAACCGACTATCATTCTGATTGTTCTGGTTTATATATATATATATATATATATATGCTCTTAATATATGTAGCCAATATTCTAGTAATATGCATGCTAGTAATCAACTAGTTCATAGTGTGACTTGGACTCTAACCTAAAGTGTTTTACCATTTATAAAAAAGACCTTTCAATTCTAGTTTTGCATTTTTAAATTGTTATCAAAGGTAATTTGGTTTAAGGTAATTCCTATTTAATAAAAAATAAAAAAATGAATTAATTGAATTATTTTTATTTTCGTACACACACACACACACACACACACTCATGTTTCAAATAATGTCTCATGTTTTGTGTTTGTAACGTCTTGTGTGCGGGTTATGATGTCATTATATATATATATATATATATATATATAATTTTTAATTATTTTAAATTCATTATTTGCCACATAACGGTCCAGGATCCTGTCCATTTACTTAATAATCATGAGAATATAGCCATTTTCACAAAATAAAACCACTCCACTTGAAAAACAAATGTTATCCTAACCAAAAATATTATTTAATATCATTGAATCAACTTAGAGTAATTAATACCAGCAAAACTTAGTTGGATTGACATGGCATTGCCAATACAAGATCTTAACCAAAATACAGTATTATGCACTTCTTGATGGAAATAACTGTTGTGATTTTATTTCTATTAAGATGTGCATCAGTTTTTATCCCAAAGACTGTCAGTTAATTTAAAGAATGGACTCAGAAGTTCTAATTATTGTGTGGAAATGATTCTTCAAGCTCCCTCCCAACCATTCTTTCCCAATTTGAGCCCGAATTAAAAAAAAATTAAAAATGTTTACACTCTATAAATGGAGTTAGAGGAAATGTTGCCAAACAAATACTGTAACATGCTGATAATTACTGCAATAATGACCCAATCATAGACTTATGCTTTTGCCTTTAAGGAATGAATTAAAATCACAGAGCTAATTAAACCCCGTTATGATAATGACCAAACTCAATCTCAAAATCTTTTTAAATGTTGATGCCCAATGTGCCAACATATCTCACAGCAATTATAAAGAATGGGTTGGTTGTTGTAGGTCTGTTACTTTGTGAGTGCATGTGTTTATTTCTGCATGTGTGTAAAAAGAACTTTGGAACTCTTTATGGCCAGACAATCCATGTGGAAAAGTCTACTCGTTAATTTATTTTATTTTTTTTGCATGAGCATATTAAATAATTCTCTAATTTGATATTCATACATCATAAAGCTTCCTTGAGGTTGAACATAGCCTAACAAACTCTTTGCTCTCCTAAAGTTATTTTTTAACATGTAAAATAATGTTTATTTTTCAAGAATGTAGGCTTCCATGTCCTAGTAAAGGCCATAAAAATAGATAAAAAAGTGCATGTAAAATGTTAAAAGATGTTTTTTTAATCAACTTTATTATGGAAACACTACTCACAAAAGTATACATGAGAACATATTCAAGATCTGACATTTGGTTTGATATTCAATTAAGGTATAATTTTCTCACATCAGAATAAGACCAAAACAGCATCTGTATTCCATGCAATTACAGAGCTTAATATGTTATATTGATATTTATATATGTGTAGATCATCTTCTTCATGTTAAAAATTCAGTTCAATTATTATTCCAGAAAAAGTATATAGTAATTCTAAATAGCATTAGGGGAAAAAAAGTTGCACACTCTTGTCATTCTTGTTGTTTGACGTTTCTCTCTCACTCAGCTTTAAAGATGTGCCTGCAGGCATAAGAAATGATATGTTAAACAGGAATGAAAATGAGATGTCAAGCCATGTTGAAACTATTAAAATAATTTCAATTCAAACTTAGAATGAAATATCCTATTCAGATACACCTACGTAGAATCTCATCAGTCTTCATGGCTTATTAGACACCTGAAACAAAGTTAAGATAATTAACAAATGCGGTGCATATAATCTGCTGTTTTCTGCAAAACTGATGCTGACATACGATATTTGCACGTTCTCATTTTGGTTAAACACATCCTGGCTAAATGCAGCACTGGAGGAGTAATTATGTTGTCAAATCAGAGCTTTACTGAGGGTTGTGATTTTTCCTTCTCACACATATGCATTCAACCACGCACACACACACACACACACACACACACACACACACACACACACACACACACACACACACACACACACACACACACACACACACACACACACACACACACACACTCAAACACACACACACCTGTCCTGTCTGAGCCTGCTGCTCCGGCTGGGTTTTCTGCTGAGCATCTTGGGTTTGTGGAGGTCCATCCTGGAATGGTGGGTTCTGTGTAGAAATGCAATGAATGTTCACAACGTCTAAAGATTCAAGTAGTTTCAGCAAATGCACAATAACAGTGCAAATGATGATCGTATTGAGTAATTATGAAACCAAAGCGGTTCAAAGTATTTTTTCTCACCACAGGTGGCTGTTGAGGAATAGGCATAAAGTCTATAGGGAAGAGCTGCATTGACAAACATATATAAAAAATAAATCACAATGTTATAGTTAAATAGCTTTAATAGCAATAGTTGAAGCAATTTGAAGAAGTTACGTTTGGCAGTTGAGGTATCAGGGGAACATTTTGTTGGTCCTGAAATTTAAACAAAAGACCTTTATACAATTAAGATCGTTTCAAAACATGATGCAAACAGACTCAGTTATTTATGGCATGAGAAAACAACATATACAATCATTTTCAATTTCAAAATTTTACATTTAATTCAATATGCTTCTGAATTATTTGTGAAATTTACTAGCAATGTCTGAGTGAACATTGTTTCAAAGTAAATCCTACCTGGCGCTGACTGAAGTCATAGGGGTAAAACTTCAATAAGGAGAAAAAAGAACAAAATCACCATTAAGTTCATTGTATCAGACAGGATGAGCAAATGAGGCATTAGAAGAAGCTCTTTAAAAACAACGCTCTGCTGAATTGACTTTGTACACAGAAACATTTATATTCAACTCTGAGCAAGAGGTCCTCTGCCTTCAGATCTATTGACTCACGATTTCCACGCTTTTTCTGCCGGGGGCTTTTGGGAGAGAGTACTTGATGAAGCCTTGTGTAGGGAATGACTGAGAGCAGAAAGAAAGAATGCCGCAGCGTGAAGGGTAGTAATTATGTTCTAGTCGTTTGGTATGCACACATGTGGTATATATTGATTCAACTGATTAAAATGAGAGTTTATGTCTCTATAAGGCACTGAACAATCAAGACGGGTAGCTGATATAAGTTGGAAATCAAGGTAGCATTGAATGAAGATAGCAAAAGTCTCACCGATGTGCCAGTTGCTCCTCCTGCTGGAATCATAGGGAATCTTGGTGGGAAAATCTATTAAAATATAATGAATATATGAAAAGTATTCATACTTTTAGAATTGTATACACCACGTACACACATTTTCAGTTCATCTAAAATGTGCTTCATGTGGAACCATCTTAAAACAAAAACAATTTGTTATTTAAAATGACTGAATAAAGTTGAATACATTAGGTTACACTAATTATTGTTCAGGATTAGATCAGTTAAAGTAACCTAATAAAAGTAATACATCATCTAATAAGAGTAAAACAACAGTAAAAAGGTAAAACACATTACGCATACACTTTGTTCTTTTTTTCTGGTAACCTAAAATGTGCTTTGTGTGCTAGGTCAAGGTCATAAATAAATTAAGTTAAAATATTATACAAGATAGAACTATGTTGGTCTTTTGACTTAAAAATTTCATGTCTCTTACCTAAGTGTTTGTGAAATTTTCACTAAACTAATGAAAGTCCTTTTAAAGGGACAGATCCGGTGCACTAACCCCATAAAAGCCCATTTTAAATGAGCCAGAAATAAATCCTCAATGTACCAAAAGTACATTTTTACAATGTATAACTTTAAATTGTTCTATTTAAGATACAAAATAGCTCATACGATTTCCATGCTGATTGGAGCGTTCGGAGCAGGATGTGATGGTATTCCCTGGAAGCCACCATCATATAAGTACATTTAAAGAAAAAAAGAAAAGAGAGTTCACTTTAGCGGATGCCTGCAAAGAACATGTTTAGTTCTGTTATAATTAGTATGTTCAATATGTATTCTGTAGCAACCTCAGGACAGTCAGTTAAACCTATATATCATATAAACACATGTCATGGAATAGCATGCCATCATACAGTGTAATATTACAGAGCTATTTAAATCATAAAACTGGGTGCAATGTGTTGATTATGGTTAAAGCAAGATATTTCAAAGGCTTTTATGCCATTTTTGGCTTTGGAAAAGTCAAGAATGTTCATGTGTGGTTAGCCCCACCTGTTTCGGGCTGCCATAATGAGGGAGATAATTGAAAAATGGTGAAAGCTAGAGAGAGATATAAACACACACACACATTCTTTTTCAGTGTCTGGGCGACATAGACATATAAAATAAGCCTTAAAAAGAATAAAGACATTCCTTCAAAAAGGTTTGATGTGTACTTACTGGTGCTGCAGATACGGCACCAGCCAGAAGAAGACACAGGATAGATGTCCACATGTTTACGGAGTCACCAGCTTTACACAAACAAAAATGTGATTTAAGACAGACTACACCAATGAGGACAAGCTATATCTGAACAATAATATAGAAATAGAAGCACTTACAATGCACTGAAATGGTCAACCAGCTTTCTCCCCTAGGCTGCAGGTAGAATAACTAACTCCGGGACATGAGTTTTCACGCTTTTATTTGTTATCTGGCTTAACGCTTAGCCAATCCCTTTCAGACTAGACTTTATCATGACCTCACAGTTGGAGAAAGATGGTTATTGAGAAAATGACCTGTAGTCAGACATCGTCTGCCTTTCTGCCAGCTATTATTATAATGATAACAGTTGAGGGAACTGCTGATATCACAAAACATCAGTGCTATCAAAAATAGGAACTGAGTTTGTTTTTTTGCGTACAAACTTAGTGATGTTTAATTGCAACAAGAGATCTGTCTGAACAGCTATGCCAGGTTCTGAAGCGCTTTCTTTGGTAGATATTTATTTTCAAGCAAACTAGTGGTTGTTATGCATTATGAATAATCAACATAAGAACTGTTAAACAAAAATGATAATGATTACACACACAAGGAGGCAAGGCATTGATTGTACGCTTTATTGTACTTCAAGATTTAAAAACATGGTTGCAAAAAAAAGCATATGATTTTATGGCTCTCATGCATCAAGCCACTGAAAAAGCACCATTTGATGGATGATCGTTATTTTTAAAGCAGGAAAGCATTTACGTAGTCAATCTGCAAAACACACGCAGCTTCTTTGTCGTTCAGGAATTGGTCGTCAGCTAATCTGTTCATCTGTGAGAAAAAGAAAAATGTAGGCTTTACAAATGTGCTGTATTGTACAGAAAGGTTTCTAATCTGTAATCTAGAATCTAATTATAAATTGGTAATCTTGTTTAAAAAAGTTGCACAAGTTGCAGAGAGTTTTACTCTATTTAAAATACCACTGTCATTAACCATTGTGCAATGTTGCATATTTTATTGCAAAACTATTAAATTGCTGGTATTACAGCATTTGATGGATATATTGGTTATAATTATTGCTTCACCAACCAACCTGGTTTAGTCATCATTATCATCATCATCATCTTTTGGAACAGGAGCCTAAAAAAATACAACAAATTATACACAGCCTCATAGATATGTGATATTATTAAATATATCACAAATATTCAGTTTGGACTGTACTGGAGCAGCCGGAGCGACTGGGGCAGCAGGGACGACAGGGGCAGCAGGGACAGCAGGGGCAACTGCGCCAGGTTGAGAAAGGTCAAAGGGGTACAGCTAGAAAAAAAAAATGAATGAACTTCTACATTGAAGTATCTTGAAGTTGAAGCATCTTGCTAGATTTAATGCAATAGTAGGGGGGGAAAAAGCAGAGACACGTACAACTTCAATACTTTCTTTGCCTGCGGGTTGGGGAATCTCGTGTTTAATGAAGCCACGGATAGGTTGAGCCTGTAAATAACAAGATAAATTGATTGCATGCTAAACTAGGAAACAATAATGAATATTCTATGAAAAGAAATGAAACACATTTGCAACTTACAGGAACTCCAGCTACAGCCTGTTGAGCTGCCAGAAGCTGAAAAAATATATTAAAAAAGGATAATATAATACAATATTATATTAATTGTTTTTTTAACATATTTTATACTTTAAAATATTACTTATTACTTATTATTATATCTAATATATGTCTGAGTAATATTTTCAAACGGTAATGGTAATCCATTTTACACAACTCCAGACTTACAATCTCAATTTCAGAAGGTCTAGCTGCAGCGCCGGCCGCAGGAAGAGCCTGTAGATCATCATACAGTTTTTATAGAATACACAATGTGACTATAGAATACATAATGTGATATATTCCAATCCATATAATTAGATGTTCCAATACTCCTTGAGTCATTTTATTGAGGCTGTCATTTTAAATAAATACATAGGGTTGAATTCAGATTTATTGGGACACTTCTTGCCATTAAAATTATCCCTAGACATGTTTGGACCAAACTAACCTGTGGAGCCATGGCAGGTTTGTACTCTAGCTCATAATACATCATTTGCTGTGGGTCAAAGAACAGGTAAGTCAAGGCTAGTAACACAATGATAGCATCACACAGGCTCATGAATAAAGTGAAATCAGGCACATACCGGAGCGCAGTAGGCCGCTCCAATGACAAACGCCAGCAAAATGAGGGATCTCATGTTGAATGGTGATGTCTGAAATGTGACATGCAAAGATATAGTTTCATTGATGCTCTCTTTCTATGCTAACTTTCTAAAACTGCAAAGTAGAGGAGCAACCTTCAACCCCAAACAGTTATTGATGTTACCTTAGTAGTTTGTTGAATTAATAGTGCCTTACCTTCGTTTAAGACTCTTGATTGTGATCAGGATGGTTGTGGAGGATTTTTTGAAACAGCTCCCTAGATCTACTCCTTATATTCTCTTTGAAAACAAAGGGCCCATAAGATCAGCATTTGATTGGCTTTGGTGACAAGCCAAGTTCCTTTATTGAGAGTAAAAATGTGCATTCAAAGCAAATATATATCTTTGCTTATCTCAAAGCAAAATTTTGGCTCTGTTCAGTTTGGCAAGATACATTAAGGTATGTGACAGTAGTACAAATAAATCAAATGCAATTAGACAATGCATTTATGGCACAGGTGATGAAATCATAATAGTTCTTTGACAGCGATGTTCACACTTGTTCAACCTCTAAGAACCTTCAGCCTTACTGAGGAGACTGAGAGAAAATAAAGTGTTTATAAATAATATTAAAAATAATAAGTACCAAAATTGAACAAAATACACTGTATCTAAGCAATATTTTAAAATTATTTTCCATTGAATAAATTTAATGTGCATTAAATGGTATTGCCATTCATAATACCTGCTTTCTGTGAGATTCATTCTGGATTTATATTAAATGTTACATTGGGAAACTGCAGTGAAAGTCAATGATTTGATTGACTTTCATGTAGAAAATGTCTATGAAATTATTTAAAAAGATAAAAACATTCTAACCACTAAGGTATGTGTTATGTATTTTTTTTCCAGGAATTGTATAAAAAGTTAATCTTGTCATATTTTGTAATTTTGGATCTTCTAACTAATGTGCCTCCATACAATGTAGTGATCAGTTATGAACAGCTATAACTGAACTGGGCCTTGGCTCATTAATCACTTTAATCAATTAATTAATTCTATACCAGAATTTAAAAAAAGTTAAAAGTACATTGTTTCCCTGATCCTGTCTGTATGTGTCCCTTCTACCAGTAGGCAATTCTGTTATTCTGATGCCGTCTTAAGAACTTTTAGAAATGCTCTGCACTTTAATAGTTTCAAAAAACTTTTTATTCACTCATATTTTTTTCTCTGGATTAAATGTGCACATTTTTCCAGTACTATTAACACCACTGACACTTGATGATAGATATACTGTATGCAACACAGAAGGAGCCTCAGGCTGCAATTAACTTTGTATTTAATTACATGTCTAGTATATATGTTGAAGACCACACACATAGTTCACAAAAGTCAGAAATAATTTTAAAGGGGTTTGATTTTTAAACCTTAGTTCCACACAGTCAAAACTTCAGTTCATGATGGGTAAAATAAAAGATAAAGAAATATTAACAAGGAAGCAAAAAAAACATCAGAATTGCTATGAAATAAACATGAAAACTACCATTATGCTGCCTTAACCCAATATATAAAGCGTTAGCATGATACAAAATGCATATTTGTATAAATCTTGTACGAGATTTGTCTTAGGGGTACATATCAGCATTGGTGTCAACAGTATCTGATGCTGGAATAAGATGTTCTTCTGGTGTTGGGGATGTAGTGGGGACTAGATTGGGGTCAACGTAATGGGGATCGGGTTGGACAGTGGGCAAAATGGCTGAAATAAAAGCATGACCAGAAGACAAAGCTCCAGTGTTGGTTAAGGGTTTTTCAGCAGACTGGACATGATCACACGGCACCCGCTCAAGGTCCTGCATGCTAAAAACCCTATTAGGCAGCGCTCCATTATTTGGAGAGGATCCACCAGTAGCAGGTATGGCATCTCCACTGGGTGGTACAGCTACAGCGCTAGGTTGCTGGACGTCAGTATTGGTCGAGAAGGTCATTCCAGTGGCAGGATAGGTGTTGATATGGAAGGTATTGGCTGGTCTTAAAGGACTAAAAGATAGAAACGGTTGTCGTCCAGCTCCAGGAAACACGTTGCCTCTAAACGCAGGCATGTGCATGCCAACAGGGCCCATACGTCCCATACGTTCCATGTTCTGTGTATAACATAAATAGAGATTCAAGCTAAATAGTTATTCAATCCAAGATAAGAAAAAAAAATTGTAAGATACAGTTGTGTTTGATTCGTTTTAAACTTCTAAATAAACTAAATATTGCAGGAGCTAGAAAATTTGAATGGCTAAAATATGTAAGAAAAATATGTAAATCAAATTTAGCACTAGTTTTAGGTTACCTCTAAGAAGCAAATTTGTTAAATTGATATATGAATTCCAAAAAAATGCAAACAAGCTAAACACTTAGAATAGAATAGAATAGAATAGAATAGAATAGAATAGAATAGAATAGAATGAAATGGAATAGAATAGAATAAGCATCTTCACTAATGGTTTCAGACTTATAAACCTCCATAAAGCTTCATTTTACCTGAAGTTCCTCAGAGCTCATTCCACCATATGGTCCAGCCTTTAAAAAGCATTCACATAAGGAATTACCCCCCATAAAAAAACATACTCAGACAATAAATGTTAAATTTTATAATAATTTACGTTTTGTAAGTTTACCATTTGTTGTTGAAGCTGTGGAACCATGTAAAGATATTGTTGAACCTGTGGAAAAACATGTAATATATATTAGGATCCTCAAAACCCTAGAGTTGCGTGAGTCCAGAATGTGTGTATTGATACCTGTTGTTGCTGAGGCTGGTTTGGATGGATTGGGTGAGCATTTGGCTTGTGTTGTTTGGTTTGTGCCATTAATGGCCGTGAAGCTGGAACTGCATTAGCCGGATAGTGCTGAGATGTTGCATGCTGGAAAACAGGTGCTCCGTAGGAGAGCTAATGATGAACAGAAGAATTTGAGAACTAATTGTCCAAGTTCTGACTTAGGAGATTGACAAGTGAGCAAAAAGACAATACTAAGAAGTGGATTCTGGAACAGATGAGACTCAATCAAGAGTGAATGAACCCGGTGACTTATCTTGGGAATGTTGGATGCTGAACTGACAAATTGCTGACAGAGATTTTATTTGTGTGCACACATTTTACTGATACAGGAGGCAATATATTACGTCAGTTCTCTTTGTTTGAACACATCAAGTGAGGAAAGTTGCCTCAATAAATCAAAACTCCTTAGACACGCCACATAGAAGACAGGCAGGAAGATTTCCTCCAGCAAAATATTTTTGATCATTTACCAAAGATTTTAAACACAAAGGCTTGCTTGAGGGTTACATAGCTAGTGTTAATTAAGTTTGGGTTTGGACCTCATATCAGAATAAACCTGCTGAACCCAGACGTTTGCTGTGGTGTAGTTTTGAGGACTGTAAGCAAAACCATACATATTTCTAATATTGTACGCTTAAATGTTGGAAACACTCTTACTGTTGGGTTCCTGGATTGTGGTCCAAGAACGGGATAATAGAAAAACTGAAAAATACAGGGGGGAATGTATTAGGCATTTCTTAAAATATAATATTTCATCTCCTTTAAAATATTGGTTTCAATAGTCCATTAACTACAATTAACTCTGTCAACTGTCACTAATTTTCGGCTACATGTCAACTAACTCTAGTTTTAGTAGACTGTTACGGTTAGGGTTAGTAGACTAAGTTCTACTTACAGTCAGTTGAATGTCTGCTAGGGGAGCATCACAATAATTTTTTTAGCAGATATTAAGCAGACAGTCTACTAATGATAGGTAGTTGACATGTAGTTGCCAAGGTACTTGTAAATCTAGTTTAAAGTGGACTACTGGCACACAATGTTAAATGAGTCAATGTTAAATGTCAAAAATGAGTCTTCAAGTGAATTTCTAGAAGTTTCTTACCTGCTGTTGCTGGGGATGAGGATATTGAAAGTATTGAAAGTGTGCTGGTAGTTGACTGAGACCTGAGTTGGGGTTGGATTGAGAGGCCCACAGATTGTTGAGAGCGGTCAGCTGTGGCTGAGAGCCAGTCTGTACTCTGGACGATGGCTGAAACTGCTGTGGCACATGTTGGGCTTGTCTCAGTACCTCTGATCCAGGCGGTGAAGACTGTATCACTGGGGTTTCTTGTGCTGGCATATCTCCCATTGGGACGGATTCCCTTAAATCAGCATTTGGTGAGATCTATGAAAAGGTTAATTAATGAGAATGAATGAGAAATGTAATAGAGTTACATAACCAAGTAAACAAACTTCAATAAAATATGCCATATCACTCTTAACTGCACCTTAGATGATTGAAAATGTGCATTCTTATAATGTATCATTTCCATAAATTAATGAAATATCTCTGAAGAAATCAAGTTTCGGTAACACTTTATTTTGATGGCCTCCTTTACACGTAACTTTGCAACTACATGTCAACTAACTCTTATTAGAGTATAAATAGACTGTCTGCTTAATCTCTTCTAATACTTTATTGTGATGGTTCATTCTACAGACATTTTACTGACTATAAGTAACTTTGCAACTTTACTTTGCAAGTAACTCTATCCCTATCCTATCAGTCTAATACACAACTACGCAAATGAGATTTAGTTGACATGTAGTTAAAACATTACTTATAGTGAAAAACATGTCTGAAGGGGATCATCAAAATAAAGTGTGACCTAATTGGTATCTGGATGAACAGAATAATGACTCACCGGAACTCCAGATGTTCCAGCTAGAAAATATGCTAGCAACGTTAGAAGCCTCATTCGTGTCATACCTAAAGAAACACACAAAGTATATACATATGCTACACAACTTGAAAATTCGGAAATTAATGGCTAATATTGCATGACAGAAAAAAGTAAAATACTCACTTTCAAATCGTTTGATCAGAACAAACAAATTTAAGTGGAGAAGGGTGTACTTAAACAGTGTCCATTCCTCAAGCAACCAATCAGCTCTGGAGAAAACCTGAAGAATGGGCTCTGACCTCAGACAATATTAAACCTCAGATCGTAATTTTAATTGTACATTCTAGAGAACGTCTAGTGTTTGAATGAATCATCAAATCAACCCATTTGAAACGTTAGACAAAACCAGACGAGTTTGGCTGATTTGATATATTGGTTCACTTTGTAGCACTAAAAGTCAATAAATGAAGGATAAATTTGAAGGATAAATTATGAGCATAAAAACTAGGTGTGTTTGTGGTAGTCTGTAAGTGAATGCCATACATTTATTCTCACAGCAAGCACATTCTGGAGAAGAAACGGGATAGAATGTCAGAATAATGAAGAAATCTGGGTTATTTCAATAAATCAAGATGTTGTGTTCCGCCACACTAGAATCGTTTGTCTCATCTGAGGTCGCTTCTTGCTGGTTTTGTCTTTCCAATGTTGATTAAAGCGAAACCACAGCTACCTTCTGAAAAGCCACTTTGGTTGAGTTAATGACAGTATAATTCTGTCATTGCCACAGTAAGAACTGTACTAATTTCACACTGTGGTGAGAAAACTGTTATTATTAAGTTGGGTTCAGACCAAATAGAAATGCAGACACAGACAGCAGTTTTAACAACACAACCAGAAATTCCCTAAACGTGACTGGATATGCAAACAGGATGCCGTAATAATGAGAAAAAAACATATATACATATACATATATATATATATATGTATATGTATATGTATATATGTTTTTTATGCTTTATATATATATATATATATATATATATATATATACATATACATTGTGTGTGTGTGTGTGTGTGTGTGTGTGTGTGTGTGTGTGTGTGTGTGTGTGTGTGTGTGTGTGTGTGTGTGTGTGTGTGTGTGTGTGTGTGTGTGTGTGTGTGTGTGTGTGTGTGTGTGTGTGTGTGTGTGTGTGTGTGTGTGTGTGTGTGTGTGTGTGTGTGTGTGTGTGTGTGTGTGTGTGTGTGTGAGAGTTTTTATTATTTATTATCATTATTATTATTATGGAGTCCTGTTTGCACACTCAGTCACATTTTGGGAATTCCTGGTTGTGTCATTAAAACTGCTGTCTGTGTCTGTGCTGTATATATATATATATATATATATATATACTGTACTGGTTTTTGTGTAACATTTTGCAGCCGATATATACCGATACATTTGAAGACATTTTCTTTTAAGATAGATTGTGCTTAATAAGTGCGTAGTGACTCAGGAGTCATACTGTCCCACCCAAAACAATCTCAAAATCTTAAAATTACATACTCAAGTATTGCTCTGTTGACACTTGCACCACACCTACCGAAGTGCATAATGCCTCAGAGTTGCATGCAATGACCATTACATAAAACAACACTACCAAGTTATTTTCACTTAACAATTTTTACTGTCTATGCAGGCTTAATGTTAACATTTGTTCATAGATCTTGGGCAGCAATTTGTTGTACATTTATGTATTTTCTTTACATAGAACACATATTTTTCTAAAGGAGTAATGTATAATCAAGTAAATGTGAAATCAAATGCACACACATTAATTGTCATTTTTATTGTATAGTTGTATAATTTCTAAATAACATGTTAAACTGATTCACAATATTTATTGAAAGTATTACTGAAATGTCAAGAGTACTTTAAGTCATTGTAGTCCAAAACACCCCCTTGCTCTAATTTCCACCATCTCCTCGGATGGTGGTGGTGGTGACTGGGGGACTGGGTGTGGGTGTAGGGCCTGGAGCTGGAGAAAGGGAAGGGACTGGACGGGGCAGCACCAGGGGCCACCGAAATGGCCACAGTGGGAACAGAGACCCAGGTCGAACTGGCCTCACGTGATTACAATGGCGTCCAAGAAAACGAGGCGAATCGATCCTCTAGAGAAAATACATTATAAATAGTCACACACTGTGGGATAAATTTGGGAAAATTTAGATTATGCATTTTGTTCAGCTTCAAGAGAAAATTATATATTTGTTATAATTGGGAGCGCTGGGTGTTTACCTCATCACTGTCAGAGGAGCTCCCAGACTTATAATGGTGGCAAAGCTGGGAGGAATTTTTAAAGTACATGAATTCATGGTATTATAATTATTGTTATTTCAAGTATCATGAATGCTGTTTGATTCAGTTCTAAAGGCCTAAATGAGCTGGGCTGCTCAGTTGCATAACCACAGTAAAAAGAGTAAAAAGAGTAAAAAGAGACTATGAGAGTAAAAACATCATTCAAAAACAAAATTTACTCACAGCTCCAGAGGGAATGAGCCACAGCATGGTCAATATTATGAGACTCTTCATTTTGCGATGGCACGTTTTTTAACCTTATTTAGAAAAGAAATTCCTAACAGATCTGAAATTATAGTGATCTCAGTAATAATGGAGATTTAGTACAACTGATGTATTAAATAGATAAACACTCAATTTAAAGACTGCAAGTAATTCTAGATGCTAGTCCCATTGTTAGCCACAGAGAGTCACTCATGAGTAGAAAATAGGGCTAGAGGAGATTTAAAGATCTCACTCAGATAAATCCTTTTCACTAAAACGTTGATGATTAAAATGTAGTATGAATTTAGTTTTCAATTATTTCAAAATATTTCAATCTCCAAATTTCAACATTGTATTTTCCTAAAAGCTGTATTGTAAACAGCACTTTAAAACCACACAAGTATGAAATATGTTAAGACATCAGAAAGTTTTACCAATTTCATGTCAAGTTGGGGCAAGTTGTCACATTATAAGAGTAGTTAAAAGTGTTTTAAATTTTAAAAATGGGTACAACTTATGACAATTTTTACTAGATATTTTGTACCTTTTTCCTTAAAGAAATGTACACATAATACATAATTGTTTCATTGTTTTAACTGTGAAAAAAAAACTGTTTAATGGTGGGATTCTTTGCTGTTATTGAAATTATTAATATAGAAAACATCTTGTACAGAGTTTGAAAAATAAACCAACATACACCCAAGTAAAAAGTGTGACAACTCACCCCGGTCGATAAAGTAAGAAAAATAAGTATATTAAGAGTATAAGAGTAGATTATATTTAATTGTATCCATTGTACTTACTGTCATGCAAATTATTGAGTGTTCTTGATGTCCTGAAAGAATTGTGAATACACTGAAATATGTCCCAGTCCAACTAATACACTCAAATGGACTCAAAGAGTTTTAGCACACATGCATTTACTTTTGTTACTCATTGTGCACACACATCTTAATCTTTAAGGGCATTACCATATCATTTGGTAATCCTTAAAATCCCACAAATTCCCTAAAGCTCGCTGTCAGTTTGTGCAATCTTATGAACATAAAAACTAAACTAATCTAAAACCTTCCTGGATACATTTCTTCAGAGGATTTGCTAATCTCTGATATCTGTTATTATATTGCGAGACAAGTGATGTCTACCTCTCTGAGCCAAAAACATTTTCCTATACCATGAAGAAAAATGGTCAAGTATTTAAGACTGGTTTGTTAGTAAGAAATACTGAATTACAGTATTTTCCCGCATATAATCCGCAGACGCAGATAATCCGCACCCTCATATATCCCGCGGGTTTTGGGGGTTTGTGTAAAAAATTGTTGGTATAATCCGCACCCTCAGATATCCCGCACCCATGATGAATTTTTTTGTGCAAGTTCACGATTCGAATTTCGAACTGTTCAGGCTCGGTACACAGTGCTTGTGCGCGAAATTCACACAATAAGAAAACAAACAAGTCAAAATCAGAAGAAAAAGAAAGAGCAGTCTCTCCCTCTCTCCCTCTCCCTCTCCCTCTCCCTCTCCCTCTCCCTCTCCCTCTCCCTCTCCCTCTCCCTCTCTGCGCTGCGCTCTGCTCGTCCCCCTGAAAGCGTGTTGATCGGATGAGAAGAGCACGCTATCATGGCAGCACAGCCAATCACGTTGTCTTGCATGATTGCCAGGTCAGAAAGCCTATCAAAGCCAGCTATCAGATTGATAGACAGCCAATCACGTCTTCTTGCATGATTGACAGGTCTGACAGCCTATCAGTGCCAGCTGTAAGACTGACAGTACAGAGGCCAGACAACCCGTGCAAGAAAGAAAAACAGAAAGAAAATACAGTGATGCCTCGGTTTACGAGCGACTTGGTATACGAGCAAATCGGTGTACGAGCATGGAGGGTCAAATCGGTGTACGAGCATTGTATCGGTGTACGAGAAATTTTTTACCCACACCCACACGCATGTTTTGTGTGAAAGCTCAGCATGGTCGTGCGCATTTTTACAGGAAATATCCTAGTGACAGCCTCTCATAACACAGGCAGGCGTTCCAAACCCTTTATCACCCCTTAACTCATTCATTGGCTGCATCATTCACCCCAGTGCATAAAGTGATTTACTGTTGTAACATTAATTAATTGTGATCGCTGTTGTTCATGTAGTGAAATATACATGTACAGTACCTCTAAGCAGTAACTGTCACAGTTCATGAATTCATTGTCTAGTTCTGCATGTGTGTGTGTGAGAGAGAGACACACCCGATTCTCACATCATCTGCCTATTTAGTTCACTTCTCTCCAGTCCTTCGTTCGCGGCTCCAGCACACGTTCATTCGTGGCTCCAGCGCGCGTTCGTTCGCAGCCGCGGCTCCCATGTGTGATACACCTCTGGATTATCACTTCGTTTGTTTTCTGCACTATTATAATAAATGCACTCATTTGCACTTGAATCCTTGCCCGCTCCCCCCTCTTCCCTCCTCTGGTCTCCTCCATTACAAGTGCATTACAGTAAATTGTCAAGTATTTTTATAGTTTAATAGTCAATTATTAATTTGTATTTATATGAGATCTTAATGGTTATAATTTTAACTGTAATTAATAGGGTAAAACCATTTTTTTTTTAAATGGGCATTTATGGTTGTGTGGAACGAATTAATTGATTTTTAGTGCATTCTTATGGGGAAACTTGATTTGGTGTACGAGCATTTTGGTTTACGAGCTCGCTCTGGGAACGAATTAAACTCGTAAACAGAGGTATTACTATACCGCAAATTTTTTTTATATTGAAATATTATTACGTGTAAAAAAATGGTGATATAGTCCGCACCCTTATATATCCCGCACCCCCCCCCCCTGCGTGGTTTGTAAAATCTGATATAATCCGCGGGATATATGCGGGAAAATACGGTATATAGTTATATAAAGTGTATTTGTCACACTGACTCGGAAGGAACTGACGAAAGCAGACGATGAACAGAAAATACCTTTTAATGGCAGAACTCAGGAGCTTGTAACACCAACAATAACCAACCAAGGAATGAACTAAACAGGCAGACTTATACACACAGGAAATCAGGAAGCTAAACATGAACATCTGAACACAATCAAAACAATTAGACACCATGACAACAAATGACTCCTAACCCAGACAAGATCACAAAACATGAGATAAGTGTAACAGTATTTAAGTAGATTTAGTTTTAATTCGATTTAAGAAATGTTGATTTGGTATAAAGCCCCAGTATTAAGGGTTGCCTAACAGTTGGCCATTTACTGTAATAACTGAACAAAGGTTTCTAAATAAATACATGTCAAATGTAATTTTTAATCTGTAAAGTAAAGAGTAATCTCGATAAACGCATCAGCAAACTCCTTATTACTTATAAACAGCTTTTGGTTTGATTTTTTTTTTTCTGTTGGACGGTTTGAATCACGGTTTCACAATGGTTTAATGAATCATACAATTATTTCATTTCAGAGATGAGAAACATCCCAGTGTGCTGATGCCATGCATCATATGAACCTACAATATGTCATGTAATGCTATGAAAATTGAAATAATACAAACTGTGTTGTAAAAGGTGTGGCTTAATCTTTTATTTTGTTTATTATTTGTATATTTTGTTTACAAATTCAGCATGTTTACAACTATATACCATAAGACAAATGTGAATATTTTTCCTATTTCCTGGCTCAATAATGAGTGTTAAATTTTTACGGTAGGTATACTTTTGCTACTTGGCCAGTTTCATGTCAATAATCACTGCTGGTTTGATGTCACACATGAAACAGAGAAGTCTCTCATACTGTACATTTGCCATAAATGTAAGACGCAATCTTTGAATCAACTGCATTTATATTTATATTTGGTCATTTAGAATATGTTATATCCACTGCTATTTACACAAAAGGAATCTTTCTCTATTAGATCCAAGCAGCTCTTCTTGAGAAGCATGAAATCTTTATCCTTGTTGCTTATGTTTTCAGACGTTGGCTAATGAGTATCATTCTCTAGTTGATCAAATACATATGTGTTGATGTGTATTCAATTTATGTGTCAAACCCCACAAAAATGTTTTATAACATTAATTTACCAATTCTTTTTTTTCAGGCACAGGATGCAGAACATTGAGAGAAGCGCTCATCAAGCTAATCCTCAGCGGTCAGTTTGAAATTGAAAACTTTTTGCCGAGCACCAAACCTGGCATACCACTTTCGTCACAGAAAAAATAAATAAAAAAAGCCTGACATAATAAGCTTACTGGGCGGTTCTTCTAATTCTGTTCAAAGAAACAAATCTCTGCACCAGAGTGCAAATCTCTGGGGGGGGGGGGGGGCCTACTACGCTCGCCGCCAGAATAAGTAATACCACAGGCACCTCAGTGCCAGGGTGGAGTTGCCAAGCTTAGTCAGGCTCCTCGGACCAATGCAACTCAAGAGACACACACACCCGAACCTGCGTGGACCTGTCTTATTTAATTTTTGGAGACAGATAAGGTGTCGGGGCCCCATAACGGGGGTGGGGGGGGATTAGGATTAGGGGCTAAAATGAATCAGCCCCTGAGCCAACAGGACACACACCTCAATGCTTGCCCCGGACTGCTTCCCTGTGCACCCCCCGGGCTTCCCGCCTCCTCAATTGCCAGAAAGGTGGGGGCGCACAAATGGCGGGACACGCCTTACGGCCAATTCGCCAATCCTCAGACTTGGAGTGGCCGGCCCCCAGCGTGGCCTGAGACCTGGGCCTAGGGCGTAACATCTGAAAGCTGCTGAGCGTGCCCTCGCTTCCTGGAACCTTGAGACCACTGCCTCAACAAAGGTCAGAAAGCTTGTAGGGCGAGACCAGTGCATCAAGGAGGGACTCTCTCACTGAACTTCCAATGCTCAATTGCCACCATGGGCGCCTTTTTTTTTGGGGGGGGGGGGGGGGGGGTTGCGGCGTGGCTCGGTGACCACCTCGGGGTTACACATTTATTGCAAAAGCAAACAATTCATTCAAAACAGATCTATTTGAACATTTCTAAAAAATTATGTATTGTATAAACCGCTACAGAAAAGGTGACTTGATTTGATTTTAATGCATATTCATATTATATTTACAAAATAAACAGAAATGCAAGGGTGAAAATTTTATTTGATTCTCAAAACACTGAGTTTTGATTTCTAAGTGATCAAAGTAGGTGTTAGTGTTTTTACACATTCCTTCATTGTGATGCTAGCACTTTCTACAGGTGCTGTATGAAGTCTAGTATGTGCAATGAATTAGTTATGTTTAAAAAAATGGATTTAAATCAAATGAGCATCCAGGTTACTAAATCACACACAGGCAGCACAAGATATAAAAGCAGAATGGTTTTAATGGTAACAAACTGCAGAAATACACTGAGAACAACAACAAAAAATACAGTAGCCAGTATATGGACGCTTTATTTAACTCACATAACTGTACTTGTCAAGTAATTATTCTAATGTTCAAGAGTGTAAAGAGAGGGTTGATTCATTTTTTCTAATATTTTATTTATTTGTTGTTTGTATTCACAAAGCTTTTCTTATCATTATCTAGACAGTCTTGTAAACTCAAAACTGTAACTATCATCCCATGGCTGGAGTGGTTGTTGTCGTGGTTGTTGTCGGGGGCGGGGTAGTGGTTAGCCTAGAGGAAAGAGCCATCAGCAGCTGAAGAAGCTGGTTGAAGGTCAATTGAGGAAGGACGGAGGAAGCTCCGCTCTGATAAGATAAATCATGACAGATACAATCATACACGCAATTAAAACAACTTGCTGATAGTTTTTGTTGAATTGTACATTTTTAAAAGATTTTGACAAACCTCATCGGAATCCGAGTTGGATGATGAGCGAGCCACGCGCTGTTCAGCTTCAGCCTAATTAAAGTAATAATCATCATCATTATCATTGTCATAGTATTTACACATGCAACTATAACTTCAAAAGTACAGCTTTTGATACATACCTGGAAAGCTAAAGTCAGAGCCAGAAGGCATGCAAACAACATAACTATCTTCATGTTTTCGTCAAAGAGTAATTCTCCAGAGCAACAGCAATAATATTTTTAGGAAGAATAATATTTTGCTCTGATGTCGGAGGGTTTAAATACAGCAATAGAACCCTCCTCTTTGTTTTGTTGCCTCCTAACGAACACCTCGCTCTCGATGCTCTTGCTAAATGCACTAGACAGTCAATCCTAAAACATTAGGTGGGCTTAAGGAAACAAATCAGTTTAGCAATCAGTAAAATCCATCCTACGCATGACGCTCCTGATATTGCAATAGAGAGAGACTTGTAAGGAGTGTGATACTTCCACCTCTTTGAAGCAAGAATTTTGTAATGGTTATGAAATAAAGTGCTTGATTGGAATTAAACATGGGTCTACTGTTATAGTGTGACCACCTTAAATGACATCACTTTTGTATTAGTATTTTTTGTTGTAACTGACAATTTCTCTATCAATAAGAGTCCTTGATAAGTCTTTGCTCGAAACAAATGAGACACAATGACAGTGACAATTGCTCAGCAACTGTCCTTTATAAAGAGAGAAGTGAGACCAATGTGACAGAACTGGAAACGGGGACAAACATTGAGACGAAAACTTCTTTTTTGAGACATTGAGATCAGTTTCTATTAAAGAGAGTCAAATTATATTTACATCTGAAAACTGTCCGTATTTGTTATTTTACTGAAGCAATGTGGTTTTTAGTGCTTTTGTCATTTGTGGTGGTGGCAGCTCAGGTGAGAAATTACATTTTGTACAGTGACTAATGAAACGGAAGTCTTGCACATTTACAGAAAATAGCTTATACCATGTTGCAAGGTGGATATATTGGTATTATGGTGTGGTTATTGCATTGTTTTCAGATCCGTGACAGAGACCACTGGGATTAAGTTAATTCTGTGAATGGAGAGGGAGATTTCCCAGGGCCAGTAAATGGAGGAGGAAAAGGGCCTCAGCCAGTGGACAGAACTCCACTCAGACCAAGATGGGAGCAAAATGATGTACGTTTTTGTAGTGATTTAAATTCAAATTGTACATGACTTAAAAATCATTCAAGCTTTAACATCATAATGTCAACTGATTCTAATTATAGGCAGATCTGGTGGGCCCAAATTGTATCCAAATGGACCAGAGAAACAAGAAGAAAATCCATTTAATGAATCTCCATTTGGACAAGATCCAGCATTTCTTGGTCAAAAATAAATAGGCAGGGTGAACAAAATTTTCAGTATCACTTACATGTTTTGCAATCTTTTTTCTGTACAATAAACATTAGTTTAGCAGAAAGCTGTCTTTAAGACATGAAAATAATGTGTCAATTTAAATATGTATTTAAATATTTCTCAGCTAAATAACTTTCTGAATACTGTATATCAAAAAGTACAAATAAATGAATAACATGTTCTCCCCTTCAACAGAATGTTAATGCTCGCCATCTTAAGGAAGTAACGCCACTAAATTGGTGAAACTCTCTTTTTCAATTAACTTGACATATTTCAAGATATGAAATTAAAATAAAATATATGCAATTAATTTTGTCTTTGTTTCCAGGGAGCGAGAGTCTTCCTATCACCAAATGTGAGTGATAAATGTAAAGAATAAATATAATACACTGCCATTCATTTTCCATTCACAAAATGATACAATGTTTTTTTTATTTCATATTTTGATGAATTTGAGATGTTAAACAGATAATGAGGGACATTTAAAAATTTAAAAGCAATAAAAAAAAAATATGAAAAAGTAAAAGTTAAGATTAATGATATGCACATCTATTACGTTCTTCTTTCCAGGGTGGAGGGCAGATGCAACCACCAAAAAGGTAATAAACATTAGATTTAATGCTGATAATGACTGTTTTAAAAATAGTATTTTTCATGTTGAAATAATATTTGGGACTAAATTACAGGGTGGAATGAATAGACCCCAGGAACTGGCGTAAAGTTTTAGTATGTATTAGCCTTAAAAGCTTATAGTATTAAACATTTCATATGATTTATTTGTTGTTTAATGATTTTATTGGATTATTTTTTATCACTTTATAGCATGGAGAGGGATTCTCCCTCTATGGCTCTTACGTAACAAGGGCTACAATTAAAATTCATCATACTTTATAATATATCAAATAAATGTAATATTACATACATTTAAAAGAATATAAAAGAACAAATCATACATATTGTGATGATGTACAAATATAGAGAGTTCTCTCTGCACAGACAGCTCTCTCTAGGTGGACGGCTCTCGCTGGGGAGTTCTCTCTGGGCAGAGAGGGGCTCCAGCCGTTATGTTTTGGCATTAAAGGCTGTTTCTGGAATCCAAGACCTTAGCCATCCTGTACCCTAAACCGTACTATTTCCCTAAGGTGCAGACCAATGGACCGAGGCCTATTGTTTCGCTTCTGTCCTCCTCCTTTACCGAACCAGAAGAAGCTGAATCTTCTGTATCCAGTAATAGAGCTGAACACTTATGTCCACAAAGCTGCCTTCTGGAGAAAATATGATCAGCAAATTGTTTGCTAAATTGTTACTTTATTCCTATAACAGTTTTTAAAAATTGCTTATTCACAATTTCGGAAGCTATGGCTCCATTTCTCTAATCTCCACACACAAAACACAAAATCTGCACAACATGATGCAAAACGTTACACATCTCTTGCAACAGCAAACACTTCATTCAAGACCATTTGAACTAGAAATTATGTATTGTATAAACTGTTACAGAAATGAACGTGACTTGAGTTGAGCATATTCAGTATATATTTACAAAATAAACAGAAATTGAAGGGTGAAAAATGTATTTAATTCTCAAAACACTGAGTTTTGATTTCTAATTGATCAAATTAAGTATACGTGTTTTCATACATTCCTTCATTGTGATGCTAGCACTCTGCATTGAATTATTTCTACAGGTGCTGTATGAAGTCTCCTATGTGAAATGTATTCGTTAAGTTTTTTTTTAAAATGTCTTTAAATTAAATGAATATCCAGGATATTGAATCACACACAGGCAGCAAAAGATATAAAAGCAGAATGGTTTTAATGGTAACAAACTGCAGAAATACACTGAGAACAACAGTAAAAAATACAGTAGCCAGTATATGGACGCTTTATAACTCACATAACTGTACTTGTCAAGTAATTATTCTAATGTTCAAGAGTGTAAAGAGAGGGTTGATTCATTTTTTCTAATATTTTATTCATTTGTTGTTTCTAATCACAAAGCTTTTCTAATCATTATCTAGACAATCTTGTAAACTCAAAACTGTAACTATCATCCCATGGCTGGAGTGGTTGTCGTCGTGGTTGTCGTCGGGGCTGGGGTTGGGAAAAGAGCCAACAGCAGCTGAAGAAGCTGGTTGAAGGTCAATTGAGGAAGGACGGAGGAAGCTCCGCTCTGATAAGATAAATCATGACAGATACAATCATACACGCAATTAAAACAACTTGCTGATAGTGTTTGTCGAATTGTACATATTTTAAAGATTTTGACAAACCTCATCGGAATCCGAGTTGGATGATGAGCGAGCCACACGCTGTTCAGCTTCAGCCTAATTACAGTAATAATCATCATCATTATCATTGTCATAGTATTTACACATGCAACTATAACTTCAAAAGTACAGCTTTTGATACATACCTGGAAAGCTAAAGTCAGAGCCAGAAGGCATGCAAACAACATTACTATCTTCATGTTTACGTCAAGGTGTAATTCTCCAGAGCAACAGCAATAATGTTTTTAGGAAGAATAATATTTTGCTCTGATGTCGGAGGGTTTAAATACAGCAATAGAACCCTCCTCTTTGTTTTGTTGCCTCCTAACGAACACCTCGCTCTCGATGCTCTTGCTAAATGCACTAGACAGTCAATCCTAAAACATTAGGTGGGCTTAAGGAAACAAATCAGTTTAGCAATCAGTAAAATCCATCCTACGCATGACGCTCCTGATATTGCAATAGAGAGAGACTTGTAAGGATTGTGATACTTCCACCTCTTTGAAGCAAGAATTTTGTAATGGTTATGAAATAAAGTGCTTGTCATGGTTCTCTCAGATTCAGTTTGTTTCTAGTCACAGAACCATGGCACTGCTCTTCCTCCTTTATTGTGTCATGTCATTCTGTTACCCCGCCCACCTTGTTACCTCGTTTCCCTTGAGTGTTTTCAGCTGTTCTCAGCTCGTTACCTTTCCTCATGTGTTCCCTATATATAGCCCTTGTGTTTGCAGTCAGTTGTGGTCTTGTTGTTATTCCTGGATGGTGGTCAGTTGTTTGCTGAGTACTGCTGTGGGCCTTGCCATGGTCCTGGTTTGTTTTGTGTTATAGTTTTGGATCTTGTCTATGTTATGTTTTTACCCCCTTGTGGGTATTTATTTTTTATATGTTATTTTGTTATTCTCATTAAACTCCCTTCCCTGCACTTGAGTCCTCCCTTCATGTGTCGTGACAGTGCTTGATTGGAATTAAACATGGGTCTACTGTTATAGTGTGACCACCTTAAATGACATCAGTTTTGTATTAGTATTTATTGTTGTAACTGACAATTTCTCGATCAATAAGAGTCCTTGATATGTGCTTGTTCAAAATAACTGAGACACATCAACAGTGACATTTGCTCAGCGACTGGCCTTTATAAAGAGAGAAGTGAGACCAATGTGACAGAGCTTGAAACGGGGACAAACATTGAGACAATAACCTCTTTTTTGAGACATTGAGATCAATTTCTATTAAGGAGAGTCAAATTACAGTATACAGTGGAGTTCACTTATCTCGAGTCACAGTTGTCTCGCCAATCCTATTATGTCGACGTTTTGAAGTGGAACCGCCAAACTCCCTTTTTTCTTACTATTTTCTTGTGGATTATGTCGATTCTGTTATGTCACCGAAATCTATTATCTCGAGCACAAAAAAGCGACAAACTCGTCACTTCACATGGTTATTTCGTGACTACTTTGCGTACCTAGTTCACTGCGCATTCGCTGAGTTTGCCTTGCACGTGGATCGCGGTCCGCTCACGGTTCACTCCCTGTCGTTGAGCTCGTCTGAGGGATAAAACGCTGTAGAATCCCGCACATTATTTGTGATTTTGTGAGCAATCTTTGTGTTTGCATTGTTGGAGAATATAATTAAAGGTTTGTATCAAGAGTCGAAGGTGGTTTTTATTGTGGTGGTTTTGCATATGCCTTTTAATGTTAGCAAACATACACTGTACTGTTTATGTGTACATTTTTTTAGATGAATGCCGATCGCTTCAAGATCCAGCATTTCTTGGTCAAAAATAAATAGGCAGGGTGAACAAAATTTTCAGTATCACTTACATGTTTTGCAATCTTTTTTCTGTACAATAAACATTAGTTTAGCAGAAAGCTGTCTTTAAGACATAAAAATAATGTGTCAATTTAAATATTTGTTAAATTATTTGTCAGCTAAATAACTTTCTGAATACTGTATATCAAAAAGTACAAATAAATGAATAACATGTTCTCCCCTTCAACAGAATGTTAGTGCTCGCCATCTAAAGGAAGTAACGCCACTAAATTGGTGAAACTCTTTTTCAATTAACTTGACATATTTCAAGATATGAAAATAAAATTAAAAAGATGCAATTAATTTTGTCTTTGTTTCCAGGGAGAGAGAGTCTTCCTCTTACCAAAAGTGAGTGATAAATGTAAAGAATAAATATAATACACTGCCATTCATTTTAAATTCACAACATTTTATAATGTTTTTTTATTCCATACTTTGTTGAATTTGAGATGTTAAACAGATAATGAGAGATATCATTTAAAATTGAATAAAATTATGAAAAAGTAAAAGTTACGATTACAGTTTTTCTCAAATGCTAAAACACAAAAGCCAATCCTCTAAACCAAATGACCAGTTGTCTAAACACATTTACTAAATCTAGCCATCACTTTCCAATATCATAAACACATTTCACATGAAGACACAATTAACAAAACACAATCCTCCGTTCTCATAAATCTTAACACATTTTTCCTTGCTAAAACACAAGTTGCAAAAGAACTCTGCTCATATTCTCAAATGTAAGCTCATGTGATGCAAAATGCTTGCCACAGTCAGCAATATTTGAACACAACGAACACACCTGGCATCATTCATTACACACAACGATTCAAAATTTAAGACACTTGTTGCTAATGCTGTGAACACATGTATAAAAGCAAGTTCAGAGTGCACAGTTTGCTGAAGATGCCAAACAAACACAATAGATGAAGACAGAGTAAGGGGAAGAGGAATTTGAGTCAGAGGAGGGAGAAGAGCTGGCCATGGAAGAAGAGGAGGAGGCCAATAAGGAAGAGAAGGTCCAGGAGGGAGAGCAAGACAACCTCGCACCATCAATACGGACAAGATGCGAACAACAGTCATTGACCATGTCATTGTCCATGGCATGACAATGGCTAAAGCAGGACTAAGAGTCTGTCCAA
Organism: Rhodeus uyekii; assembly: GCA_037043235.1. Classification (NCBI taxonomy): domain Eukaryota; kingdom Metazoa; phylum Chordata; class Actinopteri; order Cypriniformes; family Acheilognathidae; genus Rhodeus; species Rhodeus uyekii. The sequence goes on from JAWRVZ010000110.1 coordinate 226,448, forward strand.
ACCTGAGTAGGTTCACCGGGGCCACCATTATCAGGGCATTCAGACAACACAACAGGTATTGTACTCTATTGCTTTCTTTGTCACAATACAATTGTACAAGCCTGTGAAAGTATCTATTGATTTAAAATCAGTTGTTACTGTATTGTAAAACATGTCAATTGACAACATATTTTTCTTTCTTTAGAGTTGAAAGAATACCAAATAGAGGTGGGAGGGTTGCCATATTTACAGCGGCACAAAAAACCCTCATTGTGGATATGGTTCGTGAGAACAACCTCATCAGACTCCGGGAGATCAGAGACAAAATTATTGCTGATAATGTCAACTTTGAGAGCATTGATGATGTCAGCTGGGCCACAATAGACCGAGTTCTCCAGCGCCAAAAGATGCGGATGAAACAGGTCTATAGGGTTCCCTTTGAGCGCAACTCTGCGCTACACAAAGACCTACATTACGAGTATATGCAAGTAAGTATACATCCATGTTCATAGTATAGTTAGTGGACACACTGTGTTGCTCAGTGGCCTACAGTACTTCTGGACAATGCTGTGCTACCTGATTGACTGTTGTTCTGAACACCTGTGCACTTTCACATTTTCGCAGAGGATATTACAGTTGGACTCGATGGCCAGACCTCATGAGTACCTCTTCCTGGATGAGGCTGGCTTCAGCCTGCAGAAACGAAGGCAAAGAGGCTGTAACATCATTGGCCAAAGAGCCATCACTGAGGTTCCTGGCCAACGGGGAATAATATTACTATTTGTGCGGCCATGGGTTTGGAGGGGCTTGTCCTTGGGTCTTACAACACCCAGCGTCTCCTCACCTTCCTATAGGAGCTAAAATACATCCTCCTGGACCACCAACAACACCATCCTGGGCCCGTACATCACATTTATGTGATCATTTGGGATGATGTACGCTTCCACAGAACAAACCAAATCAGAGAGTGGTTCACCACCAACAGTAAACACTTTTTAAATGTCTGTCTGCCACCCTACTCCCCTTTCCTGAACCCTATAGAGGAGTTCTTCTCATCGTGGAGATGGAAGGTTTATGACAGACAGCCATACACTAAAGAGAACCTCCTAAGCCGGCCTGTGTTGACATCCCAGTGGAGGCTTTCCAAGGATGCATTTTCCCGCGGTGCCTGGCAAGAGACAATATAGCCTGCGATGTGGATGAGGTGATGTGGCCTGATGCAGCTCAGCGACGTGATGCCGCACAGTGATTGTGGTGTGAATAAAGTAAAGAAAAAACCTTCACACCCCGATCATGTTATCAAGAGTACTGTTGTGTGCAATAGATTCTGTTTTTGCATTGAGTTGTGTTACAGTAGTGTACATGCAGAATTTACTGTAGATTTATACTCTTCATATGAAACTCACAAATCTAAATGCCTTAGAAGATCCATTACTGTAAAGTTTCTCAAAAATATGCATTTACAGTTATGAAACCAAGAACCTTCTCACAAATTGAGCATTGTGTTTTCAATTGTTTTGCTGTAGTGTGTAATGATGTGTATAGTGATTACACTTTTGAAAGCTTCGAGCTGTTCTTTTGGTGTGAAAGTTTGAGTTTTGAAGTTAGAAGGTGTGGTTGTGTTTATGTAGCTTTAGAAAAGAGTGTTGTGTTTAGACATTGGGGAACATGGAGGAAACGTTTGTGAAATGTGTTTTTGCATTTGAGAAAAACTGAAATGATATGCACATCTATTACGTGTAATGATATGCACATCTATACCGATTTAATACTGATAAGTCACTTTTTTAAAAATAGTATGTTTCATGTTGAAATAATACATGATGTTTTATTAACAAAGTTCGGGAGGAGCACGTTCAAAGGATTAACGCAATCAACTCGTCATCAGCAATTACACCTCATCCTATCAGCATGAGAGGAACCGTGTATATATAGTCATGTTCTACTCACCTACACCTCTTGACGGTTTACGGCATCTGGTCGGTTTACGGCATACGGCTCTACCTTCCGGTCGCGATACAGCCGGATTCGAGCTCTACACATTAGAGGGATTTTCTACAAAAAACTCCGTACTCAGGAGCGATTCTCATCCCCCTAAACACCGTGCTGACTATATCATATCACCCTCAGCATTTCATCACGGGTGCCAGACCAAACAAACGGATCCTGAGCAACAAACAAGCAAATGCACAATGAGACGCGAGGCCTGTTCTCGCCACCGCAAGCGAAACATCCGCATTCAGATAAAGTTGGTTGAGCAGCAAGCTTGACTCTCAGGCAATGCCGCCCTCTTCCCGCAAGGAACGGGCTTTCCACCAGCGTCTGGCCGCCGCCGCGAGCCTTCAGCAGACCGCGCTGCAGTTTCAGCTCACACTCTCTCTGTCCGTCAGCTCACACAAACAAGAGCAGCTGTAATCCTCCCGGCGCTTTGATTTCAGCAACGCTAAATCACGAGCAGTTTGTGCCATCTTGATGCTACTGTTTCGGGGAATCCATGTCTGAAATGTGATTGTTTTAAACTAACGCGCTGCCAGCTCAAGCAGTAACGCGCAGGGAAGTCAGATCGCGCGCAGTACAGCCCGATCGCGCTCATTACAGTCTGATCGCGCGCTCAGCCGCCTACACAAGAATCAATAACTTATTGCCAACGCTGCCTTGATGATTCAACTTAACCAGCTATTAAGTGGACCCACTGGAAACTAAACCATATGCACTTTTTATTTCAAAGTAATTCACTGCCTTCACTTCAATCCTTAAGTCTATGATAAGTCTTATAATTCTATGATACTTGGATGATCCCCTGCTTGGGGTTTATTCAAAGCCAATAAATTTGTGAACTTTCATCAATTTTGATATTCCGAATTCCAACAGGTTAGTAAGTGTGTTGAGTCATTAAATATGCAACATGCATCTGATATAAATAAAACTCCCCTGTCAATTTTATAATTGAAAGGTTATTTACTTATGGAAATCAGCGTATTTTACAAACCATAGTGGTGTTTTGTTATTACTTGCATATATATTTAGATGTCTGTAAATAATCTTCAAGAGATTGAAAACACCGAATAGCAACAAGTGTTGAGAGCTTTCTCTGGCTCAGCGCCAGCCAACATGTTGGAATTTAGCAGGCGATCATGTGATACCCCGCCTTATCGCCACAATGTCCAAGATTGAGATGTACCTGTTTGATGATAAACTTCCTCTCTCAAGTTCCTTCGCCATATCCCACTGATGAAAGGAGCTCCTAAGCTCAACAAACCACTGCAACCGAGCTTCCAACATCACCACGCGGTCATTGCACCCTATGACGCCGAGGCTGACACTCACCTCCACCATCAAGACATCCACCATCTTCTTACTCAACTTCCTACGACACTTCAGCACTTGCATCAATAGTGAAAGGAGAACGACCAAAGCAAAACTAACTAGAATACAGATCTCGCTCCAGTCAGCTGTACCATCTCCAAATCCACTCCACCTTCAAAATGGCTCAAACCTTTGCTCCCTAAATCTTCATCTCTCTCCCTTGCAAGACCAGATCTTCAAGCGTTCAGTCGCAGCAGCATACTGCAGTTTTCCAGCACTGCACCTCACATGCCAGCCTTTAGTGACACACGCCGCCCTCCAAGCGTGAGCTTGCCTCCGCCAGCGCTGCAGGCTCAGCACAGACGCACGTACCTAACCTTTCCCTTATTTCTGACCTGCAGCCCTACCATCCGGTTCTAGCGTGAGGCTGCCTCCGCTAGCTGCGCAGGCCCAGACACTGTTTTATCTTCCCTTTCTACCCCTTCTGTCTCTCTCCAGGTGTCAACCCAAGCGTGAGGTTGCCTCCTCAAGTGGCTTCGGCCCTGGCCGTTTTTCCACCTAATTCTCTCCACCATGCTAAATCTCCTTTCATCCTGTTCTCTGCAATGCTCATGCCATTCCACAAACACTCCTGCTTGGAACCACCCTTGTCACCAACAACAGTAAAACACAAATCCTCACTGAAGTTAAGGCTGTTGCCACCAGAGGCGGACCCATTTCCAACCAGTATATCAATATTCAGAGTTGATATTTCTCAACGCCTTTAAATTTCCATTCTTCAAGCCTTTTCTCTTCAAACCAATCATTTGGAAGATTACATGTGGAGTGGAAGAGTTCAAGACTTTCCACTCCACATATAATCTGCTTCACATTGTCTCTATCCACCACCACCGATTCGTATTGCATTTCAACAACACCAAGAACCTCCAAGCCAGATTCACCATGGGTTACCTAGGTGAAATCTACTTCCCTCTGCTGAAATTTAATCCTCTGCTCATCAGAGGTATCCCAAGAACTCAACCCACCAGATCAGACACCAGACAACCAATTACGTTGGAAATCCGTATCCCCACTCTCTGCCAAGGATTCCACCCAAATGTTGTCCAACCACTCAACGCCATAATCGAGCCATATTGGCTTCAGTTCCTCAAATTCAATCACATCCAACCTTAATCCAAATCCATCCATATTCTGACCCGTCAGTGCTGCATGACGAAAGTAAGGTAAACCAAACCATAAAGGCCTTTAACTTCCACGAACAACAATCCCTCGTAGCCTACCTTCATTTAAGAGATCAGGCCAAACTCACATCCGACCCACACGACTTCAATCACCCCATCACATGTTCTAAAACTAACAGATCCAAGTACTGGGCCGCAGGTCATCGGAAGCCAAGAGATACATTCAATCAAATCAATCTCTCCAGAAATGGCTTTCACTGCCACAGAGACAGAAGATGAGGAAAGAGACAATCTCCATCATCCAACACGTGATAAGTTTCCAGAGGAAGTTCTCTACTACTGCAGCAGCGATGCACCTCCACTCCCCCATGAGCTCGGTTCAAATGGAAATTATTCCACTGCCACCTCCATTGCTGCAGCAATGATGTTCCCCGACACTCCCGCAGGAGTTAGCCAAGGGGAAATTATCCCACTGCCGCAGCAGTGAAGCTATCCCCATACTGGCTTTTCGGTTCCCTCAGATGCTCATAACTCACCATCACATCCAGCTTTAACCCAAAATTACATCCTACAAATTCCGACTTGTCAATGCTGGACGACAAAACCATTTCTTACTTCATCAAACGAAGAAACACCATTTCACCTACATCTCTAATCTTCCATCACCAATCCAACCATATCAAATCCTTCTAGCCTACCTCCATTTCAGAAACTCGCAAGCTAAACTCCCATTCGACCCACTCTCCATAGACCATTCCAACCCATTACACGTTTTGGTTCCAAACTTCTTAAAGCTACGCTACTCCAAACCGGATTCTCAACAGACCATTTATCCAGCCATTCATTTCGCATAGGCGCAGCAACCACGACTGCACAAAAGGCCTTTCCCAACAGCAAATACAAGCATTGCGCTGCTGGTCTTCAGTAGCTTTCAAGAGCCACATCAGATCAAACAGATCGCACATCAAACAAGCTCTTCAAACTCTGTTAAGCATCAGCTCCTCCCCACTTACAACTTCATGGCCACTGCTTTCCATTGTCGCAGCAGTGACGCTCCCGCAGGAGCCAGGTCTCTCAATCCTCCACTGCCGCAGCAGCAATGCTCAGCCAGTTCTCTCTAATTATCCACTGCCTCAGCAGTGACGCTCCCGCAGGAGCAAGGCCTCTCGAATTATCCACTGCCGCAGAAGTGACACTCCTGCAGGAGTCAGCCAAGGGGAAATCATCCCACTGTCGCAGCAGTGATGCTATGTTCATCCTGGGCTTTCGGATTCCTCAGATGCTCAGAACTCACCGTCACATCCAGCTTTAACCCAAAAGTACATCTTACAATTTCTGACTTGCCAGTACTGGACGAAGAAACCATCTCTTATTTTCATCAAACAAAGCAAGACCAACCTAACAAGAAAAGGCCACTTCATCTAAATCTTCCATCAAACTAACAAGAAAGGCCACTTCATCTACATCTTCAATCTTCCATCACCAATCCAGCCATATCAAACCCTCTCAGCCTACCTCCATTTCAGAAACTCACAGGTCAAACTACCATCTGACCCAATCTTCATAGATGATTCCAACCACCCCATCTCACATTTCTGGTTCCAAATACACCTTAAAGCTATGCTACTCCATACTGGCTTCCCAACAGACCAATTTTCCAGCCACTCTTTCTGCATAGGTGCAGCAACCACCCAACAGGCCTTCTTCAGAAGCTCAAGAGTTACATCCGATCAAACATCAAACAAGCCCAACAAACTCTCATCAGTCAATATCTGCTCCTTTCCACATACTATCTTCACAGCCACACCCTCCATTGCCGCAGCAATGATGTTCCCCCACACTCCCGCAGGAGTCAGCCTATGGGGAAATTATTCCACTGCCGCAGCAGTGAGGCTCCCGCAGGAGCTCAGTTCCGAACTCTCTTCCATTGCCACAGCAATGATGTTCCCCCACACTCCCGCAGAAGTCCGCTCAAGGGGAAATTACTCCACTGCCGCAGCAGTGAGGCTCCCGCAGGAGCTCCGTTCCGAACTTCCTTCCATTGAAGCAGCAATGATGTTCCCCCACACTCCCGCAGGAGTCAACTAAGAGGAAATTACTCCACTGCCGCAGCACTGAGGCTCCCGCAGGAGCTCAGTTCCGAACTCTCTTCCATTGCCGCAGCAATGATGTTCCCCAACACTCCCGCAGGAGTCAATCTAAGGGGAAATTACTCCACTGCCGCAGCAGTGAGGCTCCCGCAGGAGCTCAGTTCCGAACTTCCTTCCATTGCCGCAGCAATGATGTTCCCCCACACTCCCGCAGGAGTCAGCCTAAGGGGAAATTACTCCACTGCCACAGCAGTGAGGCTCCCGCAGGAGCTCAGTTCCGAACTTCCTTCCATTGCCGCAGCAATGATGTTCCCCCACACTCCCGCAGGAGTCAGCTAAGAGGAAATTACTCCACTGCCGCAGCACTGAGGCTCCCGCAGGAGCTCAGTTCCGAACTCTCTTCCATTGCCGCAGCAATGATGTTCCCCCACACTCCCGCAGGAGTCAGCCTAAGGGGAAATTACTCCACTGCCGCAGCAGTGAGGCTCCTGCAGGAGCTCTGTTCCGAACTTCCTTCCATTGGCGCAGCAATGATGTTCCCCCACACTCCCGCAGGAGTCAGCTAAGGGGAAATTACTCCACTGCCGCAGCAGTGAGGCTCCCGCAGGAGCTCAGTTCCGAACTCTCTTCCATTGCCGCAGCAATGATGTTCCCCCACACTCCCGCAAGAGTCAGCTAAGGGGAAATTACTCCACTGCCGCAGCAGTGAGGCTCCTGCAGGAGCTCAGTTTCGAACTTGCTTCCATTGCCGCAGCAATGTTGTTCCCCAACACTCCCGCAGGAGTCAGCCTAAGGGGAAACTACTCCACTGCCGCAGTAGCTCAGTACTGAATTTGCCTCCATTGTCGCAACAGTGATACTCCCGCAGGAGCCAGTTCTCTCGAATTTCTCCACTACTGCAGCAGTGACACTCCTGCAGGAGCTCAGCTACATGGGTGACTTGCCTTCATGCTCCCACGGGAGTCCAGTCCTTGGAAATTGACCTCCATCATCACAGCCTCCTTGCTTTCGCCAGCAGTTCAGTGTCTCCTGAAAGGTTCCATTTGCTGCGGCTGTGATGTGCCTTCCTGCGCTCGCAGCAGCCCAAAGGAGCCTGGTTTTCACCCAACTCGCCTTCTCGCAACAAGTTGAACAACAAGCACATCTCCAACGCTAAAGAAATACCATCTCCTTCGGACACCAAGCCTTCTACAGCAAATCACCAGTGATACTCATCTTCCGAACACAAACACCAAACTTCCTTACTGAAGAGACAAGAAGCCCTCCCGAACTCGGGACTAACTCCACCACCCCGATGCCTCACACTTAATCATTCCTATCAAAGTCAGGATACGGGGGGAGTGGTCCAGGTTCGGGCCTAATACCGAGCTCGGAGCCCTCTCCTCGGACAGCATGCCAAATACGCTTACCATTTACTGCTCCTGAATCATTTGTAAGTGTGAACTCGTGAAATACCATTTGTGACTAAATTACGGGGTGGAATGAATAGACCTCAGGAACTGGGGGTAAAGTTTTTGTATTTATTAGCCTTGAAAACGTATTGCATTAAATGTTTCATGCGATTTATGTGTTGTTTAATGATTTTATTGGATTATTTTTAATCACTTTAAGCATGGAAAGGGATTCTCCCTCTATGTCACTCAGGTAACAAGGGCTAAAATTAACAATCATTATACTTTATAATATATGAAAATTATATATCAAATAAATATAAATATAATATTTACATATATCTAAAAGAATAAAAAAGTACAAATGCTATATATTGTGATGATGTACAAATATAGAGAGTTCTCTCTGCACAGACAGCTCTCTCTAGGTGGACGGCTCTCGCTGGGGAGTTCTCTCTGGGCAGAGAGGGGCTCCAGCCGTTATGTTTTGGCATTAAAGGCTGTTATTGGAATCCAAGACCTTTGAGAAGGTTTTTATGAAGAGAGAAAAAAGTGTCAGTCCTAAACCACAACACTCTTCAAAACATTCAGTGATGATAAGTTAAATCAACATCTATGCTGGATCCAAACCCAGCCATGTCTGAGTGAGTCCATTGAGACACAAAACCCTACAAGGAAAGATCAACTGACAATTGTGAGCATGTTTAGCAGAAAACAGAAAGACCAAACTTTATTTTAAGGTGGCGTATTACAAGTTACATGTACTTACTATAGTAATAATAACAGTCAATGATGCATAATTACAAGCAACTAACTCTAAACCAAACCAAACCCTAGCCTAAACTCAATAGTAAGTCCATGTAGTTCAAGGTCTGTGGAAGAGTCACCATCTCTAGTGGCACATCAATTGCCTGGAAGGGATGGCTGTTTTCATGGCATTGATTATTTCTACAGGTGCTCCTATGTGAAATGTATTAGTTATGTATTATATATATATATATATACTCTATCTTTAAATTACATGAATATCCAGGATACTGAATCACACACAGGCAGCAAAAGATATAAAAGCAGAATGGTTTTAATGGTAACAAACTGCAGAAATACACTGAGAACAACAGTAAAAAATACAGTAGCCAGTATATGGACGCTTTATTTAACTCACATAACTGTACTTGTCAAGTAATTATTCTAATGTTCAAGAGTGTAAAGAGAGGGTTGATTCATTTTTTCTAATATTTTATTCATTTGTTGTTTCTAATCACAAAGCTTTTCTAATCATTATCTAGACAGTCTTGTAAACTCAAAACTGTAACTATCATCCCATGGCTGGAGTGGTTGTCGTCGTGGTTGTCGTCGGGGCTGGGGTTGGGAAAAGAGCCAACAGCAGCTGAAGAAGCTGGTTGAAGGTCAATTGAGGAAGGACGGAGGAAGCTCCGCTCTGATAAGATAAATCATGACAGATACAATCATACACGCAATTAAAACAACTTGCTGATAGTTTTTGTTGAATTGTACATATTTTAAAGATTTTGACAAACCTCATCGGAATCCGAGTTGGATGATGAGCGAGCCACACGCTGTTCCGCTTCAGCCTAATTAAAGTAATAATCATCATCATTATCATTGTCATAGTATTTACACATGCAACTATAACTTCAAAAGTACAGCTTTTGATACATACCTGGAAAGCTAAAGTCAGAGCCAGAAGGCATGCAAACAACATTACTATCTTCATGTTTACGTCAAGGTGTAATTCTCCAGAGCAACAGCAATAATGTTTTTAGGAAGAATAATATTTTGCTCTGATGTCGGAGGGTTTAAATACAGCAATAGAACCCTCCTCTTTGTTTTGTTGCCTCCTAACGAACACCTCGCTCTCGATGCTCTTGCTAAATGCACTAGACAGTCAATCCTAAAACATTAGGTGGGCTTAAGGAAACAAATCAGTTTAGCAATCAGTAAAATCCATCCTACGCATGACGCTCCTGATATTGCAATAGAGAGAGACTTGTAAGGATTGTGATACTTCCACCTCTTTGAAGCAAGAATTTTGTAATGGTTATGAAATAAAATGCTTGTTTGAACTTAAACAAAGACCTAATGTTATATTTTGACCACCTTAAATGACATCAGTTTTGTATTGGTATTTTTAGTTGTAACTCACAATTTCTCTATCAATAAGAGTCCTTGATAAGTCCTTGTTCAAAACAAATGAGACACAATGACAGTGACAATTGCTCAGCGACTGGCCTTTATAAAGAGAGAAGTGAGACCAATGTGACAGAGCTGGAAACAGGGACAAACATTGAGACGAAAACCTCTTTTTTTGACAATGAGATTAAAGATTAAAGATAAAGATTATATTAAAGAGAGTCAAATTACAGTATATTTACATCTGAAAACTGTCCGTATTTGTTATTTTACAGAAGCAATGTGGTTTCTAGTGCTTTTGTCATTTCTGGTGGTGGCAGCTCAGGTGAGAAGTGACATTCTGTGTTTTATTTTCATTGACATTTATTTTGGGTAACGTAGGATTTGATGCAGCCATTTGTTAATTGAATTGTCTGGCTTCCAGTTATTTTCTACTGTAGCCTACAAACAGCTTATGCAGCTTGATATTGCAAACTGTTATTTCTTACCATAGTATTTTAATAGCTATAAACACACTGTTTTGTAGCACAAATAGTTTCTACAGTTTTCTATGTCAGTTATTCCCCTACAGTGACTAATGAAACGGACGTCTTGCACATTTACGGAAAATAGCTTATACCATGTTGCAAGATGAGGTGGATATATTGGTATTATGGTGTGGTTATTGCATTGTTTTCAGCTCTGTGACAGAGACCACTGGGATCAAGTTAATTCTGTGAATGGAGAGAGAGATTTCCCAGGGCCAGTAAATGGAGGAGGAAAAGGGTCATCTAATGATTCTTCATTTGGACAAGATCCAGCATTCCTTGGTCAAAATTGAGTAGGCAGGGTGGACAACATTTTCAATATTGCTTATATGTTTTGTGATCATCATGCTGTACAATAAACATTAGTTTTATCTACTGTAGGGTTATGAGTCTGAGTTGACTAGACCAGGTTTGACTACTAGGCTCTGGTTTGAACCAGGGAACACTGAGCGCTGGAAAATGGCACAGATGGAGAGGAACCAGAAAACCACAGACGAATGGAAGTGCTGGAAGACCATCTTCCAAAGTAAGTTAGCATTATAATATTATGATTTGTATTATATTATAGTATTATAATATTATTTTGCTAAAAACTATCTTCAAAACATGAAAGTAATGTGCCAGTTTAAATATTGGCCATGTTTGCCCTAGAACTTAGAAAGATGGAGTGAAACAGCAAGTTTGCTGAAATATGACAATGAATTGTTCATGTTGTGGGGGTAAAAAAAAATTCAAATGAATCCAGTCTTTGGAAAACCCCTGAGTGCCAACATGATGGTAGGTTCATATTGCTTATATTTCACAAATTCATATTTCGTTTTATTTTCAATCTTATTGATTGTGTATGGATTTATGAGTTCACATTAAATTTAATTAACTGAATGCATTAATTAAGAAGACATTGAATGTCATTAACTGAATGCATTTGAAGTCTATAATCTGTTTAATCATTTTTTTAATCTTAGATGAACATATATAAGCAGACAATGTCACTGTGCAGGTGAGTAAAACTCTTTTGCTGTTTAGTACTTGACCAATTTGTTTTCTTTGTCATTTTTATATGATTTACAAAGCTAAATAACTTTCTGAATACTGTATATCAAAAATACAATTAACTTGTCAATTAACTTGACATATTTCAAGATATGAAAATACAATAAAACAGATAAAATGTTGTCTTTGTTTCCAGAGACAGAATGTCTTCCTCTTACCAAAAGTGAGTGGTTGCAACTGTGCATGTAAAGATAATACACTGTTATTTATTTTCCATTCACTGCTTTTTACCATTTTTAATATGTTTTTATTTCAGACTTTGTTGATATATGAGATAATGAGAGATGTAATTTAAAAGGGCAAAACATTCATGAGAAAGTATAAGATTACTGATGAATGATACTTAATGAATGAAGATTAATGATATTCACATCTAATGCATTCTTCTTTCCAGGGTAGAGTGCAGATGCAACCAGCAAAAAAGGTAATAAAAATTAGATGATAATAAACATTAGCCACCATTTCATGTTGAAATAGTGAAATCTTTGAAAAAATTACAGTGTGGAGTGAATAGACCTCAGGAACTGGGGGTAACGTTGTTATTATTATTATTAGCCATAAAAGCTTTTTTTTGTATTTTACAAAAAGTTTCATATGATTTATTTGTTGCGTAATTATTTTATTATTTTTATTACTTTTAGCATGGACATGGTTTCTCCCTCCATGAACATCAGTTAACAAGGGCTGCAAACGTTTTAAAATGTGAAATATATCAAATAAATATCAATGTAATATAACATGTATAGAAAAGGATTAAAAGTACATTTAAAAGCAAAAGTTCCCAAATCAAACGTTTTCTATCTAACAGTCTTATGTGAAGCTCATCTACAACCCAACTGCAAGAGTCAGCCAACTACAATAAATCATCCTAGTCTATTACAATCACATTCCATATATGCGACTAAATATTGTTTTTCTTGTTGATTTTACTAAATATAACTGTCTATTGCAAATTTGTTTGCCACAGCAAAAAATCGAATTTGAATATGGCATTACATTTCCAGAACATGTACTTATATCACATAAATTATATCACAAATAGCTGCCAGAAAATGTTTTCAGCTAACAGAATTCTCTTTCTTGTTTCAATTTATTTTTCTTTGTTCTTTTGACTTTTCAGCTTCCTGTTTTCATGAAGGTCAGTATTTTTTTCTCCCACTATGAGAGTGATTGCTGCATGGTTTGAATTATCAGAGTAAACACTTTATATTGTCTTGTTTTATTGATTTATACAACATTGTTTCTCTCTTATTCTCCAGGTGGACTCTTAAAGTGATCATGGGACAAACTAGGACAGAAACATACAATAATCACACTGGTAGGGCAGATTGGTGTTTCAGTAACAATAAATATGATTAATTGGAGTAAAAAATTCATTGTCTGGCTCTCTGTGTTCCCTGGTTAGTTTCTCTGCTCATTAATTACTTCCCACAACTGTTCCGTTGACATTGATTACGCTCCTCATGTATTTAATCCCAGTGTTTCCCTTCCTTTGTCCGGTATCGTCTTTATTTGACGTGGTTGTATTAATGATTCGTCCGTTGATCTCCTGAGTTTTTCTGTGTGGATTTAATAAAGTCTGTTCTTGTTATCTAATCCTTTCGTTGTGCTCTCTCTACATCCAGACGTGACACACTGCTACTTGGAAAATATTGTCACAGAAGTGCATCACTTTTTTTATTCTTGATTGTTGTTACGAACAAAACACCACGTTTTAATAGGAGTAAAATATAATATTTTGAACAGGAATAAATCACAGAAAAAAATAAACTGAGTATCATTTCTTTATTTGGTATTTGAACAAATTGAACACAAATTTCTCCTATGTGGGATCTCCATGGTGGGATAGCTGGAAAAACAAATTTACATTCTGATAAATGAATTGGTAATGATTTCCCATTATATTTAACTTTTTAGAAATCTTTTGTATACCTTTTTAATAATAATCTTCTGAGCCTATGGCTCAAACAATGGGAAGCCAGGATTGCCCTGTCAGAAACAATATTGGTTAATAAACAAAATAATCTTTCTACAAACTCTACAGCAATTATTATGCGTAGCCATGTTTTTGGCCTTTTTTTTATTAATAACAGCATGAGGAAACAAAATAAAACTTGATGCACATTTACTCTAGCATTACCTCTATAATTGCAGGACCGGGCCGATCACCACGATAATCAGGAGCAGACGTTACCTTCGGGTCTACTGCCTTCACCCTGTTCTGAAACATGTGAAAATGTGTCTGAGAAGAAACCATAAGTACAAGTCTCTTGAGATTAAATTAGTGTAATAAAATGTAATATTACATTTTTTTAATATTTAACATTTTTAAGATGCGTCAAACAAAAATAAACTAATATTTTGTGATTTCTTTGTTAAGGCTATTTAATCATGTTTCTATTTATTCTTTTTCTTTTTGATCAATTTATTAAAAAGAAGGAGAAATTGAAAGTCTTTACAATACCTGTATTGGTTGTATTGGTTGCACTGGTTGTATTGGTTGCACTGGTTGCACTGGTTGTATTGGTTGCATCGTAGCCTGGCCTTGAACATTCTGACCAGTGTTCTGGTTGGGAATCAGCCTTACAGGAGTGTTGCTCAGAGGATATAGATTTGTCAGGAAGAATGGAAAGCCCTAGAAACAAACTATGATTTACTCCAAAACATCCATAAGTAAAATCAATATCTATGTTCCAATAAACCTAGTGTGTGTCATGTTCCTCTGAAGCCTGTCTGTACCGGAGGAAGGTTCTGTGCTGGTACGCCGTTGGGACCGAAGCCAGGTATAGGCTGCTCCTGCTGCAACTGAGGAAACTGTGCCGGGTTTAGCAGCTGGTTTATTTGAGGGGGCAAGAAGGGTCCCTGCAGCGCAGGGTTAAAGTTCAGCACCTGTGGGGGCTGCTGCTGGATCAGGTAGGGAGAGAAAAATGGAGTACCCTAAAGAGAAAGAAAGCAAGGAGTTTTAAGACTCAAATAGTCTTATAATATGAGCATTTGGAATAAACTTACATGTGTTTCCCAAAAAACAAACCTACTAGTTAATTAATAAAGTACTTTGCTTAGACTGAAAGCTGAATTACCTGTGCTGAACCCAAACCCAGCCCTGCCAGAGTGAGTCCATTCAGACGCAAAACCTACAAGGTAACAACAATTAACAATTGTGAGCAGAAAACAGAAAGAACAAACTTTATTTTAAAGTTGCGTATTACAAGTTAAATGTACTTACTATAGTAACAGTTGCAGTCAATGATGCATAATTACAAGCAACTAACTCTAAACCAAACCAAACCCTAGCCTAACCTCAGTCATATTTACTTTATTTTATTTTCGACAGTCAATATGCAATAAATTAAGTTGACAGTAAAGATATTTATGAAAATTCCTCTTTCAAATAAATGTTGTTCTTTTGAAGTTTATATTTCATATGATTCCAGAAAAACTGTATCGCAAATTTCACAAAGATATTATTGCAGCTACAACTGTTTTAATCATTGATAATAATAATAATGATAATAATGATTCGCTTTTGAGATCCAAATCAGCATATAAGAATGATTTCTAAAGGATCGAAACTTTAGAGAGATCAATTACATTTTAAAATATTTTAAAATAGAAAACAGTAATTTTAAATTGTAACAACGTTTTACAATAGTACTGATTTTACTTTGTTTTGATCAAATAAAGCAGTGAGCAGAAGAGACGTTTTTTTTCTACACTTTTGAAAGGTAGTGTATTTTAATCTGTAACATGTAGTATATAAATATAAATATAAATCTCAAAATACAAAAGAAAAATGTATAAGATACAGACCTCATTACTGTTACTTCCAATTATTCCAAATTGTGGCTGGAAAATCTGTGTAATGCAAACCATTTTGTTATGAACATTACTTTCTTTTTTATTATTATTATTTTTATTATTTATAAAAGTACACTTACAGGGGCACAGGTGCAAATGCTGAGAAGACCAGCCATGGAAAAGATGGCCTGAAACTTCATCTTAGTAAGCTGTGGATGACAAAAAACAATGACAATAAACAAATACAGATATCAACTTTTAAAACAGTCAAAT
Organism: Rhodeus uyekii; assembly: GCA_037043235.1. Taxonomy (NCBI): domain Eukaryota; kingdom Metazoa; phylum Chordata; class Actinopteri; order Cypriniformes; family Acheilognathidae; genus Rhodeus; species Rhodeus uyekii. The sequence goes on from JAWRVZ010000110.1 coordinate 242,200, forward strand.
TTTAAATATATTTTTGATATAACTCTGACTGGTACTGTCCACATATACTTCTAATAACAGAGTCAAAAAACTATTCTAGAGCATAATATTAGAGAAAATGAAAGTACATGCATGGCAGAGTAGAAGAGTGAAGTATTATCGTCCTTTCCTCTTTACTTTTAAACTGGTGCTTGCCCTCTTATAATATCAGGTTGCTGCAGTTGTGACACATGCCGTGTGTCATGTTTCTCAATTTGTCCATAATGTGTCATATATGCACATATATCATTACGTTGAAACACCTTAAAACCAGAGTTTGTAATTATTTTCATCAATTTATTGTCTGGGTTTGAGTATATCTGTAAGTACTCTTTGTGTGTTTTGATGAAATAAGAAGCGTATAATTATGATATTATAGTAAGTCATTGAAAACATTAAATGCTTAACAGATAAAACAGAAGCCTGAGCACTGTCCCAGATTCACAGACTAATAAGCAGGCTGAATGAAGAGTTGTTTGCTCTGTAAGGTAAGGAGACAAATTATTGTCTGGCAGAGAAAGAAAAAACAAGACAAACAGATTGAATCATTCTCTTCAAAACAGTAATTATAGCAATTAATGTGGTCATCTCCACTCTATAATTACATGTTTTAGGGGCTGAGTATTCCAGACAGAAGAACCCAAGTGAAATGGTTTGTATTTAAACAGCTGACCTTTCTCCTCTCGAAAATGTGCAGCAAGCTTAAGAGTCCAGTAGATGGCATGATAATTCAATCAACAAATATCTCAAAACACGGCAGAATGATTTTTGTTTTAAGTTCTGTTTGTATCTGGCAAGATTTATTTATTTATGTTTAGGGGTCCCTACATCAGTTCAACACTTGTCTTAGTTACAGCTCTAAAACAATCATATTTTAAGTTCTGATGTTGATATGTTGACACAAACCATTTTGCAGTCTACTGAAAATACCCATACCGTCATGTCATACATACTGTACACACACTCTATTGCCTGAAAGTGTAATCAAGCACCATTTGCCTATCTAAAGGAGTTATGAAATAAGAAAGCTGAGGTATGAAAAGGTCTCTCTTTAACAAATGTACACCACTGTTCAGAAGTTTGGGGTCGGTTGAAAGTCTCGTGATCACCGAGATTGTATTTCTTTGATCAACAAATATAGTCAAATCATTAATATTCATATTACAATTTGAATTGACCATTTCATACTTTTAAAGGTTATTAATTTCAGTGATGGAAAAGAGTCTTTAGTGTCAAATGTTCCTTCAGAAATCATTATATTATGGTGATTTGGATAAATAAACGTGTGCATACATGCGTAAATTCAGTGTTGGAGAAAGTTACTTTTAAAAGTCATACGCTACAATATTGCAGTATAATATATTCAATATTACAATAGATATACTCCATAAAAAGTTACAAACTGCAGTACTTAAGTTTTAATTAAAAAAAAATATACAATTTATATAAGATATACGTGTTAAATACATATATATATTGATATATGTTCTTTTTTAACATACATCTGAAGGCCCTTTCACACTTAAAGCGACAAAAATAAAGAAACTTTGGGTTGAAGGAAAGGAAAATTCACACCTGTACTAGAGGGCACAGCTCAATCAAACAAAACACAACTGTGATGTTTGTATAAAATCATTTTGCTTATTGGTAGGGTTGATCTGGATCATGAAAGGTCAGCAGGAAAGATACTGGTTAATAAAGTATTTAACATATTCTGAGCTTGCGTTTCACTGTTTTCATTCATTTTGAGGAACGCTGAATCAATGCAAGTGAGATGAGTTAGAACTACAATAAGGATACATTTTACGCAGCACAGATGACATCAATACTCACAATTTGTCAACATGGAGACAGGAAAGATGTCAGTCAATAAATGATAAAATAAAGTATCTTGCTTTACTTATTTGAAAAATAAACATTTTATTGAAAATTTAAAAGTAATATATTGCTTTACTAGTTACTTGAAAAAAGTTATCTGATTATGTAAATGGATTTCCCAACACTGCAAATTATTATGATAATTATTAATGTTGAAAACAGTCACTTTTTGTGGTATTTTGTGGAAACCATAGTGTTTTTTCAGGATTCTTTGATGAACAGAATTCTCAAAAGAACAGAATTTATTTTAAAAGTCGTCACTGTCTCTTTTGATCAATTTCATGCATTCATGCCAAATATTCATACCAAGTATATTATATTTCAAAGCAAAATCTTGCTGACCCTGTACATGTGTAGTGTTGTCAGTTGTGTGGAATGTGGATGTGATTGTGTACTGCAAGTAGTTGATTGTTGCATATATAAAAATTTTAAACATTGGCCAATAAATAAAAAAAATCTACGGACCCAAAATGTGTTATTATAACTAATACTAACAAACCTAAGCAGCTTACAGTCTGTCTATGTCTATATAATATTTAAAGCGTTGCGTCTTTTTCTGTCCCGATGCTATTTTGTGGTATTACAACCTTTTCTGAAACAACCACAGTTTCGACATACTTTTAGTCTGAACCATAATAATTGTTATGGTTTTCTTTAGTCTATTTGGACCAGTGCCCACATCAGAAATTAACTTTGTCAGAGACTGAAAAAATAGAGCTGTTTGCTGAGTAGAGTACTGAGATCATATCATGAGATCAGATCACAATAATCATCATATAACTGTATAATTTCCCTTTAAAAATGTTACTGATGCCAGTAGATGACAATGTAACACAATGAACAAACCCAGTGGTCATTATATTATCATATTATTATGAGCTAAAACGTTGAAAGACAAAATATTCACAGTTGCAACAAGCTATTGACTTTTATTAGGTAATTCGTATAAACATTTATTACACTTTTTGATAATTTGTAAATATAAAGGAAAGGGTTAGAATGGCTTAAATTCATAAATAATTCTATAGATTTTACTTATCATCAATGATTCTGTAATATTGTAAATAGGAGATGACATTTAATATAGAAAATAGAAAATCTTGAAAGTATCTGTGAAAAGAAACAACCTCAATCAGCTTCTGAAGGAAAATGTATGTTATAAAAGTAAACTGTGCCCTTAAAGTGACTCTGCAGAAATTGGTTAAGCAAGCTTCTGTGTGTGCGTACGAGTGAAATCACACATCCACTATTGTTCCTCTATCTAGCTCCTCTTGACATTGAGCTGAGGACTGTTCTGTTCTAGAATTTGCAACAAGAAATAACTGAGTATCATTTCATGTGCCTCATATGGAGTTGTTTTTCTCATTCTTCTGTGTGCCCTTTTCCTTTTGGGGCACTATATATACTGCATGCATTCTGTACTGAGCTGAGCTGCATTCTGAATAAACCATTACTGATTGACTTCGTTTTGGTTCATTTACTTGCACTCCCTGGTACCAGACTTTGATGAGCAGAGATCGACACACACAAAGACGCTGAAGAGAATTTCCTACAGTGTTCTGGGGGCTCGTTCCGGGATCTATCCAGACAGGTAAGAGAAAATTAAGATTCACTACCTGTTCTGGATAGATCAATAGATCGGGAAAAAATTGCAGTTTTTTGCGCAAACGTAATTTTAAGACTGTGTGTGTCGGTGCCTGGCCATTTTTAAAATGGGGCAATCATATCCCAAACCAGACCCGAGTGAAACTCCAAAAGCTTGTGTAACGGCCACTTTATGTGGTACTATACCTTTAAGGCGGTGTATGCTGAGCTGGTGTGAGCGTGCGTGCTCGGGGGAGGAGTCAGTGTTCGTTTGTGAGTGATGAGAAGATGGCCGCTCTACCGCTGACTTATATTGTGACCTGTTTTCTTTTCTTTGAGCTGTGATGTCTGTCGGAGTGTTTCCTTTTTCTTTGGTTTGTTTTTGTCTCCCTTTCATGTGTGAAAGGAGTGCTCCATTACAACACCAATTCCATAAAGGTTCGTGTGATCAGTGATCCGCCTCGTTTCCTTTATTTGTTCATCTGGGCAGAGCTCAAAACACTCGGACACTCGTTACAAATTGGCGCCCGAACAACTGGATTCATACCGGTCATCTTTTCTCCACGAGGATTTTCGGCATTGTATTTTTTTTTTTTGGAAGTGTTTCGTTGCACGGAGTTTGTCCATTGCGGTGGGCTACGGGACTTGGCTGACTAGCTTGCTAACAATGGAGACCATGCGGTTATTGCGTGACTGATTTTCAGGTACTGTTTTTACGGATTTGTTATTTTGTTTCCGTGGATCGCCAGAATATTGACTTTTGGGACAATATATGAAAACTGTTGGATACATTTTTCGACGTTTTTGCATTGTGGATTACTGACTTTTCGGAACTATATTGTACTGCGTCAGAGCAAAAGGATTTTTTTTTGTTGTTGCACTAATCTCACGTGCGCGACCGGTGACAAGGAACTGTTAAAACTGTGTGAAAAGAATTGCACGCGTGGAGTAAAATTGCTTTTCTTGACATTTCTGTTGTGTGCAAGTTTGCTTCAAGCCAGCATGGACTAAAAAGTTCTCTATTTACAAACAAAAAATATTTGGTTTGAAAGAGTTTACTTGTTTCCAATTTCTATTATACACTGCAGTTTTATTCTGTCTTAAACACATTGGTGTGCTGTGAAAGGGGAAACTTCAAGTGTATGCTATTTATCTGAGGACATTTTGCTGTAAAAGTGTTGGTTGTTTTCTGTGGGTGTTAAAAAGGGGAAAAATAGAATATTTTAGTGAGTACTAATTTTGAATTCAGTATTTGTGGGAAAGTACTGTTTTTCTTTCAATTTGCTGTTTGTATTGATTGTTTTACTATATAATGGCTACTCACCCTGACTTGCAGGATGACCTAACTGACTGGCCCACAGCAGCAGACTCTTTTTCTGAACAGGATTTGCCACAGCATAATTCGGGAGACATGCAGACTCAAGTCAAGATATTACAAGCTGAGGTGGCAGTGCTGCAGCAGTGCCTGCGTGACTCAATTGACTTACAGAAAGACATGATGAACCGCTTGGCGCATAAAGAGTGTACCATGCCTGCTACCCCGCAACCAGTTCCCTGGGCCAGCTCTACACCTTACAATTTGCCACAAGCTCCATTCACAGCCTCAAGGTCAGTTCCAGTCAATACAGCCAAATGTGATACACACCCTTTTGCTTACCTGCCCACTGTAGATATGAATACAACTGCAAATGCTCTCACCTCTATCCTTCACCAATCTCGTCTCGAGCCACCTGTGTTTGCTGCAGATGGTTCCATAAATCCTGAGGAATGGCTTCAATTACTCAATGTGTACAGAACCTCCCTGGATCTGACAGATGCCCAAATCCTCGTTGAGCTCCCACGTTTTCTGTCAAAAGAGCCGAGAAAATGGTTTACTGTACTTAGCACACATTTGACCACATGGGACCAGTTCTGTGAGTTTTTTAAGATGGTTTTTCTGCCTTCAGACAACCAAGAACGTATCCTGAGGGGCATTCTTGACCGCGTGCAAAGACCTGATGAACCACTGCCGACCTTTGTCGCTCACATGTTGGGTGAGTTTCGTAAGCTAAGAACTCCTCCACCCCAACAAGAGCAAGTAGATCTTATACGGAAGCATGTTCTTGAAAAATATAGAGTCGCTCTTTATGGCACACCAATACCTTCGGTCATGGATCTTCTTTTGCGAGCTCACGAGCTTCATGCAGTTCTCGGTCCAAGTGTTGGGTGTTCGTCTCTTACACAGCCAAGCAATGCACCTTTGAGGGATGTTTTCTGTTTTAAATGCTCTTTGCCAGGATTCACCACTCGTACTTGCCCTAACTGTAGCAGAGGAGCGAAACCGCATTTGCCGTCAACAGAACCACCGGAAGTGTCAAGAGAGACTGACGATAGAGGACCAGGTGCTGGTAGAATGGATGGCTCTAACCAGGCCATTGGGGAAGAAACAGGGCTCTCAGAATTTGCCCAGAGGGGAAACTTCAGAGGAGGGAGGACGTTCAGGCGGGGCAATCCTCCCTCCAGAAGATAGATGTGCCTCGTTTTCCTGATGCTTCCATGAGTGAGCAACCTACACTTTGTCATGTGGAGGATGTTACTTCTGTGTCTTCTTGGAACACCCCATTCAGAGTGAAGGTTAATCTTTATGGACATGTTTTTGATGCCACTCTTGACACTGGTGCTTCTCTTTCTGCAGTGCAACTAGGGGTTATCCAGACTATTCCTGGGGGGGACTTAAGAGTTAAGCCATGGTCCGCACCTCCTATTCGGCTTGCGGATGGAGCATCCTGTTGCCCGCAGGGTATAATTTGGTTATCTTTGGGTTTCATGGGCCAGCGTTTCTATCACCGCTTTGCTGTTGTCCATAGTCTATCTTCTCCTGTTATTTTGGGAATGGACTTTATGTTGAGATCTTCAGTTACTATCCATGTTCCATCCAGGACTGTGGTGCTCGGTGATGATCCATTACCTCTTGAGGAGTTAGAGGGTGCTGACTTAACAATACCTGGACCTGATTTGTCATGCTTGGAGGCCAGTTTTTCGGCCCTGTCTGAAAAGGTTGAAGAAGCATCTCTAAATAATGAGCAGAAAACCAAACTGGCTGAATTACTCAATACATTCAGTGGGTTATTTGATGGACATTTGGGACACACTTCTCTGGTGGAACATGAGATCATCACAAGTGATGCAAAACCGGTACACCTTGCACCTTACCGCACTTCCCCTGCAAAAAAAGAACTAATTGAGTCTCAAATAAAGGACATGTTAAGGGAAGGAATAATTGAACCTGCTTCAGGTCCTTGGGCTTCACCTGTCGTCATCGTCCCAAAACAATCAGGAGAGCCAAGGTTCTGTGTCGATTATCGTGCACTCAATAACCTCACCGTCAAAGACTCGTATCCGCTCCCAAGGATTGATGAGTCTCTGGATTTTCTAGCTAGAGGGACTTTTATTTCTACCATCGACTTGGCTAGAGGCTACTGGCAAGTAGGGATGGCGGAGAACTCAAAGCCAAAGACTGCTTTCATTTCCCACTGTGGATTGTTTCAGTTTCGGGTCTTACCTTTTGGTTTGTGCAATGCGCCTGCCACTTTCCAGAGGCTTATGAACACAGTTCTTGCGGGTCTCATTTATAAGTCGTGTGCTGTCTACTTAGACGATATTGTGGTGGCATCGCCTACTTTTGAGGAACACCTTGCTGACCTGAAAGACGTTCTAAAGAGGCTGGAATCTGCAGGACTGTCTATTAAGCTTGCAAAGTGTCAGTTCTGTAGGAGTGAACTCACCTTTCTGGGTTATACCATCACCCCAAAAGGCATTCTGCCAAATGAGGACAAAGTGAGAGCAGTGACTGATTTCAAAACCCCAACCAACGTGAAACAAGTCAGACAGTTTCTGGGCATGACCAGCTATTATAGACGCTTCATTCATGACTATGCCCGCCAGGCTGAACCACTCTTTGCATTAACCAGGATGGATGTTCCTTTCGTGTGGTCTAACGAATGTCAGACGGCAATGGAGTTCCTAAAAGAAAAACTGACTTCTGCTCCTGTTTTAACTTTCCCAGACTTTTCTCTCCCTTTCTTTATTCATACAGATGCCTGCGACATTGGACTTGGTGCCGCACTCATGCAAAGGGACAACAACGGCAGAGATGTTGTGGTGGCTTATGCAAGTCGTGCTCTACATAAGTCCGAAAAACCCTATTCTACTCCAGAAAAGGAGTGTTTAGCCGTCATCTGGGCTCTTGAACACTTCAGGCCATATATCGAGGGACTTCATGTGACAATTTTTTCAGACCACAGCAGTTTGAGATGGCTAATGTCTCGACCAAACCTCTCTGGCCGGCTGGCTAGGTGGTCTCTCAGATTGCAGGAGTTTGATTTTGATATTGTCCATAAGCCAGGGACAAGTAACAATGTGCCAGATGCTCTTTCTCGTAACCCTGTTCCTTCCTGTGGTGTACCCTTGGGACTTCTGCCTGATCATGCCATAATTGGGAGCCTTGATTTGCGTACTTTACCCCCTGTAATTTTTTCAGATCGGGAGCATCTTAGGCAGCTGCAGTTCAATGACCCAGAGACTGGGAAACTTTTACTGATGCTGGAGGGACAGACTGAGAGTAATGCTGAGGAGTTATCTAGGTATGAGATCCAGGATGGACTCCTGTACTACGTGGATGACAAAGTTTCTTGTAGTCTTCACCCTATGAAGCGTCTTAAACTGTACGCACCTACGGCTATGAAGAGGAGTTTGTTGGAGTATTACCATGACCACCCAATGGCTGGACATTTGGGAATGACAAAGACAATAGCGAGACTGAAACTTCGTTTTTACTGGCCAAAGATGTTGTCTGACACTAAGAAGTATGTAGCTTCCTGTACTGTCTGCCAGTTCACAAAACCAAGCCAGAGGAAACCTGCTGGGTTTATGATTCCTATCTGCCCAAAAAGACCTTGGGAGTATACTGGAGTTGACTTTGTGGGGCCATTACCGCGCACATCCTGCGGAAATGCGTACATCCTGGTCTTCGTGGACTATTTTTCGAAGTGGGTGGAGATCAGTGCGGTAAGGGAAGCGACTGCTCAAGTTGCCGCCAGCAAGTTGCTGAGCGACGTGTTTGCGCGACATGGCGCGCCTACTTACCTGATCACAGACAGAGGGTCACCTTTTGTAAGTGAACTCTTCAGGCATGTACTCACCACCTTGGGGTCAGAACACAGACTCACGACTGCATATCACCCCCAAACGAATGCAACGGAGAGGGTGAATCGTTCGTTGAAAACTGCCATCCGTGCTTACGTTGGTAACAAGCACAATGCTTGGGATCGTTACCTACCCCAAATTTGCTTTGCTTTGAGAACTGCACCACACGAGAGCACTGGCCATAGCCCATCCATGTTGTTATATGGACGAGAATTAAACACTCCTCTCGACATTATTACTCAGCCTAATTGTGATGGAACAGATGAGCCTGGTATTCCATACCCAGAAAGCTTGGAATCATCAATCAGAGAAGCGCATGAGCATGCTCGGTCAATTTTGGAGGACAGCCATGCCAAAAGGAAGAAATACTACGACCAGAGACGTCGGCCTGTGTCTTACTCCGTGGATGAGCTGGTCAGAGTAAAGACTCATCCCCGATCAGATGCACTGGCAAATTTCACAGCTAAACTAGCACCTGTATATACAGGCCCTTATCGAGTTGCTCAAAAGCTGTCACAAGTGAACTACAGACTAATAGACGTGAATACGGGGACGGATGCAGGTGTGTTTCATGTTGTAAATCTGTTGCCTTTTCGTACCTGGAACCCAACGAATGAAACTGAGTTTGTGCAAACAGAGGATTTTGTTGCAGAAACGTCAGCTGACAGTCCTTTGTCTGAGGGAGTGACTGAAGAAGCAAGTGTTCATGATCTGTCAGGTAGTTTGGACAATGTGAATTATTTGCCTGATCTTCAAATTGACTCTGGAACTCAGAACAATAACTTGACTGATAATGACTACGAACTTGACAGACGCTATAACTTAAGACCTCGACGTCTACCAAGAATCACCTCAGACTGGTCGACTAATAGGTGGACGAATGTGTACCACACAGACAGACTAGACCTTAAATAGTATTTCAGTAAGGGGAATGTTAAAATGTTTTGTCTGAAACTGAAAAGTGTTAATGTTTCAAGGAAACAAGTTTGAAATTGTATGTTCACAAGAAGTTAATCTGTTGATTTCATATGGTGGTTACAATGTTTAAAGGAAAAATGTGAAGTGGGGAAAAAATTGTAAAACAAAGGAATGTCCTATCTTAGGTTGTTGGATTATATGCAGGTTTTTTTTGTTTGGAAAATGACAGACAATGTATTTTGGTCTATCTGTACTGTCATGTATGACAATGGGTGACTTAATACTTAATACTACTGTTTAATGATATTTTGACAACTTTCATGTTTGGGGTTTTTTAAAGTGACTTTACTCAGTAGTACATGGCTGAGGGCAGCCTTTTCTTTTCTGGGGGGGATCTGTAACGGCCACTTTATGTGGTACTATACCTTTAAGGCGGTGTATGCTGAGCTGGTGTGAGCGTGCGTGCTCGGGGGAGGAGTCAGTGTTCGTTTGTGAGTGATGAGAAGATGGCCGCTCTACCGCTGACTTATATTGTGACCTGTTTTCTTTTCTTTGAGCTGTGATGTCTGTCGGAGTGTTTCCTTTTTCTTTGGTTTGTTTTTGTCTCCCTTTCATGTGTGAAAGGAGTGCTCCATTACAACACCAATTCCATAAAGGTTCGTGTGATCAGTGATCCGCCTCGTTTCCTTTATTTGTTCATCTGGGCAGAGCTCAAAACACTCGGACACTCGTTACACTTGGATGGAACGATGTGGGTGGGGATATTACACTAATCCATATATAGACAATTTGGCTGGTTGGACAGAGGACAGTCAGTGGCGTTCTTATCCGCGAGAGGGAACATTTGACCCAGGGTTTTTACAGACCGCTTATGATTTGACATATGGTAACCAAGGCGATCCAAATTGGGATTTTACATATATGCGCGCAGGGTATGATGTGTGGTACAGAATGGCCGACATATGGCGCAGTAAAACTGGCGCATATGTTCCTAAAGCAGTATTAAAAACTGTACCAAAACCCTTAAAGGGAAAAAAACTGACAACATTGACTGAGTATCCTGCCTACAAGCCGGGAAAATGCCCGCCACCGCCATATGTGCAACCGAGCATAAATACCGCGTGTGTCTCTAAACCGAGCGCACCGAGCGCACCAAGCGCACCGTCCATAATTCGCGACAAAGAGAAAGAACCCATAAAAGCGAGTAAAAATGATGATGATACAGACGGTGAATATGATGACGATGCAGGTCCTGATTCAGGATCTGAAATTGACCCACCAAAATTAAATGTGGCTGCTGTATGGGCGCTAAGAGGTAATAAAGTTGATATCACACCGCCTTCTGTCAGCGCGCTGAAAGACATAATAGACATGTTGCCGTCGTCATCGAAACCCGTCCAATTCGTTGATATGCTTATCAAAGCATCACGCCATTGTCAATTGACAGGCGCGGATTACAGATTTATCCTGCAGTTCAAATTAGGCGACGCATATAATGAAGACAGCCTGGTAGCAGCAGTGCCAGTGCTTGGTCCGGAGAATGATGAAATTGACCAGATAAAAGAAGAAGTACGGACTGGGGAGGAAACTAGGCGAACCGGGCGAACTGAAACGGTTACCACATTTAAATGGAGAGATGATACCGCGAATATGCTGAAAGAACTAGATAAACAGCTTAAAAAATATCTACTGAATTTGAAAGCGGCAAATCGCGATCTATCACAAGTGACTAACTGTAAACAGGAAAAGGGTGAAACCCCGTCTCGTTTTTTCCAGCGATTTAGTGATGTGTGGACTAGTGTAGGGGAAATGAATTTAAATGAGGGCGAACCAAACCCGATGTTTTTGTCCACTTTCATGAACAACTGTCACGCAGATCACTACGATGTTCTGAGATACCATTTAACCGATCGAAACCACAAGACGGCGTGCATCTCTGTGGTTATGTTGTGTGTGAATTGCCTAACACTGTTTTTGAATCTGCAGCCCTGCCTTTTGCATCCGCTCAAGCAGCAGAGCTTGTTGCTTTGACCCGTGCCTGCGTTTTAGCTGAGGATCAGGATGTCAACATATACACAGACAGCAGGTATGCTTTTGGTGTAGCACATGATTTTGGCCAAATTTGGGCCACCAGAGGGTTTGTCGCTGCTGATGGTAAACCAATAGCACACAGCTCTCTAGTAATGGATTTAATACAAGCCTGTCGCCTACCTAAACGTCTATCTATAATTAAAACGAAAGGTCATTCAACACTTGACACAAGCGAGGCCAGAGGTAATGCATTAGCTGATAAGGCTGCCAAAGAGGGGGCCCAGTCTTGCCGGTTTCCCCCTTGGTTGAATGTTGCTGCTGCCTCTCACACACCTCACGTTATGACATGTGGAATTATTCCTAACACTGATCTCATAGCCATGCAACAGGCTGCCTCTGATGATGATCGCCACCACTGGGCAGAATTAGGCGCTACAACAAACACAGAAGGGGTCATGGTGGACAATCGTGGCCGCGTTTGTGTGCCAGCATCGTGTGCATACTTCCTAATTTGGGAATTCCATGGTGTCACACACCGCGGCCAAAGAGGGGTATATGAGGAAATGGATCGATTTTTGTGCATAAAAGGTTTAGCAGCAAAAGTAAAAGACACATTAGACCGTTGTGTTACATGTGCAATGAGTAATAATTCGAAACCAATAACAAAACATCAGACTCTGCCTCTACCTGAGAGTCCTTTACAGCAATGGCAGGTTGACTTCACTCACCTCCCCAGGAAGGGACGGTATAAGTCAATGATTGGCCCTCACTGCTCCCTGTTGTACTGGCCGAAATGAGGATGGCCCCCCACAAAGGGTTAAAAGGGCTGTCCCCATATGAAATGATCATGGGAAGACCATTCCCAGCTCCCTGGAGAGGGGGCGGAATACTGGGAGGTGTGGGATGTGATGTGCCCCTGGGTGAATATTCTAGGTTATTATGTGAAGCACTCCATGAAAATTGGAGGAAAATGCATTCGAGTTCTGCACCACTACCATTGGACCCCACCCATCCCTTTCAAGTAGGAGATGAGGTGATGGTCAAACAATTCTTAAAAATGGGGGATCCTATTGAGGCACCAAAATTTAGCACCCCCACTAAAGTTGTGGCTGTAACTCGAACTGCAGTATTAACTGAATCTTTTCCACAGTGGATCCACGCTACACGGCTAAAGAGAGCCCCGGACACAAATTAACTGACATTTGTGTTACAGATACCGGGAGGAAAGCGGAGCTACACGGTTAAGGAGAGCCCCGGAACACACTGAATAAACTGGTCTTTGTGTTACGCCGGGAGGAAAGGGAGGCTATAGGTACTGTGATTACTAATTTTGTCTTTCTAGGTTCGTTAGAGACACCTGTTTCCTGAGGTCTCCTGTGTAGGACTGTAAAGGTCACTGCAATCGTCAAGGGACGGGGAGACACACCAGGGGCCACTTGGGTGGGACCTGTCCAGGAGAGTTTACTACTGCGTCAAAGGACGGAGGGACTTAGTCCAGGGTAGGAACTGTCAAAGAGGGGTCACTGCCGCGTCAAGGGACGGAGCGGCTGGGGTGTTGCGCGAATACTGGACTGACTGAGGACTGACCACGACCTATCTGCCCACAACTGTTTCTTTTATTTTGCTGACCATCTGTTATTGCATCAGTAGACGGGAGCTGAACACGCAGCACTGCTGTATGACATAACACGGCAGCACCATATCCTTTAATCATTATTGCTTTGTCGACATTTTAGCATTATATTGTACTTTTCATTATCATTGTTGTTATTACTGCTCTGATTCAGAATGCATGCGTGTTGTTTATTTCTCTGGTGTATTATACCAGCCACCTTTTCTGTGACACCTACTGATAATACGTTTTGGCAGTATGCTAATTTTACCGCTAGAATGCACACGAATGAGTCCTGCTATGTATGTCAACAAGTGATGTCATCTGTTGTAAGTGTTTCAATGCCTGTGCTCGACCAATCAACTTTAACCGAGACTTGTGTAATGAGATATGACTGGCCAGGTGGAGTCGACTGGGCGTGGTCCCCCAGCTCAGAGTGTAAGGAATACCGACAAAACGGAAGCAGGCCCCAACACCATTTTTTAACGGAGCATATTAGAATTAGGCCAATATTCCCGAGAAATTTTACCTTTTTTGTATGTTATCAGAGTACTAGTAATAATGCCTCAGACCCGGTGGGGACAATCCGAGAAAAAAGGTGTAACACCACAGTGGTGGAAAAACCAGACGAGAAGCAATGCTGCGCCACCTCTATGTCTCATGTCGGGCAATATAGGAAGCTATTTTTGGGGGTAACAGGGAAAGGAAAGGTTTCTTTCACTTTGGATATTGATTGGTGGTGGTATTGTGGCCCTAAAGCATTGTTTAAGGACATTCCAGGCAACTGGTCTGGCCTCTGTGCCCCAATTCAACTTTCTTACCCTGTTCAGATATTCCAGAGAACCGACCAACATAGACCCACAGGACGACACAAGAGAGCACTTGTCGATGGCGTCCCAGCAGAACACCACTTGACCACCGAATGGCAAAGATGGTGGACGTCAATGTTCTCTTCGTTTGGCACCGCCCAACAATGGAAGCACATCGAAGTTCTACATTACCGACTGGCTAAATTTGTAAACGACACTACTGAAGGAATGGACGGTGTGAGGAAAGAACTGGGTGCCCTGCGCCTGATGACCATACAAAACCGCCTGGCACTGGACATGTTGTTAGCTGACAAAGGAGGAGTCTGTGCCATGGTGGGGGATCAGTGCTGCACCTTTGTCCCGGCTGAAGATGAAGCAGAAGGAGCTGTGGGTCATGCTGTTGAGGAAATGAAAAAGACCGCGCACAAACTGTATGAAGATGAGACAAGAGACAAAGACTGGGGCTGGGGTTCATGCATAACTTGTTTGGCTGGGTCACACCACTCATCACGATGGTTATCCCTGTATTGTTGATTTTATTCGCCATATGCATTTTTGGACCATGTTTGTTTCAATGTTTGATGAACCGTATGTATGGAATGGTTGACTCTGTCACTCGTGATCGAAGATATAAACCTGTCAATGGTTAAGCTTTAAAGAGCTTAAAAGAGGGGATTGAAGGAAAATGTATGTTATAAAAGTAAACTGTGCCCTTAAAGTGACTCTGCAGAAATTGGTTAAGCAAGCTTCTGTGTGTGCGTACGAGTGAAATCACACATCCACTATTGTTCCTCTATCTAGCTCCTCTTGACATTGAGCTGAGGACTGTTCTGTTCTAGAATTTGCAACAAGAAATAACTGAGTATCATTTCATGTGCCTCATATGGAGTTGTTTTTCTCATTCTTCTGTGTGCCCTTTTCCTTTTGGGGCACTATATATACTGCATGCATTCTGTACTGAGCTGAGCTGCATTCTGAATAAACCATTACTGATTGACTTCGTTTTGGTTCATTTACTTGCACTCCCTGGTACCAGACTTTGATGAGCAGAGATCGACACACACAAAGACGCTGAAGAGAATTTCCTACAGCTTCTCAGTAAAATTATTGATTATTGTATGTTAAAATCTATGTCATACACACCTCAGAGATTCAAACACGTCTTTCACTCAAATTTCCAGACACAGTAGGGCTGACCTGAGCTGGCATCTGTATGCAGATCATAAAGTCAGAATTATATTATAATGTACCAAGCATTAGATTTCAGATATATCTGCTTACCTCGGTGAGACAGGTGGTCTTAGAGTGGTCCTTCTGAGGAAGGAGCGCTGAGAAAAGTAAAATGATTTAACAGTTAGAACTACACTAACACTTTTTACAGTGAGAACTTATAGATCAGAAATGATCTGAATGAATGTTTAACTAATAGAGGTCAACATACGTCTCGCAGTTGATTCATTCCAGTGAATTAAGACATTTGGTTTGACATGTAAAATATGCTTCTGAAAATATGCAAATGAACTCATTTGGATAAGCACTCAGTCTGAACATTGGACAAAGTGGGGTGGAAAATTTAATTTTTTCATTTTGCTCATATTAAAGATTTTGATATTTTGGATATCGCTTTTCATCACACCAAAAATAAGATACTGTACTGTCAAGAAATGAGCAATAAAAAAAATTGGAATAAAATGTTGAATATATATCGGGTGAATTACATTTCAACTGTAAATATTGCTTCAGAATATAGGAAAAAATATAAAGTTTGGTGTAAGTGCTCCTGAAGATACAAATAAGTAAAGTGTAATAAAATAAATGTATTTGTGTTTTTTCTTTCCACTCGTTCTTTTGCAAGAAGCAAAATCTCAAAACGGTTTCTCAGTTCCTGAAGAAGAAAAAAACGAACAAGGGTGTAACACAGGGTCAGAAGCAGTGGGATCCATTTGCAGCTTTTATTAAGAATAATCGTAGTCAAACAGACAGGGGTAAATCACCAGCAGAACAATAGCAGAGACAGGGCAGAGACGTAATCGATAAGGCAGGCAGCGATGGGTCGTAACAAGATAGACAGTCCAAGGTAATACACAGGGAAACAGCTCAGAATTGAACAAGACTTTGCACAGAGGAGGTGGGAATGTTAGAATTAATAGTCCACAAGAGTCGCTTCGGGTGTAAGGGTAATCAGAGCAAGGCAGGGGAATTATGGGACATGGAGGGCTGGGGATCTAATATTCGGGAGAGGGAGCCCTCTGGTGGTGATCGGAGGGGACCACAGAGACCGTATTCGTGACAAAGGGTTTTGCCTTGATGAAATTACCTCAAGATTTTTTTTCCTCCCATATGTTTTATTGATTTTTTATATATATAATACAACCATTCCTTGTCAGGATTTAAATCTGTGGAAAAACTTGATGATTCGGGAGGGTTGATGCAAAGATGAAGTACCTGAAATTCATAAAACTAACCTTAAATCTAATCAGTGCAACAATCAATCTAATTGGTACAACTTGATTGTTTCCAGTAGGGCCTTGTCCAGCCTAAAGACATTCATTTCAGAAAACATAATTTGTAGCCCTTGCTTTGATTTTTTTGCATTAGCACAGTACCAGCAACTAGAAGGTTTGTTTAGTACCGCAATTTGTTGCTGAGGAAGGATTACGCCCGGCTGATTCTGGGGCCCAACAACGGCAGCCCCTGTTTATCAGAACACAGCTGAAATATCAAATTAGATTAGAAATAAATGCATATTGTTACACACAAATGAATGAGCATGAACAAATACCCCATTAGAGGGAGCGAAAGGGTGAGACAACTGAAGTCCAATGTTGAGGGTAGCGTAGGGAACCAAGGCCACAGGTGGCTGTTGGAGCACATATGGATATGGAGGAAGAGCGGCTGCAGGCAGAAACTATCAAACATAAACTATATTTGAAATCATCAGTGTAGGACATTATCTCAGTGGGATATACAAAGCGCTTCAGTGGTAAATCATCAGTTCCTACAGGTGCTAATGGAGGCTAACCGCAGCACCACCAGAAAGCACAGGTGAGTTCAGACCACCCACCAGTACAGGGTTAACTCCATTTACACCAGTAACCAGACCATCATTCAGACCATCATTGATCAGATGAAGCTTCTGAAAAAGGTGCAACTTAATTAAAGTGTCAATATTAAGAGATTTAACACAAATAATACTGATGATATCAATTATCTTACCTTGCCTGAGGTGATCTAAAGAGAAAAAGAAAGCGATGATAGCATGTGTGGATGAACTGATCAGACCAACAGAATGTAACATGATAAAACGAATGAGAGTGAATCAATGTACGTACATCATCAATTATTATGGTCAGAACCATGAGGATGATACAGTTCTTCATCTTACAATCTGAAAAATATCATCAAACAGCACATTTTAACATAAAACAGTCTGAATATGTTGTTCAAACCTATCCTTTTTTAATAGCAAAAATATTGCTGGCACCCACTTGTTTATCACTCCAGCAGTTACTCTGCCACATACAGTACAGTACAGTCTTTTACTGAGCTGGATGATCTAGTTCAGCCAATTAGAATTCAACACTAATCCAGCTGTGTTTATCAGTAAGGTATTAGGAAGCATTAGATATGGTTTTGTTATTCATATATTTTTAAGTTGACCACAGGGATACATTCAGGCAAAATTTGTGATCATGTGAGTTTAAGGATTTTGCATTCTCAGATTGAATGACCAAACGCACACAGATGTACATAAGTACATATGTTACGTGACTGGTGTGATGACTGGTGACTGAAATCTGGTGTCACCTGTAGTTTTGCTCTTTCTATAATCTCATTGCTCCTGGTCTGAGTGCTTTTTTGGTCTATGGTCATTCGCACATTAGTCAACAAATGCCAACCCTATCAGCCATGATTCTCCAATAGCTGTACTCACCAAAAACCTGTAATGTGATCTGACGGCTGGGTGAGGTTTTAAACAATCTCTACTTGAAAATATGTCTAAATATTGGAAGAAAGAGGATTTTTGTATAATTAGTGATGCAAATCCATAGGTAGCTGTAAACCATAGATTATATACCATTACTAGTGCAAAATATCATAAACGCAGCATTTATGACACACGCACACACAAATATATATATATAATTACTTTGAAGAATCTAAAATTATTTGATTTCCGTATTCATTTCTTTCTTTGAATCAGATCATAATGGTAACAATAAAAACAAATAGGTGGGCAAGAGTGAATTCCTTTATTGTGAATTTTATGTCCTATGCGAACAAGTACAATTTATGCTTGTTGGGTACTTAAATCACAAGGTCGCAAAAAATATTTGACTGCCCTTCATTTTATTTTCTCAAATTGTTAATAAAAAGCAAACATCAAAACGGTCCAAAACACACCATATTTACAGAAAGTACAAAGTCCATTTGTATGTACAAATGGGGCTAAATAAACGTTAAATACAAAGACATTCAACAAACTATTAAAAATAAACGACTAAAGCTTATAATTATTAGAAAAAGTGCAATGTATGAAGTGCAACAAGAAAAAGTGCAGAATAATGCTTAAGCAGCAGCAGCATAGTAAAACAGATGGGTTTCCAGTGTGAGCACATCTGACATCTGAGAGATTGATCCACTATGGCAAGAATAATAGTTGTGCAGTTCCTCCATTTCTGGCTCCACCCTAATGACTAAAGATGTCTGACGGACACATAAACTTCAAGATAAGGCTTTTATGCGTTTTGTATTTAAAGATGTTATGTACATTCTGTGCCTAACCGTAAACCACTGTAAAAACTAGATATCACCAATTTTAAGTTTCCATGGTTTCTTTTATGTTAAATAACATTTTTCATGGCACGAGTAACCCTTAACTTTAAAAACCTTTTACATGAAATGTGTAGAGAAGTTATTCCTGAGGTAAACACCATCTTTTCTTTTTGTGCATTTGTTTGTTGGCACAGTTATGCAGTTACCCAAAAGCACCCTAAAAAGCAAGGTCGCATGTCTTTTAGCCTACAGCATATCACTTTTAGAATACAGTAATCCCTCGCCACTTCACGGTTCAGGTTTAAAAAAAATAATAATCAAAAAATAAATATTCAAAAATGCCGCCATATCGGTAGCCGAATTGCGGAAAGCAGCGTTGTTTCATCGTGATGCGAGATAAACGATTTCCCAGGATGCCAGACAAAGAGAGAAACTCTCTCAGAGGCTTTGTACACACCCACGGCACTCAGACAAGGCACATGATTGGTCGATCTCGCGCCGGGAACCAATGAGAGCACGAGTGGAGTGGGAGCCTCTTCGCCTTTCTCAGAAGCAAACGTTGACGATCCAGAACTGATTTAAAGGCCTCATTATACCAGTGCAGTAACACCATCATCATCATCACATTCATCGAACTACTGTTATTGATGAGTGTAGAGTACCATAATACATATCGTATGAGACTAAATGTATAATATTAAGGTTTTAGAATTAAATAGATTTAATTAAAATAGATTTAAAGTATAAATATACATATTTTAAACATTCTGGTACCTACACAAACATATACGGAAATTCCTAGGGGGGGCTATCCTACTTCACATTAACCGCGATAAACGAGGGATCACTGTATAGCATACAAGAAGAAGAAAACTAAAGCAGTTTGTGAGTCCCGAAAGTATCCTACATTGTTTCTCCCAGTGTTATTACAGAGGTTTTATATTCCTCCTCTTCAGTGTTGTCCTGCTTCTCAATAGTCACGATCATAGGCGTGGTCTCCTCTACAGGTGTATGTACAAAATTGTCAGACTCCCCTGAAATATTTGGGTTGGTTTCTTCTTGTGACAATCCGATAATTGCAGGCTGTCTTGCTGGCTCTATATGCACAGTAGACCGTCTTGCATTATAATGCGATCGAGTTTCTGATGCTTGTGATTTTCTACGACGCCAAAGGTACAGACAAATGCAACTGAGAACTGACAGTAGAATCAGAGGTATGAAGTAATATCTCTGGGACACACCTGTGGACGACACTGAAAAGAGAGAGCAAAAGCTTAGCAAATGCCCCATTGGAAAACAGATTTTGGAAATTATTTGGATTTAAAACTTACCCTCCACAGTGACAGTGTTGATACTGATGACTTCACCCATTTTGTCTTTCACAGTAAACGTTCCTGTATCAGATGTCGTCAACCCACTCAGGACAAGGGAAGAATTGATGACAGATATTCTGTTGATGTATTCAGGTGAACACGCTGGTACATTTCTCATCATACTGCAAACCACGGTCTCAGCTGAACCGGTGAAAGTTACCGTCACAGGGTCTGAGCCGAACAAGTTAAGGGTGAGATTGTCGCCAGTCTTTTTTGCATAGAAATTTTGATGAGCTGAAAAGAAAGTGCACATTTTAGTTAAATAAGCCTTTATTTCTAGAAGAAACTGTATTTTAAAAAATATTAAAAAACATGTTACAAACATAGTATAAATCATTCAACAACCTAAAACATTAAGAGTGACGGCACCAGGATGCCCGTGTTCTTCTTCTGGATTGTGATAGCACCGGTATAATCCCATATCTGCCATGGTGACCCAGAGGATGGTAATGGAAAAATCTCCCTCCTTATAATGCTGTAGTGAAACTGATGCCCTGCCTGTAAAACCTGAACCATATTTTGTAATTCCTTCTTGAACTTGTAGCACTGTTTGGTCGTCTTTTTTCCAAATGATGTTCACAGCATCATCAGGAATCCGTTTCTCTGTACGCGCGTAGCAGGGTAGCGTGACGTTGCTTCTGAATGTGCTGTTCACGGTAGATGGTACTAAACAATGAAAAGACACAAAACAAAGCATAACATCACATAAAACAGCGACAAGGAAACTAGGATAGTAAACTATACAAAGGTCTTATGCCCCCTTAACTAATGAAGTTGGAACTTACCAAATACTTCCAAGTGAAAATCACAGAGAAATGTTGAATCACACAAGACTCTGTACCAGCCTTCATCATTATACACAACATGATGCAGAGTTAGAGACAGGTTTCCAGTCTTGTTCTTTTCAGAGAGGTTTACTCGGTTCTTAAAACTGTCTCCTTCAGTGCAAGTCCCTTGAACACATTGCAAGACTTCCAACCATTCATTTTTAGTTCTGAATTGCCATAAAACATCCCCATTACATATTTCGTTACAAGGGATAATCACAGTATCACTCAATTTCACCACATCAGAGACCAACTTTACATCCAGACAGGCAGGCATAACTGGCAGGGATGAGAGAATGAAAAAGTAGATTTAGATTGAGGTTTCTTTGTTAAAAACAAACAACAACAAAATAGTGAAAATGGCAACTAATTAAACCACTATGGTGTGAAGGGTAGTGACAGGCGTTTGAAGTGACAATAACAGTCACAGACAGTAATCAGCGATAGCAACCACTGATGATGCGATTGAACAGAGATGGAGTTAGCAAATCACAAAATATTATTTCACAAAAGGATAGAAATTGACATCTTACCAAAGAGGAATAGAAGATAA
Organism: Rhodeus uyekii; assembly: GCA_037043235.1. NCBI lineage: Eukaryota > Metazoa > Chordata > Actinopteri > Cypriniformes > Acheilognathidae > Rhodeus > Rhodeus uyekii. Next base: position 263,763 of record JAWRVZ010000110.1, read on the forward strand.
CAGCTGTGGACCCCTGGTGGGTTCTTGGAAGGTGCAAAACAAAATGGCATCATAGTTTGTCTCTTGAACTGGAGCATTTACAAGGGAAAAAAATCAGATTGTATTTAGAGAAAAGACTGCAATTTATTTAACCACAAAATAAATTGCACATACACATTTGTGGTTCAACATTTGTGACGTTTTGAACACATACTGACTTTTCAAATAATAAAGATTACTTAAAGCAAATATGAATTTTCAAATATATATTTTTTTAAGTTGTTGCTTTGACTTAAATTAAGGCACCAATTAAACAGAAGTGTTCAATAGGCCTATTAGTAGTCATGTATCGAATTAGAATTGTGAAGTATACAAATTGAAAGGACTGAAAATATAAAATGCAGGAAACATTTTCTATTTCTAACCTAATCAGAGCCTAGGATGCAGTACTTTAATGGGTAAACCTGCGATATAGCGTCGGAAATTACCTACTAGCACCAACAGGGGGAAACCTCCGCTATAACGTCGGTAATTACACGGCACCCACTACCATAAATGACATTGAAATCATTTAAATCCACAATGGCAGGGAGACCACGAGCGTTAACGGCTATTGTACCAGCTAACGGAACTAGTCATGCATTGTTTCCGTTATATCTGCAAGTATTTGCCTATCGTAACCAGTTTCGGCGCACAAACGTGTTTCCGAGCTTCCTGAGTATGCTTGTGGATAATTATCCGTGATTGGTGAATGGTGCTTTAAATAAACTTGAAACGGTGTTAACAACAGCTTTGTTTGGAGTCTTTTCATGTTATTAAAGCTGTTTTAGGTCTATTTTAATGTTAAGTACAGACGCTATAGCGGAGGTTTCCCCCTGTTGGTGCTAGTAGGTAATTACCGACGCTATATCGCAGGTTTACCCTTTAATGTACTACAGTTAAACCTCTACAGACATTTTGTCTCGCGCAGAAACATACTGCTCTTGAAAGTATGTTAACAAAGTAGTAGTGAAGTAGTAATAAAAGATAAACGGATGAAAATTTTTTTAAACTCCTAACTTTACATCGTTACTCAAATGAAATGTTCATATCCACATGTAAACACACTGACGTAATTTCCAGGTCAAATACATTTTATTCAGTTCCAGCTCATTCATGTCTTGAAAAGTTACGTTCAATATATTTTGCCTCGAGTCTAAGCCAATAGTTATGCAGAATATGTTCAGATTACAAACGCACGCTTGAAAAAGTTCGAATAACAGCATCCCATCGATAGACACACCTGTTCGATTACAGGAACAGGCTGCCGAGTCTTTCCCGATCCACTTTTTTGTTGTTGTTCTGTTTACACAATTCCAACTCGCGTCCTTTGATCGGAAGTGTGCATTTGATCTCGTATATGGAGTCCGACCAGCCCCCACTTTAAAAAACACAGGGCATGGCCGCATGCAGCTCTCAGACGATGGCTAGTGTGCGAGATTCTAGTGGTTAGGGCAGGGGTCGGGAACCTATGGCTCGCGAGCCATATATGGCTCTTTTGATGGCTGCATATGGCTCTTTTGACGCCGCCGCCCGTCGACAGATACTTCCGCGTTCGGAGGACAGGCAGATCGCGCCGCCGCACCCGCGTTACTTCCGCGTTCGGAGGACAGAGACATCGCGCCGCACACCCCAACTCCCCCCCCCCCCCGGTCGACAGATCGATCGCTTCGGACTATGGCTCTTCACAGCTTCATATTTAAAAAAAAAAGGGTATATGGCTCTCTCAGACAAAAAGGTTCCCGACCCCTGTTAGGGTCTCAAATAACGCTGGTAACGCGGCGCGCGCCCTCCCTCACCCACTCTCACAATCTAACGGAAGTCAAGACACAGCGAGCACCGCCCATAATGCATCGTATTTAGAAACTCACGTGTGCCGAAATCGCGAGAGGTCAAGGAAACATTCCACTGTTAGTTTAATTAATTATACATTACATATAATTTGGTAGTAAAGCATAGTGTTGCCCATTTTATTGGTGCAAAGAGGAGTAGGCGTTTTGTTTATTAAATTAAATATTTAAAATGTATACGTATATGTGTGCGTATGTATAATTATAAAATTATTTTACAAACTTTTGATCAAAATTGTGTCTTCTGTTAATTACATAGCAACTGCTGAACATATATTTAGTTAAAAATGCTAAGAAAATCATTTATAATACATAAATAATTATATAACAATAATTTATAATTTATTTAAATACTAATAAATACAGTGTTTTGCAACACTATAAGTGTCCCACTAGGTAATCAAAGATTCTGCACACACTAAATACAGGAATACAGGCAAATACAGGAAATATGTCATGCTAGTAAACAAGTAGTCAAGAGTACCACAAGTGTAGGGATTGAATCCATTCATTTTTTCAGCCTTATTGTTTGTCAGTAATATAACATTAAAAATCAGGCCTAACTTTTAATGTTTCTCAAAACAACTGTCTGATGTGGAATAACAAAATACAAAATGAAAGCTCATATATAACCTGTTCTATCTGTAAATTCATATTGTTATTAAAAAGGGCACCCCCTGTTACCACAGACTTTAACTGATGTTGCATTACAAAAGCAAAAGCAAGCATTTTTAGCCCTTCAAAAACTCTAATACAGTACTACCTTTTTACTGGGGGGTTAAATCAAAATTAAACAACTCTCACTTTGACTTCACATTGATAGTGCACCACCCACTCAACGCCAAGGCTGTCTGATGTTTAATTACAAACTAAAAAACACGAATAAATGTAAATTATATATACAAATATATATAAAAAAAAGTCCTGATCATGTTAAAAAGACTTAAAATGTTGAGTAATATTTAATGCAGAATTTCAAAATAATATCAAGATAACAATCTAAGGGGGACTCGTCTATTATTTTACTCCTCTTGGATCTTGATTGACGCATCACTGAAATTAATGGGGGCTTGTAGCAAAAATGGCATCAAAATGAAAAACTAAAACGACATTAAGCTATAGGAGAAAAACATACCCCAATAATGAGTTCCTGCAACTTCATAAGATCAAGCAGTGCGTTTCCGTGAAAAGCATATAGGCCTATTGCAAATATGACATTGATATTATAGAACAATTTAATGAACAAGAAGTTAATATCAAGTATCTTAGATTTTATACATGTATGGTCTGCTTTTGCCCCTTCAACGAAAATAGTTCCAAACATATCAGAGCAACATGTTTCTTTCCTAAAAGAATTAACGTTTCTGAATAAATTCATTTGAATGAATGATTCACTCAAATGTTCATTTATTCGTCACTGTTTATTTCCTGTTGCCGCCTTTCATTATTGACACCCAAAAATTATTCACCCTCAAGTGGTTCCAAACTGTTATGGAAGTCAATGGGAACCATCAACTGTTTGGTTACCAACATCATTCTTCTTCAAAATATGATCCCCAAAAGAAAGAAACTCGTACCCGTTTGGAACCATCTGAGGATGAGTAAAAAGGATCTTTATTTTGGGGTGATCCCTTTAAAAGCAGGAAACCTAAACAACAACAACAACAGATGATAAGCAGTTAAATGAATTTGGTCCTTACACTAAGACATCATTCCATAAAACACCACATGCATGATTATATGGTTATAAAGAAGACATGAATCTCGCATCATTTTTTCTTTTCTTGTGCTTTATTAAGAATTAAGGCTGGAACTGGAAAACAAGATCGCAATTGAAAGCAGACATAAGTATTCATAAGACAATTCTACAGGTGTGTTCTCATGGTGAACAATATTGCTATGGAATTTCTGAGAGACAAAAGCTACTAAGTAAACTGATATGCACTCCCCACAGTGATGGGTGACGGTAAATGGCTTTGAAATTATTTTTCAACGCTGTATTTTTTTGCCTCTTCTGGTCTTTATATGCACCACAAAAACAGCCAGTAACATTCCCAGTAGGCCAAAGCAAAGCACGACTGCAAATACTTGGTAATACAGAGAAAGTCCATTAAGAAATCCCGGAAAACCTGTTTTTGGGGGGAATAGTGTTAAAGAGTTTATCATGAGGGTTGGTAAAGAATTTTGTTCACAAAATCTATTTTAAGCTATACAAAATCAGTAGAAGGCCTACAAATTGAGTGTTTCTAAAATAAATATAGAAAAACGCATTTTTACTCTCACCTTTTGAATTGTCAGAGAGATTTTCTGTGCTTTGTTGGCTTGCTAAAACACCAAATACAAGATGAGGAGTGAAAAACAAAATCCCTAATAATTATAATGCCCGCATATTTCCCAAGAAATGCCCCACTTACTGTATAGTTGCACTCCGTTGTCAAAATACAAGTATTTTTGATGTAATGACGCACAGCAGTAGGTGGCAAGATCGCTAGTGGAGACATGGACAATTCTCATTCCAGACATCTGCTTCTCCATAAAACCTTCAAAATGACTTGCATTATAGTTCCAGACAACAGACAGTTCTCCATTGCGTTTTAGACTTGTGACCATCAGAGCCATTGGCTGGCCCTCACTCATCTTCAGCCAGTGGATGTCATTGTAGAAAGAGAGGTTGCACTTTAATTCCACTGCGTCTCCAAGATTGACTTCTTTCAACTGTAATGCTTCCAAACGGTTCAGGTGCAAAATTATGAAAACTGACAGAAAGAAAAGATGACCATTAAGCAACAATAGCTATACATTTTGACCTACTTCACCACTTGCAAATGGCATTACACTTCAAAGTAATGTGATTATGCTCATAATAGTAGTAAACATATTCACATTGAATTACGTGGCAGATTTTAATTGCATGACAACACCTTAATCGCACAGGGATTTTCACAGGTCTTTCTAAACCCTGGGTAAACTGAATCCTGGGTTATATTCACACTGGCACAAATTTCACTGGGGTTAAGAACTAATCCTCAAACTTTTAATAAACTAATATTTCACATAAAACATCCTAAACCCTGGTTTAACTGTCTTATTCGCAGGGCCAATGTCACTGATTGGATGAATGTAACACATACATAAAAACTCTAGTATGGCAAGCCAATTTAGCATAAATTGTTCCCAGCCTTACTGGTCATTACTGCATTTACACTACTAAGAATTAAATTGGAGACTCTTACTAGCAACAAATCCAAGTAGAGAGCTCTCCAATTAATCTGTTACTAGCAAGAATTTCAACTACAGAGCTCTCTACTTCAATTAGTACTAGTAAAAATATTAATTACACATGGCTAGTCGTTTTAGCTTAATTTGTTCCTTGTTTTACTCATCATAATTGCATTGTTACTAGTAAGAATTAAATTAGAGACCTCTACTATTACAATTACAAGAGTCCTAATTCAATTGCAGAGCTCATTTATTGAATTAGAAAGCTTTGCAATAGCATTAGAGCACTCTCTAAAGCAGGTCTTACTAGTAAGAATTCCGGTTACAGAATTGTATTCTTACTAGTAAAAACTTGCATTCATTATATGCTAAACATTTTCTATTACACATCCATTTCATTCACTTGTGGTACTACACTTAAAATGAAAGCTCTATTAGAACGCAAATGAATAAAATTGTCACATGTCAGAATGACCACAAGACTGAGACAACAACTTGTTTTTCTATTGAGAGGTAATATTTAATCACTATTAATTCACATCTTTACTTCCTCTTGTTTCCTTGATGCCGGTCAACATGTCTGGTATTGATAGTTTAAAATCTTACCTCATTTTGGTGTTCACTGTAGACTAACATGTTTGCAGAAGTTGAACTTTATATAGGATATAGGCTAATTATTAGGCTAGACTGGCTGGGTATACCTGCTGCTCATGGTGCCGAATAACATCCAGTATGTCTATAAAAATTTGTTTTGAATTTGATGCGAGTGGATTAAAACATGCATACTGTATGCCTATCTGAGTGTGGTATAACCATACTTATTTGCAAATTACCAAAATAATGAAAATTGCATGTAATCATCTTACTGCGATTAAGACCTTACTCTAATTACTAGAAATAAATCAAATTATTAGTGCATGTGTAAACAGTCAATGTAGATTTAAAGATGACAGTCCATTAGTGTTGAGACTATATAATTATTTTTTGAAGCTAGACTGGGAGTGTAAATGAGCATGTTATTTTATTTTTGTATAAGCGAAGGGAAAGATCTGTTAATGTTAAGTTATGTTTGACATTTAAACAGTGTTACGTTGAAGCTTTTGGGTTACGCAGTGCTGAAGAGTAGATGATTTGGTTGGGGGCGGCTGCATTTATGAAGAACAAAACATACATGGTTTCACTTCATCAGTAATATATGTTACTCCCTACTTGCCCTGTGTTCAATACAGAAAGTCATTCTAAAACTTTTCAATTTACTCAATCACAGACTTGTAAGGTGCCCTCAAATAAAATGTATGATTATTATATTATTATTATTATTACTTGAATACATTGGAATCTAAGTAGCATAACAGAGAGGTTTAAACTAAAATGTATGCTAATAATTAAAAAGTATTTTTCACTGCAGCAGATACACTGAAATTATTATTCAATGGCATGATAGTACTTATTTTAGAGATATTAAAGAGATATTTCATTTGAAATCTTACCTGTTAAGCATGATAACACCATTGTGGATGTATCTGTCCAGTGTCTGCTTGATTTCTAAATGACTGCAAGATTTCCAATTAAAGGAAGTAAAACCGCTCTCTGCCCACTCCCAGTGCGCATGTTTTTCTTGTATGTTTCCATCAGTTTTATTATTTGTATATTCTCCTAAATACTGTTAAATCAAAATACTTGGTCATTTTCCACTAAAAAATGTAAATCTTAAGACTACAATTAAAGAGAGAAGTTGTTAAGCAGAAAGCGTAATTTACTTTATTCATCAGAATTAGATTCTCTTTTACTTACGATTCAGGTGAAAGAAGACATTTCTCCATTTTCCCTCTCACTTTGAGTAAGTTCGCTGATACCTGCTTTTCTATATGCAGCATAATGCTCTTTTACAGCAGGAAGTCGTTTGGCCAAAGGAAATAGGTTTACTCACACAAACGAGTTGCATATGCGAGTAAGCCACATCCTACCTACATGTTTGTTTTGAAATACACCATTATAGTTATTTACAAACTCTCTCTATATAGCTATCTATATAAAAATCTAAACATCGTCGATCAACATTTTTCCCTTCACATTGGTTAAAAGACTAAAGATTTCAAGATTCAGATTTTTCTGCCCCCATTATGCTTTTTGAAGACACAAGTATCTTTTAACTGTGGTTAGCACATCAGTTCATGTATTACCAACGCAGATTCTGTTTTGCAGCTTTTCCTCTTTATGCATCTTGGTTTTTAACTTTTTTTCCAGAGCACAGAAACATGCAGGAAAAAACATCTGACAGAAAATAGTGGCATGTCATGGATGGAGTTGAAGTTTCAGAGCCTTGCGGGTTTAAAAAAGGTTTATTAAATTTAGTGGGCGTTTCAATACATCTACCACTTTTTTATTTTACCAGCCTGCAACAACCAAACGAACTGCCACATTATAATTCTTTATACTAATTAGAAGTAAAAAGCAGGCAGAGGCATCCAATCATCAATAACTGGATAGGACAAAAAAAGAAGAAGTTATTTAGTGTTTAGGACATCAATCCACAGCTATTTTAGTCAATTAATAGCATTATAAAATCAGACTGTTGGGTATAAAAAAAGAACCCATCAATACAAGGCTCACCACAAACATCTAAAACACTGCGCAACACTAATCTGAACCATGGATTGCAGAAGTAAATATAAACATTCAGCACTAAAATACATCTGACGTCAAACTAAATTATTACATATGACAAGCTACAAAAAGATTTTGATCCCAGGCACTTTTTAACTTCACTACTCTTCTATCTAGTGTAACTGTTTGGAACCGCTTATAACCACAGTACAATACAGGGAAAAAAATGGTATGGTGAGAAAACACTCATTAAATTAACTGCATTGTAAAGCATACATTCTTATTGTGTAAACAAAGAACTTCAGAAAAGCATACTAAACATTATATATCCTTTCTGATGCTTCTAGTTTTTCTTTGGCTCATCATTTTTGTCATCCAAATAGCCTGGGAAGCTTTCTGCTGGTTCCCACGTGTTCTGAAACTTTGCTCCACTGAGAAACGGAAACAAAATGCAAGTAGAAAGTTAAATGTCAGGTATTTGTTTTTTGTTGTTGGTGAAAGGTTTAAATCTCTCTGCCATTCAAATTTATTTGAACCCTCTGTTACTGTTTGTATGTCGGCAAATTACCGTTTATTTTTCCTCAATGAAATTATCATACTATATTTTAGTTTAATAATGATTTTTATGTAACATTTTGTATTTTTAGGGGGGGTTTAATGGTACTAAATTATATTTATAATCCATTCATTCACTTTTAAGCATGAAAATTTTAATTTACAACTAAAACGGTAATAAATTTTGACGAATCTTTTTAAAAATAACAATTGTCCGATTTTTGTTGGAGTGAAACGTTTTGTAAAACGTTATTGTGATGGAATTTTATAAATATGTTTTCTTCTTTCTTATATATGATTATATTTTGTTTCTTGACATTATTGATTATTGTGTATTGATTATTGTGTGACATTAATTTTATTTTTATTCTGTAGAACTAGTAAGTCAAATATAAGTCTGAAGAAATACACTTGAGGTATAGCGAGGGTAATGTGTTCCTGATAAGGAATAGAAAATTACAACCGAGTCTTTAGCCTTGACTAGAGATATAAGTGTCGAAGCGGCCCTCCTTTCTTTGTCACACTCTGCAGGGCAGCTTCAGATGTCTGCATGTACCTTTTCTTGCAAGAAAATATACCTTTTTAAATTACAATTGAAATATTTGTCTCTTATTCTGAACTGATAAAAGATTTTGCCACCACAGTTATAAAATTGCATTTATCATTATGTAAAATACACCAACATTTATTTATGAAGCATTACATTAAAACTATGAGAAAATCAAAGTCATAAATCTAATCAAGCTGTGTTCCAAATTTGAGGTTGATATCTCAGAACAATTTGCTTTCAGTAAGTATTTGTGTGTGCTGTACCAAAAGTTTTCAATAGATAAAATTGATCTCCCATTCATTTCCATTTCTGACTGCCAAGTGCCATACAAGTGCGATATTTTTTCAGGACAATTTAACTTTTTTTGTTAAGCATGCTCTCACAAAAAGTGAGAAAAATTTTACCTTTAGTTTGCATAATTCCGAAGTGACCGAAAAAGTGACTGAACTGCATTAGAGGGCTAAAATAATTAACTGAGTTTAGCTGTGGAAGTAGTGTCTCTAAATATATATATATATATATATATATATATATATATATATATGTATATATGTACATATACATACATATATATATATATATATATATATACACACACACACACACACACACACCTAGCTGAAGGCTGCCGGACTTACCACAATGTGCAAGGCATCCACTTGACCCGAACTTCATTTCTTCCCTTTAAAAAATGAAATGGCTGTTAGAGTAAAGTACAATATTTTTCTTTTCAAAATGATTTAAGGGCTCATGGGCTGATGGATAAAAGCACTCCAATCCTACCTTGTTGTTTCTCCACCTCAGAATATTTTCAACAGGAAACACGCCATTGTATGCATCATGAGAACAATCTAAAGGAAAAACATCAACACTGAGAATTTAATGAAAACAAATTAATCTGCACAAGAACGCTACAAAAAATAAGAAAAAAAGAATCCCGTTCGTCTTTTGTATTTTTGTAACATTACCTGCCATTTTCCTCTTTCTCGGAGTACAGAGTTCGGACTCATCACTTGCACTGGGATGTTTTCCATCATCTGTTACTTTTTCAGGTTCACGTGCAGTTGCAGACTCCAAATCATTCGCGTCTTCACTAATCTGAATTTGGCAAGAGGCAGTTGACATGACGGCATACACTTTCCTGACACTTGACTGTCCAATACTGGCATCCGACACGTTTCCTGTTCTTGAGTCTGGAATTTCTCCTACACTTTGAAGTGACAGTTGCGTCTTGCTGGTCTCAGGTACGTTCAGCGTTGTGGATACTGCATTACGTTTGCATGCAGATCCAGGTGTTGCGTCTGCCGAAACCAAACTAGATTCACTCGAGGACTTATTTCGCAAAGGAGAGCTACTTGAGAACAAAGCAGCCTCAAGCTGGGAGTCTGAGATTCTTTCGAGACGAACCTCAAACCTCTTAGCCTTCATGTCACTGGGAACTATGAGTTGGTGTGGTTTGGTGTTGGTGTGGCTCTTCTTGTGTACGGTCCAAGCACACTGAGTGGCAAACATTTGCTCACACTGAGTGCAGCTGAACTGAGGTTGAACGTCCTGAAGGTGTGCAGTCAGCCCCTGAAGAGTAGTGAAAATCTGCCCACACTTATTGCAATTCTGAGGCATTGAGCACTTGTGATTCTTGAACAGGAGGTCCGTTTTAAACCTTCTCTCACATTTACGACAGATGTACACACTAGGGACCTGGTGTTGGGCTCTGGAGGGGTTATCGCACTCATCTGATGAACAGCACAGACATTGTCTCTGCATGCTGAGGTGCTGTCGGTCTCGAAGAGCGCGGGACACACTGAGATCACTGGCGTAATTCAGCTTTTTGATTAATTTTCTTTTTTTCTTCTTTTCAGATGTGGGTTGTGACATGGTCTTGTTAGAAAATGCTTTCTGGCCTTTCATTTGTGACACCTTGGTGCGACGAACTATTTTGGGTTTTACCACAAGCTGTTTGCATTGCGACTCTTTCCACTTCTTAGCAGTTGCACAGTTTTTCCGAATCTTACGGCCTGATGAAGAAAAAAAGAAACAAATTATTTTTTTCCTAGAATTCCATAAGAGCACATTATGATAATAGGATGCAAAATATGAATTGTAGAATAGTGATATTTACATACTATTACAGTATTTAATATTTTGAAGCTTTTATTGTTATATTTTAATTTTAGTAATTGTTACGTGATTTAGTTTTGCTTACGTCATTCAATTTACAGTAGCTTTCATTTGTTTTTATTTCAGTTTTAGTACTTTCATAAAAAATAGAAGTTAAAATTGTTTTATATCAGTTTTAACTGCATGTACCTGATATGAATAATTATTTAATCTAATATTTATATTTTGTTTTATTTCAGCAAGAAATTATTTTAATAGTTTTACTTAATGATAACAACACTGTTGAATACTCCAGATTATGTTAATCAAAATTGAATGGCAAAATTTGGTACCAATTCATATCAGGTACAGGTTTTTAGATATGGCTATTGCCATTTTCCCGTTTCAAAGAAGTTATTTTGCTTGCTTTCAACTGAGTTAATGCCATTTATGCTGGCATGAATGTTATTGTTGAGCAAAAGTAACTTCAACTTGAATGATATTGCACTGACTTCTCTTGTTTATAATGAAATATAAGATGAAAATGAGCAAGAATCAAGTTCATGAAGAACATTTTTGGGAAAGGCCGTCACAACCACAGGAAGATATAAGAATGATGAACGCTAAAGTGAAGAATGGCAAGAGCGCTAGGAGGACATTTGGCATATTCAACGTGATTTACAGACTGATACTCCTATGACAGGAAGATTGATAATACAGGATGTAGAGGAAGTGATTCATGCAATAAGACTGGAATATCCTAAAAAGTAATAGTGCACACTAAAACAAGATGGTTCTTTACACACTGTTCTATTTAGAGCTGAATCGTCCCAAAGAACCCTTTATATCCTGATGTGGCTCTTTGTGTTAGTTTAGGGCTTTTTATTCCCACCTTTTTTCAAATCTGCAACTATAAAAAGCCATCCCATTTCTCAAGCTGTACAACTACACAGACTGTCAGCACAAAAAGGATGCTTTTGCTGATTTTGGCCGTAACAATTGTTTTTCCATAAATGGAAATGACACACTGTAACTCTAAACTCAATTGTGCATTTCAGATGCTGTCATATCCCTCAACATCTGCAGAGATAAACTGCTACTGTGAAGATATTCCTCTGGATAATGGTCTTCATTACATGCGTTCAATGTCAACTGTCATTTATTAAAGCATTCAGTCAACAACTGTAGAGTACTGTCATTTTTGCTACAATTGGCCATGTCGATAAAAAAAAAGTAGCTGATTGACATAACATTCTGTTTTCATTTTTATATAAATAATGCTTAAAAATAATATTAATATGAATAGTATGAAGATACTGCAATACTAATGAAAATAAAATTGTTAAAAGGGTTATTTATAAATCCATTAGATCCTATATAGCACTTTAAAAGCGCGGTTCTTTATGAAGCCCTATAAAAATGATTTTATTTAAATATTAAATATAAGGATTTATTTAGAATCAATCGAATCATAAAAAGGAGAATCAATTAAAATTAAATTTAAAAAAATTATCCAGCTCTTTAAAAAAAACTATTAAAAGATCACAACATAATGTCATTTTAATTATTTATCATATTAGTGACTAGTGATAATTTTCACTAAAAGAAACTTGAAGGGGGAAAAAAACTTGAATGCAATAGTTATTTTTGGCATCTACGGTTCCACGAAGAACCTTTAAAATCCATGGAACATTTACATTCCATTAAAAAGTTTATAGTGGTAAAAGGTTTTTCTTATTCCTCACAGAATTGTTCACCAAGAAATGCATTTTAATAAATATAAATAAATAACCCATTTACTAAAAGGTTCATTAGTGAACCAAAATGGTTTTATGACATTGCTGTGAAAACCCCTTTTGGAACCATTATTTTCAATAGATTATTTCCACCTTTTTTAATATGGTATTCATTTGTATTTCGTAGTGTAGCAGTGATTTGTTAATTAAGTTTAAGCTCATTATCTTAAAAATCAATACCTGGTTTGATTCTTTGATTCTTTGATGACTTTGCTGTCTCTCGTCCACTGGCTTTAGTATTGTCTAGAGTGACATCTCTGTTCCTAACCGAGGTATTATCTGCTCTTTGTTCAGATCCCTGTAATAGAAAAAAAACAATGATATTAATTATCAAGAGATCATGAATTATTCTACAAACACACAATAAATAAAATGTCAGTAAAAATGACAGATTGACCAAAACAACAAACTAGAAACATTGATGTAACCAAAATTGCACAGATTTTAGTAAAATAAATAAAATCCTTTCATTTTTGGAAACACTACCGATACACCAATAAACACAGACTCAAAGCAGATCAGCATGGCGCTAAAAACAAGAGGAAACAATGACAGCACAAAACAGCCCTGCTCACCACATCTCCAGGCCTGCCGGTGCTTGAGCTCTGTACGCCAAGCTGAGAATTCCCACGCGACACTTCCATCTCGTCATCTTCTCTTTTGAAGTCACTGCTCTGAGCCCTCAAGACGGCCTCGGTCTTCTGCTGCTTACACTCCTCCAAATGCTGCTTCAGCAAGTCGATCTCCTTCCAGCTCCGGCTGATCTCCACTCTGGTCTCCAGCAGCACTTTGCTAAATATTTTGACTATTTCTGTGGTTGTCGTCAGCATAAGTCTTTCGACCAGAGGCCTGAACTTAGCCGATAAGGGATCTTCCAATTCCATTGTGTGGCTGATGGTGGATTTCTTACACAAAAAGGGCCGACTTACTGCCAGTGTCCCACAACACTTTTTATAGTGCAACTATACAGAGTAAAGTTTAGAGACAGACGTCCAGGTTCAGGCTACCTTTCAACAAAGGAGATACAGTAAAATGTAGAAGGTGATTATGCCAGTAACTTTGTTTTAGATGCTTGTTCCTGCGACCTCAGCTGATTTTAGTGTCATTTAATCTGGCCGGCTACATTGTGACAATCATGGAAGCATCAAACAAACCATAAATGTTATGCAAAGTAAATGTCAAAGTGTGTATGAATTCAGAGCTTTCAAAAAATACCATTATAAAGATCAAATAGTTAGTGTTTTAACTTAACCTTAAAGAGACAGTCCACAGCAAAGTCTTTGGTTAGCTAACATTCTTCAAAATGTTATTTTATGTGATGCAGAAAAAGAAAATCCCTTTAAGTTAAAATAACATATTTAATAAAATACACATATCGTTTCAAATAAGTGTTTAGAGACTGATTAAGTTACAAAACCGACCAAAATGACCCGAGTGTGACCTGTAATGCCTGTTGGGGGAGAAAAACGTGGACGGAGCATTTCTCGGGTTTAAAGGGACAAGCAAAGAAATATGACTAAAACTGATTTCTCCTCATGAAATGGTTCCACAGAAAAATATTTGTTTGGGTCTAATATTTCACGCTTACTGTAAGTAAACAAAGATAAAGTAGCGACGCTCTTTACATTAATAACTTTCTCCTTTGCATGAAAAGCTGCACGTTCTCCTCACCTCATCAATGGTCTGATGCGGGATCATGCAATGATGGCGTCTGTGCAAATTCTGAAAACGAAAACCACTTGTAAAAGAAGTATATACACAAAGGTTAAAAAAGGCTTAATATGAGGGGAAACTTACCTTTGATTAAATCAAAGATGTTGCCCTTTGGATACCGACGCCCTGAATCCCACCGTCGCTGTGGAATGCGAAGCGTCACCACATAACGGGCCGACGGGAAACAAACACTGATGGGCCCGGATTCCACAACAATTGCAGGATAACTGTGTGTTTTTAGCTTTAAAATTGTTGGCATGTGTCGAAACAAAACTGTTTGTTAATGTAAAAAGGATAGAATCAACAAATCAACCCATTTTTTGTGTACGAAGGAAACTATGAAACATGATTTCTATGCAATTATTGTCGAGTGTGTCACTGCTTACTTATCAGTGAACTGAACTGAATAATCTTGAAACATACCTCAAATATACCTTGAACTCACATTTCAGAAAAATAACATTTTAATGCACCCTATCTACTTTATTATTATTATTATTAAGCATTCTCCACATTGTTCAATCCTGTCTTGTGTCCTATGGGAGTGTTTTCCCACACACGAGTTCCATGAAAGTTAATACATCTGACTGTATTCCTTTGTTCAATAAAACATATCAAACTGCAGACAAAAACAACAGAGCACTTTGTCAAGCATAACTATATTTTATTCAAAATCTTACATTTTGAACATCACCTCTTTGAAGTTGTATAAGATATCTCTGACCCATTGGGAAAAGATTTCTCTCCACAGCAGTTTCCTGCAGCAAAAAAAGAACATCTTAAAATATTGTTTCACATCATTTTATTCTCAAATGTAATATTTGCAACTCTTTATTATGAAGCTTCACATTAACGGCTTTGTACTGCACCACAAACAGCTGTGATTATAAAACAGAAAATACACAGATGTGATTTGTATGAAGGACAAATTATACATTTTACAGTAATGTGTGAAGAGTTGGTTTGGTCCACAGGCAAAACTAGTGTCACTCAAGCAGATTTTCAATCATATGCAAGAATAAGAATAAGTCGACACTGAAATACTTTTTTTTCAAGATTCTTTGATGAGTAGAAAGTTCAAAAGCACTTTTTTTAAACAGAAATCTTCAATGATTATAACTCTTTGCTGTCACTTATTATCTGTTTATTCCAACCAAGCTAAATAAAACTATTCCGTAACTCCTTTAAAAATATATATCTTACCGACCCCAAACTGACCCTTTTTTTCTCTCTTTTTTTATTTTTAGAAAAAACAACTCTTCTTGCTCCAGACTGTAGCATGATGACGTAGTTACTTCTGGATATAATATTTAATATTTAATCAATAAAATGTATTTTAACAGTTTATAAAGCTGTTACGTAAGCAACCTGTCAAGTCAAGCCAGTTTTAAATTCAACCAAATGTTTTCGAGTACTGAAAGTGTGTCAGAACTTTATTATTATGCTTATGTAATGCTTAGTATTTTATCTCCACAAGACCGTGCTCGTCAAGACATGTCATATTTTACTTGCATTACCTACAATCAGGATAAACTGTGGGTCAGGTTATTGAAAAAATCCATGGATAACCATAATCATTTTAAAAGCTACACTTTATAATAAACATTATGTAGTGTCTCACTAGTGGTGAAATGAAAAATAAGTTTAGTAAATAAAAATATTCCAGATCTTACACAGCACTTCACAGTTCCAAAAGAACAAGCAGATACATTTTTAATAAATGTTTATTTCCATAACAAATCTTCATCCATCAAATACTAAAATTCTGAATAACCTGTAACAAACAGGGAATCAATGACTTGTGAAACAATCTAAGAACTAGTGAAAAAATAAAGGATAATACAAAAAAAAAACTACTCGTGTTTAGGACTTCCATCAAGTGAGCATTTTTCTTCAGCTTCCTCTTCAGCAGTTAACTTCTGGATGCACTTTGAGAGATGCATATGAAGTTGTGCTTTCCGCAAAACGGTGGCAGAGCAGTAGCAGCAATGATAATGTGCATCTTCCCTGCATTTTAAGTTACACCTGACAATACTGAAATCTGAAAAGAAAAAAGTAAAACAAGTGTGAATTGATACGCCTTGACAAAAATACGGTACTTTTAATGGATGTGAAAGCAGTATACACACCATGCAACTGGACAGCCACCTTCAGATGATTCTGGACGTGGTTGACAACACTTCCTAATCCTCTTGGCTTGTAGACCCACGTCTCACAAAATGGGCAGTGATAATTGTCGCAACACTGACTGCACTTAGAAATGCAGGGTCTTTCTCCTTTTTTAAGGATAGTAATATGCATCTAGAAATGGATATTTACAATAAAATAATGGTTAACTTTCTTCAAAAAGAAAAAAAGGACAAAATACTAACAGTTTGTTATAATCACAAGCACAGCTTGAGCTTGACACTTGACTTTGGCACTATAAAGTTGTCCTTCACAACTTTTTCAAATCTATTATTTTTATTATTATTCTTACATGCGCAGTTTAAGGGTCACAAGGACCAGCAATAATGAGTCCGTTCCAAAAGTGCTAATGTAAAATGCAAGTGTCATCAAAATACATCGACAATATAATGACAACATAAATTATGGTCATTCACTTACTGTTTCATTTCTTGGTGTTGAGTCCATCCATGACATGGAGTATAGTGACAAATAATGCACATTAAATACATCCAGTGCGTCATCGAATTCCTCTATGGCGCATTTGCTTTAAAAAATATTTACTGTCAACCAAATTCACTAGTAGTGGATTATATGAACTACGTCACTGTGCTACAGTTTACTGAGAAAACCCTTTCTTACAGTCAAGCAGTGATAATAATGTTGACAATATTTAAAGGTGCAGTATGTAACGTTGTCAGCTAGTGGTTAAAATGGGAGCTGCAGTCCAAATTCAAAATACCGGAGTGAGAGTTGTTTTCCCATCCCCTCCTCTTCAGACTCAACAACCACGCAGGTTGCCAATTTGAGGACATGCGACAGGAGCAAACACAATTTACAATGGAAGGAGATGAGCGTTACACTGTATGATGATCATCTAAATGTGTCTGTATTGAAATAAGTCTTATTGAGCTTTTTAGGTGGATGGTAAAACTTCTTAGTTTAGGTACCATCTACGATCTCTCTCCCTGTTCATTTGCTGGCTTCCATGGTTGCAATTCAATGTGTTTTCCAACCAACTGGCAACCCAGGGTGTCAAAATACTATTGAGTAAATTGGCAGTGGTTCAAATCACACACACCAAAACAAAAACAGATGTTCTGAAGCGGAATTCACATTTCAAAAGTAGAATAACTGGCTGTAGCATTGTTTGTGAACTGAAGCATGTTTCCTAAATATCAGCAAACATATTATGGTATTTTTATGCTTTAGTACGGTCAAAAAAATAAATAAATACAGCACCTTTAACTGAAACTACTATAGTATATAAATGTAACATGCCTCAACATATTTGTGACTGTAAAGTGTTAATGCACTTGTTCTTGTGAAACATGTTTTCTGTTTTATAATTTTATATTATAACTTTTTTTGTGGACAAAATATATTTCATAAACTATAAAGCCTTTGCTGTTAACACTGCAGAATGTGGCACAATTCATTTGTTTTTTCAATATATATTATCAATTAAATTTTGCACTGCAGACACGCATAAACAAACAGATTAAAATATTGCGCTGGTAGATTTTCAGAACATCTCTGCAAATACATTTCTTTAAAATAATTATTCATATAATCTAAATGTGTCATGTTAAACATATAATGTCAATTTTTTTTAAGTTGTACTATTTGTTTTGGTTATTGCTATTTCTTTGAGTTGACAAATGTTAGAATAATTTGTTTTCCTCAGTGAATGAATGAATGAGGTATTTATATTGCGCTTTACTATGTACTACTGTGCTACAAAGTGCTTTACAATCGTATCAGGCGTCTCTTCTCAACCACCACCACTTGAATGACGTGACTGCAGCCCAAGTACAACGGCACCAGTGCGCTCACCACACACTAGCAATAGGTGGAGAGAAGAGAGAGTGATAGAGCCAATTGAAAGCATGGGGATTATTATTATTATTATTATTATGAGGCCATGATTGAGAAAAGCCAATGGAGGGAATTTGGCCAGCAAGGTCATTTGATTCACAGGGAAAGCAGGAACTGAATTGAATATCAATATGTATCTTAAATGCAGTGTAAGTCACTTTGGATAAAAGCGTCTGCCAAATGCATAAATGTATGATTTATCATCATGCAAGGATTAAGCTTTTGAAATAATAAAGTTAAATCTTTGAGCCTACGAACTCTGTCTAACCTTTGCTCTCCTCCGAAGGTAATCTCTGCGATTGTGTAGCATCTTAGTACATCTTACAATCACCTCTGCCTCCCGTCCATACAACTGTGGCAGTGCAGATATGATCTGTTCAAATGAAAACAACAAATCCATGTAAAATCACTTTCAGAAAACATGCTCTTTTCTGCATACATTCCATTAATCAAAGTAAAACAAATGAAGAGGACTAAACCTTCGCTGTAATCGGGCCCCACTCAATGTTCCTGCTATAGCAAGCCCTCTGCCACACCTGAAACTGAGTCAGGATCTCCCTGGCCACAACCTGTTTCAGACACAAGAAACAAATAAAAATGGTCAATTGATGATCATTCAATACCCTAAAATTTAATTTATTCTGCATAATTTCTTACACTGAATGTTCTCTGCTTGTTAATGGGGAGTGAATTTCCTTGATCTGTGGAAGGGTGTTCTGCAAACCTGCGGCCAATCTAAAACATACACAACAAATTGGTAAACCAGTTTTGCCCGGTTCAATTCATATCAATTTGGAAAGCATTTATATGTCTGCAACATTGTGCTCATAAATAAGAGATCAAAAATCATGTTTTTGTGGTTGCGACTGCTTTATATTGTTAATACAGCTCATTTTCACTTATGTATTTTATCACGTGTATGTAGTGTGTTTGTTTATTATCATAATAGACATTAAGTGAACTGCAACACAAAGTTGATTTGAAATTATATTTCATATGGAGTACTGAAACTGTCTGAAATATAATGCAGTCTTTCATTAGTTTACATCAACTTCAATATTATGAATCATTTAAACTCTTGTTATAATAATTTATTGCTTTTGTTGGAAAAAAGTACACAAATCCATCAGATAATGACCTGTATGTCGGAGTTAATGGTTGTCCGATTACAATCACTCCAGGAGAGGAGAGGCAGGCATCAAGACACAATGCTGCAGAAGATCTTGTGGAAATGGCTGAGGAAGAGGTCTTGCATTGTCCAACATCAGTTCATCAATCCACAGCAAATAAAAAAAAAAAAAAGAAAACACTGAAAAGAAGACTTGAAGTCTGAATGGAAGACTGGAGTAGAGGCATTTTTGGAGATGGAGGTGCTACCATGCGCTACATCTGATGGTTCATTTACTTTTTCCAACAAAATGCCGTGAAACTTAAAAACAACAGGGATAAATCACAATTTAAGTGAAGACCAGGGTATCTTTTAAGTGAAATAATAAATTAAAAGTTAAAAAGATCCACAAACATTCTCAGCTATATGCTGCATACTGCATATTTACTGTTGTCAGAGGGAATACATAAAAACATCAAATACATAATCTATACCAGCTATTACACATCAATCGTACAACAGCAAAATTCCTTTAGGGATAAATCTGCGATTTCCTTTTCTCTATGCATGTATTAGAACCAAGGACGCACAAGTTTCCTTGTCTTTCTATAATGCAAAGATAGTTTAAATTGATGCCATGCATAATTCATCCAGGTCCTGTTCAGTTGAGAAGTTGTCTTTAAGGTGGCAATGACGGGACAGTGACTCCTTTGGAGACTTCTTGAGTTCTAACAGTGCAGACCATGTAAACATGAATTGCTAAAAAAGAAAAATGGGTGAAAATTAGAGTGAAATTGATATTATTTCCCTCCTCTTCCATGGGCTTTCAATAAATGAGTCTTCATTTGCCTGGGATTCAGATAGCTCTTTCCACAATAAGGGCAATTACACGATTTCCCTGCGTGGCTGTGTCGTCTGATATGAACTCGCAGGTTGGTGGCTCGATTGAATCGCATCCCGCACTGAGTGCAGCTGAAGAGTTTCTCCCGCGTGTGGATGTTCTGATGCTGCCTGAAGTTGCTCATCCGAGCGAAGGCTTTGCCGCAGTGCGGACAGACGTGAGGCCGCTCTCCTGAGTGGTTTCGCTGGTGAACCTTGAGTTCGAAGTTGTACGCAAACGTCTGATCACACTGCGAACAGCTCAGCGGTTTCTTGCCCTTGTGGATCTGCGTATGAGCCTTGAGGTCACATGCTCTCGCAAATGTTTTCCCACATTGGGTACAATGGTGGGATCTTTCCGCATGGATTTGTTCCGGCGTCCCATGTTTGTCCTGGGAGAAACGCTTTGGGTATTGCGCATGGCTGACTGTTTTCTCGCCTGGACAAACATCATAGCGGATAGAACTTTCGGAACCAGGATAACTTTGTTCGTTTTCTGGTTTGACAAATGAATGTGACCTCTCTGGTACGTTAGATAGCATCAGCTCTGTTGTGCATAAATGACTATATTGTGCCCTAATACCTTGATGTGCCAATGTGTTCACTGAATAAGGTGTGAAAAATGAGGTGGCATCTGGCATGTCGAGAGAGTTTAGACCTGGAAAGCTTTCTACCTGTATCTCCTCCTGATCACAAGATCCTCCGAGCTCTCCCTGACTCGGATCAGCCATTTCTGCATGGCAATCGTCATCTCTGTTGACGCTATCCCACACTGGAACCATCTCTTCCTCTTCCTTGACAGGTAGAAGATCCAGCTCTGTCTCTGATTTTACTCTATCGTCCGGTGAAGACATTGGCAAATCCTTGTGCGCGTCCTGAGCCGAAGGGCTTTGTATCAGTCTTGAGTGGTTTGAGTCCATTTCCTTATCAAGAGTCAAGTCCTTTTCAGATTGGTCCAAGTCATTCGCTTTGGGTTTGAAGTCACTAGTAGACCCGCTCTGGATTGCTGAATTTCCAAGAAGCCTCTGCAGAAAGTCCTGAGGAAGTGGTGCATTGGTGTTAGGTGTGATGATCTCTTTTGCACTATGCCTGTGTACATCGTTCTTCTCTTTAGAGTACGTGTTTGTTGTTGTCTGTTTGTTAGACTCCAGGCGCTGTCTTGTACTCCACATTTCGTCAGTCAGTGTAGGCTGATTGGTAGCCTGATCTCTCAGGCTTAGGCCTAAACAAAGGACGTTTGCTCCTGCACCAGAAGAACAAATACAAAGTCAAGGAACAGCACAAAAGGTATTTGAATATATGAAAAACGTATATTGATGTCTGATGTTCTCAATAGTAAGATTATGGCAATCCATGCACTGAAATTGAGGACAAAAAACATTTAAAGAATACTATACAGTAATCCCTCGCCACTTCACGGTTCAAGTTTCGCGGCCTCAGTGCATTGAATATTTTGGAAAAATCTGCATCGAAAAGTTCAAAAATACCGCCATATCGGCAGCTTTATTGAGGAAAGCAGCGTTGTTTTATCGTGATGCGAGAGAAACGGTTTACCAGGATGCCAGACAAAGAGAGAAACTCTCTCAGAGGCTTTGTACACACCCACTGGCACTCAGACAAGACACATGATTGGTTCCCGGCGCGAGATCGACGAATGAGAGCACGAGCGGATGTATCCCGTGAGCTGATTGGCTGATCCTACTTCACGGATTTACACCTATTGCGAGGGGTTCCGGTCCACATTAACCGCGATAAACGAGGGATTACTGTATTCTTTATTTGCAAGACAAAACTCTCGTTCTGCAGGTAAAGAACATATTTTGTAACTCAGGACTAAAATCTTCTCTTAAACATCCAATGATAATGAAAGAATATTTTTTTTAGTCACCCATTACTTTCAAGTGGTACACTCCACACTTTGCTAAATTGATTACTTATTCATTACTTATACTTAATTACTTATTGTGCACATATAAATATTTAATATATATGGGGGGTGGGGCGGGATTCGGTGGATGTGTGTCAAAAGGGAGACCCACTGTTTCAGACTTTGAAAACCTCTGCATTATACCATTTGTTTAGAATAAAATTGTCTGACAACAGACCGAGGGTTGGATTCCAAATACGACAAGAATTCTGTTTTTGACAGTTTGGTCATAAACCTGCACACCAGCCCCCATTTTGAAGGGCTCCGTCTATGGCCACCATCTACAAAATCATTCCCTTTTTGGCGGTTGTCTTGCTGTTGTCACTTTTATTTGTGCCAAAGCAGGTGAAACTGATTTACAATCACTTCACAAACACTAATGGTTCTTAATTGGACAGATTGATATTCCTGAAGTTTAACTGACTTGGTGTTATACTGTGATGATTAAGTGTCCCCTTCATTTTATTTGAGTGGTGTATACATGTGGTCCAGTTTCAGATTTGTTGTAACCAGTGTTATTTACAGCTATTATAGTATTTATTCACGTTGCATTTTGCTTTTATCGATGTTTCATTTTTTTTTGCTTCAACTTATTTTATTTCTATGAACAGGTTTATAACGCAACCTATTGTTGTAACTCACCCCGGACAGTCTCTACAGACTGACTCTCATCCCTGCAGCTTGAATCTCCAGCTCGGCCGCAGCCAGAGCATCTCATCTTCTTCCCCCGTTCCCACTCCCTCTCCCTCTCTCGCAGTTTACTCTCGGACAACTGCAGCCTTCGTTTCAAGACTTCCACCTCTTGTTTCCGATGACCCACTTCCTCGAGGAAGCTGTCTTCCACCAGCCTGGTTATTTCAAACATGGCTGATTTGAGGACGGTCTCCATGACAACGGAGAGCTGAGACTGGAATGTGAGGAACAGGGTTTCAGACATCCTCCTGTCTCCCTGAAGACACCCTGATGCGATGTGTGACCGACCAAAATGATCACCCTGAAAACACATACAGACAGAAAACCGTGTTATATCCGCCATCACGACCAGATAAAAACAATTGCAGCATGTTCCAAAACAGAAACAGATTTTTTTAACCAAAACTCCCCCGTTTGTGTCACCAGGTGGGCGATTTGTTATTGTTTGTGCAGCCACGTGCATGATACAACATACAATCAGATTAATACGGCAACGCTATGTTGTTAGAAATGCGTGTGTAGGATTATATTCACTAGGTTTAGTATAGAAAATAAGCTTGCTAGTCACCCTCTCTTCGGGCCTTTTGTGTAAAAAGTAAAAGAAATGAACTGGGCAATGGCAAATAACAACAGGTACACTATTCAGGAGATAAATACCTTATGAAAGCGATCCTCGCGCAGCGGATTTCTCTGAGGAAATGCCGTAATGTTAACAGAAACGTTATTACTGCAATATGTAATATGATCGTTTAAGTTGACAGTCGTCCTGAACGGATGCAGACAATGCTGGAGGTTTCCTATTACTGTCCTCTAGTGGACTGGAAGACGCCTCACATCCTACACTACACTGTGTACTGAAGGAATAACGTTATTATTGTGTCATATTTATGGCCTGGTTTCACATACAGGGCTTTGATTAAACCAGGATTAGGCCTTAGTTTAATTGGGACTTTTAAGTAGCTTTTATATATGCACCTTGAGACAACACATTTACATTTATATTTAATGTAATGTAGTTCAAACAGTTGGTGCTTTCAAAACCAAGGTTGTGGGTTCAGTTCCCAAGGAAAGCAAGAACTGATTAGAATGACAATGCAGTGTTAGTTGCTTTGGATAAAAGCGTCTGCCAAATGCATAGACATTTTTACATTTTAGGCAAATGCTTTTATCCAAAGTGACTAGCACTGCATTCAAGAAACAGATTGACATTCTAGTCAGTTCTTGCTTTCCTTGGGAATCAAACCAATGATCTTGGCGTTGCAAGCAACATGTTTCTAGATATGCCAATGCAAGTTGCTTCCAGTTAAAACAGCACAAACGTGCATTTTAGTCTGGGAAAATGGGGCAAATATAATAACTTTAAGGAATTTAAATCACTCTTCATTAATCAATTAACTATTATTCCACTTTTATTCTACTTTATTCCATGTTATTATTCATTATAATAGACCATTCTTATTTTTATGGAACATTGCAGTATTTATTGCAAATTATAAACTGACAATAAGGATAATGTTTGTTTTAAAATTAAGTGAATATTTTATTGTAATATTAAATATTGTTTTGTATTATGTATCATGATACTAGAATAGATTTCCATATAAAGTAATACAAATATTAGAAAAAAAATAATGTAATATTATTTTCTATATTTCAAAACCAAAGCTTAGAAGGTTGACTGATGCCACCTGGTGGAAAAAATAAATAAAGAAAACCATAGATGTAACCAGCATTTGCTAATTGCTAGAACTGTGTAGACATATTGAAATATAAAATATTTCCAGACATTAAGTAATTTTATCAGATTTTGCATTTGGATATATATTTAGATGATTGGATGATTTTATACAACAAACATTTGCTTTGTATTTTTGATTCATTTCATGTCCTATGATGGCCTTTTGTTTATGTAAGGTTGACTTTCTTTCTTTTTTTTTGTAAAGACCGTTTAGAGTAGACTTTTCTAATCATCTCCATGACTTTTTTCTTTTTGCTGCTCATATAGAAAGTGCCACAAAAGTCACCCAGTTTTATACCGTTCAGATGAAGTCAAATAAATAAACAAAATATTTTTAGTCAGTGAAGACCACTAGGAAAACTTGTTTCACTGGACCAATTTTTTGAGATGTCACTTTTCTATGGCTGATGAAAATATGTAGTGTAATGTATCAGTTTTTCTTCTGCTTGGTTTTTTTTTCTAAAAAAGTGGCACACCTTGCCCTACACAAGCCTAAAGTTTTATTTCATCATTCATTATGTGCTGTAATTGCAGAGTATTACTTTAAAGTGGAAATGAACTGACTCAATTTGTAACACTCTGCACAAGGTGTGGCACTTTCTGCTGTGTGTATATATATATATTATACATACATATATATATATATATACATTCATATACGCAGCTAAAAGTACAATATATATAGTAGTATAATAATATATATATATTAGTATAACAAAAAACATACTGTATGCTAGAACCCTACCAAAAAGCTGGGGAAATATTTAATTTTGTTGACATGAACATTACAAGACAGAACATATATATGACATAAATGGAGACATTGACCTTCCTGCACTTTAGCCATTTGGTCCATTTCAAATGTAACATAATTATTCAGATTTGTCATTTTCATAGAAAAAAAGTTGAATTACAAAAAAAAGCCTGTAATGTACATAGCTTACTATGGTGTACCTGAATCACCAATAATCTGTCTGCATGCATTACTGGAGTTTAATCAGCGTGTAATTAAACACAGTGTGTGGCATTTAATCAGCAAAAGATATTAAACTAATGGTATGATATCATGAATGTACCAGCTATACTGTCACACTTTGTTTACACTCTAAAACAAGCTGCTTTGAAACAATCTACATTGTAAAAAGCGCTATATAAATAAAGGTGACTTGACTTGACTTAAAATACTGGAGCCATGTCACGTCACTACATTTTAAAATAGTCATATGAAACCCCTGCATAGGTTTGAACGGCACTAACATGTAAATGCGAAAGAACCATTTTAGCCCACAGCAGCATATGCACATCTACTTGTTCTGCAAAGATACTAGCTATCTTATATAAAAATAAAACTGCAATGCTGTTGCAATAGTGAGTATTCGCACCATTTGAAAGAGCCATTGCTACACATATGCAAAACAAGTCAAACGGATCTGATTTAACAGTATAACATTGAGTAGTTGCATTTTATTCAAGGATTGTAAAACTTCCATTTGAAGTGAATTAAACACGTTAAACAAACAAACAAACAAACAAGCATGGGTGAAACTGTCCAGGTCACATTTCACCCCAAAATCAAAAGAATGAATAAAAATGTGCATATAGAAACTGAATTCTATTTTTAAAGCCCGTTATAATTGGTCCTTTTATCTTCCTTATTGATTGATTTGCATTGACATTATTTAAAGAATTAAGTACATCTCTCCCAAGCCTACTGTGATGAAAAAAAAGACTGTTACGCACACACCAAATGTTTTCGAAACTTCAGGTATGCAAGATTTTATGATACATTTCTTATGCTTATGCTTTACTCCTGTGATGACAGCTGAATTTTCAGCATAATTTCTTAAGTAAAACATGACCCTTCAAACAAAAGATTTTTCTTAAATCATTCTAATTAATATTATAAAAATTATTGTCAACATTGAATACAGTTGTACTGCTTCAAATGTTTGTGAAAACCAAGATCTTTCTTTTTTATTCTTGAATTCATTTGAAAAAGACATCTTTTGTAGCATTAGAAATAAAAAACTTATAAATGTCTTCACTGTCACTTTTGATCAATTAATAAATAAAATAACTGTATAGCTTTCCTGTAGCTCAATCATTAGAGCATTGGTGCTTACAACGCCAAGGTCATGGGTTCGATCCCAGGGAAAGCAAGAACTGATTCAATGTGTTCCTTGAATGCAATGTAAGTCGCTTTAGATTAAAGCATTTGAAAAATACAGAAATTTAAAATATACGTGCATCATTTAAATCGGAATATACATGGGTATATGCCCAAGGTTTTATTTGTTAAATCTAATGTATACTTATATTCAATAACAATCTTAAAGGTCCTGAATGAATTTTGCTTTTTCAGAATATCATTGCATACATTTTCGTTTGATCTTAGGGTGAACTTAAATATTTATACTTAATACTTATTTGGACATTTATTTATATATATATATATATATATATATATATAATGTGTATTGTCCCCTGAGTGATCCAATCACATCACTGCAAAAGAAATTTTCAAAACAATGTTTTAAAAGGATGAGGTTTAGTACAGCTTTCAATATGATGCATGATATTAAAAATAATTTAGCCAGTCAGACAAACAACATCAACGAATAAGTGTAATGTAACAGATTCTAGCACTATTACAGCTCCTCGGCTCATCATATACTGGAGTTTGAGAACTCAGAGTGAATTCTCTGATGTCTCTTCAAGTTGCATTTCTGGGTAAACCTTTTGCCACAGTCTGTGCAGATGTACGGTCTCTCGCCAGTGTGAACCCTGCGGTGTGCTTTCAGGTTACTCAGTTTGGTGAAACTCCGTCCACATATAGTACAGCAGAACTGCCTCTCTCCTGTGTGAATCTGCTGGTGAGCTCTGAGGTGACACAGATGAGAGAAGCCTTTTCCACACTGGTTGCAATTGTGCGTCGTCCTCGCCGAATGGTGCCGCGCGTCCCCTTGAACCCTCACGCTGACCATCTGTGGCAGACTTCGTCCTGCATGTACGGTGTTGAAGCTTCTCTCACCTGTAGCGGCTCCTTCGGAATAATGACGGACAGGAGAGGGTTTTGGAGTAGGAAGGCCTTTGCTGATAGATTGTGCTCGGTTTACATCACTGACATTGTGATCCGTCACAACCACATTGGGATTCAAAACTATTTTTGTGTTCTTCCTAACGGGTGATCTGAGATGCTGCTGCATGGCTTGCGGCGCAAGGCTCTGAACCTTGACGTGAGGCGCGGGATAGGAGACTCGCTCCTGTGCTTGAGGTCGAGCTGTCAGAGGATCTGAGGTCTGAGGCTGAAGATCCAACGGAGGCTTCTTCGCACTGTTGTGAGCAGAAAGCATCTGAGGCCTGATTCTCTCCATTTCCTCCCAGTCTGCTGGAAGCATCACTATAACTTCCTGTTTAACGGGCCCTGAGTCTATGCTGCTTACCTGCGGTCTCAAACCCGGAGACTCTGAAGATACTGAGGTCCTGACTGGTTCTGCCTGTGAAACAGAAGGGTCCGTTTTAGAGTCAAACCATTTTGGAGGATTTCTGTGTCTGACCTCATCCTCTTCCCCAGGTCTTTCCGTGCAGGATGTTCCACTTGGTTTATGGTCAGACTCTGTATTGCGGAGTCCATTGGTCTCTTCCACACTGTTCTGAGCATCTTTTTGTTTTTGTATTTGAGAGTGCATTATTAGACAGGCTTGCGTGTCTCTAGCCTCTGTTGTTTCCTCTTTCACTTCTCCTCCAGGTTTATGCTCACCCACTTGAACAGCCTGTCATGGACAAAACACGCATGAATTAGAAACTATAGTAACCTTTACTACACTTCAAATGTCTGAATTGTATTTTTAATTGCATGATATTAAACCAAATGGCATGTGCAAACAAACGCCGTTCTCAGAGTTCACAAAATATTTAGAGGAAGTACAGTGGTGGTCAAAAGTTTGGGATATTTAAGACTTTATTCAATAATGCTCAACAAACGCTACATTTATGTGATGAAAAATACTGCAATAACAGTAATATTGTGAAACATTATTACAATTTTGTATCTACTTTAATAAAATGTTATTTTATCCTTTTATAACAAAGTTGAATTATGTCACATGACCCTTCAGAAATTATTTTAATATTTTGATTTGGTCTTTACAATATTTCTCATTATTATCAATGTTAAAACATTTGTGGAAATGTTGTTCATGAATAGAAAGATCAAGATAGAAATTAATGAACACCATACCATTTATTTGTATTTATTGCACTTATTAAAGCATGTATTAATTAGAAATCCTTTGTAAAATTGTCTTTAATGCCACTTATTAATTGATTATTAATTTAATGCTTCCTTGATAAATAAAAGTATTAATTTCTCTCTCTCTCTCTTTTTAAATCTTACCACAAATGTTTGAATGGCATCATTTTCACACAAATGTTAAGCAGCAAAAACTGTTGTCAACATTGATAATAATAATAATAATAAATGTTTCTTGAGCAGCAAATCATCATAATACAATGACTTCTGAATAATCATGTGACAAACGTGAAAATTCAGCTTTGATATCACAGGAATAGATTTCCTTTTAAAATAGAAAATAGTTATTTTAAAAGAATAATATTTCAAAGCATCACTGCTTTACTGTATTTTTTATTTTAAAAATTTAGCCTTGGTAAGCAGAAGAAACTTATTTCAGAAACATTAAAACATCTAATTATTCCATACCTATGACCGCCAGTGTAAGATATCAGTTCCCTTCAAGTTCCATCAGATGCGATTTGGCAGCCAAAAACTGTCCAACTATTTTTTCTCTTCTCTGCCACTACAAATGACCATTAAAACAATAGCATACGCACATTATGTTTAGTTTCCAGAGTTGCTGGAGGCTTGTCCTGATTTGTCCTTCCCTTGGGACTGCATCTCCAACTACTGTCAGAAGCATTTTCCTGCTTTACAACAAGTGGATGGTCCAAACCTTAAAAAAGAACAACACACACACACACACACACGCAGAGAGAAGATCACTCAGTTAGCAGATTCCAATTTATCTTTGGACTTTAATTGGCTGAATATAAACATTTCATGGTTCATGATTTCATGGGTTAGTAACGTGATATTTTAGGTCAGATTCATCAAAGTCAGCAAGGAAAGGAAGTTGCAAAAGTCTTTTCTTGCCTATTGTGGTATATCAGTGTAAAATAGCTTCTTGAACAAGAAAAAAGAACGTCATCAGAGAAGAAAAAATATGTTATTGCAAGGGGGGGGATGGGAAGTTATTTTGATTAAAAATGAATTATGTGCATGGGTAAAACATTTATAATAAATACTGCAAAATTACATAATTGTTAAAAGGCTCAATAAACTATTGCATAGATGAGATGCGCATAAGTGCTTTCAAGTTTCAAAAACTTTCATATTTTAATACTTTTGCACAATAAAAAGGTATTTCCAGCCTAGCATGTTCTGTCCTATCTATCATTTGTTGCGTCCTCATTAAAATGTATTTTCTTTTTAATGAGTATATAAACGTACGTACTTGTTTTTAATCAATGTATTTTATAACAATACAAAGAGTAATGTGGAATATTTTACCTTTTATTTGTTCCTCACTAAATGTTCAGATTTTATCAAATTATTGTGCACTCATGATTTTTCAAGAATAACTTTGCTGCTGAATTATTCAGTTATAAATCTAATTTATAGGCTAAGAGAATTGTTGCCACAGATAATGAATATAACATTCTCTTACTATGGCAGTTTAAATCTTTGCAAATAAAGATCTTCCAAAATTTGTTTTGATAGATGGTTGGTTGTTTTAATTTTTCAGTTCCTCAGAAAGCGGCCAGTGTGTGAGTGTGTGTGATTCTGGATTGGGGAGGTTTAACCACCAAGGGGAACCGGGTGTGGAAATCCCCTGTGGAAATAGGCCTGCCACCAAACAGATGGAAAAAACCTAGAGGAAACACTGTAAATTAGTTGTATCGTATATAAATGACATGTAGCAACAGATTTTGTGTGAAAATAAATAATAAAACTGGTTTGTTTGTGTTTGTTTAAAAATCTTAGAAATGTATGAGGTGGCAAGGTGGGTATTTTATAGTGACCTCTTTTGAAAACCTTTGTGGAAAATAATGTTAAATCATTTCACATTTCTAGGTTTATTAAATTATTAATATCATTATAAATGGCATAAACATTTTGTATAAAAGTAACACCATGCTGGGCATTCTGGCTGGTGTAAGTACAGCGTAACAGGTGAAAGTCCCTCGGAAAGTGATGTTTGTACTCACAGCTCTGCGTTTCGGGGCCTCGGAGTAGCGCCCTCCTCCTGGACACTGCTGTCCGCCCACAGTCCACACACCTCACCCTCTTAAACCTCTCCCGCTCTCTCAGCTTGGCCTCCGAGACGACCAGCCTGCGTTTCAACACCTCCGCCTCTCGCTTGCCTCGATCCATCTGCTCCAAGAAGCTCTCCTCCACTAACCTGGTGATCTCGAACATGGTGGTCTTGAGAATGGTTTCCATGACTGCAGACAGCCGCGTCTGGAAGGACAGGACCAGCGTGTCCGACATCCTGGATCTGATCTGGTCGAGCTCGATCTTACCGAGAACTACTGACTGCTGAACGCGATCGTGACATTAATGATCATCACCCATGATCCCGATTTCCATCTCAAATCTTTTATTCCTTATTGAGTGCCAAGTCCACACAAGGGCATTTTAGGTACCCGGTTTGAAAATTCACAGTAAATGTTGCACTTCACACTTTCACGGCCAGTCAATCATCATAAAAATCGCGATTGTAAAAAAACTCGCACCGTTAGCATCGAGCTCATGACATCTGACTGAGAGGATGAACCGCGAGAGGAAGTAAACATACTTTAGGCGCGAGGCGGAATTCGTCGCATCGTGTCAATCTCACTGTAAAACATTCTACACATTTTATTCTGTTAATGTGTGAACTACAGGATGTTGGACTTCAGCGTGTCTGGAGGAAGCGCAGCTGAGCGGACGGACAATAATGTTGTTGTTCGTGACGTCATGGATTGTACGGTGGCCTTCCTGGACTAAAATTGAAATAAATATATATTTTAAATTATATATATTCTGTATATATATATATACTGTATATACTGTACATTTATTTTTTCTGTAGAAACGTTGCCTTGGCAAATAGTCATAGGATTATATATAATAGGATTATTGTAGGGTGGCCTTGGACTAAAATTATATATAAAAAAAATATATATATATAAATATATAAAAATATATTATTTATTTATTTTAATTAAAATGTTGCCTTAGCAAAGTCAAAATTATCATTTCTACTCTTTGCCAAGAGAGATAAATAAAATAAAACTGAGATAATTTTAAATATTAAATTTAATTAAATATTACAATTTTTGTTTACTAAAATTACTCAAACTTTAAAATTACCATTAAAATGTCAAATATAAAAACTAATTCAAAACTTTAATAAAAATCCTAATAAAGGATCTCAGTGATGCTATAATAACACTGCTGCAACACATTTTTCTAGGTAGACCCCTAGTATCATAACCAGAAGTTATATTGCATTATATTCAGAAATATTCAATTGTTTTAATGTCTTACACTAGAGGTGCCATTAAATGCTTGATTCTAATGGGTTGACAGACATTCTAAGTCACGTAATTATTTTTAAGTAAATGCACAGCTATGGAGAAATTTAAGGTCTGTTAACCACATTACAGTTCCTCTTCACATTGTGTCCACCTTAACACTTGTATGTGCACTGCTTTTCTATATATTTTTCCATTACTCATTAGCCTGTTGTAAATTACTCGTCACATGAGTTCTAAAGAGAGACAAATATTTTTCCTAATTATCATCAGAGTGTTTGGAATAAACAACTGAATCAACCAACAACTAAATAAATGTTTCAAATGGCATTTAACTACGGTATGTAACACTAAAGCAGAGAGCTGAAAATGGAATGACGTTGCATGACATACATTGTCTATTTGAAAATATATTAGGTAAGTTTATTAAAATAAGCTTTAATAAACTGAAATCACTCCACCTACATTTTCAAAAATGAGTGTTGTAGAAAATAAGAGCATGACTGTGACACTGCATTGAATACACAATATTTTAATCAGATGCAAAGATGGCCACATTGACCATAACGTAACTTAAAAGCATAGTCTAATAAACAATATGTATATTTTGTCATTGTTTACTCACCCTCAAAACTGCATAACTATTTCTAAATGAAATTATACACAAAATATAACGATTACAATGGGAGGGTTTAGAAACAGAGTAACATTTTAAGGGAAGCATTTCCAGTCAGGATATATGGCCTTCCGACAACTTAAAAGCATAAACAACGCTGTAAGGTTGTAAGGAGCATTTTTTTGTCATTGATTATTCAGGTCAGCACTATGTTTGCGCTGATGTGACTTGAGACGGTCCATTCGTTTGAAGCTCAGTCCACAGATAGCACAGCAGTACGGTCTTTCTCCTGTATGGGTACGTTGATGGACTTTCAAGATGTCGGCCCGGGTAAAGCTCTTACTGCACATAGTGCACTTGTGTGGTTTCTCCTGCGTGTGAATGCGTTGATGCAACTTGAGATTCCACAAACGGCTAAATTTGTTCCCACAAAGCGTGCAGGTGTAGGGTTTGTCTCCTGTCTGGCTGCATTGGTGTCTACGCAGGTCACTGAAGGACGAGTAACCTTTCCCACAGTGGCTGCACAAGTGGAGACCGTCCCGCTGGTGGACACGCTGGTGAACCTTTAGGTTGCAGGCCTGAGTGAATTTCTTACCGCACTGGTTGCAAGTGTATCCGGCACTTGAACTGACTCGATGGGAGACTGGGTAGCCTTTCACAGAAGCCCTGCTGTCACCTAATGCTTGTCCAACATTAGACTTCAGAGTGTGATTCAATGCATTTCCCTTATAAAGAGCTCCGCTAGCTGTGTCCCCAGCGTAAAGTGAGTGTCCTCTATGTCCAGCACCTTCTGCAATCCCACTGCGGACATCTGTGAGGGCACTAAAGTCTTGCAAGTGGCCATCTGCATTAATAAGTAAACAGTGCATGTCTCTATCCATGTCTTCTGTCTCAGGGTTAACTTGTGCCGGTAAAGATCCTCGGTTTCCTTTCTTACCCCTAAGGGAAGAGCTGTAACGTCTCCCACCTTCCTCAGTTAAGTCTGAGTCCTTTTGATCAGTTCCAACTGCAACCGATACTGCATGACTCAATGTGTCTTGAGTTTTTTCTCCAATACCATCCAGGCTTCCCATGTCCAGTTCATGTACACTGTAGCTCCCTAGCTCTTCTGCATCGTAACGTGTTCGGTATGGCAAGCCATGAACATCTACCATATTTCCATAAGTCTCGCTGTCAGCGTTCTGTTCAAGTCCGGAGCTCCAGTCTTCCTGAATCTGTTGCAGCTCTTGCTCAATGTAACCGTGAGCTGAGAAATCCGTCGTCTCAGCTCCTGGAAATTCAAACATTGAAAGAAAAACTTTCTAATCTTCAAACACAGACTGATGTCAGAGTGTAAAAGCAGTAATCAGATGTTTACATGGGTGAAAGTTGGCAAAACTGAAAATACTGAAACTTAAAGCTGGGGGCCTGGGGGCCGCCAGGGCCCCCGGTAGGTCCAGGGCAACGCCCTGGTCCAGGGCAAAGCTCCTGCATTCCTTGCAAATTATTGTGTAGAAACGACCTCTCCTGGCAACTTGCAGCTACTATAAAAAGGGTGTGAAATAAGTATTTCAAGTTAGCAGTTGAGAAAATATTCACCAATTTTGGGAGTTCTAAATTATTACTAGAATCCTTCAGAAGTATTGTATTCTATAACTCTGTCATTGGTTTTGCTTCTGCATCTGTTGTTCTATAACTAACATTTATATTTAATTTTGGTTTGTTACTTAATTCACTTTCTCTAATCACCACAATCCATTACATCATCATCAAAAAAGCTTCAAGCTGCTTCGTGTTATAACCAACCGGCAAATTCTTCATTTTTTTCAGATTACTTTTAAAATTTGCGAGCGTTGTTTTCTTGTACCTGTTGTTGTCCTCAAGCGAGTGTAAATTGAAAAATACGATTGGACGCCGGAGTCTCACTGACCAATCAGAATCGCCGACACAACTGCACTCCGCGCGGTTCGTCTGTCGCCCACCCGGAACTTCTCGGGTAATTCTCTACGTAATCACATTATCTCCGAAGATCGCCGAGTAGGTACGATTGGTCTGTCGCCATGGACATTGGTCTGTTGGTCTGTCGCCCTGTACCCCCCCCCCCCCCCCCCCCCCCCCCCCCCCGAACTGAAATCTCAACGGATTTACGCGATTTGGAAAAACGGTTCCTGGCGAGGTTCAAAATACGGAATTCCGTCATAATACGGAAAACTTTCACCCATGTGTTTAAAAGGATAGTTAACCCCCAAATTTGAATTATGTCATCAATTACTCACTTTTGCTGTTTCAAACCCATAAAACTTTCGTTCATCTTCGAAACACAAATGAAGATACTTTTAATGAAACTCTGACAGTTCAAAAAGTTTATAAAATAAATCAAGCGGTTTAATCCAAGTCTTTTTTAAGACACATGATCACTTCATTTGATGAACAGATTTCATTTAGGCTCAAATATAGTGAACAAGTTCAACTGAACAACAAACCTCATTTGTTCTTGTGAATCTTCATTTGTACTCTCAAGATGAACAAACGTTTTATGGATTTGAAACGGAATAAGAGATGACAGAATTTTTGATTTTTGGGTTAACTATTGCTTTAAGTCAGACCTTCAGTGTCCAGTGTCCACCCATCCTGAAGCTCCTTATTACTGGCAGTGGCATAGAGGGCCTCCTCTTTCAATCCACAGTCCAGTTTCCGGTCCTCTGTACCAGCAGACTACAGAAAGCACAAGGACAGAACGTGCACAGAATGTTAAGGTTGTTGAAAAAATAGGTTGATTCTGTCATGTTATTGTTATTTGCTATGTAAACTCATGTTGTGTTGTATATGTGCACTGGAAGCTTCAACACCAAGACAAAATATAGCTGCTAGCAGCCATCACGGGGCCAAGCGAAAGGAGGGCATTAAATGTCATGCCGACATGGCTGGCATCATCAGACCAACGGCAGTAAGAATCTAAAGACATTTCAATATGACTTAAGTCTAAATGGCTGAAAAATCAACAATACGGTCTTTAGTAATTCGATTTAATGGTTTATCACATTCAATCAACAGGCAGCGCTGTAACCAAATTGTAGTGTCAATTCATGTGGTACATTGAGAGTGTGGTGACATTGACACATGCAAAGTTTGCTTTCAATTGGGTAAACCATTGCTGACAGAGCACTAAAGTCATGTGTTTGTTAAACATAGCATCTTATAAGAAAAATCGAAATGGCAGACGCTCAAAATGGCCGATATGGGAAAATTTGGTATCACAGGGCTCGGCATGACCCACTGGATCTAAAGACAGCAGTTTCATGATTTTTAGACAAAGCGTTCAGGAGTTATAATCAAAAATGTCAGTTTTTTAATATCTCCTGACCACTAGGGGGCAGAGCGCCAAAACTCTGCAGGTAGCCTCAGACCATGATTGACATAACACACACCTAGTTTGGTCAGAAAACACTAATGCGTTGCGGAGATAAAGCCTCAATTTCATTTTTGCGACCATTACGTCGGATTCTTTCGCGAGTTATTCGTAAACGGTTTGACATATCAACTTTCTTTGGATAACTTTTTGTCAGGATGGTCTGGAGATGATGTGGTTTAATTTTGGTGAAAATTGGACAAACGGTCTGGGAGGAGTTCGAAAAAGTAGGTTTTTAAAGAAAAACAACATGGTGGACAAGAAGTTTGGCCGACTATGACAAATTTGGTATCTATGTTCTTGGATTGACCCAAGGAACGTATAAAGATAATTTGTTTTACTATAGGTTAACGCACTCAAAAGTTATTAGCATATTTGTAAATTTGGTTATAATTTTTGACCACAAGGGGGTGCTGCCTCGAAACTTTTTGAGTCGTATCAAGGTTAGGTGCCGAAGACACATATTGAGTTTCGTAACGATACGCCAATATCTTTGTTAAATATAGCAATTTATGACAATATTCAAAATGGCCGACGCTCAAAATGGCCGATATGGGAAAATTTGGTATCGCACGACTCGGCATGATGCACTGAATCTAAAGAGACCAGTTTTATTATTTTTGGCCAAAGCGTTCAGAAGTTATAAGCAAATATTTAACTTTTTCATATCTCCTGACCACTAGGGGGCACAGCGCCAAAACTCTGCAGGTAGCCTCAGATCATGATTGACATAACACACACCTAGTTTGGTCAGAAAACGCTAATGCGTTGCGGAGATAAAGCCTCAATTTCATTTTTGCGACCATTACGTCGGATTCTTTCGCGAGTTATTCGTAAACTGTTTGACATATCAACTTTCTTTGGATAACTTTTTGTCCACATGGTCTGGAGATGATGTGGTTCAATTTTCGTTGAAATCGGAAAAACGGCCTAGGAGGAGTTCGAAAAAGTAGGTTTTTCATAAAATTCAAAATGGCGGGAAAAATTTCATGACGGAAAATGACGTCATAGGGTGCAATCGAATCGTCTTGAGCCAAGGAATCAGTGGACATAAGAATTTTGTTTCTAGGTCATACGGTTCAAAAGTTATTAGCATAAACGTTAGTTCAACTTTGGACAGTTGGTGGCGCTAGAGATATTGAGTTAGAGACTTCAAATTTGTTATGGTCAATGATTGGACTGTCTTTAATGAGTGTGCCAACTTTTTTTCATTTTCCCGCTTACGGTTCTATGGGCTGTCATAGACTCCCATGGCGGAAGAAGATGAAGAATAAATATAGCTGCTAGCAGCTATCACGGGGCCAAGCGTAAGGAGGGCATTAAATGTCATGCCGACATGGCTGGCATCATCAGACCAACGGCAGTAGGAATCTAAAGACATTTCAATATGACTTAAGTCTAAATGGCTGAAAAATCAACAA
Organism: Rhodeus uyekii; assembly: GCA_037043235.1. Lineage (NCBI taxonomy): Eukaryota > Metazoa > Chordata > Actinopteri > Cypriniformes > Acheilognathidae > Rhodeus > Rhodeus uyekii. The sequence goes on from JAWRVZ010000110.1 coordinate 301,578, forward strand.
TACGGTCTTTAGTAATTCGATTTAATGGTTTATCACATTCAACCAACAGGCAGCACTGAAACCAAATTGTAGTGTCAATTCATGTGGTATATTGAGAGTGTGGTGACATTGACACATGCAAAGTTTGCTTTCAATTGGGTAAACCATTGCTGACAGAGCACTAAAGTCATGTGTTTGTTAAACATAGCATCTTATAAGAAAAATCAAAATGGCAGACGCTCAAAATGGCCGATATAGGAAAATTTGGTATCACAGGACTCGGCATGACCCACTGGATCTAAAGACAGCAGTTTCATGATTTTTAGACAAAGCGTTCAGGAGTTATAATCAAAAATGTCAGTTTTTTTATATCTCCTGACCACTAGGGGGCAGAGCGCCAAAACTCTGCAGGTAGCCTCAGACCATGATTGACATAACACACACCTAGTTTGGTCAGAAAAGGCAAATGCATTGCGGAGATAAAGCCTCAATTTCATTTTGGCGACTTTTACCTCAGATTCTTTCGCGAGTTATTCGTAAACGGTTTGGCGAATCAACTTTGTTTATATACCGTTTTGTCATGATGGTCTGGAGATGATGTGGTTTAATTTTGGTGAAAATTGGACAAACGGTCTGGGAGGAGTTCGAAAAAGTAGGTTTTTAAAGAAAAACAACATGGTGGACAGGAAGTTTGGCCGACTATGACAAATTTGGTATCTGTGTTCTCGGTTTGACCCAAGGAACGTATAAAGATAATTTGTTTTACCATAGGTTAACGTACTCAAAGGTTATTAGCATATTTGTAAATTTGGTTATATCTTTTGACCACAAGGTGTTGCTGCCTCGAAACTTTTTGAGTCGTATCAAGGTTAGGTGCCGAAGACACATATTGAGTTTCGTAACGATACGCCAATATCTTTGTTAAATATAGCAATTTATGTCAATATTCAAAATGGCCAACGCTCAAAATGGCCGATGTGGGAAAATTTGGTATCATACGACTCGGCATGATGCACTGAATCTAAAGAGACCAGTTTTATTATTTTTGGCCAAAGCGTTCAGAAGTTATAAGCAAATATTTAACTTTTTCATATCTCCTGACCACTAGGGGGCACAGCGCCAAAACTCTGCAGGTAGCCTCAGACCATGATTGACATAACACACACCTAGTTTGGTCAGAAAACGCTAATGCGTTGCGGAGATAAAGGCTCAATTTCATTTTTGCGACCGTTACGTCGGATTCTTTCACGAGTTATTCGTAAACGGTTTGACATATCAACTTTCTTTGGATAACTTTTTGTCCACCTTGTCTGGAGATGATGTGGTTCAATTTTCGTTGAAATCGGAAAAACGGCCTAGGAGGAGTTCGAAAAAGTAGGTTTTTCATAAAATTCAAAATGGCGGGAAAAATTTCATGACGGAAAATGACGTCATATGGTGCAATCGAATCGTCTTGAGCCAAGGAATCAGTGGACATAAGAATTTTGTTTCTAGGTCATACGGTTCAAAAGTTATTAGCATAAACGTTAGTTCAAATTTGGACAGTTGGTGGCGCTAGAGATATTGAGTTAGAGACTTCAATTTTGCTAGTGTCAATGATTGGACTGTCCTTTATGAGTGTGCCAACTTTTTTTCATTTTCCCGCTTACGGTTCTATGGGCTGTCATAGACTTCAATGACGGAAGAAGAAGAAGAATAATAAATATAGCTGCTAGCAGCCATCACGGGGCCAAGCGCAAGGAGGGCATTAAATGTCATGCCGACATGGCTGGCGTCATCAGACCAACGGCAGTAAGAATCTAAAGACATTTCAATATGACTTAAGTCTAAATGGCTGAAAAATCAACAATACGGTCTTTAGTAATTCGATTTAATGGTTTATCACATTCAACCAACAGGCAGCGCTGTAACCACATTGTAGTGTCAATTCATGTGGTACATTGAGAGTGTGGTGACATTGACACATGCAAAGTTTGCTTTCAATTGGGTAAACCATTGCTGACAGAGCACTAAAGTCATGTGTTTGTTAAACATAGAATCTTATAAGAAAAATCGAAATGGCAGACGCTCAAAATGGCCGATATGGGAAAATTTGGTATCACAGGACTCGGCATGACCCACTGGATCTAAAGAGACCAGTTTCATGATTTTTGGCCAAAGGGTTCAGGAGTTATAATCAAAAAAGTCAGTTTTTTAATATCTCCTGACCACTAGGGGGCAGAGCACCAAAACTCTGCAGGTAGCCTCAGACCATGATTGACATAATACACACCTAGTTTGGTCAGAAAACGCTAATGCGTTGCGGAGATAAAGTCTCAATTTCATTTTTGCAACCATTACGTTGGATTCTTTCGCGAGTTATTCGTAAACGGTTTGACATATCAACTTTCTTTGGATAACTTTTTGTCATGATGGTCTGGAGATGATGTGGTTCAATTTTGGTGAAAATTGGACAAACGGTCTGGGAGGAGTTCGAAAAAGTAGGTTTTTATAGAAAAATATCATGGCAAATCGGAGATTTGGCCGAATATGACATATTTGGTATCTATGGTCTCGGCTTGACCCAATGAACACATTAAGACCATTTGTTTTACAATAGGTTAACGTCATCAAAAGTTATTAGCATATTTGTAAATTTAGTTATAACTTTTGACCACAAGGTGGCGCTGCTCCCAAACATTTTGTGCCGTATCAAGGTTAGGTGCCGAAGACACATATTGAGTTTCGTAACGATACGCCAATCCATTTGTTAAATATAGCAATTTATGACAATATTCAAAATGGCCGACGCTCTAAATGGCCGATATGGGAAAATTTGGTATCGCACGACTCGGCATGATGCACTGAATCTAACGAGACCAGTTTTATGATTTTTGGACAAAGCGTTCAGGAGTTGTAAGGAAAAATGTCACTTTTTCATATCTCCTGACCACTAGGGGGCACAGCGCCAAAACTCAGCAGGTAGCCTCAGACCATGATTGACATAACAAACACCGAGTTTGGTCAGAAAACGCTAATGCGTTGTGGAGATAGAGCCTCAAGTTCATTTTTGCGATCATTACGTCGGATTCTTTCGTGAGTTATTCATAAACGGTTTGACATTTCAACTTTCTTTGGATAACTTTTTGTCACCATGGTCTGGAGATGATGTGGTTCAATTTTCGTGAAAATCGGACAAACGGCCTAGGAGGAGTTCGAAAAAGTAGGTTTTTCATAAAATTCAAAATGGCGGGAAAATATTCATGACGGAAAATGACGTCATATGGTGCAATCGAATCGTCTTGAGCCAAGGAATCAGTTGACAAAAGAATTTTGTTTCTAGGACATACGGTTCAAAAGTTATTAACGTAAACGTGAGTGCAACTTTGGACAGTTGGTGGCGCTATAGAGATTGAGTTAGAGACTTCAATTTTGCTATGGTCAATGATTGGACTGTCCTTAATGAGTGTGCCAACTTTTTTTCATTTTCCCGTTTACGGTTCTATGGGCTGCCATAGACTCCCATGGCACAAGAAAAAGAATAATAAATATAGCTGCTAGCAGCCATCACGGGGCCAAGCGCAAGGAGGGCATTAAATGTCATGCCGACATGGCTGGCATCATCAGACCAACGGCAGTAAGAATCTAAAGACATTTCAATATGACTTAAGTCTAAATGGCTGAAAAATCAACAATACGGTCTTTAGTAATTCGATTTAATGGTTTATCACATTCAACCAACAGGCAGCGCTGTAACCAAAGTGTAGTGTCAATTCATGTGGTACATTGAGAGTGTGGTGACACATGCAAAGTTTGCTTTCAATTGGTAAACCATTGCTGACAGAGCACTAAAGTCATGTGTTTGTTAAACATAGCATCTTATAAGAAAAATCGAAATGGCAGACGCTCAAAATGGCCGATACGGGAAAATTTGGTATCACAGGACTCGGCATGACCCACTGGATCTAAAGAGACCAGTTTCATGATTTTTAGACAAAGCGTTCAGGAGTTTTAATCAAAAATGTCAGTTTTTTAATATCTCCTGAACACTAGATGGCAGAGCGCCAAAACTCTGCAGGTAGCCTCAGACCATGATTGACATAACACACACCTAGTTTGGTCAGAAAAGGCTAATGCATTGCGGAGATAAAGCCACAATTTCATTTTGGCGACTTTTACCTCGGATTCTTTCGCGAGTTATTCGTAAACGGTTTGGCGCATCAACTTTCTTTATATATCGTTTTGTCCACATTGTCTGGAGATGATGTGGTTCAATTTTCATGAACATCGGACGAACGGCCTAGGAGGAGTTCGAAAAAGTAGGTTTTTCATAAAATTCAAAATGGCGGGAAAATTTTCATGACGGAAAATGACGTCATATGGTGCAATCGAATCGTCTTGAGCCAAGGAATCAGTGGACGAAAGAATTTTGTTTCTAGGACATACGGTTCAAAAGTTATTTACGTAAACGTGAGTGCAACTTTGGACAGTTGGTGGCGCTATAGAGATTGAGTTAGAGACTTCAATTTTGCTATGGTCAAAGATTGGACTGTCCTTTATGAGTGTGCCAACTTTTCTTCATTTTCCCGCTTACGGTTCTATGGGCTGTCATAGACTTCAATGGCAGAAGAAAAAGAATAATAATAATAATAATAAGAACCGGAACAAAAACAATAGGTGCCTCCGCACCTTCGGTGCTTGGCCCCTAATAAAGAACCGGAACAAAAACAATAGGTGCCTCCGCACCTTCGGTGCTTGGCCCCTAATAATAAGAACCGGAACAGAAACAATAGGTGCCTTCGCACCTTCGGTGCTTGGCCCCTAATTCCTTGTGTGTGCAAGCACACTTGGCAATAAAGCTCTTTCTGATTCTGATTCTGATGTTGTGATGCACATTAGAGTGAAAATTAATTATTGAAAAAGAAAGAAAAACTGGTAGCTTCTATCATTGGATGGGGGCAAATCTGAATGCAAGCTTGCAGTCGACTACAAGAAAGGAACAGGGTTTAATGCACAGATTAATGAAATAACATGCATTTACAAAATCAATAGTGAATTTTAAAATCGAACATGAGATTAATACCTCAGGTTTCAGACACAGCCATTGTGAAACAAGCAACTGATCAAGGTTAGAGGTCATCGGTAAAGAGATCCGTCCATTCAACTACTCACCTCTGTTGTGTTACTCGGACTGGTTTGATCTTCTAATCTCTCTTTATCCACAAGTGTGTCCGTCTCCAACTCACAGCTTCCCCAGTTCCCACCTGGAACTCTCTCCTGTTTTAGGCTGCGTTCCTTTTCTAAAAATGTGCACCAAAAAAAAAAAAAAAAAAAAAAAATTTCTCATCATGATGTCACTTAAAGGCAGCTGCACAGACCCGAATGTTCATCTTCATGTTTATTGTTTTACACAATATGCGATCAACGTTAATGTTTTTACCCAATTATCTTTTTCCAATGTGCAATTTTTGCTCCATTATACTGAACCCAATTAGGGTCAATTTGACCCCCACCATAACTAACAACCCAGATTGATTTTTAACTTATTACAAGGGTTGGGTGTCCCATATGTCATGGTTCAGAAACACTTCACAACATGTTCCTGCTCTGTTCTAATTACTAACAAACCAATCAATCATTAACTTAACTAATAATCACATATGATGTTCCTACAGATTATTACATTTTCTTTTTGTCGAAGATTACAACTAATAACTACACTTGATTGTGAACAAACCTGATTGTGGTGGCAATTCCTTTCTTTCCTCGTTGCCCACACGAGCTTTGTCACACTCTTCACATCTCTGTCTCCTCAGCTCTTGGTTTTTCCTTCTACTCTCGCTCCACTGCAGCCTCTTCTTTAGAGCCTCCACCTGATCTCGACTGCGGGACACCTCCTTCACGAAACTGTCCTCCACGAGCCGAGTGATCTCAAACATGGCAGCTTTGAAAACGGTCTCCATGACCCCGGACAGCTGTGACTGAAACGAATGTATGGCTTCGGACATAATGACGAGTATTTGAATGTGGCTGGAAAAAACCTACTTCCGCTGATTATAAACAAGCCAACGATTTATCCTCCAGCTTCTCAGACGTTTCAACCAAACTGTAATATCATATCGTTGGTTTTGCAAGCGTTTCGCTGTTTATAGTGAACCTTCTTTCAGGTTGGTCAGTTCAGTTGTAGTCCAAACAAAGGTTAGCGATGGGTCTGGGTCTACGCTAACTATCGTTTATTGTACTCTCATTCGTCTCACTATTAAACACTAATATAAACGATACGCGGAAAGTCAATGCTGATCCAGCTAGGAACAGTCTCTCGTCCTACAGCGGACTGATTAGAAGTACTTCCTGAATCATACGGAATGAAGTTGGGGGACGTTTAAAGGGACAGTACATCCTTTTTTTTTTCTTTTTTTTTCCGGTTTAATTTGACTCAAAATCATTTATTCAAATTAATTGATTTCTTTTTACTCTGAGAATTTCCAATGAGTGATTTGTAATCAAGTTAGTTATTTATAATTTAAGTTTTTGAATGACTTCTTCAAATTCATGTACACTTACATTTTTATGAAACCAATTATTAGCTCAAGCCTTTCCTTTGCTTTTCTGTATTTTTCCACAGAATAATGATGAATATTGTCTGCACTTCTCACCAGATAGAACATGTTATCAGAATGTTTTGAGAAGTCTCTCTGTTGAGTTGGAGCCTAAGCAACTTCAGCCTTGGAGAAACTGTGTCCTCCTGTGTATCTGTGTGTGTGTTAGTGTGTATTTATGTGTTTGTTTTAGTGTGTGTGTGCGTTAGTACGCTGATCAACTGGCACCGTAAGGACACGGAATGACTTGTTTATCTCGACAATCTGACGCCTAGAAACGTATTTCTGCAACATGGAAGGACCTTATTGCGTAAACCAGATGTCTTGTTGTCAACTCTGTGGTCGACGAAGATATGTTTCTGACTATCTGCTCTTATGTGGAAAAATACTTGTCTTGTTTACCTTTCTTTCTTTCTTTCTTAGCCAATAGTTGAACCTTCAGTAATGACATAGTAGCTTCTACTATAACTGAAAATAATATATGTATACGTAGTGGTTCAGAATGTGTCACAGTGTCATTTTAAAAAGCGGACCGCAAACTTTCTGCAGTCTATAAATAATGCTTTTTAACATTCAGTGCGGAAGTATACCGCCCTCTCCTGGAAATGTAATCCTCCTTGATTCTGTCAAAAAGAACCATATAACGTGTTGCTCACAACATTAAAGTAATCCGAATCGCGCCATGCCGGACGCGAGCCCTGTCGATTACGACGGGTTTCAGACCCAGTTCACACACATAATGGAAACTATATTACGGACCGCCGTGAGGGAAGCGACAAAACTTTATGAGGGCTCTTTGCAGCGCTTGAAAGCGGAATTGGTGCTGCTGAGACAAGAGAATGTCAACAATTTGACAGGTGATTCATCCAGCCAAAACACAAAGAGATTCCTTGAACCTGGGAGTCAGAGGAATGCCCATGTCCCCACACATCGTGAAGTCGGCGTGCAGTGCGGTAAGTCTGTTTCTTACACTGTGTCTGAGTTATGGCGTTCAATAAACACTTCCTGGAACATTATAACGAGTTTTAACGGTTTTAGACGGAGTCAGATGATAATGATAAAAGTCAGATTTTCTTAATGTTTAACTCTCTCTCTCTCTCTCTCTCTCTCTCTCTCTCTCTCTCTCTCTCTCTCTCTCTCTCTCTCTCTCTCTCTCTCTCTCTCTCTCTCTCAATGTTCTCTTATATAATCATTTGTAATGTATGCCCTGCTTGAAAATCTAGAAGAAATAAACTTAACTGAGATGGTTTTAGAATGGGTTTTGTGCACTTTTCTACAGGTTAGGGTTTTCTACAGTTTTCCAAAAAGTAACTTTTTTTGCTGGTCTTTCTATCTCATTTTCATTTTGTTAGAAAAGCCCAGTTTGGTTGAGCGAGGATGCAGCCCTTTTCCGTTTCTAGGACACCGTCTTAGCCTGGGAGACATTACGAGTGATAAACTCACAGATCTTTGTGATGGTGAGGATGGGAGCCGACAGCTTGCATTGCTCCTCATCAAAAAAGAGGTGAGAAATGATAGAAGAGTAATGTTTACGCATTCTGGTTCTCTTTTCCCTCCTTCTTTCCTCGCCTCTTTCTGTTTTGCATATCAAATAAAGTTCGCACAGACTGAGGTCAGTTTCCTGCTCTGTGAAAGTTTGAATATTAAAATATTATGAGAGGTGAGATTTCATTTTTTGTCAGTTAGGGATGTTTCATTCTTAAATCAGAAAATGCCTGATTCAATTTTATGTTCGTAATTGATCTTCATGAATTGGATCATCTTTTAATGCTGGCCCTTGTGTTGGCAAAATCTTTATCAACTCTGACTAAGAGACAAATATGCCAATTGCCTTTGCAAAGTTTTATTTTCTCATGTGAAAAGGTCAGCAGATCCAAAGTATCCCAATTTTTTTTTTAGTTTTTGGATATTTTTATAAATTTGTATGGATCTTTGTCCAAACTATTAATGCCACACAATAGTCAAGAACTAAAACATAAAACATTAAAAATGAAAACATAACATATGAATAAAAAATTTCTTTCACAATTGTAATTGTATGTTCTGTGTCTTCAGCCTCAAGGCACTGATATTGACAACTATGCACCAGGATACTTTCTTCTGAAGCAAGAAGGTGCTGAGCCAATACTGGTGCGCAAAGAGCCAAATAAGGACGCTGTGGAAAGGGGTAAGAGAGTCATTCACAAATTTAACCAAATAATGAGAAGTTTTTCTCATGTTAAATGCAGTTCTCATATTTTGAAAAAAAAAGTACAAATTTTTAGGGCAAAAATATACTTTGTTAGTACACAACACAGACTAATATACATTTACTAATTTAGTAGCAATTGATAAACAGTGTCAAAACACCATACACATCATTACATTTTGTATATATATTATATATTATATACATATATATATATTTCTTTTTTTAACTTTAAAAAAAAATTATGCTTCAAAAATAAGAAATAATTATCAAAAGTATGCTGTTAAAAGCTGTGCATTAACAAGTGCTTTAAGTCAATAAACAATAAACTGATATTAGGGAAATCTCATTGATCCATTGTCATATAATGTACATTTCTAGAATAAACTTATTGTAAACTTCTAACAGTCTTTTTTAGTTAAATCTCTTTAAACATGATAAAAGCTTGCATCTTTATAATTGAAAGTGGGTTCATATACACACTGTTATCCATCTTGAAATAATTTAATTCGATTTGCATCTTCTGATTGGTTCTGTGAACTTAGATTCTTTTGCTGGCAAGGGGAACTGGTGTTTATAGGTTTCTGCCAACAAACCGTATTTCTGAATGGGCTGAGGCCAGGAATTAGCAGGATTAAAGTGAAAGTACTTTGTTGAAATCACCCCATCTCACCCCATGCGCTCAAATGATCTGTTGAGAATTCAAACAGTCCAAATAGCCAAAATGCACATCTCAACCTTTATATACATTTTGTTCTTATGTTATTTTATTCCATTTTCACCTCTCTGTATTCACAGTTGTCATCCCACCATCATTTCAAACAATAACCAGGCACCATAGCAGCATTAGAGGAAAGTCTCCACCATCAGTGATTCCTTCCTCTTGTAGTGACAGAGTGGATTCTTGTGGTCACAAACCCAATCAGATTATACAACCCATCCAAGGTAGATCTGAAAGAACATCAAAAAACAGTGAAGGCTTCTCTTCCCAAAACAAAAGACAAAATCCCAATCCATCAGGACAGACATCCACTGCTTCAGTACTTGCCAATTCGACCCAGACTCCTGCTCCTACGGTTAACTTTTCTGTGCCAATGATTGAGCTGTCTAGTGCTCCATCAATTCCTCAATCTAAACCAACAGAATCATCAGTTCACCGACGACCAAAAACAAATCATCAAACAATAAACCAGACGATAGTCCCTCAGAAAGAAGGGTCAAATATCTGTCATCCACTCTCAAACTCCTTCCTTTCTCCTGTTCCTCCAAGCCAAGTCTTCATAACGGAGTCTTATTCCTCCAAACAGTGGCCTCAACCATTGGTTACAAATACAGAAAAAAGTACTTCAACCATTGCTTTAATAAACCAAGCCAATGAGCCATTAACCCAATCGCAACTTATACAATCAAAATTCTTTCCACCACAAACCATCAAAACACCAGACCAGGAGGTACCTTTACAAGTACATGCTGCCATGCTATCAGGCCATGTTTTTATCACATCAAATACACCTTCAGCAGTCCAGGATCGAATTCTCTCAACCGGTCTTGTTCCACCTCAAACCCAAGTTTTTGCATCACCTCAGGTAACATCAGCACATTCAAGTTCATCATTCCAGTTCCCATCAGTACTCCCACACAATCAAACTCAATCGACACCACCTTCTTACCTTCCAGCACATGTTCCATTTACTTCTCCCCACCTTCCCGGTAATATAATTCAGGGATCTGTCTCCCTAAACCCACCTCAACCTCCACTTACACATTCTCAATATCCAACACAATCCAGTCAGTTCTCCTGTTCTTCAGACCAGATGTTTCCTCCACCCGATAATACGGCAGGTTTGCTTGAATCTCTTGATACTTTGCATTTGCACTCGTCTGTTTTGATGATGCCTCAAGAGCCCCCGGATCAGGCACCCATGCACCATTTTCAACCATCTGGTCAACTTGCGCTTCTACTAACCCCTAAGGAGCAACAAGCCGCTTCCACTAATGTTATTTTAGGTCGAGTACCAGTTCTATCTTCGGAGACCTCTGTGTCTCCAGTTGACAACTTTGAAGGAGACATACAACTTTCCCCATGTTTCAGTGCAGAAACCACAGATATAGATGATAAAGACCTCTTGGAAGATGAAGATACTCCTACACTCGAGTCTAGGCTGAGAAAACAGAGAAAGATTTTCTCCAAATCCAGACAAGGTGAGGATGGTACAGTCATGGTCACTGATAAAAGGGTGGATCTGGTGCAGAACAACTTGATTGAAACCCCACATTCTGGCTCCAATAACGAAAGTCAAGCCTTATTGAATTCTTTGAGTAAAACATTGCAGAAAAATGCTCGAGAGTGTCCCCAGTGTAGAAGGGTCCTCAGCAACGCGTCTGCCTTGGAGAACCACATGAGACTTCATACAGGAGAGAGACCTTATACTTGCTCCCAGTGCGGAAAGTCGTTCCCAAGTGTACGAGGCCTTAACCGGCACATGAAGGTCCATGCAGAGGAGAAACGGTATCAGTGTGAAGAATGTGGGAAGAGTTTTGTGTACCACTTTACCCTTACCAAACATCTGCTCATTCACTCTGGAGAAAGGCCCTTTCCTTGTAAAGTTTGTGGAAAGAGGTTTTTGGCCAAGGCGGACCGGTCTACTCATATGCGTATGCATACCGGAGAGAAGCCGTTCTCGTGTGTTCTGTGTGGGAAGAGGTTTAAACATAGGGTTGCTCTGAATATGCATATGCAGGGGCATAGAGGCGAGAAACGTTACGTTTGCCCCCACTGTGAAAAAGGATTTGTTGATCTAGGTAATTTTAAAAGACACAAGCTCATCCATACAGGGGAAAGGCCGTTTGAGTGCAAAGAGTGTGGGAAACGTTTCACTCAGTCAGCTCATCTCAAGAAACATATCAACACACAGCATATTACTTGAAGTACTTGGACTTCAACAAAGCAGTTGATATACTGTAGATAAATATTCTGTTACAGAAAAGGCCTGATTGCAAATTTAATTTATGGGAGATGCTATTTTTAAAAGAGAAAAGTAAATAAACGTTTATATTTTTATATTTTAACTGCATTTTGTACAGTGCATTTTGTGTTGTTGTTTTCTTCAATGTGAAATTGATTTTGTTTTCAGATTGAACCATGGAGTTAATTTGAATTTTGTAATTGTATGAGGGTCACATATTACAGTAAACAAATTTGTGTCCTAAGAAAAATGATCATGTAATAAACATCATTGAAGTTTGTTTGCTTTCAGTTTCTCTTGAAATGGTATCAGATCTATTTCATTCAAATTTGATGCAGACAAGAACGAAAAATTGCAATACAACCACTGGATGGCAGTCTAAAGTTACATTATACCACAGACTATCTAAAGATTTAAGATTGAAATACTTTCAAATAATTCACATGAATTACAAGTGAGACACAAAACAAGATAGAAAAATGTACAAAAACAGCATAACTGTGAAAATATTTTTAATTTAGCAATTATACATAACATAATACTTAAAGACCCAAAGCAATATGTGAGTACCACTCATGTGAGTTCAGGTTTATATAAAGTGGTATACATTTTAACATGAGAATAGCTACATGAAATATTCTCTAATTACATGTTCATATTGCAACATGTACCATATAATTTAATGCAAACACAAAACAATACAAGTTTGTTAAAACCTTATGTTTATGGCACATGACGATATTGCTTTACATAGTATACATGTTGTTGTCCGTAAGGTAACATTTTGAAAAATTGTTCGTTAGGGTTGCTGAGCCATGAAATACAATTTCATTTGATGTGTGTTTAGAAGTAATTGCAGATATTTGTAAACTTATATTGATAGTCGGTAAAATATGGTTTCACAAAATAAACAAAAATAGACATGTTTACTCCTATATTTGGACAAAAACAATTATATTTTGGTTTAGAAAATATTTAATTTGGCTTTTTTGCAACATCCATTTGTATATTAGCCATGCAAATATTTCCCTAAACAAGTATTATGACAATCATAGCAGTCTAAATTAAATCTAAATCCATGTTAATACTTTGTTAATAAAAAATACCATGTTAATAAAATAAAAATACTTTATTCCTGATTCCTATTCCTATCTTTCATATGAGGTCACATTAAACCTTTTGTATAGTTTGTATAGTTCAGAAAAAGCTGCATAGTTAATGGTTGGAATATCAATAATTAAATATTTGGGATGAAATGCTTTGCATTACACATTCTCACAGCTCTAAGAAAGCTTAATAAAATTACTCTCATAAAAGGATGGGATAAGAAAGAAAATGATAGGATATTTTGCGGTTGGATGAACTCCACATCATTAAAGAGGGAAAGCTTCACGTAGAAACCCATATAAAAGCAGAGATGTCCACAGAGGGAGGGACATGCTGATGAGGCAAGCGCCTGCGTTAGTCTTCATGGTGTAAGTGCATCTGCCCACGTTCCCGACCTTGTCAACTGCGGACAAAGTCATGGAAGTTGAACAACATGAGGCTTCATATAGACCCATCACACTGTCTTCTGATTCATTCTGGGTTAAGTTTCCACTGCCTTGCTGGATGGAAATGCTCTCGATGCCTGTGCCATTACCGTCTGTGATGTTGACGGACAGTTCCCAGTTTGATAAACTGCAAGAGGAGGAGTAGCAAATACCATGTACAGAGACAATTTCACATTTTGGAGGTGTCAAGTCAGTCACCTGGAGGAAAAAAGTAAAGGATTTTAAACAAACAGCTTACTGAAGATTAAAGTGGCATATACAAAATATTAGACAATTCATTTGATTAAAAACACAGTAAAAAGAGTACAATTCTCAACTAGTATAGCAAATTAAAGTGAATGTGAATGCTTTTTAACTAATTCCAGTGAAGATTACCTCAAGTTTTCAGTGTCACATGATCTTCTAGAAATTACAGTAATATGCTTATTTGGTGCTCAAGAAATTTCTTATTATCAATGTTGAAAACACCTATGCTGCTTAATATTTTTTTGGATTCTTTGACAAGCAAAGAACAATGTTGATTTGTAATTGAAATCTTTTGTAAGTCCCGTTGAATGCTTCCTTGCTGAATAAAATAGTTTATTGCCAAAACAAAAATCATAATTTTAACAGGTATATTAAATTTAGGTGAACCACAATTTGTTTTGTGTGGACAATTATTAGCTGCCATTGAAATTTAGACTTAAATATTTAGCTTATCAATTTTCCTATTGATTCTATGTCAAGTTTTAAATTATCTAATTAACTACCGTATAACAGTTTAATATTAAGAACATTTAGATTGCTTTTGTACACAAAAATGTTTAATTCAGTGTTGGGTCACCACTACTGCTAAATGAGTAGAGAACTCATGACTGAACTGACTCATGTGGTTTAAACTTTTCTTCTTTTTTTCCCCACAAATATATATAGTCTGTCTGAAACGATCTGAGGTTACCTTGGAGAGAACAGAAAGGCGAAGTACAGCATAGTTAGAATCACTTCCTCCAGGACTTTCTGCTTGGATGGTTAGCGTAACATCTGTGCCTGAGACCGTATCAGCAGGAGGAGTGAGAGACACTGTCCCTTGAGCACTGCCACCACTGTCCACGTCAACCCTGTGATGAAAAAGAAACAGAACTGTGGCACAGAGTTTTGTTCTTGATAAGAAAAGCTATAAATGCTTGTACGTCAATAATCACTCAGTTATCTGAGAAGTAGAGAAATTACGTTGTTGGATGTGTCATAGGGATGTTTTTGTCATTCGTTGCACGAATTCTGTAAGTACCACTTGATTCTTTGGTTACAACAGTAAAATTTAGCTTGTACACTTGTCCTGGCAGCATGGAGCTGTTTGCTATTGCCTATGAGGAGACATAAAGCAAAAGAGAAGACATTAAATTCCAGAAAGTAGCTTTATAATTGAAATAGTTTGTTTAGTGAGCTGACTAATGCCTGCTTAAGGAAGTATTCAAACTTTCATGGAACCTTAAGTGACCACTTTCCACATGAGAGACTGTGATTTTTTTGTGTTAGAATGTTGGTAAGCTAACAACAGAGTTCTTAAAGTCAGCATGAAACGAGTTGAAATACCAAAGTCTTCTCTACCCTATTGTGACGTACATCCGAGTGAAATGACTTCAAGCAAGATAAAATGTAGGGCTAGACTTGTCCACCAAGAATTGATTAGATCAGTGGACGGCCAATAAACACGTCATCAGTGAAGAGAAGACGTGTTATTTTGATAAGGTATTTTGATTAAAGATTACGAGGACACGCATATTTAAAAATAATGATGTGTACGGATGATTTATTTATAATGATAAGTACGGCAATTGATTTAATGGTGGCTTTGAATAAGCACACAAATATTAATTATATAGCATATTAATCAATTTCAAAGTTAACTGAACTAGTTTTGTTGATACCTTTTAAGGACAATGGGTCTCATTCACTAACAATGTATGTGGACAATTCTTATTTAGAATACTTTTATTTCTTATTCAATTCTTATTTTCTGACTGAGAATACTCCCAATTTATGAAAATTTAGCGTTGTGAATTTTTTCACAGCACAATTATTAGTGGATACAACCCAGTGTTTTCCCCTGGATTCATCGGATTCATTTTTTCACTGAACTGAGAATGTCATGCAATTCTCTGTGAGGAATGCATGCATTAATTCCTCCAAATCTGGATGAAAAGTGTTATCTTAGGAAGCAGTATATTAGAAGATACTTCATCTACCTTTTGGTACAGCTCACTAATATGTCATAATGGATCAAATAACTACCATGTGCCAAAAAACAATACAGTTTGTACCTTGACAGTGACTTTGGACTGAGACATCTGTGTGGTGCTCTGTCTCTGGAACAGGCTCAAGAAATTCTTGTCTTTTCCTTTCAGAACAACCACAAACTCTTCTTCTGGCACTTCTTTCACAGTAACAAGGAAATCTCCACCACCCATATTCTTTATGGCTCCATTAGACACTTTGACCCCAGAAAGCTCCATGAGAGCGACCTCATGCACCTCCAGATCTTCTGGACCTTTCGCTCCAGTCAGTGTTAGTAGCAGCTTAACCGGTGAGCCTGAATAAAGAGCAAACAATCTTTTAACACCTCCATTCAAATAATTTTATGAATTCATAGTTAAACACAATAGCGGTACAAACCTGCTGATGGACGGCCATCAATGACAGCATATCCAGGATGAGGTCCTTTGAATTCCTCCACAAAGTCATAGATGAATGTAATCGCACTCTGACCTGAAAAATGCACATTAAATACATATCTTTACTGACAGGTTGGCAAAGACTTTAGTCCTTTGTTTTGCACGTGTACATGATGGCTCACCAATCACTTTTATGGAGTAGGGCTGAACTCTCGTCATGTCAATGTGCCACAGGCCCATCTCAATTTCGTTTAATTGGATTCGTTGCAGGTTTCCTACATTCTGAATTGTTCCCAGAGGTCCGTTGGCAACAGTGTTTGATTGAGACACACCTGGAAGCAAGTGGATTAGTGGAGTGGAGGAACGTACTTTGATATCTTGTATTGAAGCTACTGTACATAATAGCAATCCAGAATCAACCAAATGAGTGCAGCTCAATATAATATAATCAATGCGCAACTTATTATAGTTTTACATTTTTAGTTTAGTGTTTTTGATTTTTGATTATATTTTCAATGTTATTTTTAATAACTTCTAACATTTTATTATCAGTGTTTTCTGGATTCTGTTTATTTAGTTTTGTATGGCTTCCAAAGTTAATGCGCAAACTTGTATCATTTAAACTTGATTCAATTTCTCAGTGTTATTGTGAACTAGTTTCATTTCATGTCTAATATTTGCAGGCTGCAAAAGTTTTTTAATATATTATATGTGTGCAATTTTGGGTGCACTTCCCATTTCTGATTTTAAGGTCCTGGGTTCGTTTCCCAGGGAAAGTAAGAACTGATTAGAATGTCAGTGAGTTCCTTGAATGCAGTGTAAGTCACATTAAAAGTGTCTGCCAAATGCATAAATATAAATTTCAATGATCACAAATGAATTTCGCTTCAGATGCAATTTTTTACATTTTTACCATGTATCAAACTAAACTAACTAAAATTACTTTATGTATTACTTCATTTTCAATCAATTTTATTTCATTTTGGTATCATGAAAATGTTCTGTGCACAAACAATATTTTTATGTTAGTTACGTTTTTATTTTAGTTTAAAAATACTTTAGTTTAGTTTTCAATAATATGTGGTTCACATTCTACTAAAAGCATTTCTGAATTTACCTGTCGGGCTGCGAAGGTTGAATGTGAGGCCATTTCCTGTGACGTAGATGGTAGTGTTGGACACAGACTCATCCAATAGGAAGGAGAAACTCTCCACAAGTCCTGGATTCCTGGAAAGCTGAAGAATTGTCACCTGACAGAAGAAGAAAGAGTGTGCAAACATTTGCAAAGAAGAAACTTTGGCTTTACTCATTTATGTCAATAGAAGTGTATAACTGTTCTGTTTGTGAGATGTCTGCAATTTTAAAATGACTGTAAGATGCTGATCATACCAGGGCAGAAGTTGAGGTATCAACAATGATGTCAGTGGCTTGATGGAGGTTGGATTTGGAGACCTCAATGGCCTGACCCCCAGAGGCCAAGGCCATATCATAATACACCTGAAACGCTGAAGATGCCTTCAATGCCCTTCTCCTCCTCGTTGATGTCGTCATGAAGACAGACACCTGAAAAGAGAGGGTGAGAGATGGAAATGGTGGAAACTAATGAGTTTGATAAAGTAAAACAACTTTGTACTGTTTACCGTAGACTTGGTGCTGCGGATGAGGGCGATAATGGTATTCTCCAGGTATCTATCCTTGGGTGGAGCATCGGTGAACACATATATATGTGAGGAAGAGGAAGCACCTGTCAGAGCCAACTGTGGGAGAGACAGAAGGTTAGAAATGAGAAGAACCATGTAGAGTGGTCAATAAAAACTAAAAAAGCCACTAGCATTTTGACCAAACAAAGAATGGTCCTTAATACAATACAATTTAGTTGTGGATGAAGGTTCTCATATTCTCTATAATATTCAATATTCTAATATTTATTAGTTATAACTAGAGACCATTGTGGTTGCTAATCAGACATGATGATTGGCCACACAACACAGTACCTGAAGTCCAGACAGGCACATTTCTGGAATGTCTCCTCCTCCGGTAGCTTGGAGTTTGGAGATCTCTGACTTCATTACATCTGGGTCTGTGGTTCGTATTAGTGGTCCAAAATCTGTAAATACATGCAAAATTCATACAATTTGTATCTGGGGAACACGCGAGGCGAGTGATTCCTCGTTCTTGCACGCTCTACGTTATGTTAGTGGGCGCAGTTTCGGCTTTGCTTGAACTGCGTCCTCTCGGGTCTGTCTGCAGTGTTGTAAGCACACGGTTTGGGTTTACATCGGCTGCGTGCTTTCATGTTGTGTTTCCATGTCGCGCGCAGTTTGGTATTCACCAACTGCGTGCTGTCTTTGTGTTCATGTGAACACGTGGCGATGCACGTCCGCATTGGCTGCGTGTTCGTGTCTTGTCATTGAGAACCCCACCCTCCTTGTTCTAGTGTTTTACTTTGATTTGTCCCAGCTGTTTCCCGTTCAATTACCCGTCCTGTTGTGTCTATTTAATCACTCCGTTTTGATGTCTTTCGTTGTCATTTCATGGCTGTGCATTCTGTGTTCCAGTCTAGTGTCCAGTCGTGTTTTCCAGTCTTGTTCGTGTCGAGTCTATCTAGTTGTCACAAATACGGTCTCTGTGGTCCCTCCGATCACCACCAGAGGGCTCCCTCACCCGAATACTAAACCCTCAGGACTCCATTTCCCATAAACCCTTGCTGGACTCTGATTACTAGGGACCAACCAAATTCACAGGTACAAATTTGCAATTTCACGGAAGGTTTTTTAAAAAACACTCGATTACACGGAAAATTCACGGGTAAAATTTTTACTAGGCACCAATCACTGCAATCAGTCCATCTGCTGTCACACCCGCTGTTTAGTATTCTAAAATACCACTTTTCGACTGTTCACCTGTATTAAAAAACAAAAAGGAAAAAAATAATACGACTACAACGCCACAGACTCCGCAATGCCAGGTGACATTAATGAAATAGTTTACAGTTTTTCGTGGCCAAAACTTGGCCGACCAACGTGGTTGCTGACATATTCTGTCGCTGCGGTGTATTGACGTTTGTGTACTGGCTGACACTTCTCTCCGCGTCAACGCTGTTCGTTGGTACAGAAAGGTAGTGTAATGCTAGCCGGCTCAGCAGAGGAAACCGACTGCTGTGCGGACACCATAATGCTGTTATACTCGTATCCAGCGGAACTTCTTTTGCTGCTGTTTAGTAGGCTGCAAACTCGGCTAAGACGCTACGATCATCTGCTCCTGGTACACTCTTTATCAGTTCCTCACATGGTAAAAACTAAGTTTTCTATATTTTCCGTTATTCCGGAAACGGAAATGAGATAGAAAAAAAAGGCCAAACGAAACTTGAACAAATAAAGAAGTAAATGAATTGCCCTATGTACGGTCAGCAAAACGTGCAATTTTTTTATTTATTTAAATGAAACAATTAGCATAAAAAGTTATCACAGTACTTCTGAACTCCCCCTTCAATAAAAATAATCACGCTTGTTGGGTGTTTTCACGGAAAGTGGCCGATTTCACGGTAAATGTCACGGCCGTGAAATCGTGAATTTGGTTGGTCCCTACTGATTACCCTTCCACCCGATAGCACTCTTGCAAACTATATAACTCTCACACTCCCATCTCCTCATTGCGAAGTCTTGTCCTGCCCTGGCTAACAATTCTGAGCATTTACCCTGTGTCTAGACTGATCTCTGTGTATTACCCCGGACTGTTTATTCTGTTACGACCCATCGCTGCCTGCCTTGATTCTTGCCTGCCTTATCGTCTACGTCTCTGCCTTATCTCTGCTAATTCTGTCTACCGGTGATTTACCCCTGCCTGCTCTACCACTATAATACACCATAATTCTTAATAAAAGCTGCAAATGGATCCCACTGCTGCCGACCCTGTGTTACACTAGTCTTGTTTTTTCCCCCACGTGGTGGTTTATGTTGAGTTTCTGTTTGCTTTTGTTACAATAAATCCCCATCATCTTGCACAATTAAGTCCTCTTACCCCATTCATTACCTCGTTATTGGTTTCCTCTCCTCACCTGTTCCTTGTCTGCTACATTGTTTGGTCTCTTATTTAGTCCCCTTTCATGTGCTGTCTTGTGCGTATTGTGTCTTGTTGTTTGTGCTCTAGGCAAGCTATGGCTCTTGCCGCTCTTGTTTCATGCCATGCCAATTTTTGCCAGTTGTTTTCCTCTTTTTGCTTTTGTTTTCCTCTTTTAGCTTTTTTTGGTCTCTGCCCTCCCTGCTTTCCCCAGGCAATTCTAGCTTCTTGCCACTTAGGGTTTGCCTGTGATCACCTTTCTCATTGCTTTGCTACCCTCTTCATTCTGGCCAGTCTGTTGACACATTTCTATGGAGGTGTAACACTGTTCCTGTCTGTCTGGGTCTTCTTTGTCACTTCCTGTCAGTCTTGTCTTTGTGTCACTTCCTGTCCATCGGGTTATTGTTTCACTCCCTGCACCTGTCTTGTAATCACTTGCTCGTTAGTCTCCCAGGTGTTGTTGATTCCTCTTGTGTATAAATCACTCTTGCATTTCCCTTGTGTTTGTCGGTTGTTGATATTGTAATGTTGAAGGAATGTCTATGCTAGTTGTGTTTGGATGGTCAGCCTGTCCGCCCGAGTTCTTGCTTAAGTTTAATTTTAATGCACATGCGTGCTTCTTTGTTTTGATATTTAAAGTGTTTAGTTTTTGTTTATATAAAAGTTCAGTTTAAGTTTGAAACCTGCCTTGCCTTGTCATCTTGTTCCACATCGCACACCAGCACAACACCCGAATCGTTACAGGAGGATTCGCAGAAGCTACTCTTTTGATATTTATTTTTCTTTGCCTTCCTGCAGGTTTTTGTTCTTTGGACTTTCTCTGGGGTTTTTTCAATAAATTGAAGTGTGCCTGCAGCCTAAGTTCGTGTCCCGATCTAACAGTTCCATATAATACTTGTAACACTTACAACTCATACTAGTTTCTAATTAGCATGCATATTACTAGGACATTGACTGTTTATTAGTACTTACAAATGCCTCATAAATATTAATGCTTTACTTTGCATGACTTTATTCTACATCCCTACACCCCAACCTATACAGTAATTTGGAGTTTATTGGGCCAAAATTCGTAGATAATAGTCGATATTGAGAACTGGATCATATTTTAACGTATGACAAAAGTACTTAATTTTGGTCTAATTCTAAGCAGAATTGTATATTTTCTTCACAGAGACAACAAATTCAGTGAAGATGATGAAATATTGTTATTAAATTTAAATTGCATTTAATAATGAAATGTATCAATAAAAATAGTTCAGTGTAATAAAATAAAAAAAATTGATCAAATATTTCTATATGCTACGTATTCCAGTGCTTAATGGAAACAATTTTGCACTCACCTGGATCATTAAACTGCACCAGAATATATTCAGATGGTTCATCCTTAGTTCCTTTCTCACTGTCAATGATTTTAAAGGCGACTCTCTTGGCTTCTGCAATGTCGTCTGACATACTGCCTGTGGTGTCAATCACAAAAGCCACCACTGCAGATCGTGCAATACCCATCAGCCTGATGGATGAAAAATTATGGACAATTATTCTGGTTAATGGATTTTAAATGTTAACAGAATGCATAACTTAATGCATTAATTCACATTACATTTATAGTCATAAACATTATGTAGGAATGTATAGATGGGGTCGGTCTTATCTAAATTATGATCACCAACATTTATTAATATTATTTGAATATACTTTAAATATAGACTTGTTTTCTGTTTGAATATACTTTCAAATGTAATTTATTCCTGCTGTAATTTATGAAAAGCTGATTTTTACAATGTCACAATCCTTCAGAAATCATAATTTTAATTTCAAATGTGAATTTAATATGTCCTTGCTTAGTAAATTCATTTCTTTGAAAATAAATTACTGACCCCAAATTTTAAACAGTAGTGTAAAATAAATACAGGTAGTTAAGAGAACATGACATTTTGCTCCCAGCTTTGCAAGTAATAATATCTCTTTAAATGTTTAAGAAAGTTTGTCCAAAGATGTTTAAGGAATCTATCTTCGTACCGAAGGTAGTTTTTGTCTCCTATAGCAACACGGATGTCCTGCAGCAACTCCAGGGTGGCTTCAGATGCCATGTTAACAGCATTTATGTGTAGATCACCATTGTAGGAAAGATGCTCATCTTTACTGATCCCACCTCGAGGATTATGGGTACTGCTGAGGTCAGTCTCCCCACCATGGCTACATTTACCTTTCAAACACGCATAAAAGGCAAATTATGAAACTGTAACAATTTAGATGTTTTAAAACTTAGTGGGGAAATGGAGCTGACATCTTGTTTTTATCTGTCAGATGCATTTCGTTAGATCTGTTAATGTTTTTAAAATTGCCTAAAAGATATTTTGGTGTTAAATGTTGTGGTTAATACAGCCTGCTTAATTATAAGTGGGACTCAAACCAGTGTCTCTTGCATGGGAGGCAGGCATATATGTAAAAAACGTCTAATGTGTTTTGATACTTTTATCTATTGCATGAAAATTTCTTTTAGCATACAGCGGGGAAAATAAGTATTGGACATATCCATGTTCTCATTCTGTTTACACCAAATTCTAAAATGTCTCTACAGAAATCGAGACTCATCAAACCAGGCAACATTTTTCTAGTCTTCAACTGTCCAATTTTGGTGAGCTTGTGCAAATTGTAGCCTCTTTTTCCTATTTGTAGTGGAGATGAGTGGTACCCAGAGGGGTCTTCTGCTGTTGTAGCCAATCCGCTTCAAGGTTGTTCATGTTGTGGCTTCACAAATGCTTTGCTGCATACCTCGGTTGTAAAAAGTGGTTATTTCAGTCAAAGTTGCTCTTCTATCAGCTTGAATCAGTCGTCTCTTCTGACCTCTAGCATCAACAAGGCATTTTCGCCCACAGAACTGCTGCATACTGGATGTTTTTCCCTTTTCACATCATTCTTTGTAAACCCTAGAAATGGTTGTGCTTGAAAATCCCAGTAACTGAGCAGATTGTGAAATACCGGCCCGTCTTGCACCAACAACCATGCCACGCTCAAAATTGCTTAAATCATCTTTTTGAGAAGATTTTGTTTCCAGTTTGTTTGTTTGTTATATGTTTTTGCTCTTTGGTTTTATATGTTCAGTGTTTTTTATTTTGTTCAAATAAAGGGAGATTTCTGTTAAATCTGCTTCCCTCGCCTTCATCCTCTCTGACCATACAAACGCGTAACAATAACAAGTTGATTTTGTTGTAAAAATAAAAAAATATATAGAATATAGGAAAGAACAAAAATTTGCAAGCTGTGTTAAGAAATTTGTTGAGCCACAACATGCTAGTTAAAAAAAAAATCTGTTTTTTGTACATAATGTATGCTCATGTTTGCCTTCTGGTATAAACTAATGTCTACTCACCTGAAGGTTTGTTAGGGGAGAACAAGCCCATATATCCTGAAGTGAGGTACTTCCCATTCAGAATTTTAGGCAGCAGCTGGTTTGGACAGGCACCACTGATACAGTCACTGCATGTTGGCATTGCAATATCTGCACACGAATAAATACATATATACAGCTGTATGCAACACACATCAACACAGTCAACATAGAATAATCTCATACATTATACATTATCTCATACATATATGTACTCTCCGGTGAAACCTTTTATCAGTTAAGCACAAAGTCATCTGTTTACTTAACTCTAGTGTTAGTTTTAAAAATTGATTATTGAGAGCTATTATACATAAACATTGGACATGCCAACACTAAAGGAGTACTATAAACACATTTATTTTCCACAAATGAGTCTCTCTCATAAATCACGGCCACTGAATTTATCTACCTGCAATGTTCTCAATGTTGAGATCCGGTTTGATGAGATTAGCATATGGACTTGTGTTGCCTAATTCAACCCAGTTACTGTGGCTGTAAAAATCCTAAAACAAAAATAAATAAAAACATTAATTACAATTAATCCTAAACAAACTATTACTGATATTAAAGCTTATTTTATATTTAAGCTTCTGTTTTTCAACATAAATATAACTATAAAAAAATTGCTTTTGCTTATGGTCATTTACAAAATAACTTTGTGTCTGTGTATATATATTTATATATATGTATATACTGTATATTAAATGGAAGTACTGTA
The DNA here is from genome assembly GCA_037043235.1 of Rhodeus uyekii. NCBI lineage: Eukaryota > Metazoa > Chordata > Actinopteri > Cypriniformes > Acheilognathidae > Rhodeus > Rhodeus uyekii. The sequence goes on from JAWRVZ010000110.1 coordinate 325,664, forward strand.
AATATTATCTGCATATCTTGCATAATATTAATATCCAAAGCTTATGTTTTTGTTTAAAGATGTATTTCAAAAAAGCATGAGACACAATCAGAAACAAAAGTGTGTGTGTGTGTGTGGTGAAAGGAAGATGTGAGGACTCACAGATGCAGGAAAGTAGACTCTTTATTAATGAAAAAATAAAACAAAAACTCAAACTAAACTACCCTGTGGGGGAAAAACAAAACAAAACAAGACTAGATCACTCCTATCAAGACTAGGACAAGACTGGACATCAGGAAAAACAACGAGGAACCAGCACAAGACAGCAAACGATGAGGGATTAAATAGATATAAGAGGAAGGGTAATCGAACGGGAAACAGTTGGGACAAATCAAAGTTAAGCAGGGGAACAAGGTGTGCGGGCTACACAATAACAAGACATGAACATGCAGCCAATGCGAACGCACATCGGCGCATGTTCACATTAAACAAAGAAAGCGCGCAGCTGGTGACAACCAATTGCCAACCAATTGACACCAAAACACAACATGAAAGCACGCGGCCGATGAAAACAACCTTCAAACAAAGCCCGAAGCCGCGTCCACTCACATAACGTAGAGTGCGCCAGAACGAGGAACCACTCGTCTCGCATGCTCACGACAAGAACGAACACACGGGTCATGAATGTCCAAACCCCAACACAAAACCGAAACTGAACAAGACCAGTCTCGAGATCGGACATCATAACCCGCATACAAGACGTTACACAGACAAAACACGAGACATTACGGTAGCTCTGCCACAAAACCTAAATTACTAGAATACTAGAAGAAATTACTAGACCGAATGTGGCAGAACCCTGACAGTGTGTGCGTGTGTGTGTTTTAAAAGCTTATTGAAAATGTATATTACATTTACATTTACATCTTTTAGAGACTGTCTATCTTTTTGAGACATGTGATGACCATAAACAAAAGCATTTCTTATAAGAACTGTATAAATATGTTAACAAATGAGTAAATTGAGTCAATGAATAAACCCATATTCTTGAGAAATTATTTAGTAACATGGTAGTCATAGTCACTGACCGTAAGTCCCTCTCACTCACCTGCAGTGTATGACACACCCGCCCCAGGATTTCTCTGGCAGATTGAAGGTTGTCCGTGCGTACATTCGCTTTTATGGCTGCAGTCCCCTGAATGATGAGATTGCGCCCCTCAGTGAAGGCCTCGTTATTGAAGTGGTGTGGAGCACTGTCCATGAACTCCTTGTCCAGATATCCATTCTGCATGTAAATTTGGTTCAGTGCTGTACGGAACTTGGCTCCTGAAACCTCACCTGTGGCTGTGCCCAGACATGCATGCAGCAGCTCTTCAGCTGATGAGCCCTGTGTTAACGTGGAAAAATGAAAATATTTGTCATCATTTTAAGTGATAACTTACATTTCTCAAACCAAAGCTCTACAGAAGAATTACACAATTTTAATGGTAAGTTTAGTGCTTTTTATGCCCCTACTTGTACACAAACTCACCGTTGGTTTAAATTCTCTTCCTTCTGATTTAGCCACTGCTTCACACACCTCATGGATCTTCACCTTTACAGCAGAATCGGTAATCGTCACATGTGTGTTTCCGCTATCCCTAACTGACACAAATGCCTGCACCCTGGACACCACAAGTGCGATTAGGGCCATGGTGGGCACTGATGACTTCATGATCATCTGAGTCAAGAAGAACAAAATTTTGTTTTTTAACAATGCCAGTGCAAAAAAAGTAAAATGAAAAATAACACTCAAGAGGAAAAAATAAACTAACTAAACCAGTAGACAAATTAAGGGAATAGAAGTAAATTAAATTCTTCAGACAGAACTGAATGTATATTATAGACCTTCTCACCTTCTGCATTCAATGTACTTTCTGTCCCTTTGATTATGAATCTATGTCAGGCTCTGGTGACATGCATTATGTCTTTTCTCAAAGTGTACAGACATTCCATGCAATCACACCTCAGCAAATGATTAACCATAATGGTGTCAGGGTTCATTCACTTCTGTCTTGTTTTCTAGTGTTTTGCGTGTGTGGCATGATGTTTGATCCCGAGACTTTGGTCTTGGTCAGTTTTGGTTTTGTTTCGGGATTCGGACATTCATGCCGAATGTTGTGAGCGCACAGGAGGAGTGTTTGCTCATTCTTGCGTGCTCTATGTCATGTGAGTGGGCACGGTTTCAAGCTTCGCTCAGCCGCGCACTCTCTTCTCCACGTTTTGTGTAGTGGCAGTCTGTGTTTCATGTGGACACGCAGCTTAGTGTTCGTGACATGTCATTGTGTAACCCCGCCCGTCTTGTTCCTTCGTTATTGTTTGATTTGCCCCACCTGTTCTTCCTCCTTTACCTGCCTCATATGTTCATGTGTTGAATCAAGAACTGATTCAGTGTGTTCCTTGAATGCAATGTAAGTCGCTTTGGATAAAAGCGTCTGCCAAATGCATACAAATTTAAAATATATATATATATTTGTAAAAAACTAAAATGCTGTCCTGTGCTGCTTCGTTGTCGTTTATCTGCTCTGGTTGGAATCTTTAAAATATTGTATCACTGCAAACAAATGAAAATAATAAATCATATTTCTGATAGTCTTCATTAAATTTTAAATAACGTTCAGAATTCTTTTGAAACAACTACAGCTGTAATGAAACTAGCCTGATGCTTACTTTTGATTGAGGCTCCAATCCATGAAACCACCTTTGACCGTTCAAATAAAACTTCTTAATTTCCTCATTTTAATTTGCTTTATAACTTTTTCAGGATCTTAATCTTTTGAATCACTATTTACATTTCACAATAAGACCACACCTGTTCTCACAAATTGAAGTATCATAAAAATTCCACAAAGTTCAGTTATTAAAATACTTGTCTGTATGGCATTACAAGTTCAATCATTCAAAGCTTATGCATTTTGTAATAAATTATTGCGACTAGTTAATAATCTCGTCAATCTCTTGTTAAAAACTTTGGTAATTGATTCCTTCATATCTGTGTGTTTGTATACAGCAAAGTTGTGACAATTATGACTAGCTCGTTTCTAAAGTGGTATTAGTTACTATTTTTTTAGGTCTCAGTATAAGAGTAACTTCTAGTTTACAAACTAATATCCTTAAATATTTCTTCCATGTCTTGCTCCACCTGTTGTGTAATTACTTCCCTTGTTAGTCTCGTCAGGTATTTCCCATCTCCTCTTGTTACAAATACCCTCCTGTGTTCTCATGTCTTACATTTAAAGTGTTTTGTTTAATAAAGAGATTTCTGTTTGGTAATCTTGCTTCTCCAAGTTGTCTCTCCGCAAACACACACCAACCCACGGCATTACACACTGGTCCTTTTCTCTCCATTTTCAACAAGTTGGTCATCAATAAATTATAATCAGTAAATATGACTGTCATGTTTTGCTGGTCAGTAAACACTTAGATAGATAAGTGTATATATATATATATATACTTATCTATCTAAGTGTTATATAGATAAGTAGTAAACACTTAGATAGATAAGTGTATATATATATATATATATATATATATATATACACTTATCTATCTAAGTGTTTACTGACCAGCAAAACATGACAGTTTTATATATATGTATACTATTTCTGGCAATGTGAAAACTTCACTGCTGCTATTTATGAACAACAGCAGAACTGATTAAAAGTACATTCTTTGCTTATTATAAATGCATGTGCAACATATCAGCCGTGAATAAATGCTATCCATATACATTGTTCAGCAATGTTCATACATTTAAAGCACACACACACATACATTCTGATCAGCTGTCGGCAAAAATACAGCTGTGACAGAAAAAGACAGATCCTGCCAGATCCTTTCTATTGTTTTTCATTGCTTCTTTCTATGACACACCTACAGTACCAAATGATGTACGAGACACATGGAATGACTGAAAAAGAGTCAGAGATGAAGAAGAGTTCACAAAAGATGGTAACTGATGGACAACTAAAGATCCTCTGGAGAAGATGCACTAGGGAACCACAATAAACAAACTTCACAAAAGGTATGTTTAATTTTAGTCTATCCTTTAAATGCGAACAGGGTGGCTCTAGACAACAGTGGCAGAATGAAACCCACAAAAGTCAACCTGAAAGTCTTGTTTAAGATATAAGATTATGATTAAATTGTTTTGCATTTCATGGTAAAAAGAAGGAATTTTGAAATCTTGAAAAGTCTTGAGAAAGAAAGAATGACTGGAACTGATTGAAGATTTGCTCTTGCTCTGCATTAAATTGATCAAAAGTGAAAGTAAAAACTTATATTATTAAAAATGTATATTATAGTAAGTTATGTAATTACGTTAATGTAAATTATAGTGAGAAATGTTTCTTGAGCACCACATGAGAATAGAAGGAATTTTGAAGGATCATGTGAAACTGAAGACTGGAGTAATTGCTGATGAAAAATAATTTTGTGGCCTTTGTACAAAAGACCAGATCTCGTTGCTTCCATTGAAGTGCAAGATGTTATTTGTAACATTCTTAAATCATGCTGGAAAACATGAACATCAGATTTTACATAAACTTGTGGAGTTCATGGAGCTCTTGAGTGCCTCTTTTTTAACATTTTTATTTTCAAATTATTATACATTACAAATTATACACTGAAACAAAGATTAAATTAATCAAAATATATGCAGACTACAGTAACCTCATTCTTTTGGACCCAGTTTAATGCCATAAATAAAACCAGTTGTTTGCTAAAATATGATTACACAGAACAATTTATCTATAAAATCACTGAATTTTTTGTCTTTCTTTCAGTGTCTCCTGAGAACCAGTAATTAAGTTTTACAGGTGAGTAAACACCTGCATTGCTACATTGTGAACATGATTGCTTACTCTTCATTTTTCCACAGCATTCTTTGCTCTTCCCACAACCCTTGCCATGTTTTCTAAGTAAATGTTGTTGTTGTTGGAGAGGGCAGGCAGTGACATGCTCAAGTGCCTCACGGCAAGCTACTTATTTCAAGGTAAAAATGAGATCCATTATCAGTCCTGACAGGAAACTGTTGTAGGTTTACATCATCAACGATAAGATTTTCCTGAGGAACAATATCTGACAACCTTTTTATGAGTGGATGATGCAGGATGAGAGAATGGTATATATTTCTACATCATCAATTACGTAAGTGTGAGATACGTTCCTGTTTAATGCAATAACAATGAATATCGATCTCAACACCAAAGCATATCGTTATGAAAGCCTTTATAATTATAATAATTATAATTATAATTATAATTTAGATACTGTAATTAATGCAGAATTGATATGTTTGATTTATATAATGTGCTAAGCAAGATAATTTGTGAATTTGTTGATAAACATTTGGTTAGACTTGAATTTTTGGGCCTTTTTGCCTTATTTCAAAGAACAAGATAAAACAAAATGCAGAAAATGATGAATGGTGTAACCCAAAACGCTTATGATCATCCATGCACATGCCTAAACCAGGACAAAATGTCAACTTACCTCAGGATGATGTTACTGTAGAGAGGTCTTGGATGAAAGAGTTGTGAAGTCAAAATAGCAACAGCAGAAACCTCACAGAAACCTCTCAGACAGGAATAACATGGTTAAGAGACTAAAATGGTTCATTGGAGTATTCCTGTAAATGCAGTTAAGTAGGCAGAATTTGCTTAACTTCTAAGCTCATCTGATTACTGTCATTCACCACCACTTCCTCTTGCTTGTTTTCACATTCTTTTTCATCTCTTCCTTTTTTTATTGTTGGGAAATGTTCTGTTGTAAGAAATTTGCAAACTCTCTCTACATAGAACTTTGTGATAGTAACTTAATATTGTCACTGTCAAATTTACAGTTTTGTTTTGTTTTTGCACAAAGTTAAAGGAGCACAAAATTAGCATAGTATAATGATTTCTGAAGGATCATGTGACACTGAAGATTGGAGTAATGATACTGAAAATTCAGCTTTTGAATCACAGACATAAATTACATTTTAAATTTTTAGAACAGAGCAGGTATTTTAAATTGCAATAGAATGTCACACTTACAGCATTACTGTTTTACTGTAATACTTGCCTTGGTGAGTTTTACAAAATTACAGTGGAATCCGGAAGTCGACGGCCTCGGGGTTGCAAAAAAGCGTTGAGGTAACTAATAATCGAAATAGCCAAAAGCCAATATGGCGATTTGTTTGATGAAGCGATCGGCATGCTATAAAAATATACATACACTATATATGTTTTCTAACAACAAAAGGCATATGTGCACCAACTAACAACAGAGATTTACCAGTATACAATGAAAAACATCTTTGATTCTCGATACAAACCTTTAATTATATTGTCCAACATGCAAACACAATTTTGCTCACAGCGTAAACAGTCACAACAAACATAAACACATTCGCTCATAACAGTCATTTCGCTCGGACACAGTTCTGAATAGTATTGCACACGCAGTTACTATGGTTTCTTTACAAAGTCTAAAATGCTTTGTTGCTTTTTGCTTTAAGTGGTCTGCTTGAAAACAAATGCTTCTAAGCTTCTATCAGTAATGATGTCTTTGTCAATGTCAATGTAATCTGAGATTTCCTGGACAGTGAAGGCGAACTCCAGTGCCTCCTCTTCCAAGATAGCATCAGGATTGATTTTTGCGCAAGTTCTTCTGCGGCTGCACGGCACTGTGTCGCAAGAGTGAGTGAAGTGTCATTGGAGTGATGCATGTGCAACGTGGACTCAGCACATGCGCAGTGAACTAGGTACAATCATTAGTCACAGGGATCGAATTGACCGATGTTAAGTGACGAATTTGTCCCTCTTTTGAGCTCAAGATATTAGGGTTTGGCGACAAAAGAATCAACATAACCAATAAGAAAATGCTAAGACGTTTCCACTTCAAAAACGTCGACTTAATAGGGTTGGCGAGTAAACCGAGCTCGAGATAAGTGAGTTCCACTGTACTAACTTTTACTAACTTTCTTTAAAAAATCTTTCAAACAAATCTCAGATCAAGCAATAATTGTCAGATCCCTATATTATAGATTCATTGGTTGAATACCACCGTCTTAGAATCCTAAAGATGTTCAACTTTAAGAAAGACCAAGAAACACATTTCAAATAGACATAATAAAGGATTCATTTGTGGATCTTAGGGTTTCATTTCAGATGGCTGATATAAAATATATTAAAATCATTTTCTGTTTTTTGTGACAGCAATGACTTCCTCATTACCTCCTAATTCCTCCTTCAGCCACCCATCCCCCTCAGAGCTCCACTGTCCCCTTCTGCAGACAATGATCAATCACACCTTGAACAGAGACACCGGAGTAAACCAGGCGGTGGTGGGTGTGCATGGTGTGGCATCCGCTCTGGGGATCCTGGAAAATGGACTGGTGCTCTGGGTGCTTGGCTTCCGTCTTCGTCGCAAGACGGTTGCGGCAGTATGGGTTCTCAATCTGGCACTGTCGGACTTCCTAACCACACTAACCTTGCCACTTTTCACTCATTACCTACTGAAGGGCCACACCTGGGAGTTAGGCGGCCCTTTGTGTGCGGCACAGGCCTCAATATTTTACCTCAACATGTTTGTTTCTGCCTACCTACTGGCTGTGATATCTCTGGACCGTTGTTTGTTGGTGACTAAGCCAGTGTGGACTCAGAACCATCGCACTGTGTCAGCTGCATGGAAGATCTGTGGTATAGGATGGGCATGGGCAGCAGTTAACGCATTCCCATATTTCATGTTCCGTTCCGTTGTGGTTAAGCAGGATGGCCGCAAACTTTGCTATCATGATTTTGCACTCTATTCCTCCCAGAAAATGCTGCATACTGATTGCAAGGTGCGTCAGGCAGCAACAGCAGTGTCTAAAGTGCTACTGGCGTTTGTCGTGCCACTGGTGGTCATTGCTGTCAGTTACGCTTCATTTGTTTTAGAGCTGCAGGCTCGCAGGAAGAGGCACAAGAGTAGACAGGGTGCGAGCAATGACAAACAAAAATCCTTGAAGTTCTTCCGCAGCCTGTCTTCGTCAGGCGGACAAAAAGGCGCTGGACTCTCGCAAGGTTTCACAAAAATGGTTGTCTCGGTGATCGCAACCTTTGTTCTCTGCTGGCTGCCCTACCACGTTTTCTGCTTGCTTGAGGTGATGGCCCAGTACAAGACGGAGATTGTGGGCCTGGTGGAATTTTCCTTACCTCTCGCAACAACATTCACTTTCCTGAACCCTGTGTTGAATCCAATTATCTACACTTTCAGCTGTCCAAACTTCTGCACTCGAATCCGACAAAGTCTAGGGGAGCTTTTTGAGGGACTGGTGGAGGAAGCTGGGCCATTTGTGCTGGTTACTGAAAGGATGAGGAAAAAAGATGTGTCGTCTCCAACTTCCTTATGCTCTCCAACCCCTCCCACAGTTCTCCACATCCAGCATGACTCTCAGGGCTCCATCAACCTCTTCGGCTTTAAAAGTCATCCCACAAAGGATATAGAGAGAGATGACAAAATGTAACCTTATCATGTGGAATAACATTGCCTAGTACTGACGACTGATGTTTCTGAGTGGACTGCGGTCTACCAACTAGAGGTCATAATCACGGGATGGCCTTATAAGCCTTTATCTTTTTCTGTGTCTCTTTCCTCCACTGGGTTTGATTGAAGCATTAGTTATGCTGGATTACCTTTGAGGTTGTTGTGAGTGTTGTGAGAGTATTAAAGAGAGTATGTCCTTGCCACTGGTGAAAACAAATGAACTAAAAACCAAAATCCTTCAATCACAGACAATGCAACATGGCCCATATTCCTGTCTGTGTTCTCTCACATTGCTACAATCAGGAGGATTTCAGGATAATAAACATTCAGATTGTTTGGAGTGGGTGTAGAAATACATTTTCAAACAGTTTAATTATTGTGATGTTTTTGCAGTATGGGATAGTTGCACTGTCCTGAATGAAAATCTGTTTGTTTTCTGGTGCTTTTATCAAGAAAAAAAAATACTTTTAACTAAATAGCAGACTAGAAACACACCTTGTAACTAGAAAACACTAGACTACTGTATAATAATAAATAAAACCATTTTAATGCTGTTTGAACTTTGCTTTCATTTGCATGTTTCTCCCAACCATTTTTGTTGTCATGCTCACTCATTTGGTTCGTCATTCAGTTAAGGTGTGTGTGTGTGATTCATTATCTTAATTTGCATGTGTATTTAAGTGAGGGCTGATAAACTGTCAAATGTGGGAATAAGTGAGATAAATGCATTATTTTAAAAAACTACATACAACTTATATGGCACATTTAATATTATATTTACTGAAAATCTTGCTTTACTGCTGTGGTCACGTACTGGGATTTTCACTCACAACCATCTCTAGGGTTTAAAGAGAATGGTCCAAAAAAGAGAAAAAAATCCAATGAGCAGCAATTGATGCCAGAGGTCAGAGGAGAATGGCCAGACTGGTTCCGGTTGATAGAAAGACAACAGTCACTCAAATAACCACTCGCTGATGGGCTACAGCAGCAGAAGACCACAATCCTGGACAACATTAGACATAAGAAGATTGGAAAAACGATTTCTGCTGTGGCATTCAGATGGTAGGGTTAGAATTTGCCATAAGCAACATGAAAGCATGGATCCACCAAAATTGGGTCCAACCTGGTACTGGCAATGTGTACCAAATAAATGGTCCAGTGAGTGTGTGTACAGCACACAGGCTGCATGAACTACAGGTTTGTGTAAAAACCTTTTGATGATGATCATGTTATCCAGAATGATTTGAGAACGTTCTAAACACCATCTTGTGCATCAATAACAAGAACATCTAATCATCAGCTGCTCACATGATAAACGTAATCCATTTGCATACTTGATTAGTGACCTTGAAATAGTATAGAAACTCAAATATTTGTTCCTCGTTTCGAATCATTTTCAAAAGTTTCCCCCTTTTTATCTGCATACTCAATGAATGTTGACCCACTTTTCATTAGCAGCAGTTGTTGCTTGAATTACTGAACGGATGGAGAATAGAGTGGACAGACGGAACAGTTCATGTTTTAAGCTGTAAAAGAGTGATCTCTGTGCTGTAACAGTATGAAACAGATGCTCTTAGTGGTATTAAAACTCTATGTATGCGTCACTGCCAGCTTGAAGCTACTCTGGGACAAAGGGAATGAGGAAACAAGCTGTGGACAGAGAGCAGAACAAGAAGTGTTCACTAACCACTGACGCATTGTCATACAAATAATTGTCATGCTAAGCAAGCACAGACATTTTCATACTCTTCCCAAAGCTACTAAATATGCTTCTTATTAAATTAAGCAACCTAGACTGAAGATTGTTGGTTGTTGCACAGGGCTTTCAGAAACCAGATTATCGAATGAAAGCATTTCAAGCATCTCTGCGACTGTGAGTGTGACATAAGTTCCTCGAGATCAGAACAAATTGTACAATGCAGATCATAGGGATCAGTTGGCTCTGTGGATTTTTTCTTCATTCTCCCATTCTAATCTTACACAACATTACTGTTTATTTGTTGGTTATGTGTGCTGTCTAAGTACATGCCAAAAATCCTACGAACAGAAGCATCCCTGTGAAATGTTATTATAACTTTCCACTAAAATTTCTGAGAGCACCTAACATGACACGCACACACATACCACCCCAATCACATAAAAAAAATGTTATTTTAATCCCTCTATTCTCCAGGCTTGTACTACTTGTACATGTAATGTTTGAAACTTTGTATTGTAAGCACTCTTGTGTACTTTTGCATCTTCAGGATGAATAGCTTTCTGTATTTTTCAAATTCCTTTGGATAAAAGTGTCTGCTAAATGAATAAATGTAAACATAACTTCATACTTATTTAAACCACTGCTTGTCAAGACATCTGAGGCCACATTCACAAAACATTGTATCTTACAACTAAGAGTTCACCTAAATAGCAGTAAAAGTGTTTAGGCACAAGTTAGGCCTTTGTGATCAACTTTTATGAAGGAATAGAGAGAAGCTAAGAGAAAAAGTGTGGTTGATCTCGTTGGATGATGTCAACATGCTTTCTAACAATGAACACAGTGATTGGTTGATATGGGATGGTCTCTGTCACTGATTTAATCATAGAAATATAATGAGGTATCATGTAACAGCTGGCGCAACACTATGTGTTGTATCCTCCACATAGAGTTTCAGGTTTCGTCTACGTGTTTCGATACATGTCTGCATCTCAGAAGATTGCAAGATTCAAGAGATAAATTATGTTTTATAAACAATGTTTGGGAGGAGCAGGTTCAAATGGTCTAACAGATCGAGAGGAGGCACATATACACAGCCAACTCACCTTGTTAACTACAGTTTTCTACATCACATAATCACCCGACTACTTTATCTTGGCTGGTTCCTATTCCCAGCTGGGGATAGGGGGGAATTTGGGCTAAATTCCGATCTCCCCTTGGACAGCACGACAAATACGCTTAATTTACTCTTTTAGTCTATTTTTGTGCGCGTTAACTTTTGAAAGCAACTGCCACAGGTGATCAGACATTATTTTCTTCTTTTTACTTTAAAATATTTTTGCCATTTCTGCCTTTTCATTATGATAGGACAGTGAGTAGACAGGACGCGAGGTGAAAGAAAGATTGAGATTGAGATCGGGAAAGGGCCAACCGGAACCGGAATTCGAACTCGGGTCACCCAAGCTTGCCACAGTGACCGCCTGACTGCAATGTTTTATTCGATAAAAATATATGTTTAATATTATTTTATTTTTTTTATATTAGATTTTCTGCATTTAGCTGGGAAGCACTTGGCAAAAAATAAAAAATAAAACATAAAATTATTAACTATTTAAAGTGAGTTTTTTCCGTAAGCAATATTAAGTATGGAAATTGCCATGTACATGCAAATAAAATAAACAATACATTAAATTAAAGATAATGTCATAATTCCCACAAAGCCTTCAACAACATTTTTAGAAGGTTAATTAATGAATTTAGAATGACCCATGTAGATGTAAATATACATTTTTGGGTGGAAATAGAGGATGAAGAATTATAGACTGTGAACATGAACGTGTAAGAGGATTTTGCGAAAGAGCAGGAGACAGGATAAAGGATTAAATCAGATGTAAATCAGGAAAAAGTATGAGAGATTAAATATTTCTCCTTGTCTACTGTCTAATCACACAATGTTGGTTCATCAATCCATTGTCTAAATAGAAAAAATTAATATAGTTGTTGTGGGACTAAAAAGAAATGGATTTAAATTTTCCTTCAAAAATTAAGTTATTAAAATGACACTGAATATGGATTGTTTGGAGAATAATTTTTCTTGTGACTAAAAAATAAATAGAGATTATTAGAATCAACGTTTTTTTAATAATTGCGTCTGGCATTGTAAAATATTTGCCATAATAATTTGACATCTATGCAGCGGGAGGTAGACTGAGAACCTACATATGAATGAATGAGTGAGAGAGAGAGAAAGATGGAGGGACAGTATTAGAGAGAAACAGATTGAAAGAGAATGAATGAAAGAGATAGAACATGAGCGAGGGAGAGAGAGAGAGGAGGGGTGAGTGATGTCCAGAGGAAACACACAATGTAATTTTCTGCAACAGAATCTAAACAGACAGAGTGAGAGGCAGAAACACAAAGCCATAGAAAAGCATTAATGCTCATCAGTCGTCACAGAGAAAAATGTCTATGGAAGCAGGCAGCACAGAAACCATAGAGGTTCCTCAAGACAAGATTGTCAAAAAGGTAAGTGACCTTTGAGATTTATGTTGATATGCAGCACAACGGATCACAACAAAAAGTAGTGAATCTGGCAGATCGCCACTACAGTATATATATGTTTAACAATATATAATATTAAAAAAGACAGGCTTGATGTAAATTGTGCAGTTGATGTTTCTTAGGGTATGGCTTTCTGTAAAGGCTTCTGTACAAAGAAGGCTTTCTGTACAAAACTTTTGACCACAATTGAACCATTATTGCAAATATATATATATATACTGTATAAACCATATATATATATATATATATATATATATATATATATATATATATATATATATATATATATATATATATATATTTATACTATATTTTTATCTAATATCCTTGGTTGGTATTAGGGACTTTTTTCAAAATCTTTTACTGAAAAATACAGTCATTTGTATCAGAAAAATACAAATTTTTTAAACATTTTAATGGTAGTACAATGTATACAGTACTCTCTCTCTCTTTCTCTCTCTCTCTCTCTCTCTGTGTGTGTGTGTGTGTGTGTGTGTGTGTGTGTGTGTGTGTGTGTACACATTGGGGACTTCTTTCAAAATCATTAAATAATCTTACTGACCCCAAATATTTTAATTGTAGTATATATAACACTTAGATCAATGTAAATAATAGTGTGTCTATATGTATTTATATTTATGCCTTGGTGGGTATTAGGGACTTAAGTATATGTATATACACACACACACACACACACACACACACACATATGTATACATATAAGTTGATAATACCCACCAGGGCTATTCGATTTTTTTTTTTTAATATAATAAAACAATAGTGTCACATGACACGTTACAGAAAACAAGTATTTGTGTCCTTGTCACAAAACCCCACAGTAATTGATATGTCATAACTAATCGCGATCTCCACTTATCATTAATGGAGCTCAAATTTGTTCATATGCTTTCTGATCAAATGCTCTTTTGCTCCATGTAGGGGTCCTTCAGGAAGAATATAGAGAGGCTGAGGAGATGGAGCACCTCTTCGAGTGGCGGGAGCTTCAAACGGCCACCCAAAACCAAAGCCCTCAGTCTGAACTCGCCCACTGAACCTGAGGCAGAGCCCTTCAGACGAGCGACGGAGCGCAGGAAACTCAGACCCATTGTGGCATCTGTCTTTGGTCAGGTATGGACTGCTGTGTCACAGAAGCAGTTATTCATTTTTTTTGTGTTGTGCTGAGCTGAACTGTCATATTGAACCATAATCTTCATTTAAACAAATGTTTTGGTCTGCTTAACTCTGGTGTGGGTAATTAAGGATGGTATTTCATGCAAAAGTGGTTCTTTATGAAATGCTTGATGGTGCAATTTACACTTTTGAGCAAAAACACTTGAACTGAAAACTCTCTCTATTTATTTTGATGATGGAGACTGTGAACACTATTCAAAATCTGTTCATGTGTGATTTTAAAGTCTGGATTATGTGCAGTTTTGTGCTTGGGTTTTACGTTAAATACATGTCTTTCTATCTGATATTCGTTTTCAACAGAAATCTCACTTATGAGCCGCTATGACAGGATGGTTCTCCATACTGAACCTCAAAGTTTGCCACACAAAAACAAAAAAACAGAAAACATACCATGAACCTTTTCTTCTTATAAACAGTTTTACCCAGATCAAATCTGATGCCTGAAAAATTGTATTCAAACATTTGTATTTAATAGTTGTACTTATTGGGAGCTAAAATATTGAATGTGTCAGGAGGAAGAAGAAGACAGTCATTATTGATGTTCATTGCAATTTTATGCATAAAATTGTTCCCTTCCTCATTTCCTCACATTTGCTATTCCCAGCCAGCAGTCCATTCAATTTTAAATCTTTCACACAACAGTAATCATAATAATCATTTCCCTACAAACTCTCTGCTTTCAGGGGATTATGGGGATGTGCTGGATGAACAGGTGAAAGTGTATTATGTATAATCTACTATTGCTCACACCTAATTTTTTTAAAGCATTTATTCACAAACATAATGCATACAAAACTTGCACAGTTTGCAATTAAATACCTCAGATAACTAAAGCCCTGACATTCTAGAAAGGTTACTAAATTATGCTAATGAAAATAAAAGTAATAACAATACACACACACAAAAAAATGCAAATCTTTTGGTGTTTTAGCATCTAATAATAATACCTAATCTTATGTTAAAACATACGTCTGAGCGAGGGTAACTTGTAGTGAAGGGATTGAATCTTGGATATCATATCATTCAATCAAAGAAAATCAGCAATACTGGAGTGGTCGAAAGGAGGAAGACTGAAAGGCTGGGAGAAAAGAGTGAGGGATGAAGGAAAAAGAATAGGGCAGGATTATATGGGTGAGATTAACGACTCAAGAGATCAAATCTAAAAATCTGATTCACACAAGAACTCTCTTGTGAACACTCCAGCTTTGGCCGTCGTAATAATATCAGACACTAGATGTGGTGATCTGGTGATCTAGCTTTTTGATCACATGAATGTCCAACATCAGTAACTAAACCTTATGTTACTTTTGCTACATTTCCAAATAAATCTAATTCTTAATCCATGGACTGTATGCAAAAGTCCTCTATGCCAGACATTGAAATCACAATCATTTTGCTGAATTAAATTTAATATTTAACTATGTACAGGTAATTTTATGTCACATTGGATGGTATTACAACTAGTCTTTTCAGCTTTTTTAATTGGAAAATGAAAACCACATTCGCTATTGTTGAAGTGCTATATATGTATACACTCACTGTCCACTTTATTGGGTACATCTGTTCAACTGCTCGTTAATCCTAATATCTAATTTGCCAATCACATATAAACAACCCATTAAGGCATGTAGACATAGTCAACACGATCTTCAAAAGCTCAAACTGAGCATCAGAATGAGGAAGAAAGGTGTTTTATGTGAATTTAATTGGTTCCATGCTTGTTGGTGCCAGGCGAGCTGGTCTGAGCACTTCAGAAACAGATGATCTACTGAGATTTTCAGACACAGCCATGTGAGAGAAATGGAAAGAAAAGAGAAAATATCCAGTGAGTGGTAGATCTAGGCGAAAATTCCTTGTTGAAGACAATAATTGACAGACTTATAAAAAGGCAACAGTAACTCAAATAACCCCTCATTACAATATGCAGATGAGCATCTCTGAACATTGAACCTTGAAGCGTATGGGCTACAGCAGCAGAAGACCACACCTTTTGGTCGCCACTCCTTTTGGTTCACAACAGGAAACTGAGAAAACGTCTCAGGTTACGTACGTAACCATAGTTCCCTAAGAGGGAACGAGACACTGCGTCTTGCAGCCTCAGCTCCTAGGCATGCCGGCCTGTTCAGACACTGTTCAAGCTAACCCGCTTCCGGGTCGTGACGTGCCTTTATACTCCCGGGTCATGACGTGATGACGTCATCACGGCGACGTACACTCCCGCACCTGAGTTTGATTGTGCTTCAAGAGACATATAAACTGAAAGGTTCCCAATCGCGTCTCGACGCAGTGTCTCGTTCCCTCTTAGGGAACTATGGTTACGTACGTAACCTGAGACGTTCCCTGTCAAGGGAACTCGCACTGCGTCGAGACGCGATTGGGAACGAGGAATACCC
The DNA here is from genome assembly GCA_037043235.1 of Rhodeus uyekii. NCBI lineage: Eukaryota > Metazoa > Chordata > Actinopteri > Cypriniformes > Acheilognathidae > Rhodeus > Rhodeus uyekii. Next base: position 342,032 of record JAWRVZ010000110.1, read on the forward strand.
ACGCCGCCTCAGCGTACGGGGTATGCCAAGCGAAACGTAGCTCACTACAATAACGCCAATGATCCCAAGGCGGGGTTTAGGTCTAACTGGTAGAACCTAATAAAGGTATGCGGTGAGGACCAGCCAGCCGCATCACAAATGTCCGCGAGGGAAGCCCCTGCGAAAAAGGTTTTCGAGGCAGCCATGCTCCGAGTAGAATGAGCTCGGACAGACAGTGGACACTGCTGTCCTGCCAGCTCATAAGCTAAAGAAATAGACTCTGAAATCCATCTGCTCATAGTAGGCTTAGAAGCAGGGGAACCTCTGGGGGCCCCAAAACAGACAAAGATTTGGTCTGACCTACGCCACGTAGCAGTTCTGTGGACGTAGGCGTCCAGTGCTCGCACTGGACAAACCCTGTTCTTTAACTCCTGGTCATGATCAGTAAATGGAGGAGGACAGAGAGCCTGTAGCACTATGTGGCACATAGGACTAGACAGCACTTTAGGTACATAACCCGGCTTGGGATAGAGGAAAGCTTTAGCCAAGCCGGGCGCAAACTCTAAACATGAAGGGGCCACGGAGAGGGCCTGCATGTCACCAATCCTCTTGAGGGAAGAAATGGCGAGAAGAAAGAGAGTTTTAAGAGTAAGGTGCTTGTCTGAAATCTCGTCCAGCGGTTCGAAGGGAGCCTGGGACAAGGCCTGGAGCACCAGGGACAGGTCCCAAGGAGGCACCCTTGAACGTACTACAGGCCTCAGCCTCTGAGTGCCACGTAGGAAACGAACTATGAGGGGGTCCCTGCCCAAAGAGGCACCACTCAAAGGTACGTGGTAAGCAGCTATGGCAGCCACGTAAACCTTTAGTGTGGAGGGGGACAGCCCTGCTGCGAACCTTTCTTGCAGGAACTCCAGCACGGTGCCAACCTGGCAGGTAACTGGGTTCAGCTGCTTTTCGCAACACCAAGAAGTGAAAATCTTCCACTTCTGAGCGTACAGTTTCCTCGTGGACGGGGCTCTGGAGTGGAGAATGGTCTCTACAACCTCGGCTGAGAGACCAGACTCTATGAGCTGGGCCCCCTCAGGGGCCAGACCCACAGTTTCCACAGTTCTGGGTGAGGATGGAAAATCCTCCCCTGAGCCTGGGACAGGAGGTCCCTCCTGACCGGAATCTCCCACGGAGTGCCGTCTAGGAGGGACACCAGGTCCGAAAACCACACCCTGCCCGGCCAGCGCGGGGCAACTAGAGTGAGACGGACCTTCTCCCGGCGAACCTTCTCCAGAACCCCTGGGAGCAGAGCTACGGGGGGAAAGGCATACAGGGGTAGATTTGGCCACCCTTGCCTCATGGCGTCCAGGCCGAGAGGCGCTGGAAGATAAAGGGAGAACCAGAGTGGGCAGTGAGACGTCTCTCGAGACGCAAACAGATCCACTTGAGCCTGGCCGAATCTCTCCCAAATCTGCTCCACCACCTGAGTGTGGAGTCGCCATTCCCCGGGCCTCGGCCCCTGTCTCGACAGGAAGTCTGCCCCCAGGTTCTGGGCCCCCGGGATATATACCGCTCGAAGAGAGAGCAGTTCCCTCTGGGCCCAGAGGAGGATCCTGATCGCCAACTTGGAAAGTCGACGAGACCGGAGACCTCCCTGGTGATTTATGTAGGAGACCACCGACGTATTGTCGGTCCGGACTACTACATGACGGCCTCTGAGGTCGGGGAGAAACGCCCGTAGCGCCATCCGGACAGCCATCATCTCCAAGGCGTTGATATGCCAGGAGAGGTGGTGCCCGTCCCATAGACCCCTGGCCGAGCGGTCCCTCAGGACCGCCCCCCAGCCCGCGCGGGACGCATCTGTCGACAGCATGACGCGGTGACAGATAGCTCCCAGTGCGAGCTTCTGGGACAAAAACCAGTTCTGCTTCCACGGATGCAAGGCTCGAAGGCAGCGCCTTGACACCTTGATCAGACGGAAGGGGTTGCCCCTCGGGGAAAACCCTCTGGTCTTCAGCCACCACTGCAGGGGTCTCATGTGGAGCAGGCCGAGTGGGATAACACTGGACGCTGCCGCCATGAGCCCCAGCACTCTCTGGAAGTGCTTGACAGTGAGCAGCTGGCCTAGCTTGATATCCTGGACTAAGGACAGAACGGCGGCAATGCGCACGGGGGATAGCCGTGCAGACATTGACGCCGAGTCCCAAACAACGCCTAGGAAGGTTGTCCTCTGCACAGGAGAGAGGATACTCTTCTTGGCATTGAGTCTCAGCCCCAGCTCCTTCATATGCGCGAGTACGACATCTCGATGCCGGACCGCTAATTCTTGTGTCTGAGCCAAAATCAACCAATCGTCGATGTAGTTCAGTACACGGATACCAGTGGACCGCAGCGGGGCGAGCGCTGCGTCCATGCATTTGGTGAAGGTGCGAGGGGATAGCGCTAGGCCGAATGGAAGTACTCGATATTGGTAAGCCTTGCCCCCGAAGGCGAACCTGAGAAACTTCCGATGTTGAGGAAGGATGGAGATATGGAAATATGCGTCTTTGAGATCTATCGTCACAAACCAATCCTCGGACTTGATTTGGGATACGATCTGTTTCAAAGTCAACATTCTGAACTTCAGGCGCCTGACAGTCTTGTTCAACAGGCGAAGGTCTAGAATAGGACGCATACCTCCATCCTTCTTCGGAACTATGAAGTAGCGGCTGTAAAAGCCCGAATCTGTGGCTGAGAGAGGTACATACTCTATGGCCTCTTTCCTCAGCAATGATTCGACTTCTTGTTCCAAAACCCGAGCCTGCCCAGGGTCTACCTCTGTCCGAAGAACCCCCGCGAACTTGGGAGGGTTCGACCGAAACTGGATAGTGTAACCCACATGAATAGTGCGCAGGACCCACTGAGAAATGCCTGGCAGACGTGTCCACGCCGCCAGGAACTCCACTAGGGGTACCAGTCTCTCGAGACCAGTCTCTGTTCGGGTTTCCACTCCAGGCCGCTGGACCTGGAGTGGATGCTCTAGGACCCTCCTTAGAGGGGGCAATCTGCCCAGTGCACCCTGCCGGGGTGACAACTGGGGTAGACCACCTGGTCCCTGATCGGACTGGCTCTCTCGAGAAACCAGATCCACAGGGGCCACCGCAGGGCGTTGGCAGGCTGGTGGACCAACGGGGGGCTCCCTGCGAGGCCTGACACCATGATTGTCAGGGCCTCTTACTTTTAGCCTTCTTGCCCTGCAGAACGACCCTCAGGTCGGTCTGCCGGCCAGAAGGCTGAGGCTGAGGTTGCTGACCTGAAGCCCTCCCCTTCTTTTTCGGGGGGGGCTGACGAGTCGCAACACTCAGCTTCTGCCCAGCGCGGTATGAGGAGGTACTGGGCTGAGGATGGAACGCTGCTCTTGCTTGCGAACCTTGAGGGCGGCGTGGAAGGATCTTTTTGAACGCCGCCTCCTGCTTAGCAGCCTCCTGAAACCTCTCGACCGCTAGCTTAACCGCGTCGCCGAAGAGGCCAGGAGGCGTCAGAGGGGCGTCCAGGAGGATGTTCTTATCCTTTTGGCTGAGGGTAGTCAAGTTCAGCCATAAATGTCTCTCCGTAGCTACTAGGGCTGCCATAGATCGGCCAATAGAGGCGGCCGTCTCCCTAGCAGCCCGGAGAGAAAGATCCGTCGCCCTCCGCAGTTCTGCGACTGCTTCTGGCCCAATACCTCCCTCCTCGTCAAGATCTGCGAGGAGTTCCGCCTGGTAGGCCTGCAGCATGGAAGAGGTGTGGAGGCATGCTGCAGCCTGACCAGCCGATGAGTATGCACGCCCCACCAACGATGACGTAACCCTGAGAGGTTTGGTGGGGAGCACCGGTGCCTTTAGGGGCTGCGGTGAGTGAGGAGCCAAATGATTAGCCAAGGACTCCTCTACTCTAGGCATCGCCCCGTATCCGCGATCTTTAGCTCCCACTAGGGAGGCATAAACAGCGGTCTCGCTGTTATGCACCCTGTGGGAGGCGGGCCTATTCCAGGACCTCGACACCTCAGTGTGGAGGTCGGGGAAGAAAGGCAGACACCGGCGCTGAGGTGGTGCTCTGGACGGCAAAAAGCGCTCGTCCAGCCTGCTCTTTGGACGAGCATGCGTCCGCTCAGCCGGCCACTCGAGGCCCAGCCTAGCGGTGGCGCGAGTCACCACCTCCAGCAACTCATCTGACGCTGGTGAGGGGGCTGGCGGAACCTCCTCATCAGCGTCGATACTAACAACGTCCAGTTCCTCGGAACTGGATAGCTGCAGTATCGCCTCGTCAGGGTCGGAAGAAACCGCCACAGGGCGTGCTTCCGGCTCCCTAACGGGGCTAGATCTGCCAGGTAAAGGCGGAGAAAAGGCAAAGCCCGTCTCCGACCCCTCTGATAGATCCATCTGCGACCCCCATGATCGCAGCCGCCGCTGGGCCTCAGCCGCAGCGGGACCGGAACCACGAGGGCCGCTAGCCCGGGCAGTTTCCTCGAAAACTGCCAGGCGGGATCGGAGTGTTCGCAAACTCATTTGCAAACAGTCTGCACAATCAGTGCCCTCGAGCGCTGATCGTGCATGCTCCTCTCCCATGCAAGCTACACATAAGGCGTGTGTATCCCTTCCCGAAAGAAACCGGGGACAAGGGGTAACACAGCGCCGAAAAACTTGCTCCGCCATTTCAAACACTCCAACAGACACACGGTGAAATCCCTTTTCTTTTAAACTAGACTTGGGCTGAATCACACACACGTCTGCAATACACACACACGTTGAGCTTAGAGCGCTGTGAAGACACTGAAAGCTAACCCGCTTCCGGGTCGTGACGTGCCTTTATACTCCCGGGTCATGACGTGATGACGTCATCACGGCGACGTACACTCCCGCACCTGAGTTTGATTGTGCTTCAAGAGACATATAAACTGAAAGGTTCCCAATCGCGTCTCGACGCAGTGCGAGTTCCCTTGACAGGGAACTACCATTCAAACAGGCTCAACAAAATTGGACAATGGAAGATTTTTTTTTAAACAGGTTTAGCCTTTAAATGTTCCTCTTTATTTTATTGCCTTTTTAAGGTAAAGATTCTTACAAATCTGACACCATAAAATAATAAAAGATGCTAAATAGTTTGAAAGGACACAAAAAATACTTAAAGTCCCCACCTGAAATTTACACCCTCGTGATTGATCATCCAGCCAAGATTGGGTGTGTTTAGATGACTTCAAAATCACCGGACATCAGGAGTCTTTGTTCGTTAGCTTCTGGTCCCACCCAGAGTGATTTCGGGCATTCTGCTCTCTTAATCTTCGCTCTTCCCTTTGTTCCACACATCAGCGGACATCCTCAGCAACCAAGAACACAAAAAAACACACATCTCCGAACACACGCATCCATGGCTCAGCAGCCAAATACAGCCAATCAAATATTAAATATCAATCTTTAAATGCGTCTTAAGCTTATGTGCCCCTAATTAAGGCGTTACTTGAGCTCTTGCTGGCTCTCAAAAGTTATCTGTCCTTTATTTTCTTTCCCCCCTCTCTCTCTCTCTCTATCTATCTTCGCTGATCTGTGTGTGAATTCTGTGTTTAGATGTAGTGTATTAAAGTCCAAGTACTGCTCATGAATAAGTCACTTTGACGTTTGATTTTTGCTACATGCTTTTGATACTTTAAGTACTTTGTGGCCATAAGAATAATCATTCTACGAGTTCATAAAAGATTGTAAGTTCTTGTTTGGTGCACAAACATCTTTTTTTAAGTTCAAATATCTTTGAACTTAATTCAAAAGTCGAATCAAGATTAATTTAATCAATAATTAAATATAAATTACATATACATATTTCCCTTTAAGGTTGATTTATATGTGTATTTGATACATAATACATAATACTCGCCCCACAAGGATATTATCTTGGATACCTTTGAAGCCCTTAAGACCAATTGTTTATACTGTTGCTGAATTGTTGCCGTCTGGTCGGCACTACAGAGCACTGAGCACCAGAACAGACAGACACAAAAAAAAGTTTCTTTCCTCAGGCCATCTACCTCATGGACAGTTAAATACCCCCACTGGGCAATACAACACACTATTTATACTTATTTAACACACCAAAACACTTACACTGTTGTGTAAAAAAAAGTAAGGGAACACTTAATCATCGCAGTACAACGCCAAATCAATTAAACTTCAGGGATATCAATCTGTCCAATTTGGAAGCATAAGTGATTGTGAATCAGTTTCACATACATTGGTGCAAATTAAAGTAACAACAGGTGCACTGGAGAGGAAACAGCTAATTATTTTGCAGGTGCTGGCCATAGACAAGTGTTCTCTCTTTATTCTTCCTGACTGATTTGTCTTTAGTTTTGTGTTTTGTTAGGATGTGTTCATTGTGTATAGCATGAGGCAATACCTGCAACCCAATCAGGTTGCTCAAGCAATCCTGTTCCTCTAGGATGGAGCATCCATACGTGCCATCGCAAGGTTGGTTTGTTGTGTTTCCCAGTACCGTGAGATGTAGTTAAACAAGGAGAGCTGAACTGGGATGTAAAATAGCAACAATTTAGCAGCAGGACCAGCATCTGCTCCTTTGTGTAAGGAGGAACAGGAGAAACTCTGCCAAAGCCCTACAAAATGGCCTCCACCAGTCTCTTGGTTTGCATGTTTCTCACCAAACAGAGTTCAGCAGGGTGGCATGAGGACCTGACATCCTAGTGGGACCTGTGCTCACAGCTGTACTCACAGAGCAGGTTCACAATGAGCATATGTGACAGATGTGAAACAATCTGGAAATGCTATGGGGAACGTTATGCTGCATGCACCATCATCCAGAATGACCGCTCCCCCAGACCTAAATCCCATTAAGAATCTCTGGGACGTTATCGCAGGATAACGTCCTGCAACATGCTGTCACAAAGCTCAAATTCTCTTGAACTAGTTTCTTAAACATAACAATGAGTTCATGTTACTTATAAATGGCATGTTACTTATAAATAATGACGGCAGTTCTGAAGGTAAAAGAGGGTCCAACCTGGTACTGGCAAGGTGTACCTAATAAAGTGGCACTATGATATTGTAATATTGTATCCTCTTCCCAGACTCAGACTTGCAGTCTTATACTATGAAAATTCAACATGAAACATTAATTTGAAATTTTGATTCATCGAACATCAAAGTACAATAGTCTAAATAAATGCACTGTAAAATAATCATAAAATATTTCAATATTTATTGTTGCATCCATCCCCAGCCTTCAGTTGACATCCTATTTACCCGCTACTTTTGTGTCTCCCTGATGCTTATCTCTTCTCGTGTTTTGGCCTTAATCCATCAACAGCCCACCAATATACAGCAGACAATCCAAATCTCCTATATATCCCACACACATGTACACACAAAGTACAGAAGCTGTTTGAATCAACAGAAACGAGACGCTCTACATTTCAACATAGGTCAGTTGTCTGGCTGTTTCACAATAAAATAATTTAATCCACCAATCAGAGCTCAGGTCTCCACGGGTAACCCAATTAGGAGCCAACCTGTACAGCATAGCCGGCTGGTTCTTTGTTACATGAAAAACTATTATGACTGACAATCCTGTGAGCTATGTCTTTAACCCTTAAAAACCTAGATACATTTTTGTGGATTATGATTCTCTGGTATTTTTGGTTTGTTTTGTTTTTGTAGCCTATTTTAGCATCAAGTGCCATATATCATTTTAAACAGTTTCAATCTAGCTCATTTAAGGCTCCTTACCAGAATGCCAAGTAAAACTCCAGGAACAATTTGAGGACAGAACCTTTAGAAAGATATGCTTGAATGGGAAACTTTCAGCCTTTTAACAACTTCATCCCAACATTTTATACATCTTCGCTTATGTGCCTTTTTCCAGCCATCGCCCTTTTTGTGTACGGTTAATGCCATGTGCTGCTCATGATCACTTCTTACTTTTTATAATTCACAGATCTTTATTATATTTTACAACAATATTATTAGACAATGTGTTCGTGTATGTAAGAAAAAAATCACAAATATATTATAATAAAATAAAAAAGAAATCCAGTAGTGGTCAAAAGTGTGGTCCAATTATCTTAAGCCTGCTGACACTGTTGTTTTCTCTCCTTTGTATACAAGTAACTTTCATTTGGATAAAGAGTTCTGGGGACAAGTATATATTTTTTACATGCTAACCCAGATAGCACACATACATCTGTTAAAGAGCGCTTCATCTGGAAAGCATCTGAGAAACGTCTATAAGATTTCAGTTTTACACACATTCTATATCATAAACATCTTAAAGGCATTTTTTTAAATGTATATTTAACATCTGACGTCCTAGAAACGTCCTAGAAACATATTGCAGATGAGCAAACACTCAAAAAAAAAAAAAAGTCTTCCAGATGTAAACTGTACATCTGTAAATGTACTGTAATTTTAGACTTATGTATTAAAACATCTGGGTCTGCGACAAGGACAAAACAAAGAGAAATCTGCAACAAAAATAAAAGATAAAGGTATGGTTTAAAAGTTTTCAATACAGTTATAATACAGATATTTTCATATAACCAAAGAAAGATGTTAAAATATATAAGTTTTCATAAAACAAACATCAACCCCTGGTACACCTATGGAACTTTATTTATGGCAAATGGAAAGAGGAAAGAGACGAGGAAAGAGACTTTTTCAGGCACAGTTTATACTGGGTGGAGCACATTCAAATCAGCCTCCTCTACATGATGTGTGCACTTGCTGACTACTTAGCTTTCACCACCTGGACCATTTAAAAATGCTAATATGATCATTATAGTTTTATTTTTGTACATACAAAATTTGTATATGTAAAAACAAGTTTTAAGCATTTATTACGCATAAGCGTTTAGAACAAAAGCCCTTAAAAAAAAGACAAACACAAGAAGTCAGGTTGATCCAAACATTTGTCTGATAGTTATTTATGTATTTATGTAATGTAGTTCTTTTTTTATTTTTATTTTTTTATTACGAATTAATACTAAATCCTCACAGTTTTGCACATTTCTCCCCACAATCACCTTATGAAAAATGTCAAACATATCTTCAATATCCACATGGGTTCTATCACTTTGTGAACATTAGTGAATATGAAAAAGGCTTGTTTGGTGTCCTCTAGTGGTTATCTTTCCTTAATGCAGCTGCTGGTGGTAGATACAAAGGATTCTGAAGAAAGCAAAATATATGGCCCTAGGTTATTCTTTACTGAAACATTCCTGTTTTATAAATAGTTAACTAATAATTCGTATTTTCTGCACACTGCACAATTCACAAAATGTTCCCTCCTGAGCTTTTTTTTTTTTGTAAAATCTATGTGAATAAACAAAGTAATATTATTGAAATGCCATACTGCCATAGCTTTAGATCTATTTCAATATAATCTATTGGTAAATCTATAAGTTTGTATAATTCCAACCTTAAATTTGATTTTGAAATGTCTTTGTTCTTGTTAAAGAGAGTGAGAGAGAAATACTTCTGAAAAAAAATCAAAAGAGATTACATGGCAGTATTGCATGTGGGATTGAATACAGTAATACCTTTATCTTACTTCTGGGTAGGAGAGGTGAAAAGACCAAGAGATCTCTGGGGGGGGGGGGGGGGGGGGGGGGACATGTTTCATGCTCACCTTTGCATGTGTAAACCCATCTAATCTGGTTTTTCCTTTAATCTCCCACTAATTCCAAGAATAAGATCTCAGTCATATTTTCGGGATTGTGAGTAGTTTAAAGCAAAACAAACAACAATGTTAATGGGTTCTGGGACTAGTTGTGACACAGAAATGCATTAATTTATTATGTATTTAACTAAACAGTAATTCACTTTTGAAAAATTGTCAAACGAAATTACATAGGCTATAATAAATAATATGATAATATGACAAATCTTACACAATTTATTTTTTCCCAGATATTCAGCACAGTAAAAAATGTGACAACCATACACATGCACTGATATAGTGCCAAATGCCCTCGGATTAACCCTATTTTCAAGATCTTTTCACAATTGTCATTTTACATTTTGTGCAAAATTGAATTTTCAATAAAGCGTGTGCTTTAATAATTCTGCAAGTCTGCATAAGCCCCTCCCACTCTTGGACATTTTTTTGTCACAGTCAGCCACCACAGTGCCCTCACAGTCTTTATTGGCCAGGTAACAATTGTGTGTGTCACCACTGTGAACTAAAACCAATATTAAAGCATCTTAATACAGCCAGCCTAACTTCAAAATATGAATTGTCTTTGAATGAGTTCTTGTATTTTGTGTTTATAACATAATATAGTTAAGCAATATCACACAAGCAAGAGTGTTATTTTCAGCATACTGGTAATTACAAATATAATATTAATTTTATACAACAGTTCAATAAACAGTTGTTTAAATAAATTGACAATGTTTAGACATTGTAAATGTTGTCAATTTTGACTGTTTTTACACTATTTTGCCAACAAAAATCGTTCCAAACACAGCAGAAAAGTTGCTTTTCCCAGCAACACACAGTGGTGTTTTATTATTAAAAACTTAAATTATAAATAACTTACTCGATTACAAATCACTCATTACTGTTAGCGTAATAGTTTGTGATGCGGAAGGATGAGGACAGTAGGTTTAACGGAATCTCTCAAAAGAGTTTAAATATAAACAAAAGAAACACGCTTTGTGCAAAAACCTGGGAATACTAAACGTGAGGGTTTATGTACAGCAGGAGATAGGGAACAGGTGACGAGACTAACAAGGAAGTGAAGAGTGAGTTGAAGGAAACGACATGGGACGTACGAGGGAGTAAACAGGAAGTGAAGAGACACGACAAGACTGTGACAATTACAAATCATTAGAAGAAAAAGAAAATTATTTATATATAAGTGGCAGTGGATTTCCAAATCGTCCCTCTCAGCATGTTATCAAAGCATTTGGCAAGGAAAGCCAAAGGTCTTCCTGGGTGTTTCTCCCGCTGCTTTGAGGTCTTGAGGATGTACTTCTTTTGTTTTTTACGAGATTAATAAAGAATGTCTCGTCTTCCATCCAAAAATGCATCTATAAAGATGTCTTTAAAGGATGAACAACTTTTACGTATGCCAGGTGAACTGTAAATGCAGTTTCGTTGCAGTTTTGTGAAATGCCAAGAGAAAAGATAGCATATTTTCTGCTATAAAGATGGTGTCTGAAAGTTGCAGTTGGTCATCAGTTTGTGTGTAAATGTTTTTTTACCACAAGTTTATTTTATTGTTATAATTTTTTTTGAACATTCATCTCATAATAATATTTAGGCATTTATAATTGTAGTGTAAATGGATTTTGAATAATTGTAGGATGGATTTTGTTAATTCTGGATAATCAACAATATGTAACTTTATTTTTTATGAATATCTGTAAGTGGGCTACCCTTTTTTCACTTGTGAACGTGCTCCCCAAAATGTCTGTGCATTGCACTCACTCCATCTCTATTTCCTATGATTTCCTTCTCATTTTTCCTTATATACTTATTTATAATAAGTACTGTTTTGGCTTTCAGTTATCTTCTCTTCTGACCTTTTTGACCTCCAAACCTTGACACTATGGCTCATCCCCTTTCTTAAAACCGTTGGATGGCTCTCTACCTGCTCTTTACAATCTTTCTACAATCCTACATTCCCTTATCAGCACTGCCAGCTGCATTGCACTCACCATGTAATCTGTAATGCAGCAGATTATGAAGACCTTTCTCACCCCTGCCCGGCCTATCATTCACTCTCTCTCTCTCTCTCTCTTTCCATTCTCTCCTCATCCCTCCATCCTATTTTGTACTGTGCCAGAACATTCACTTGTAGTGCGATTAGAGTCACAAGGCAAAATGAGGATGTGAAATGCCAAGGAAATGGCAAAAGAAAAAAAGGAGAGGATTGAACATGCAGAGAGAGTGAAAATAGACAACAAATGCAAGATTCGATAGCATCAGGATTAGAGCGCTCAGAAAACTCACTGATCACAAAACACAGTGTGAATGTTTTTAGTGGTTTTAACATCAGTACCCATCACCTCTCGTTTAAGCAACTCCGCCCCCCTCTTGGGATATTCTGATGATGGGGATCGTATGTCGCAAAGTTTATGTAATAATCTGAGGACAGGAACCAAGAGTGAGTGATATAAAGAGGGAGGGGGAGAGACGACCAGAAAGAGTTGGAACAGTGAGAATTAGAGAAATACAAATGATGGGAGCAAAACCATCTAAAAGAAGCAGCATGAAGAAGGTAAGATATCAGTTTTTAATCGAACTTAAAAGGATGTAGATGTAGTCTGTAGTAGATTACTGTTTATTTTTTGGTGAAACTAATTTAGAAAATTACTATTCATGCTTATTTGCCAATCGACAGAAGGTTTGTGCGAAGTTAAGCTATTGAAATCTGCGAATTCAGTAGAGTTCGTAGAAAACTTAAAGGGACAGTTTCACCAAATCAAAGCAGTTGGAAATCATTTTTTCATGTTTTGATAAAAAAATCTTACCAAGGCTGCATTTTTTTCTTAACAAAATGAAGTAAAAACTGTAATATTATGAAATATACTATACTGTTTTCTATTGAAATTAACTTTAAAATATATTTATGTGACAGCAAAGCTGAATTTTCAGCAACAATTACTCCCGTCTTCAGTGTCGCATGAAGTCCACTTTCATTACAGTATATGGAGGAGAACAGGTCGAACATTCTGATAAACTTCTCCTTTTATGTTCCACAGAAGAAAGACTGACATTTGTTTGTTGAGAACTGTCCCTTTAACTGATTGTTTGAAGAAAAAATGAAGAAGAAGAATTTAATTGTTGGTATAGACAGTATAGTATCAGCAGGATGATATTTGACGTATAATTTCACCACATACAGCAGTGTAACATTTTCAGCATTAGAACTTGTCAGACTTTCTTTTTTTCTGGTGCATAATGAAATGGTTCCTTGTAAAGGGGGGCCCGTCCCTGGAAGGCAGCGGGCTGCCATTGCCCACCGCCATGTTAGATGGCAGCGGTGAAACGGCAGCGGAGGATGACGATGATGAAGAAGATATGGGGGACGGGCAGCAGTTTGAGGAGCCTATAAGTGCTCTGGTTCAGAACTGTACCATGCTACACAACATTGTGGGCCCTGCCTGCATCTTCCTCCGACAGAGTTTCGCTCAAGCTCAACTTGTATGTACACACACACACACACACACACACACACATACACACTTTTTTTAGACAATGCACAGCTACAGAAAATCAGTGTCAAAATCCCTTCAGGGAAATATATTATTATTGTCCTTTCCATCCAGTCAAATCCCCCATTATAATAATCCATAATCTCGCATTCCTGAAAAGAGGATCCTATGCAATTCATGAAGCATTTGTCAGAATGCATGGTTATAAAGTCAATGCACAAGTGACTAATTATGAGTGTGAACCAGTCATTTTTAGATTGAGTTGTCTGTAATGTAATATATATCTAAATGTGAAAACCTTTGAAGCTAGTTTTGGCGGAATGAAGAAATTAGTAATTTTGAAGATTGTAATTTAGATCCTGTAACCTACAATATTGATTAATGGGACCGAGACAGTGTAATTTCCGTCTATATATTCCATATACGCTTATGTTCTTTTTTACTCATGGGAGTATCTTGGTTAAACCTCTGGATCTTTATGCGTGTCTTTGCAAAGAGAGCTAAAATTGGGATTTTTCAACTACCAATGGTATTTCTATCAGATCCTAATGTTAGTCTGGTGGGTGGATGCGGATAAAAATACAAAACACTAAGAGAAAAAGTGTTCACCTGTGTTGTTTCAATAGTAGTTTAATGTTTCATATCAATGTCTACATCTGTCTGATAATCCCGGAATCCTTTTTGTGGGGATAGAAATTCTAGGGAGGGTGTAAGCTGCAGAAATTCCTGCAAAAGACAAAACCGATGGAAAATTTCCCCGAAATTGTTTGACATATTTATTTAGTTAAGCATTTTCCCCTTATAATACCACTATTCTAAAGTCTCATCTGATTATAGTAGGCTGAGGATGAACTCTCAGTGATGCTTTGGAGTGCATGTTGAACCGACTGTGTAAAAACGACATATTGTACGTTTGCTCCGAACATATGAGCGAGTACATACCTGATTTTGTGAACTGTGAACTCCATTTGTTGCCTGCCAACCCTTGTAATCTGTTCACCATAGTGACCCTATCTTACTGCTGCTTTCATCATGCTTGCCAATTCATGGTAGTAATCAGCCTAAATACTCCCCAGCTGTGTGAATATGTTCTGGCTGGCCTCTGCCAAAACACAAGCTCAGTCAATCAGATCAAAATCGAAATCACTCTACCATTTGTTATTATCTTACTTATGTAATGTGTAAATGTTGATTCGGATGAGATTTCATTGCTCTGCTGCTTGTTCTTTTTTTCTTTCCTTTTTTTTGTTGGAGTTATGCTGATAATATTTTAAGGGCTGAGTTTCTACATCTCCAAGAACAAGAATATCTGACAACACACATACGCTTTTCTATCTTTAGATAACGTTCAATATAATCCATATCACAACACTGTGATTGGTCAGTTTTGCTTCAGGTTCTCAATTTTATCAAGGGGTGATTACCAAAACTGCCCCAAATCAATCTTATTTATTGTCTTATAGGACTATATAAATTAGAAAGTATTGCGTTAAACATCATGTTAAAGCCATAACTATATCCCCAGCTCATTAATATAACCGTGGATTGCATAGGCCTAAAAACAAAATTTTAATTATACATTTTCATACAGTTGTGAATGAGGGAGGCATGTGACAATAAAAATGTGAAACATTAGTTAATCTCAAAATTGATTATTTTTTTTCAGAGGAAAATGTCATAATGGTTATTCAGGATCAGATTAAACATTCCCTGGAAAGGAGAGGTGAAGATACTATACATTAATTATTTATGTGAAGCTGCCTTTGTTTTTACCTGTGATGACCGGTAAACAGAGACTCATGTGTTCCATTCATTCATCCACGTGTTGATGCAACGGTGTGCAGGTGGTTGCCCTCAGCGATAATGACAGGTGTGTGTGTGAGGCTTGCTGGTACAATGTACTTTGAGTGGCAGTTTTACAGATTACAGGATAGATTATAATACAGGGTTCCCACGCTTTCTAACCAACCTTTCTACGATTTTTATCACATTGTTTGATGAGTAAATCTTTGTTTGTGTGTGTGTGTGTGTGTGTGTGTGTGTGTGTGTGTGTGTGTGTGTGTGTGTGTGTGTGTGTGTGTGTGTGTGTGTGTGTGTGTGTGTGTGTGTGTGTGTGTGTGTGTGTGTGTGTGTGTGCGTGTGCGCGTTGATTTATGCATGATTTATGAGGACACAAATTTGTATCATGTCATGAGTATTTCACTGATATTACAATATAAACATGGTTTATGAGGACATTTACTAAAATGTTTTATTGAAAATGTATTAAGTTTTCTGTGATGGGTAAATTTAGGGGTAAAGGAATGGAATATACAGCTTGTACAGTATAACCATTATGCCTGGAATGTCCTCATATTGATAGGAGCACTAACGCACGTGTGTGTGTGTGTGTGTATGTATGTGCTTGTCT
The DNA here is from genome assembly GCA_037043235.1 of Rhodeus uyekii. Taxonomy (NCBI): domain Eukaryota; kingdom Metazoa; phylum Chordata; class Actinopteri; order Cypriniformes; family Acheilognathidae; genus Rhodeus; species Rhodeus uyekii. The sequence goes on from JAWRVZ010000110.1 coordinate 357,590, forward strand.
ACGTGATTAATGTGCATGTCCTAATAGTTTGTCTTTGTATGTCTCTTTGAAATCTGTACTCACTATAGGACAGAGATCTACGGCCAGAGGAAATTGAAGGTACAGAAATATCCAACATCACTGATATGCTTTATTTCATTAAGAGCGATAAACCCTCCCACCAGCCAAAATAATATTGTTCCTTCGCTTATTGACTTCTCTCCCTCTTCCCACATGAATTCTTGCCATTACCTCTCTCTGTTTACATAAAAATCTACCTTCAGTCTCCTCTAAATCCCTTGGTATGATACATTTACAGAAATAATTCACAAAAATAACACTCCAAGCCTTTTCTTTGTTCTGTGGAACAGAAAAGGATAAAATAAAAAAAATCAAAGAACGTTCCATAGCTCTCATTTACATTTCTCCATAAACAAATATTGATAGTCTGAGCTTGACAGACTCTACTTACTAAATGTGAGTAACTTTGGATGAACTATTCCTTCAATAAATGATATGAGTGCTGTGCCTTTATCCTTCAGAACCCTTGTACTGGACCGCCAGATTACATATTAATGTCAATAAAGTGAGGAAGATGCTCTCTCTCTTTCTTTCTCTGCCTTCAGAGCTGAAAGAAGCCTTTAGAGAGTTTGACAAAGATAAGGATGGCTTCATTAGCTGTAAGGATCTGGGCGAATGCATGAGGACGATGGGCTACATGCCCACAGAGATGGAGCTGATTGAACTCAGTCAGCAGATCTGTAAGTATAATGTAACCTTATAATTATACTAAATTATCTCAGTTATACTCAGTTTTGTTCTAGAACAGACTCAGGAGCATAAGTATCTGACCCAATCATATGGGGTGTATTCATGATGCATTTTACAGGATCTTGTTTTATTAATTAGGTGGTGGTAGAGTGGACTTTGAGGACTTTGTAGACCTGATGGGCCCAAAGATGTTGGCTGAGACCGCAGACATGATCGGAGTGAAAGAACTGAGAGAAGCATTTAGAGAGGTTGGTGATCCATGCTTTTGAAAACTAATGTCTTTATATATATACAGCTATTATGTTTAGTATCTGCAAGATTTTGGGAAATGTTGTACAACCTTATAGGTTGTGTTTACTTAAACATACAGAAAAGCAGTAATATTGTGAAATTAATATTATTACATTTTAACTGTTACATGAACTGTTTTCTATTTTAAAATGTAATTTATTCCTATGAAGGCAAAGCTGAATTTTCAGCCTCATTCCTTCAGTTTTCAGTGTCACATGATCCTTCAGAAATCATTCTAATATGATGATCAATAAACATTTCTTATAATTAGCAATGTTCAACGCAGTTGTGACGCTTACTACTTTTGTGGAAACTATTGTCATTTGTTTCAGGATTATTTTTTTTTTTTAATACTTAACATTATAAATATATTTCCTTTCATCTTTTAGTACTTTAATGCGACCTAATCCTGTCCACCCTGAGATGTATACATTAGTGTTATATTTAAGACCATTTAAACTGAGACCAAGAATAGCGTGTTGAGACAAAGAAAAGACTACGACTTTGCGGGGTTGAGACCAAGACAAAAACAAGATCAGGAGAAGATAGTCAAGTCCAAGACCAGACTATCACTCCTCAAATTCATTGAAAGGTTTTTTTTTTTTATCTACTGTCTCAGAAATGTCTCATATTTAATGAATAAATACACTTAGAATAAAAAGACACTATAGAGTTGTACCAATTAAATCAGAGCTGGCACAGAAGTTGCATCTAAATTGGTACAATTACACTGGCATAAATAATGTTCAGGTTAATTTTTTGTTTTTAAATAACATTTTGAATATTGAAATGTGATGAAAAATTTACTATTTAAAACTTTCGAAAATGAAACGGAAATCAAAACACTTAGTGAGTGAGTCATAGAATCAATTATTAAAATCAATCCCAAGTCCTCTTATTCTGAAACGGAGACAAGACCGAGTACAAATGCGGGTGAGACCGACACAAACCTTTAAAAAAATGGTCTCAATACTAAAGCAGTACTACTCTTGAGTGCTACAACACTAGTAGACATGTTAGACTTTAAAATCGATTGCAGACAAATTGCCATATCACTGCCTAATGTACTTCCAAGTCTTCTGAAGTCACGCACTTCTGCAAACTAATCTTTTAATTGATCTCTTTCTCACAGTTTGATTCCAATGGTGATGGTCAGATCAGTCTGGCTGAACTGAGAGAAGCCATGAAGAAGCTGATGGGAGAGCAGCTCAACCACAGAGAAATTGATGAGATCCTCAGGGATGTTGACCTCAATGGAGACGGGCTGGTTGACTTTGAAGGTTAGACTTTGAAGTGGAATTGTTCTCTATAGATTCTCTAACTAATTTTTTTTTTTCATACTTTTTTGGATGTTATTCCATAAAATGTAGTTTTTAATGTGTGTACGATTGTTCAGAACTCTGCTAGGTTAACATGTGCAGATTAGCATCTTTGCGCTAGGCTCAAAAATATCTAAAATTGTCACTACCGAAACACCAATGACCGAAAAATGGAGATACTCCTCTGCAGATTGTAGCGCGGTGACGTCACGTATATTACGTGTTGCACGTCTCTGAAACCCTAAAAACTCTAACCCTAACCCGGTAATATATTAACACAAACGAACAACATAAATAATGCTTATTCACTTACTGCCATTTAATTGAATATCAGACTAACATCCACGTGTGAACTTAGGCGCATGCGCGTAAGTATGACGACTGTCACGTTTATGTTAGATTCACTGGACTCTTAGTTTACCTTCTCTGTGTCACATGTTCCCCGTTCCTGATCTCTGCGTCAAAATGCGTGACGTCATCGCGCTACAGTCTACAGCGAGGATTATTTGGAAAAATGTGGTGATGTTTTGTTTGTGACATCATTGTTTTACACAATCCTTTATTTGGAGGAAATAAACAACCCTAATCCTAACAAGTTTTAGTGCAGTTATGCAAATAGTGTTTTAGTAAGCAAGTTAAAATTCTGTAATGTGATGTGGTTGCTATCAAACCATTACAGCTACTAACGAAAAAGTTTGTCGCGGTCACGACCAAAACATGAAAAAACGTTTATACATTGAGTTATCAACTAAGATATGATAGTCTTTGGTTCGATGTATTTTAACTTTTGAATTCTTAACTTTGAAATCAGTATTATTAATATTATGCCTTTTACAAAGAAAGATTGAACAAATCTCATAAATTACACTTGAAATATTGTTAAGATTGTAATTGTTATTGATTTACTTATTAAAACGTAATAATAAAATAGCAAAAGATGGATACAAGGTAGATGTAAAACAAACTCTCAACAGGTATACCCTTCTTCTTGATAACCCTTTGTATTAAATTATATAATTATATCGGTAGTTACAAATTTGTAGAGAGAAAAAATATTCCAAAACTTTCTGAAATGCAATATGAGAATTAACTGTACAACTAGAAATGTGTCCCTTGGATATTACCCAATTTGCATACATGCAAAATGTTTAGAAAAAGACAATTTTTACCAAGATGTTTCCAACCAATTCTGTAGAATGACCCATATACAGGGAGTGCAGAATTATTAGGCAAGTTGTATTTTTGAGGATTAATTTTATTATTGAACAACAACCATGTTCTCACTGAACACAAAAAACTCATTAATATCAAAGCTGAATATTTTTGTATCAATATTTTAAGTAGTTTTTAGTTTTAGCTATTTTAGGGGGATATCTGTGTGTGCAGGTGACTATTACTGTGCATAATTATTAGGCAACTTAACAAAAAACAAATTTATACCCATTTCAATTATTTATTTTTACCAGTGAAACCAATATAACATCTCAACATTCACAAATATACATTTCTGACATTCAAAAACCAAACAAAAACAAATCAGTGACCAATATAGCCACCTTTCTTTGCAAGGACACTCAAAAGCCTGCCATCCATGGATTCTGTCAGTGTTTTGATCTGTTCACCATCAACATTGCGTGCAGCAGCAACCACAGCCTCCCAGACACTGTTCAGAGAGGTGTACTGTTTTCCCTCCTTGTAAATCGCACATTTGATGATGGACCACAGGTTCTCAATGGGGTTCAGATCAGGTGAACAAGGAGGCCATATCATTAGATTTTCTTCTTTTATACCCTTTCTTGCCAGCCACGCTGTGGAGTACTTGGACGCGTGTGATGGAGCATTGTCCTGCATGAAAATCATGTTTTTCTTGAAGGATGCAAACTTCTTCCTGTACCACTGCTTGAAGAAGGTGTCTTCCAGAAACTGGCAGTAGGACTGGGAGTTGAGCTTGACTCCATCCTCAACCCGAAAAGGCCCCACAAGCTCATCTTTGATGATACCAGCCCAAACCAGTACTCCACCTCCACCTTGCTGGCGTCTGAGTCGGACTGGAGCTCTCTGCCCTTTACCAATCCAGCCACGGGCCCATCCATCTGGCCCATCAAGACTCACTCTCATTTCATCAGTCCATAAAACCTTAGAAAAATCAGTCTTGAGATATTTCTTGGCCCAGTCTTGACGTTTCAGCTTGTGTGTCTTGTTCAGTGGTGGTCGACTTTCTGCCTTTCTTACCTTAGCCATGTCTCTGAGTATTGCACACCTTGTGCTTTTGGGCACTCCAGTGATGTTGCAGCTCTGAAATATGGCCAAACTGGTGGCAAGTGGCATCTTGGCAGCTGCACGCTTGACTTTTCTCAGTTCACGGGCAGTTATTTTGCGCCTTGGTTTTTCCGCACGCTTCTTGCGACCCTGTTGACTATTTTGAATGAAACGCTTGATTGTTCGATGATCACGCTTCAGAAGCTTGGCTGTTTTAAGACTGCTGCATCCCTCTGCAATATATCTCACTATTTTTTACTTTTCTGAGCCTGTCAAGTCCTTCTTTTGACCCATTTTGCCAAAGGAAAGGAAGTTGCCTAATAATTATGCACACCTGATATAGGGTGTTGATGTCATTAGACCACACCCCTTCTCATTACAGAGATGCACATCACCTAATATGCTTAATTGGTAGTAGGCTTTCCAGCCTATACAGCTTGGAGTAAGACAACATGCATAACGAGGATGATGTGGTCAAAATACTCATTTGCCTAATAATTCTGCACTCCCTGTATATAAAAGTAATGAGTAATTTATATATAAATTATACATGTAGATAGATAAACATATTCAAAAGCTATTCTTGCACTGGACAATAAAGATCCATTCTTGATAAGTTGTAAGAGGATGCTCTGCAAAGTCTTTTGCAAACCTGAAATACGAATTAAATGCTAATTAAGTACTAATGAATTAAATTCAATAATTCAGGAAACAGTTCACCTCTGATTATTTCTGTGTAGCGCATTGGTTTATGAATGACACTGCATGCGTTCATTTTAAATGAGAAATTAAATTAAATTCACTATGATTTAAAATTAAGTATAGTATTGTTTTGTTTTTTTGCATGGACAAATCTAACAATTTTTCACCTTACCCTCCACAGAGTTTGTCCGAATGATGTCTCGCTAACTTAGAGGACACATGACAAAAGGAGAGAACAATCGGTTTGCCAACTCCTAATGTGAAGAGTGAAATAATATGTCTCCTTTTTATTAAATACCTTATGTAATTAAACCACACTCTTTCTCCATACAGTACTTGTTTTTATGACAAAGAGGAAAACTATTCTAACCAACTAAAAATACTGTCAACTTAACAAAAACCATAACAAATGAACTTATTTTTAAGAGGTTTCCTCATCAGAATACACGAAGAGTACAGACCATAGTCTGTAACACACATCATCTATTAAAGCATGTTATAAAAACTAATTTTAACTACTGTACATGGTCATTGTGGACTGACAATGCAAAGGTAGATATACATCAGTATAATGTGTGTGTTTTGGAAAGTAAACCAGTGGCTAATGGGGCTAGAGTTCCTGTATGATGCTTTTAGGACTGTGTTTAAATGCTTTCCCTGTGGGAACAGGATATTAGCATGCAAAACTAGAAATCATAAAACTCCAGAAGAGTCTGGCATTATTGAACACAATTGCCTGGAGATTCCTTGTAAGAACCTGTTTCTGACACCCTTATGGTCTCCCTTTGCAAATGCTTGTGTTTAAACCAGTGGGTTCATTTTCTAACTATCTGTTCTTGCCAATAGCACTGAACTATATCAAATATTTACATATTTTTATTGTTATTTCTGTATTCATAAAGATTGTAAATATTCAATAACTATTTCAATTAAAAGGAATTCGTTTAAATCTATGACTGTTAACTATTATTTCTGTGCATTTGAATCTCTGAAACACAATGGTACTGAAAAGTCGTGAATACACAATAATCGCAATGGCTATTACTATTCCCTTTGTCATTTACAAAAGCTAAGGCCAAAACAGATCTGCATAATCATACGCATCTTCAAGTACTTCTATAGATGAAGTGATTTAAGTTAATACATTGATATGTCCTCTATCGAGGCTTCTAAAATGCTCTGTGAATTCTCCCTCTTTTTTGCCAGTTCTCTGCAGTGAAGAAAGACATAGACAGGATGAATGAAGGCCAGTAGAGTCAGGACAGTCAAGATGACGTTCACCTACAGAAATATAATATCATTTACTATTTTAATATTCAAGCAAATGTTGAAAATAGTTATAGGAATCTTTTGTTTGAAAACAAAATCATGCTTTGGACATAAAAAGCAATACTAATGGCATAAAAATTAACATTTATGAGATACACTGAAAGAATATTGAATAATAATTAAACGCCTAATAAATTTCACAAACGGCAAGTAACACATTGAATTAAATGTGAAATATTGAAGTAGAAAATCTGAAATAGTATTTTCTTGAATGTACTTCAATAATTTTTTTATTACATCTTAAAAAAATAATTGTTAACAGCGTGCAAAGTCATAATTTTCTTTTAAGTTTGAAATTATGAGGTAAAAGTCATAATTGTGACCTAAAAACATAGAGACTGAGATAAAAAGCCATAATTCCAAGGCAAAACGAATCATAATTATTACAGGGGAAAAAAAACGTTTTATGGCATAAGCATGTCATACTTTTTTATTTTTTGTGTCATAATTATAATGTATCAAAGCATGATTTCTTTGGCTGAAATTGGTTTCTATAGGCATCAACATTTAGTATTTTAAACCTTAAATGGGCAAAAGTATAATTGATTAATCTCATTACATTAGATAATAAAATATTAAATGAAGTGGAATCTGCAAAGAAATTATGTAAAGACATTTTCTCAGATTCACATCAACATTTATAAACCAGAAAATGTGACAATATTTATTGTCTTAATTTTGAACACAACAGTATCTTAGTACCTCTTTTTGTGAAATGTTTTGCTTGTGCTATATATTTATTCATATAACTAAATGCCACTTGTTTGTTTTTTTGTGAGTGTGCACAAGTGTCCAGATTCTTTTGGGGCCACTGTATATGAGTGATTTTCTATTTGACACAGTGGTGTGAAAATGAGGTATTTACATAGAAGGGGTCTCCTCCAAGAACCTTGTTGAGGGCGAAGCAGGGATACTGGAGCAATGATACCACAGCTGATAAGGACATCGTTAGCCCAAACACCTTTCCAAAATGGTGGGCAGGAAACCTATAAAAATTTGGATTCACTGCTCTCAGTCTGCCATTCTAGCGACAATCAAGCTATTTAAATCAGCCATTTACTTACGCTATGCTGATGAATGCAGTATTCCCTCCATACAGAAAAGAGCGGTTAAGGACCTGAAGGATGAATGTGGCGTACTGGAGAGGAAGGAAAGGAATGCTTGCACTGATGGAGAACAAGAGGCATTGCAGAGGGGTGAGGAAGAGAGACAGAACGGACGAGTGCATGTCTGCTTCCCGTTCTGACACGCCTGCAAAAAGATGGGGGAATGAGAAAGAAAAATGGATCTGGTCTAAACGTGCGTTGTTAGATCTTCACATTTCTCTGTCTACTGACCTGAACCTAGGAGTTTTCTTTTGTGTCTGTCCATTAGCAGGCCATTCCAGGGAGCACAGAGAACTCCACAGAGCTGGGTGAAGGCAAACGCATTGGTGTACTCACTCACTGAGAATGAAAAAGTGATAAAGAAATCAGTCATAAACTGCACTTATCACAGTAAGGCTTTTGAAAATGTTCCTGCCAGGTGTGTTACCATTCAGAATTGTATTGACAATTGAACTAAATCAATTAAATTGTTGAATTTGAACTGATGTAGCAAAGTTTAGTTTGATTGTTTGATTGGATTATTAAATCCATTAAAACTGTTGTAATCATAGTTTTTATTTATTTTTTGTATCTATACATCAAATTTTCTACATTGATAATAATGAGAAATCAACATATTAGAATGATTTCTGAAGGATCATGTGATAAAATGATGCTGAAAATTCAGCTTTGCCATCATAAGTGAACATTTTAAAACATATTACCAAAAAAAGTTTATTTTAAATTGTAATATTTCACAATATTGCTGTTTTACTGTATTTGAACATATTCAGCTTTTTTGCGCAAAAGCAAATTTAAATATTAAATATTTTAATGATTCCAAACTTTTGATGGGTAGTGTGTGTAAACACATTTAAAATGTAACAATAATATATGTATATTCAAATATAATAGTTTATATTATATATATTTATTTAATATATTTATATTATATAAATATATTTTATAAATATAAATTTATTTTATATATTATATAATATGTTTATATTATATTTATATAATTTAATAGTTCAATTAATCCATAGTGCAAAACAATTTGTTTACCAACGACTGGGTCTTGGTTGGCCAGTCTGTTCAGCATTGGATTCAGAGTTCCAATGAAGAAATAATGGCGAAGCTGCATGACCGACAGCCATATGAGGTGCCACAGGAAGAACCAGGACAGAACACAGCTCCTAAAACTGTCTATAGAAAAAAGATGCATCTATTTAAGTCAGCAGTCTTATTCCTCTCATTTTCTACCAAAGTGAGATCTATGGTCTACCTAACTAAGATCTCCAAGCAGCACCTTTCTCAGGGTTGTCTGTTAGCTGTAGTAAGTCCGTTTCCAGTGGCTCATCATCTACACCTCTGTCTCTGTCTGAACCCGGCTCTCGCGTTGCCTCATACTCCTCAACGTTGTAGCTATTTGATTTAGCACAGCTCATTCTGTAAATAAGGATTTGCATTTGAGTTATCATGGATAAAGATTAAGAGTATGAATTATGTACTATAAATAATGGTTCCATGAAAAACCTTTAGCATCCAGTAAACCTTTCCATTGCAAAAAAGTTTCTGTAGATTATTAAAATGTTCTTCACACTAAGAAAAAGTGGTTCCTTTAAGAACTGACCAAAAACGGTTTAGTCTTATTATATGTACTATATATTTAATATCGAGTATATATGAGTATATACTATATACTCGATATTAAATATATAGTACATATAATAAGACTAGACTGAACTATGTAGACACTAAATAAAAATAAAGGTTTATATATAGATATACTGTTTATTTTATCTGTAATAATGTGTAAAATATATGGACATATATGGAATTTTCTTTTGCAAACAATATAAAAGTTTCATACACACCAGAACTTGGCTTATATTTGCTTTCATATTTTTCTTATATACTTACAGTTTGGGGTCAGTAAGATTTTTAATGATAAAGAAAGACTCTTATTCTCCCCAAGGCTGCATTTATTTGATCAAATATACAGTAAAAGCAATATTTAATTTATATTTTAATATGTTATAAAATCGCATTTATTTCTGTGATAAGCTGAATTGTTGGCATCATTACTCCAGTCTTCATTATCACATGATCCTTCAGATTTTATTCTAATATGCTGTTTTGCTTTTTTTTTTTTTTTTATTATCATCAATGTTAAAAACAGTTGTGCTGCTTAATATAATTTTGATGAACAGAAAATAACAGCATATATTCAAAACAGAAATATTATGTATGTGAAGGTCTTGTTTGAAATAATGCATTGCTAAATACAATTAATCATTTTAATGGCCCAAAACATTTTAACAGTAATAACTTATTACTTATTATCCACTTATCGTTTCACTCACCCATATTTGTAGTTATCTGGGATGGGGTGGGGAATGTGTGATTTTGGCATGAGGAACAGAGTCCGGAGGAGATGAATAAGATTACAGGCAGAGAGGAAGAGGAATGAAGAGCGAAGAGAGACCCCTTTCTCATAAAGCACCTTCAGAAATGGTTATACAGGGTTTCATGGATAAACAATATAAACAGCTGACGAACACACAATGAAAAACTTTTTGTGTGTGCGTGTGTGTGTGCACGTGTGAGATTCTTACCTTAATAATAAGGAAGATAATTGATGAAGAGTCAAAGGCTCCATTATAGAGTGTAATAATGGTTGATCTATGAGTGCCAAAGAGGTTTCCTACCTGTAATGAGTATTATTGATATAAGCAATTTATCACACACTTAATGTACTGCATATATTAAATACAGTACAGTATAATCATTCATAAACATACTTGCATATTTGTCATTAGAAATAAAATACCCCCCACAGCTATGAAGAACAGACCAGGAAAAAGCAAAAAAGAGATAGCTGTTTGGGGGAAAAGAGAGAACGATTAGTCACATCAAATAAGCCATGACGTGATTATTACGGTAGTTAACTTTACCTTTATTGGACAATGCCACAATAAAAGTGCCGATGGTGTAAAGAAATCTACAAAACAATGATTATTTAATTGACATTAGTATTAAAAAAAAGGTTCACAATATAATTTACCATATTGACCTGTTCCAATCATACATTTTAGCAATCATTATATTCAAAAATCCTGTAAAAACAATGCATGGAAATGGTATTTTAAAAACTCGATTTTTGTGAAATCAACTTCAAATTTGGAACACAACTTGGTTATCCATTTTACAGTCCAAATTTTGAACAATATGTATTTTGTTTTAAACCAAATTCTGAGGACTTTTGCTTTACAGTAAACTTGTTTTATACTTTTGAAATAATCTTTTGCAAATAGGAGAGACTATATCAGGCGTATTCAAAAGCATTCATGAATTAAAACCATTTAAATTCAGATCTATGCCAAAAAAGGAGTTAATAAACAGGTTAATTGGTCAAATATTTTTTTGTGGTGATTAATTGTTTCTCTTTATATAAGTTTTGTATAGTACAAGTGGACACTAACATTACACAACAGCTTACATTTGCAAATATTTCCAGCAGAGACAACGAATTTTACTTGGGTTTACTTGGCTTTTTAATGGCTGCAATGCACAAAGCCCTGTTTTTGGAGTCCAGTCAAACACCCACGATGATTTCTACTATCTGCTTAAAGCACACCCCACTCTCAGTCAGATAAACTTCCTGCCTCCAGAGACACAGTAGTTCTGTTAATTCTTGTCTGACCTCTATTTTAAATTGTACGAGGGGCTAACTCACATAGCCAAAAATCGCGTTGCCATCGTGCCAAAGTGGTCGTAGACAAATCCGTTGGGCAGAGTGAGAAAGTTGTTCATGAACGAGGCCACAGTAAAGACCAATGAGAAATTCTCATCTTGCAGACTGCAATCTAAAACGAAAAACAGATAAACGGGTAAACAGACCAAAGTGAATAAAGTGAAGTGAACCATCTAATACATTAAAAGCCACCATTGTAAATGAACTCACCTGAGGCAATTTCTTTTCTAGCATTTGTCACATTGATGCATAGATTGCTGAAGTAGCCATCTGTCTTGAGGACAAACACGAGAGACGCCCAGCCAAACACGATTCCAGCGAAACACAGACACTCCAGCAGTCCTGTAGCCAGAGTCAGCTTGTACCTTAACCCCATCCCAGCATCCTCTGCGTCCACACCGTCAGGGTCAGGAACACTCTTACATCTATCCACTTGTTTAGGAAAGTACATTACATGCTTGCCAGTATATCCATTTCAATTCATTTTAATTTTGAATGCATTGGCCTTCTTCTCTAAACTAATTGCTGATCAGTTTCTCTTGTTTGTACGCTGCATCTTGCTCATATTTGATCAGAAACACACCCCACAAGCCAATGGTTGAGATAAAGCTTGCCACGTGTTTGAACTAAACTTAAGTTTTGCATACTCTTCTCAAGGGAGGGAGCTATAGATCTGCTATTGAAAACAACTTGACAACATTTAAGGAGCATGTATAAAGATTCACTACAGGAAGGAATTTATTAATATTAATACTAGCTATTTGTGTGATCCTATTCGTGCATGTTTGTTCTCAGCATCTTTGTATGCTACTATCCTTTGAGTTCGTAGGCCTATACTTAAAATTCTCACCCTCTTTAACCGTGCATGTGTCTGAAGTTTCAGCAAAACTGCAAAAAGAGACAGACAAAGCAATGTTTTTGGTCAAAATATACAGAACCAATACCATGTAATCAATATAAAGGATTGTAATTGGTCAGGACTGAGCGGAAAACCAAGTGTTTTTTTAATAATGACCGCTAAATTGGATATTTACCTGTGCTACTTTCACATCACTTTTGTCTTTTTTGCATCGCAAATTACACTCTTTAACTAGCACCATCTTGGGGTCATAAACCACACTGTCTGTAATAAAAAATATCTCAGAGGCGAACATATTGATAAATGGCTATACGTTCTGGAATTCCCAATCAAATCAATAACACGAAATTGTGAATTAATGAAATGTTTACAAATGAAGTTGAGTTGCATAATAATAATAATAATAAATTAAAAGTGTAAAAGGCTATTGTTGCGGCATTCGTTAGAACAATTGGTTTCTATGCCATTTTTATATTTTATGTTAAAAAAAAACATTTTTTTTTAAATTAAACATGCCATTTTAAACTCGGTTAGGGGCAGTCATAGCCTAATGGTTAGAGTCCGACTGGCAAACCAGAGGTCGCTGGTTCAATTCTCAGTACCGGCAGAAAATGACTGGGGTGCCTTTGAGCAAGACACCAATCCCAGGTGCCACAATGGCTGCCTGCTGCTCCAGGTGTGTCACGTTTGCTGTGTGTGTGTGTGCACACTAACTTGGATGGATTAAAAGCAGAGATCAAATTTGGCCTTCACATGTCACTTAAACTTAAATGTTGCAATAGTCTTTTCTTCCATGTTTTAGTGTATATCAGAGTGAAACGCTTCTCGGACAAAACATAACAAAAGTGTAGGATTGATTTTGTCCATTGTGAATTAATTGGATGGTTGTGGTTTGCTAGTGTGAGTGACAGGTTGTCCTGCCCTCACGCCAGTAAATGTGTCATCAGAGACGAGATGCTATTTTGATTAAAGATATTTTTTAAAGCTGTGAACGCATAAAGCACTCATAATAAATAATGCAATATTCCCTTTAAAAAAATAGAATTGTCCATTTTGATGTCATGGTGACTTTAAGATCGGATGAAGGACCTGCACCTCGACACAAGCACAACACAGCCCTGAAGTGTATTAGACCCTCCCCTGTGAAGGCCTCATGAATCCGATCTCCAACCAGATGGAGCTGGATTCAATATTTTGAGTGTCCCAATCTCAGTCTGACTTCTGACTTAAAATGTTGTCAATATAATACTCATGCACTGTTTGTTTGTTGGCCAGAAGAGAACTGGTCCCCCAATTGAGCCTGGTTTCTCCCAAGTTTTTTTCTTCTCCATTCTGTTCTTCATTCATTCTGTCAACTCCAGGAGTTTGGGGTTCCTTGCCACTGTCGCCTCTGGCTTGCTTGGTTGGAGACACTTAACACTTAATAAATAAAGGTGACTTGGCTTGACTTGAACTGAACTCTCATGTCCACATTTAGCCAGATATAATAACAGAGATCCTGACGCAAAACAGGTTTTTACTATCACCCTGTACACTACCCATTACATAATTGTGATTTAGCAGTTAAGACATGCAGTGTCTACTTTTCTTGAAATGTAACATTATGGTAAAACTGAAGTTTATAAGTGATGGCACACGCGCGCGCACTCTGTGGACAGTTAATCCAGATTACCATGTCTGCGAGCTCTAATCTCTCTAACAAGAACAACCGCTTTCCTCGTCCACCGTTTTCACGGATAATGTAAAAGATATAACAGATGCATGTGATATCCGACATAATCATAAAAGAGCGTAAAATCAAATTAAAGTAAAACCATCGAAAATGTATTCTGTGGGTTCCGTTTCCATTCCAGTCTTGAGCAATAATACACAAAGCCTATGGGCATCAGTCAAGTAATCGAAATAAATTATTAAATAGTTTGTCCATGCAAAAAAAAAGTATGTTTGCGTAGACATCTACTCACAACGGCCCTCCGTCACGTTGATGTGAATGACGTAATTGTCGAAGCTCCTGTAAATTCCCGTTTCGAGCTCAACAACAGTGCACGTATGCGCGTTCATGAGTCTGGCAATTACCGGTACTCAAAGGTAATCACATGTGAACACGAACATGTTTAGCACAATAACACACATATATTACAGATTTGTCAGCAACAGACTCACACCAATTATTATTTTAAAATAGTTACATACTTAATAAATACTAAATGCAGGACTAGATTTTTTTTTAATTTTTTTTTTATGATACATATATACAGGTCTTGCGAAAGCTAAGACAAGGTTAAATAATGGACTTGCAGTTCCTGACCTACATGTACACTGCCTGGTTGGACAGAAAATGTTATCTAGTGGCCATCTGGCTCCCTCTTGTGGATTGACATTAAATCTGTGTGTGTTTGATCACGAGTGTTTGTACATGTGAGGCAAGTGCTAAAAGAGTATCTAAAAAAACACACTTGTTATTTAAGAAAAAGGTGATGCTCTGGTTAAAATGTATTTGTGTGTGCAAGAGAAAACCTGGACAATAAAATAAAAAGGTTTTCTGAAAATTGCCCTGTTTTAGCACAGAAAAAAGACAGAAAAATAAACGTTTCCTTACAAAAATAGTCTAAGTTATACTGAAAACATACTGATAAAACATACTATAATACTGAAACAAAACAATTGTCAGGATTATAGAATCATCCA
Organism: Rhodeus uyekii; assembly: GCA_037043235.1. NCBI lineage: Eukaryota > Metazoa > Chordata > Actinopteri > Cypriniformes > Acheilognathidae > Rhodeus > Rhodeus uyekii. Next base: position 372,629 of record JAWRVZ010000110.1, read on the forward strand.
ATAAGCACCTGCTCTGTTAAGGCCAAACTGTTATACATTGATCAATATCTGGAAGATGACAATGATTTTTAGCCAATGAGCTAACAAACATGTAGCTGTCAATAAAGAGAAATTTTCATGCCAGTAATTATTTGGAACATAGACTATGCCTCAATTAAACAATATTTTGATCTGACATCAGTACTTTCTCGTGCAACTGAGTTTAGGAAGAGCAGAAAAGAAAAACAATTAGCCTACCATGTTTTCTTTGTAAAACTTTAATATCACCTCATTCCTTTATGCATTTGACAGACACTTTTTATCTTAAGCGGCTTACATTGCATTCAAGGAGCACATTGAATCAGTTCTTGCTTTCCCAGGGAAACAAACCTATGACCTTGGCGTTGCAAGCACCACACTCTACTGTTTGAGCTACAGGAAAGCAGCCTGCGCTTGTAAGTTACCATGAGAGAGGCCCCGGTGTAGTATCCTCGGATGGACACTAGATAGAGCCAAGAGAATCTGAATCAGCCCTCTCACCACTTCCCTGCTCTGTTCAACATCATGAGTCATGCAGAGTTTGATACACTGATTTCATACACTGCCACATGTGGAAGATATAAACATTCTGCATTCTCTTCTTGTAAGCTCAATGAAAACTGATAATCAGCTTTTTTTGGAGGTTTTTTCCACTATACTGTCTCAGTCCATGCAGCTGAGTTTGCATTCAGGTTGTGATGTAAATATAAACCTGTAATACTTTAACTGCTGGAACAGTGATGAGGCACCTGTCACCTGCCAGAATCCTCTACCAAGTTCTGTCCTGAGACATTATGAACAATACTAAATGGTTGCTTCCTTTTAGAGTCGGCTAGAGTCTCGCTCCGCTTTGGTGACAGTCTATTTGATGATGTTGACTCTCAGGGACTTTCCAAGAAATGCTGAAAATGTTGCATTTTTACAGCAGAACTGGTTCCATATTTGTGTTGAAGATTCTCCACTGAATTTAAAAAGAAACTGTTTGAGTTCAAGGCCACTATAAGTTGTCTTGCCAGTACTTGCTTATTCGTTTTTTTTTTGTTGTTTTTTTGTCAGTCTTTGAAATGGTCATGGATTCCACTCTTGTGGCATTCTGAGAGAACATCGGAAACTATTTTAAGCAGGCACACGCAATAAACAATTGACTCAAATGAACATTTGTTCAAAGCTTTGGGGTGGGGGAGATTTTATGCGCACAATGCTGCATTTGTTTTGCTGCAAAAATACAATATACAGAAATATTGTACAAAAACAAACAAAAAAATGTTAAAAAGTATTACAATTTGGAAGATCTGTTTACTATTTTCATATGTTACAAAATGTGATTTATTCCTGTGATGGCAAAGCTGAATTTTCAGCATTATTACTAAAGATCATTACAGTCTTCGGTGTCACATGATCCTTCAGAAGTAATTTTAATATGATGATCTGCTGCTCAAGAAACATTTCTGATGTTGAAATCATTTGTTCTGCTTAATGTTTTTGAGGAAACTGTGATACTTTTTTCAGGATTCTTTAATGAATAGCAAGTTCAAATGAACCACATTTATTTGATATAGAACATTCTTGGAACAATATAAATGTATTTGTCAATATAATGCATCCTTGCTGAATAAAAGTATCCAATTCATTCAAAATATATATTTTTTTTACTAAAGTCAAAACTTTGAACAGTTTTATATGTTGAATGACCTCAGACCATGGGGCTTAAAACTGGATAATGCAAAAAAAATTGCCGAAGTTTGCCATAATAAAGAAAAAATTATGGCAAAAAAAATTAATCTTTTTCTTTTTTTTTAGGGGGGGGGGTTATGCTTTTTATATTATGCTTATGCAAAATATATTAATCCTTTCGAAAAGCGTATACCAAAAGATAACAATTAAGCAGAATTGTATCATATTTGTAACATTACAAGTGACAATACTATGAAATATTTGATAAAGCCTGAGAAATGGAATATTAGCTGTTGTGGTGATCTTAAGCCTCCTTTTGAGCTGTATTTAAATTGCTCCTCTACACTTGCTAAGGCTAGTTTTAGCAACAAACTGTGGCTAACCATCTGCCATGTGAACTTTAACTGACACTGATGTGAAACATCACATGGACAACTGTGGAATTCTCTACATTGTAGCTGCTGAAGGTTTTTGTGTGCCCTAGGGTCAATGGAGTGACCTATGCACATATAAGGAGCTATACTGGGCGCTCCTGTACTTGCTAGTAGGACAACTCTGACTCAACTACTGAATGCCTCCACAAACTCCCATACTGACTGGTTGTGTCAAGGTCAACTGAAGTGAGTTTTAATATCAGCTGATTTCCTGGGTGGGAAACTTGAGTGTTCCTATAATCTCCCACATTGAAATGAAATATTCAGATGACCAGATATGAATGATGTTTCACTGACCCATTGAGACGGATCATGAGTCATTCTGGGTTAAGATGATAAATATAGGAAATGAGTTGACCATTTGTAACATTTGAACTTTTGCCTTCAGCATGTCAATTTCAAGTTTAAAAAGAGACAGACAAAACACACTTATTTTTTTATTCACAGATAATTTTTAATTGGCCTTTAAAAAAGCTTTAAAAAATACAAGCTATTCCAGTTTGTCACTGTTCTGTTGTTTCATTAATTATGCTGTAATTCCAAAATAGTCTGTTTCTCAAACCTTCAAGTGACACATCCATCTGGTGACCTCAGGAAGTCTTCCGAGCAACAGACAGAAATTAGATGGACATCAATAATTCATATGTTTTTGAAAGCAATGTCAGTTCTGTGTAGTGGTAACCCAGACAGGAACATAGTGTCGGCCAAGATCCGTGTCACATCTGGTGCATATGGATTCAACGCTCCAAATCCGGGTCACATCTGGTGCATATGGATTCAACGCTCCAAATCCGGGTCACATCTGGTACATATGGATTCAACACCCCAGATCTGGGTCACATCTGGTACATATGGGTTCAACGCTCCAAATCCGTGCCACATCTGGTGCATATGGATTCAACGCTCCAAATCCGGGTCACATCTGGTACATATGGATTCAACACCCCAGATCTGGGTCACATCTGGTACATATGGGTTCAACGCTCCAAATCCGTGCCACATCTGGTGCATATGGATTCAACGCTCCAAATCCGGGTCACATCTGGTACATATGGATTCAACGCTCCAAATCCGTGCCACATCTGGTGCATATGGATTCAACGCTGCAAATCCGGGTCACATCTGGTACATATGGATTCAACGCTCCAAATCCGTGCCACATCTGGTGCATATGGATTCAGCGCTCCAAATCCGGGTCACATCTGGTACATATGGATTCAACGCTCCAAATCCGGGTCACATCTGGTACATATGGATTCAACGCTCCAAATCCGTGCCACATCTGGTGCATATGGATTCAACGCTCCAAATCCGGGTCACATCTGGTACATATGGATTCAACGCTCCAAATCCGTGCCACATCTGGTACATATGGATTCAACGCTTCAAAACCGGGTCACATCTGGAACATATGGATTCAACGCTCCAAATCCGGGTCACATCTGGTACATATGGATTCAACGCTCCAAATCTTGGTCACATCTGGTGCATATGGATTCAACGCTCCAAATCGGGGTCACATCTGGTACATATGGATTCAAAGCTCCAAATCCGGGTCGCATGTGGTACATATGGATTCAACGCCCCAAATACGGGCAGCATCTGGTACATGTGGACGCGCACCAGATGTGCGCCGGATCTGGGCCAACACTATGTTGCTGTCTGGGAACAAGTGAAGGGCCATCAAATTTCTAATCAGAACAGAACAAAAAATTATCTCCACCAAATTCAAAGTGATAAATTACCCAACCTCATATTTTGTAGTTCATCCATAAAAAAAGCATATGATGGTTCCTTAAAAGAATAATGAAATTCATACTGGTTAAAACACACTTGTGCCACACTTTTACCCCAGTTGAACCCTTTGGAGAATGTTAATCTGGTAATCTGAGGAACTGTAAATGATGCTTCTGATTTTCATACTATCATAAAATAAAATAACCATGTATGTGCAAAAAAGAAAAGAAAGAAAGATTGTGTTAGAAAGGAGTGATTTAATAAACATCACACTACTAAATTGTGCGAGAAACACACATTTACGCTATTTATAGCGTAATTTATTAATGGGTGTTTTAATTGAATTCCTTTATACTCCTTTTTTCCCCCCATCAACTAGTTCTTTTTGTTGGAATTCTCTGAACTCGATCCAACACGAAGTCGGTTGTCTCGAGGCATATTAACGATACAGGTGAGCCTGATCACTCACAAGACATCGAATAACTCAACGAGTTTAAGTTTAAAGAGCTTTATTTTTGCGGTGTAATGCTCCGTTTTCTTTCGCTTGCATATTAAAAAGTCGGTCGTGTCCCCGCCCAAGCGGTGTCGGTGAGCTGCTGAACTCCTGTTTCACAGGGGAGGGGTCAGACGTTTCACAGCGGGACGAGGAGTGAACAAGGGGAGCGAGATATAGATTGGTGGGTTTTTAAAAAGACTGCTTAAATTTGCTCATCTCAGATTTCTTCTTTGTTTTGCTTCATCCAGGGGGAAACGCGTTACAGGCCACGCGTTAGAAAGCGAACTCCTGAAATAGGACAGATGAGTCTAGCGTAGCGTGGGGCTGAAACGCCCAAATACAGAGCAAGCAAACGTTTGGAATTACAATCACTTCCTACCGCTTGGAAAAAAAACTGGCCATAGAGAAGCCCGTTTCGATAGGCCACGACCTCACAACGGGACTTTAACGAAACCAAAAACAAAGGTAGACACTATGGAAACTCTTCTGTTTGTTTTGATATCTTTGTCGCGCTCTGGTTTTCCCTGTTTGGCCTCTTATTTGTGGAGAAGAACAAAGTTAGCCAGCTATCCGTGTTAGCAGGCTAGAGGAGTTAGCCGTCGTGCTAATCCAAACGGCACGAGCGTGAGGTTCATCGGGAGCTCGTTTCCCTGGAATTCCTCAAAGCTCATCCTTAAATCGAGCGCTTGGTCTCTTCCTTATATTATAACGCAGGCTTCGGGAAAGAAACCTCGGTAACGCAGCGTTTTGGTGCTTCTCTGTTTCAAAACCTTATCACAGATATCTAGGATAAATAGAGCACAAAGTTATTGGTTTTATGTGCGTGAGTAAATATTACGCGAGCTTTTCTGTACTGGGTTCACGTTAAAGCCATCATTTCTGCAAACGAATACCGTAACTGCTTTACATGTATATTAGCTTTAGAGCCTTGTATGTTTAATGTGACGATTTCAGTAGTTTTTACACCTCGGTGAGACTTTTCCTACATTTTGCATTTTCGGGACTGGGAATGTGTTTTGGGAGAATTGTAAGTGTTGTCGCTGGGATTTCTGGGAGTCGTTTTAAAGTGGATAGTAATGCATTTGAGGGCGAATAAACGGCAGGGAGGTGTAAAGGAAAGCGGGTCAAGGCCCCGTGAACACACCTGGGTTTGCGGAAGTCACCTGACCGTTTGAAAAAGCAATGTTGTTTTTGATAACACGAGTTGGAAAATATGGTAGCCGGTGTATTTTATAGATTTGTATTTAAAAGAGAAATTTAATCCAACGAGTTCTTGACTCTTAATTTCGGGCTTTAATTGAAATACTAGTATTTTTAAGTCTGAAGGAAGTCAGGTGTAATTCTTTTTAACAACGTATATTGCCTCTATTCGCATTTTGTTTTATTGTAATATGCATCACATTGGTAACATTGCTTTACCTGGATTGATCGCCTCACAGGTGTGACGAGACTGTTTCTCAGTTTTACGTGACTGACTCCGACTAGAGGTTTTTCCTTCCCAGAAGAGGGCGAAATTCGGTCAGTTAACTCATCGGTTATATGCAATAATCATTACGGAAAAAGTTTGGGAACCTGTTGAGTTAGTATTTGTGAAAGGGTGTGTGTGTATGTGGGGGAAGGGAAAGGCGCGGTTCATTGTGTGTGTGTGTTAACAGTGACTCTCATTTACACACACACAATCATTTACACACACACAATCTCTCACACACACACAACCAGGAGGATCAACGGTGTGTGTGATTCGAGTCCAATGAGAAGCTCAGCGTGAGTCAGTGCCGCTCATTGTCCTTATCAGTCCCTGAGCAGAAAGACTCAAAGCAGGAATGTTTGGGATTTTTCAAACTCGTCTCCCTTGACCTGCGAAAGCCAGTACATGTGTACACTCGCCCGATTTGAGACCCCACCCGGGTCGTTACCAAAGAGTTACCCAAAAGCTGTGAGGGGAGGAGTGTCTTTGAAGACGAGGGGTAACCAAATAGTTTGACCGCTGTAATGACCGGCTCTAGTGTAAGGGTGTGTCTCTCAAGCGCGGAAGGACACAGCGCTGTTATTAAAACCGCTGTTTAATCATTTCTTCAGTAACATGCATACAGTAACCATTGCATATCTGTACTTTGTGTGTGCTTCAATAGTCAATACAAAAATAAATCAGTAAAGTGACTTATAAGAAGTTTTTATTATTATTTAAAGTACACATCTGGACTTTGCACATTAAAGGTAGGATGGGCAATTTCGCAGAGGCTAGCTCTGAAAGCATTAGATCCCACACTCGGTGCGTCCAAAATCGCAATCTGAGTAGGTACGTTTTTTTTAACTTGTTTTGTGACCATTAATGTATGTTCTATATATCATGAGTGTGTGTAGTATGAATTGAATCCAGACATGCTACATCCACCCTGTTGTAATTATCATGTGACCTTCCAGTGTCATTTTTCCCTCCATTTACAAATCCTCTCCTCTGGCCTTATGGGACACTAAAGTGTCCATCGAATGCACACTTCAGAATCTCACCGGAAGAAATGGGCCATCGGATTTTTTTTTTTGCCTACTGTTTTTGAACTCTATGTATTCGGACATGCTATTGTTTTGGCATACTGTTTTCACAAGCTATATAGTTGGGGAGTATTCGGTTTTGGACGCAGCGCCTCCCTTGAGACAGTTCTCCACAGCCGCACCTCCTTCAAAGGACATGAATACGCACAGCAGAGTCTGCTGAGTGTAATGAGAGATGGTGTTAAATTACCTCACGTCTCACAGCACGTAACATTGTAACGAACATAAACTGCTTGCAGAGCTCTGACTTGTATCATCTGACTGCTACAGATTCTTTTCAGTATTGATAGTGTTGAGATTGAAACGCACACATCCTAATCTGAGGACGAAAACCGTTCCAGGTAGAACAAGGTACCATCTCCACTTTGGTTGTGACATGGTGTGAACGGAGCATGTTGATGTTTTGGTTCAGGAGGAAGTGTAGAAGTCGTCAGTTCGCTACAGCTCAGCGTAAACTCACGAAACACACTGATGATGTGGTGTCTGCGAGAGCAGGTGTGTGGGGAGGTATGGAAATGCAGGTGCTGACAGGCAGGTAGGCATCATCTTGTTGCATTCGCATTGATTTATTTTTGACCACTTCTGTGATTGCTATCAAAATGTGAGTAGTTTCAACCAGAATAGCAAGTGTTTTTGGATGTATGAATACGCATCCAAAATAACTGTTCAGGACCTTGACCGTTAAGTGTGCAAATATTTGTTAATGAAGTTACTCAATTTAAAATGACAGATTGTACAAAGTAAATTCAAGGTCTTTTGTAGTTGCTTATATTGCTATCTTTTTAAATTGATATTATTATTCATATTTTTAATATACGGTGTATATTGTAACATAACAATAAGTTGCTCTACTTTGACAAGTGAAGGCTAAGCATGTTAATCCGTACTCTGAATTGGTCCTCTCCATTTAACCCATCCACATTAGTGCACGCAGTGAGTAGTGAACACACACTGCAAACTGTGGTCACACACACCCGGAGCAGTGGGCAGCCATTTTTTCTGTGGTGCCCGGGGAGCGATTGGGGATTTCCATTCTGACTCTCTAACCATTAGGCCACGAATGCCCCATGATGTTTGTTGGGACAGTGACTATTCACAATGAGCAATGGCTTCTCTTACCTTTTGCGTTAAAGAGATGGTTTACTCAGAAATGAAAATTGTAATTTCTCGCACTGTATGACTGTTTTTCTTCTGCAGAACCTTTTCTTTTTAAAGGTTGTTGCACAATAGAACACAGCGACGTTTCTCAAAATCATACTTTATATTCCACAGAAGAAAGTCACAGATTTGAAATATGAGGGGGATAAAAAGATGACTATTTGCATTTTTTTTTATGAACTATCAGTTTAAACATTGTGTTGTCAATAGCAGCTTTAGCTGTTTGTTTTTGTCAAGAAGTTGATCCCAATCAAACCCAGTTTGTTAGTAAAAATGGTTATAGATTTACAATTTGTATTGCTTTTTAATTTGTTTAGCTGTTATAAAAGATATGAAGGCCTTACTTGCTTATTCTTCCAAATGTATAGTGGACTCCTGTGTACTCATAAATTATCATCATATGAACAATTTTCCAGTTCTATTAAAAATGGTCAACTTCAATATATTAAATATATCTCTGTTAAACCAATTTGGCAAGATAAAAATGAATGGGCACTTGTCCTATTGCTGTGTAGAGAGAAATAGTTCTAGTAATAGTTCTTCCATCCAAGCAGTGCATGGTTTAAAAAAAAGAGGGAAAAAAAAGCACGTCCTCTTTTCCCTTTGTGGTTACAGCACTATACTTTGGATTTTTAAATTCCAGGCATCGCCATTACAGGAAAGGAAAAGACGCTCCGCCCATGCTTGTTACCTTTTACCTGCAGTAACATTCTCAGGTTGATGTTTAAAAAGTGTTTCGTCACCGGCACTCCCATTTCCTGGTGTATGCGGAGTGACTGCAAGCTGTTTGAATGAGAACTAAATGCGAAATATGTAATGACTGTCCGTGTAGAAAAGGTCAGTATGTTTCCCTAATGCTTGGAGACTTTAGCGCTCACTGAGTGCGGGTAGGGGTTGGCCTTATAGAGGATTAAAGTGCATGGCTGACTGTAGATCAGTTGGCTGCGTGTGTACCAAAGTTCACTGAGCATTAGTTTGGAGCCGGGCCAGTGCTGATGGTGTTGCTCTTTACATTTCAGCGTTGCCTGAGTCAGCAGGAACCCAAAAGCATGCCTGATGTTTGGTGAAATGGTATTACAATTGCTATCATTGGCGTTCTCGTATTGGTATGTGTATTTAAAAGGTGTTTTCCTACTCGACACCTGTATTGACTTAGTCTCAAAGTCACTCCATATAAAGGCACATTATAGTCAGCTTATTGTTTTTCTTCCCATAATCCACATATTTGGAGCAGAAGTCAGCAGCTGTTGTCTGAATTGCCTCCCACATGCATATGATGATCGTATTTGACTGCCAGCTGCAGTCTGTTATACAGCCTGATCTATTTACTTGTCCTTAATGTGTTTAAACCCAACCCAAGATGTTCAGAGTTTGGATGCTTAATGGCTTAGGTGTCTAATATCTATGCTATCCTATTAGAGGATGCAAATGATTAAGCACCTGACTAATTAAATTACTAAGGCTTATTTCTAATACTGTCAGTTTTCTCGAATCATGTGGTTTTGATGATGCATTTGTGTCACACGGGGCACTTTCTCTGTAGTCCCGCCAGAGCTCAGGACGGTCTTGGTGCATGATGAATCACACTTTCTTAATATGGACTGGCATTTGACCAGATGTGTTTTTTTTTTTGTGTGTGTGTGCCAGTGATGCTGGGTTTTTGTTGCATAGTTCAGCACACTGAACTCTGCAGATATAGTATACCTGTGGTGTTAAATCATGCTTTATGTGATTTTTGCCCAAGTTTCAGGGTGTTCTAGGTCAGGTCTATTTAGAGAGTCGTCCCATGGCAGTTTTCTCCTTAGAAGATGAGAACTCTTGCCGTTTGAATGGCGTTCTGTGGAGGCCTATTTGTAACGCACACGGGTTGTATCCAAAACTCAAATGCAGCAGCGGTAGCTTGGAAGTTGTCAAGGACATGTTCGAGTCCAATATTTGTGTCTGCTGGGGGAAGCCTTTAAATATTTGCTTTGATTTAATTTTAGATTGTTGGCTGACGCATTATGATGCGTTTAGAAGTCTGTGACTTGTTTCCTTATTCCTGATACCTTCCTACAAAATCGTTGTCTGTGAAGTCATTAATTGACTAGTCAGCAAGACAGCCGCCTTCTGTTTCGGACTCAGTCCACTAGACATTACGCCTATAACGCCGCACTGTTTTGTGGACTTTATGGCGTCTGAGTTTGATATGCGTCTCTTTGTCATTGGGTTTAAGTGTTATATGTATACTTTGTTTTCTAGGTGCATCTTATCAATAACTCATCTAAGCATGTTTAATAATTGTAGTTTTTTTAACCATGTTACGTTTCCGGTGAAATGACTTGCTTCACTCTGGTGACAGATACCAGACTTCTCCAACCATTTCCGACACAGTTACACTGACCTTTTTTTTAATCAACCACAAGGTCATATTCAGATCTGGCTCATTCTGTCCACAAACAATGCATTAATCCAAATCAATGATTATTTTTACTCTGGTGCACGTCACAAAATGGAAGTAGTCGTCTGTTGCTTCTTCTGTTAGATCGTGACGCTTTCATTTGAATTAACTTTTTTTCTGACTCTTTTTGATCCCAAAAATTTTTTGGGGGAGGGATAAGCTCCTCTGTCAGAAATTACATATGTTGTTTGTAATATTCGTACCCAAAGATTACATTTAAGGGAAATTTAATCATAATGCGTTCAGCTTTTTGTGGTCGTGAAAAAAACCCCCATCTCGTCATCCTGAATGTGGTTTATTTTGTGATAATGCTTGCTTTACATTAGCACACATTACAATCGTGTTATATGAACAAATAACCATGAAATGATTCAATTTAAAATGATAATGTACTGAAACCACAGAGTGAAACGCAAATACTTAACCACAAAATGCTGGGATCCTCTAACCAGAATCAAGTATTCCTAAGAGCCGTATTTTACATATAGATTAGACACTCCCTTCTGTGTTGGACTATATGACGAGTGGATCAGAAGTCTTTTGTCTAATTGAGGCATGCATCAGAGCGAAATGGTCTAAGATGTGAATGAGTCATTGGTTACACACTCTTCAATCAGATGGTTCGGGAAAGAATGAGGACATATGTCATAGACAATGCAGCGAAAGAGCGACATATAAGGAGAAGGGAAGCGTATTCCAGTTATTTTCAAGCTGCCAGAGGAGCTGAGACAGGATCTGACATGCCACAATACAAGCTGGAATGTGTGTGTGTGTGCGCTCATTCCTCGCTTTCTACGAGAGTCTGTTTGCTTTGTGGGGAGGGAAGTCGAAGAGAGGTGGAAAAACGGTTTCAGTCCTAGTTGAAACTGACTGCTGCGTCTGTGTTTTCAAGGACAATGCGATCATATCCACCCACACAACACCCCCCACCCCCCAGCCAACTAAAGTCACTACGGCATATGAACTCCCCGCTGCCGTCCCTCTCTCAACCGATTCTCTGTAGTGGACACACATTTGCTATTGTTCAGACAGCTGCAAATATTTCCTCTCTATCTCTCGAGCGGTCGTGTGCTGGGTTGAGTTAGCTGCCTGAACCGCCAGTGACCACAGCATTCGGTGGGGCGGAGCTTTTCCTATGCTGCTGTCTTGTGCATTTTGGCCTTGACTCCTGCTTGCTTCCATTTCAATCCCGCTCTCATGATAGTCACTGTGTATTTCGGGATTCTTTTTTTTCGCTTTTGGATTGTTTTGCTTTTGTGGTCTCCCTAAAAAAAAGTTTCTGACATGCACAGTAGTTTTTCTGTTTGTGCTTTAGTGGATGCCTAGACGTTCTCTGACTTTCTGCTTTATTTTTGCAGTGGCTTTGTTGCAGATGTCGTGAAATAATAAAAAATAAACCTATGCAAATGCACTTTTCTTTTTTGCTCATGATCTTATAATCTTTCATCAAAATAAGTCCCTCTCGGTCTTGTGGCGACGTCTCTTCTCTGATGTGTTTAATGTGGCACGGGTGGGACACCCCGTCAACTAACATGAGATCATAGCAATTGCAAACCACAACCATCCAAGGATCCAGTCGATTCCTGATGGACAACATCAAGTCTCAGCCTACTTAGTTCACAATAGGGAAGAAAAGACCACTTCTGTTTCATACTAACTTTAATTATACAAGGTCTTAGGTTCAGTATTCCCATAAAGATCGGTCTGGTTTGGAGTGCTTTCACTATGTTAGGAGTGATCTTAATGTTTTACCGTAAGTATCCAAAGTGGTCCATATGACACATGCTGGACATTTCAGTTTTATGAACGCATTAAAACTGTTCATATTTATACTGCATATTGTAAAGTGATTTGAAGCTGAAATTTAAGGTTTCACAGATAGGACTTAGATTAAGCCAGGATTAGACCTTTAGTTCAATTAAGACATTTAAGCAGCTTTTATAAACATGCTTTTAGAAAAACCCACTACTGGTGTGCATGTTGAGACGAAACTAAGGCATTGACACATGTCAGTCCAAGTTGCTTCCAGTTAAAATGGCTCAAACATGCATTTTAGTCTGCGCTGGTCTTAAGTAGTCTGTGAAACTGGGGCACATGTCGTCTTATTCTCTCTAAACTTTTATGTCATTTGATTGCACATACTCCAGGTTAGTTCACTATTCTCCTGTCGCTGGACTTGCATAAATGTCAACTTTAGAATCTTTTGTCTGAATGTGTGTGTCATATGAGCTACGTTGAAGAAAATGCATTCGTATAGAACACAAATTCTTTTTTTTAAATAAAATGTAGTTTAGTTTTTGTAATGATAATCTTCCAGCAATATAAATATGATTTTATTAGTATGTTAATGATAATCTTCCAGCAATATAAATATGATTTTATTAGTATGTTAGAGTACATTACAATATAAATTTGTTAGATTGAGTACATTGTGCTTAAGACATTCAGAATATTGTACCTTGTGGGGATCAACATAACTTATGCCATTACCTGTACTGTTAAACAGAGGCCCTACATAATGCCTATAGTTATCAATGGCTCTACAGTATGCAGTGTTTAATAAGCAGATGTTGTACTAGATTCTGTTGAGGCGAAACTTATTACAGACGCAAGTGATCGGATATGAAGTATCGGGATATGCATCGTATCATGACTTTGTTGCCGATACACAGCCAATATTGTTTAGCACAAAAGATTGATAATGAGTAAATGTTGACCATTTTTGCCTGAACTATTCCTTTAAACGGTTATGTGGTTGTTCTCTAATTCAGGTGAATTTTTGGGGGAATTTGGATATCATATTTGCCTGTTTGTTCATCACTTCTTTTGTGGCAGTTTTGGAAAATATTTTTACGTTCTTGTCACGTTAATCTTGGTGCTCAACTCGTGTTTCTTCATGTTTTGTTTTAATTCATCTTTTGTAATGATGCATGGATAAGGGGAGGTGCAGCTGTGGGTTTGTTTCTCTTTCACTTTGCCTTTACTGTAATCTTGAGAATTTGCAAAGTTCAATTGTAAGTGAGGAATAATTTCTCACTTTCTTCTGTTTAGCTTTTTTGTAAGCAAATATACATGTGCAAACCCGTCATACCTTCTCTTTCTAGGCAGTTCGTCCGAGAAAGCTTTTAATTGTCTCTACCTGTGGCTAAGATTGACTCTGCTTCCCATATGTGTCATTAGTTGTTTCAGTTGTCAAGCTCTCCAGAGCTCCCTTCTTTTTTTTTTCCCCTTCTCCCTGCCTGCTATTCACACGCAGCATTTCCACCCCACCCAGAAAACTGGTGCTAATGAGCAAATGCAGTGTGAAGTCACATAAGAAGTTATTTATATACTACGCTACTGATATCACGATAAATTCCAGTGAGAGACTTGCAAGAGAGCCATGTTTAGCAACAAATAAAAAAATGTGTCCTCTGAGTTTTACAGCGGTTTGAGAAAGCTCACTAGCTCTAAAGCATGTTAACAGTGAACTGAGTTGCAATAAGACACTACTAACAATGAACTAGTGGTCGGCCGATATTTGGCATTTTTAAAATATCGGCATCAGCTAATATGTTTTGCTTGAAGCAGACTTTTTTTTTTAACAGCGCTCCCATTCTCCATCTTCATTAGTTTATGGTCTCTATCAGTTCTGTATTACTCGTTATTAGACGGAACTGTTAAACAAAGAAGGTTAACAGCATATGAAAAAGTGTCAGCATCTGCTTTTATATTGTTAGTAACACAAACTCAAACTGTTATACTTTCTAATTCACCATCGGCATGCAGTAAAAACGCATTCATGAATCTATTAACTCTTTTCTGCATGTAATATATTTTTTAAAGTGTTGAACCCTGAAATGTTTAAGGCACAGTTAAATGTGACATTACGATGGGTTAATGTGAAGATTACTTAAGTTATCTTAAATGTAAATATATTTTCATAAGGCTGTTAAATGTAGTCGGTAACTTTTTTTTAATGTGTTTTTTTTTTTTTTATGGATCTGGGGGCGTCATTATGATACAGTATCCTAGCATATCTGAAATTACCGTGATGGTACTGTTGCTGTACTAGTTAGTTGTCTGTTTTCCTTAAGCATAAAGACTGAGTTCATTTAGTCAAACAGTGAAATGGCCTCTAGAAAGGACAGTTTACGGCTTTTATTTCGCTGCAATAGGTTTCTGTAGAGCCACTTTTGATTTGAATAGACCTTGACTCGTTCCTGGTTGTGTCTGCACTCGTCTACTTGCCGCTACACAATCTCTTCTCACACGGCTTATGAATCACTCTCTATGTGCAAGCCTGAAACCGGTCTGGTTTCCTCTGTTTTGTCACTCTGTGGTGGCAGCGTGATTACGCCTGTATCTGAAGAGCTTTGTTAGCACCTGTCTTGCTCGCGCTCTTTCACAGTTTTTACTTTGTCATGTTCTATCTCTATCTCGTTACCGTTTCTTGATTTAGCTTGCCGCATGGGTCACATCTTAAGCTATGTGTTTGTGTCTTTGACTACGTGGAGTGCATGTTTCTTTGTTTTCAGGGCGCTTATGGAGTGCGCAAGGCGCTCGATCTCATGATGCGAGTGTGTAACCCCTGTCCTCTTTCTCTCAGTGTGTATGGAGCAGTGTGAGAATGCAGCATCTCTCCTGGCCTCCGTGCGAGAGCAGGAGATGCAGTTTGAGCGTCTGACTCGAGCTCTGGAGGAGGAGAGGAGGAGCGTGGGGCCCTCCGGTACCCTACCCCGCCCCCTCCCCACCCTGCAGGTAACGCCCTCCCAGCCAATCACGCAGCAGCAGGGTTCCCCGCATCATCACCCTGCAATATCTCATCTGTGCCGCATCACTCTGCACCAGTGTGTCCTAGTTGGCACAAGGAGCATGGCGATTAACCCATCCTTCACTGTTGCGTTCAGTGTCACCAGAACCATTCTTTCAGTGCATCCTTTCTTCTTGTCATCATTCACTGCCCATCCTTTACCGTCTGCATCATTCTGCAGTTATTGTCTTGTTGCATCTCAGAACGCTCTGAAGCCACACTTTGTAAAGCAACATTGCCCTTGCATGTTTCCTCCATGTCCCCAAATTTTTTTTTTGAATGTCAGCCCTGTTCGTTCTCACAAACGCATGTCTGTACATCATACATGTGTCATTAACCTGTCTGTTTGACTTCAACGACGAGGAATTTCTCTCCCGTTTACTCACTACCCTCATGGTGAATGTCTCACTTATCACAGAAACTTTCTCAACACCCAAACCCCCTTCCGCTGATGTCTGTGAGCGGAGAGATAACAAACCGGTTTAGTAAGATGAGTGTAGAGGATTTCAGAAAGCTCTTTCGGTGGAAGTTGCTCAACGTGAACGCTTCAACTATTGTCTTAATCTCA
Source organism: Rhodeus uyekii (assembly GCA_037043235.1). Taxonomy (NCBI): domain Eukaryota; kingdom Metazoa; phylum Chordata; class Actinopteri; order Cypriniformes; family Acheilognathidae; genus Rhodeus; species Rhodeus uyekii. The sequence continues at coordinate 388,499 of JAWRVZ010000110.1, forward strand.
GCTTTCTCGGTTTACTTCACTGTGTAGACTAGAGGACTTCTTGAATTGGTCGCATGATCTACTTGGACACCCCCCCCCCCCCCCCTCCCCTCCTTTAAGGGTGTCGACTGCAAAATTTTGCATTTCAACTCTGTTGCGTGTACACATTTTATTTCTCTTGGCTCTCAGATACATTAGACTAATGCATCTCACGAAATTGGAAGGAATACTTAACCTAAAAATGAACACTTTAGGCACCAGTTTAGTTTTATATACCATTTATTAATTGGCTTTAAATTTTACTTTAAGTTTTCAGCTAGAAATGTTACTACTTAAACTTATTTGATTTAGTTGCCAACATGTTTTTAAAATTCTAATATAATGCTTTTAATGTAATGTTTATATTGGTGTACATTTACCAAAAATGCATCTTCAATAGTTTTAGTCCACTTAGAGAGAACATGACAGTACTTTTTGGAGAACATCTAGGTTGCACTATATTTAAAAAATAAATAAATAAATAAATAGGGACTTAAATGTCACACATATAAAGCAGCAGTCCAAACATTCTGGCTGCCATTATCAGTTTTCTAACACCAAATTTAAGTTTGTGTCAAAAGTTAATTGAAAAGCTGTTCTTCTGATACTTTTAAATACGGAGCATGAGAACATCTTTGACGTCACTCTTGGTGCAACTTGGCTTGATGCTTCACACAATGCGAATGATAACCATGACCGAAAGATTGAAGTTTTGGTCTGTTCGTCCAATAAAGCTGCCATGTGCTTTATAAGGCTTGAAGAAACGGTGAGTAAATGACACGGTATTTATTTTTGGGAGAGCTATTCCTAAAGGAAAAAAAAAAAAAAAAAAAATCAACTCGTGTTCTTCCTCCAGCACACTTTCTAACATACGCATTTTGTTTTTATACATGCATACGTACACGATAAGAATCTGGTCAGCGGTGTTTGAAATACCACCATTGTATGAGTCTTCTCTCTGTTGACATAGTTGTGTAGATATTAACATGCTGAGCAGGCTCAGTTCCTACCTGATGACAGGTTCCCACAAGCCCGACTGTCAGCTAGGATTAAGTCCACTTTCACGGCTCCCTCTGTGGACCGGGAATCGTACAGCACCCCACTTCCCCTGGTTTGCAAGTAGAGAGTTTGTGCTTTAAGTGTGAATGGTGCTGCATGCCATTTGTTGTGTAAAAGCATGAGTAATATTATCCGGTAGTGGTCAACCCCCCTTCTCATTCCTAGCGTTCGTTCATCCATCCATTCATCATTAATTTCCGCAACGCTGTCATGTTTCTCTTGTGCAATGGTCTCATTAACTCATTTTTATTTTATTTTGGTGTCTTCAGTGTTTATCCTTTGCATGGACATTCATAAGATTGTTTTTCATTTCCTCGAGGTCCTGCTGTAATCTGTGGTCACTCTGAATGTTTGGCATCGTTCATCACCATGATCACTGGCCGCTTTGACGCCTTCCTCATCTCTGTTTTGCATGCATGTTTGTGTCTTCATAATTCTTCTCTCTGTTTCTTTAGAACGGTCGTGTCACTGGTGATGCAGAGTTAGAACGGCTCAAATTAAACGAGGGATACATAAACGGCACTCAGGTTGGTATGGGGTGTCCACAATGCACTCTTATTCTTTTGTACATTTTAGTTTTGCAAGTAGATGATGGAGGTTATTATTTTAAAATCAAAATAATGAAATACAATATTAATGAATCATAAGTTTGTTTATTTGTTGAGCAAATTGGTGTTTTTTTCATGCTTAATTATGCCTTTTAAAAGGTATTGTATGATTTGAGCTTTTGTTTCTGTTCACGGTTCACATCGTATTTCATACAACACACTTTTTGAGCTGCTCAAGTGCAGAGGCACCGCCGTCACATTTTCCTGCAATATAGGAAACGTGTAGTGAGTGAATGATCAGCAATGAAGCGCATGCAACAGATTTGCTCTTTCTCCCTTCACCATCAAGTAATGTTAGCAATGGGTGCATCGTTTTGCTTTTTCTCTTGACATATCTGAATTACAAACTACGTCTGAGAAAGAGGGATGTGCGCTCTACAAACTTAATCTTCTTAGCCTTAACAAGTTCTAATTCATTCTGTTAATTAGAAGCATTTACTGCATGGAAATCTTTTAATCTCCATATCTCTTTGTTCTGTTGTCAGTGTTTCATTGACTGGACTCAAAAACTTTACATGCGCTGCATGGTATAGTTTTTTTGTACTGGAGACTTTTAAAGAGTAAGAGTTCTTCGAGAGCAGCATCCCTAATAGAAACAGATGTGCAATCCTGGGTGTCCATATGCTTAAAAAATGCTCATTTTTACATGTAGTCCTTTTGCTTTTTGTTCTAACTTACTGTTGTTGTCATTGATGTACAGCTGTTATTGTGCCAGATGGTGTTTTTGTGAGTGGACACAATTCCTATTCTTAGCATATGCTCATTATTGTTCTTTGTGCGCTTGTGCTACAGTACAGGATGTTGGACCCTGGTCGTATAGTTGAGTCGGTCACAGTCGAGGAGGATCCCCATGAAGTGCTGCCAATTATTTCAGTTGAAACTAATGACGATGGCACCACACGTCGCACCGAGACCACGGTACGTTTGCTGTAGCCATACAATATAATTTAACTTGTGATATTGTCAAGTATGGCTCCATGTCTTTTGAAGTTGGAGAGATAATTGCACTTTCTCTAATCAGGTAAAGAAGGTCACAAAGACAACCACCACACGAACAGTCATTCCCTCAGTCTCCGACACGCTTTCGCTGGATGGCACTGGTTCAGTCACTGGGATTCCCGGTTATAATACCCCAATGGACCGTTTGTACAGGCCACCGGGTGGCCCCATGGACTACCCCACCTCTACTGTCCCCCGTAACTACCACTATGGGCCTCCAGGTGGCTATGATGATTACCGCAGCGGCCCTCCTTCTGAAGTCTACACCAGCCTCAGCCGAGGGACACGCATGGATGATCGCTACAGGTCTGTGACTTTAAAATCAGTATATTAGAATTCATTTCTGAAGGTTCATGTGATTAAGACTGGAGAAAGTTAAGCTTTTGTGTCACAGATCTAAATGACATTTTAGAAGATATTAACGTAGTAACACTTATTGTAATATTACACAGTATTACAAATGTTACTTTACAGTAATACCTCGGTTTACGAGTTTAAATCGTTCCAAGAGCTCGTAACTCAAAATTCTCGTACACAAAACAATTTTCCCCATAAGAATGCACTAAAAAACATTTGATTCGTTGCACACGACCATAAATGCCCATTTTGAATATTTTGTTTTTGTTTTACCCTGTTAATTAGTCAAAATTATAACATTAATATCTCATATAAATACTAATTAATAATTGACAATTAAACTCTAAAAATACTTGACAATTTACTTTAACGCGCTCTTTATCTTTGAGGAGCGTGAAGGAGACGAGAGGAGGGTTTTACTGCTTACAGGGAGAATTTCATACCGTCTTACTCATCTTGAGGTCATTGTCTATATGCTGTACTGTACATATTTCACTACGTGAACAATAGTGATCACAATTAATGTTAACAACACGAGGTAAAAGCGCTGTAAATCACTTATAAAAGTATCACTGTGGTGAATGATGCAATCAAACCGAGCGACGAGTTAAGGGGTGATAGTCTTTGTGAGAGGCTGTTGTTAGGATATTTCCAATTAAAAATGTGCGTGAAGATGCTGAGCATTAGGACTTTTCCACAAAAAAATGCGCATGGGTGAGGGAAAAATTCTCTCACTCCGATACAATGCTCGTACACCGATTTGCTTGTATACGAAGTCACTCGTAAACCGAGGTATTACTGTTTTGATCAAGTCAATGAGATAATTGAAAATTAATTATTTAATAAAAATGCAGCACATTTCTCACCATTTCTCTTCTTTTCTTTTGTTTTTCAAAGACCTGTGGATGGCTACCGGACACTGGACTCCGCCTACCGCACACACAGCCGGCCACAATTGGACCCTTATGCGGCTCAGCCCCAGGTAGGGCGTATGGGCAGTGCTATGGAGATCTCTGGCTTGCAGCGCTTTGTCCCAGAGCCCTATGGCCTGGAGGATGATCAGAGAAGCCTGGGATATGATGAACCCGATTATGGCATGGGGCCGCCCATGCATTACAGCACAATGCCACGGCTGGCACATGCACAGCATCCCCCACCTCCACGCCGGACAGGGTTAGTGTGTTCCTCTTACACATTAATCAAATTGTTTCAATTGAGACAATTTATTAAGATGGAGGGGGAAAAAAAATCACTTAATCTGTTCTGCTGATTGTTTTGCGTAGGTCATATGAGGGCACACTGGATGGGGATATGAGTGGAGCTGGTGATATGTATTATTGGGGAGGAGGAGCTCCGCTGGCTCAAGGAGAGAGAGGCAGCATGGCTTCATTGGACAGCACTCTTCGTAAAGGCCCCGCCCCGACATCATGGAGGCAACCTGAACTTCCTGAGGTCATCGCTATGCTCAACTACCGCCTGGATCCTGTCAAAAGCAATGCTGCAGCTTACTTGCAACATCTCACTTTTAAGAACGATAAGGTTAGTACACAGGAAGCTCGTCACAGCTCCGCCCACATAGCAGTGATTTTTGTCACTTAGTGCTGGAATTTGATGAAGTCACTCAAAGGACATGATGTAACACTCAACTTCCATGCGCTCCGTCTTCTCTGCCTATCTTTGCAGGTGAAGTCGGATGTAAGACGAATGAAGGGGATCCCTGCCCTCGTGTCCATGCTGGATAATCCAAAGAAGGAGGTCCATTATGCAGCATGCGGCGCTCTCAAGAACATCTCATACGGACGAGATCCAGATAACAAGATAGCCATCAAGAACTGCGATGGAATTCCCGCACTGGTGCGGCTACTGAGGAAGACAAGAGATCAGGACCTTACTGACACGATTACAGGTACACATTACTTGGCACTGGAAATCAAGATTGTTTGGCCATTTCTATGCTATTAAAGTCAAAATTTGCAATATTTGATTCTGTAATGTGACGTATAACTTAATGAAATTAATAGATAATGGTGTCAAATGTGTCACCAGAAAAATACCAAGCTCAAAATATAAAATGGAAACGCATTCATTGAATTACTAAATTATTAACATCGGTAACATTATAAAATGAGGTGAGTTTCCATTCGAATTTATTTGGATGAAGGCGTTACAAGTGACAGGGAAGACATTTATAATGTTATAGAAGACTTATATTTCAAATAACTGCTGCTTTTTGAGCTTTCTATTAATAACAGAGTCCTGGGGGGGAAAAAAACATCACTTCATAATTAAATCTTTTTGAGTAATTTCTGAAGGATCATGTGACACTGAAGACCAAAAGATGCTGAAAATTCAGCTTTACAATCACATGATTACATCAATTTTAATATATATTAAAATGTAATGTTTTAAATTGTAGTATTTCACACCATTTCTTTCTAAATCAATCGAAGTTATCAACCGTTTCATGATTCAAATGCAAGTGGTCAGACAAGATGCTTTGTCGTTTAGATCTGGTAATAACCGATGTCTCATCCACTATCAGGGACCCTGTGGAACCTGTCGTCTCATGACTCTGTAAAGATGGAGATTGTGGACCACGCACTACATGCCTTGTCTGATGAGGTGATGGTTCCGCACTCGGGCTGGGAGAGGGGGAATGAAGGAGGAGAGGAGAGCTGCAAACCCAGACACCTGGAGTGGGAGACGGCGCTCACCAACACCACCGGCTGCTTAAGGTACATGACGTTAATGCATGTTTTGCTATAGGCAACATTTCTAAACGGACCAAAGTTTCATGTGAGCTGTATTTATATTCCCGGGATAGGCATCATATGTCCGGATGGACAACAGATCTATGGGCCTATTGTGGCTTTCTTTGTACTTGTCATTTTTACTTCATCATTTTGAACATGAGTCAAGGCCTCATCTGTGTTTTGGATGGTTGCTTTGAAATGTTTGTCCGGCCAAATTTGAATTGAGCATCGCTTTGTCTTCGCTCCATGTTAACTCACGATTGATTTTGAGATTCATTCACGAAGCAAGCACTACTGATTTTCATGCAGCACATGCAATTACTCTTCATACATTGTTGGGTCGAGTTGCTTTCTCGCTGCAAGTGATTGTGAGTCAATCTCAGATTTTTTGTGGTTTTTTTTTCGAGGGGTGGGGGATGAATCCAACAGTAACCGCTTTGTTCAATAGGCATAAATAAACCAAACTAAAGGAGAAATTGCACTAGTTTCTGAAACAAATGCTCCAAACAAGTCAGGTGTAAAAATGCTCTTAATGAGCCTGGGAATCTAACGCATGACTCTGGTGATGCCGTTAAGCCACTGGAACACAGAGAAATGGGCGGACGAAAGGATTAGGATGTGTTGGGAAGGGACAGTTTTATGATTCAGATTAATGAAAGACGTTATGGGGAGGAGGGGTGTGTCTCAGTGCTGCTAAAGAATTCCTGTCAAGAAAAAGTGTGTGTGTGTGTGTGTGTGTGTGTGTGAGGAAGCTGCATTTCTATGTGGAAGAAAGAGGGGAAGTGCAAAGGAAATGCTCTTGAATTGTGTGTGTGTGTGTGTGAGAGCAAGAACATCGGAGGCTGTGAAAGAACCAGGACAAAGTTTGGACAAAAGAGAGAAATGTGATCTTTGAATCCACTTATTTCCCTTGAGTGCTTCTCTTTGAAAGTGTCCCTTACTTCTCCTACTTGCTTATTAGGCTTTTAGAAAGCAGTCTGTTCAATCGGAGGAGGGTTTTACACCGTGATTACTTTTAAGTGGCGCTAACAGCGTCTTTTTGGCTTTTAACCCTTGCGTTCTCATTGATTGCTCAACTTTCCTCATGCCATCTGTATACTCTTGTTTAATGGTTTAGGTGATGCCCCGAAGCTAAAGGTTTCTGTGCATGCCAAATGTTGCTAAACATTAAACAGGCAGTGTCCTAATTAGTTGCATGACGTTTCTCTCTCAGGAATGTGAGCTCGGAGCGGAGCGAGGCCAGGAGGAAGCTGAGGGAGTGCTCTGGACTGGTCGACTCGCTCATGTACATTGTCCAGTCACAGATCAACTGTAAAGATGTGGACAACAAGGTAACAAATGAACTTTGACTAAGTTTTGAAAACTGCTCTTTAATGACGAGGGAAGAAATGCTTTACCGGTCTAATTTTAATGACCACATACTGAATGTTTAATCCGTTATTTAGAGCCAGTTCCTTTTTATTATTATTTTTTAGCTTTTAGAGAATTTATTCAGGACTAGTTGTTAAATCAGGTCATGCACTTATCAAATTTGAGAATAAATTTTATATGAACATTCAAATGTGTGGGTACAGTGAGAATTTTGCAAAGATTCACTACTTGAAAGTGACAATTTAAGGGTCATGTGACGCTATTTTAAAAGTTCATTATTTTGTTTATTGGATGAAGTAGAATAGGATAATATGCTTTTGTGAATAAAAAATTTTTTTTCACATACTGAATATTATTGAGGCTCCTCTTTGATTTCTACAAAGCCCCTCATTTCGAAAAGTCAAGTCACCTTTATTTATATAGCACTTATTATAATCGAGATTTTCAAAGTGGCTTTTACAGCGATAACAGGAAAATAATGCAACAAAGTTTGTTTTGGCTGTACAGCAGCACTAGAAGAGCAGGACAATCAATAATACTGATGAATATTAAGAGTTAAGTGTCTCCAACTAAGCAAGCCAGAGGCAACAGTAGCAAGGATCTACAACAGGAAGTTTTTGTTCTGATTGGCCGGCAGACCTTGTGCTTTGTGATTAGCCGTACACCAAGTGTGTGTGTCAGAAATGCTCCTCACTATAATCGCGAGCTTCAGCTTCTAAAGCAATTGTACGCACTGTTAATAATATTGTCGTCGGTTTTACCGTACCATGTCGTGGCAAATTCGGATTTTGAAAATGTGGATGTTTAAGCCACTTGATCGAGACCAACTTTGCAAACACGACTTTGTATATAGCAGGTTCTGTAAAATGCACTGTGCACAAGCAAACTTTTTTTTTACCGTTCGGTCACTGCTTTCGTTTTCTTTTGTGCTTGTCTTTAGGCAGGAATTATGCTAATACTTTGCATTTCGACATCGACATTTGCAGAAGTAATATCTGAATTTGTATAGAGGTGTTTTAGGCAGGTCTGGATCAGTGTTTTCTGTTATAATAATACTTTGTGGATCGGATACATGCATAAACCGATACTAAAGGAAAACATTGAAAACATCATATGACCCTTTAAATATGTTACACAAGCTTTCCATTTCAAAAATTCTTTTTAACCTGTTAATCAGGGTATACTTAACATATTAACTGTTTAACAATGTTAATTGTTTGCTGTTGCAGACATTTCATGGCCTGGTTTCACAGACAGAACATTGTGCATTTTGATACCAATCTATAACTGACACGTTTTGTGTTATGTACTTCAGTTAAAATGGCTCAAACATGCATTTTAGTCTGTGAAACCGTGTGTGCGTGGAATAAGACTATGCAAATTGTTACTATATAGCTAGTAGGATCAGCTTTTGTCCTATCTGATTTTCATCTGTTTTATAAAAAATATTACTAGTTGTCCTACTTCAATCTCTTAGAGATGATGTAATATTTTATCATGTTTATTATGTCTGTGTGCAGCTGATTGAGAACAGTGTGTGTCTGCTGAGGAATCTGTCCTATCAAGTGCATCGGGAGATACCGGGCTGTGAGCGTTATCAGGAGATTACTCCCGTCAGTCATGGCCCCGCCTCTTCCCAAAAGGGCGGCTGCTTCAGCTCCCGAAAGGGCAAAGGTGCGCGTCTGATTCATTTTAAACAAAAATAGGCAGTAGTTGTGGACCAATTAAAATAAGTTAACTTGCTATCTTTCCATTCCAGTACATAATCTCTGTTGTGTAAATAAAGCTAGTATGCACTTTGAAGTCTGTTAAGCCTTTGAGTTTAATGTGTCAGATCAGGTTTTGGCACATGGATGAGATGAAGCATGCATGAAGTTCGCACAAATCTGTGTCCTGTTTGTGGGATTGTTGCTAAATAATTGTATGGTGGCTGGGGCACTATTGCAACTTTTTTTTTAAATGCCAAAACAGTCCTTTCCTCTGACTTTTCTTCTGTATCTGTCTCTTCTGCTCATTCCGTACATCTTTTTATCCTGTAACAGACGAGTGGTTTTCCAAAGGTAAGCTTTTGTCTCTTTTTCTGTCTTTTTTCTTTTCTTTTTTTAAAGGCTTTGCTTTGCTATTATGGGGTGCACTTACATTTCACCTCTTTTTAACCTGTTAAGTTCAGAAAATGAATCTGAAATGGGAAAGGTTTTAGGAGAAAATGTATTTCTCATCCCGTTTCACATTTGTTTATTGAGCTGCGATACTTTTACGTAAGAAGCCCTATTAAGGGGACCAGTCACACAAACAAGGTTTTTATTGATCAGACGTAAGTGGATGTGGAATCAGTAACGAGTATCAGATTCTAGGGCATCATCATCCAAACATGCATGTTTTTCACAAATATACAAAATGGCTTTACTGTTTTTAAGAAAACTGTGAAAGGAGGGAGGAGATCCCCTCTTAATTGTTTGACTGGCCCTTAAAAGTGCAGCATTTTAAATATTTTAGTATCCACCAGAGGGTGTCTGAGCACAGCATTTCCAATAAATTTATCCACCCTTAATACAACTTTTTAATGTTTAATCATGTAGACGCGTTAAAAGACAGTTGTCTGATTCTTTTAAACTTGCACTGTCTACTAAACTGAGCTGTCTGCATTAAGTCTTTAGTCATTAAATCATCACACATGGGGATTCCCTCAGGGAATAAATATAACCTTTGTTTGAACTGTTAAAAGAGAACCGTCTTTGTCTAAAGAAAATCCTGTTTTCTTCAGACTTTTGCTTCTAAATTGTCATTAAGTGACATCACTATCATTAAATGGCAGATAAGATTTCTGTGTGTCACATCGTCTCTATTTCACTTGTTGCTCATGCCGTCTGCTTTGTTCAGGAAAAAAAGAGGATGATGGGACTTCAGATATGATTGACATTCCAAAGAGAAGCACACCAGCCAAAGGTACAGTGCCAACTATTCAAAGCCGAGAAGACTGTCGGTTTGATAATAGATGACATAATGTAATGATTGTCGTTTCGTAGGTTATGAATTACTGTTTCAACCAGAGGTGGTGCGTGTGTACACTTCCCTCCTGAAAGAGAGTAAGAACCCATCGGTTCTGGAAGCTGCCGCGGGGGCCGTGCAGAACCTGTGTGCAGGCCGTTGGACTGTGAGTATTCACAAAAATGCTACAGGATACAGCTATGGCAGTCCAATGCCTATTAAATGCAGTTAACATTATGTAGCGATTCTAAGCCTAAGGGAAATGGTGCGGATCTATGTGTGCGTGAATCGTTTTGTGATCGAACACACATAAATCTGCACAAAGGGGAATTTGGATATTAACAGTTAATTATAACGGATTATAACAATTATTAATATCTATGGCTTGATTCGACTTGTAGAATTTTCTTTAATTCTAGAAAAGAGTTCAAAGGACGGATAATTTGTCCAGCAAATATTGACCTTATAAACTCTATAAAAAGGAAAGGTTTCTTTTGGCCACAAAGAAAGATCTTTCCATTAATTTGTAACAAGGATCGGTCACCATTAAAGTGACTTATGGTTGAGCAATTCAGAGGCAATCACGTGTGAATATATATATTTTAATAATCGACAAACAATAGACAAACATACACAGATGAATTGAAAAAGGGAAGAAGAGAGAATAAGAGAGAGAGAGAGTAGGAGAGACAAAGGAAGGTAGTATTACAGACAATAACCTATTTGAGAACAAGCAAGGAATCAGACCAACTTATTGGTATAAACTCAAAACTTAAAGATCGCTTAAGGGCTACTTGCTTATGTTTCTTTCTGTGGCTGGTCGGAATTTGTGCGTGTGAATTCCGATCTGGTCCGAGGTTTGCGTCTTGCTGGGCGGGTCCGTTGGAGTCCGCGGTAAATTCAAATTATGGTTCTTTGTTTGTAATGTCCTTTGTGGAAAATGGCGCTGGATCCAAGAATCCGCGCCAGAGGAGAGTTGGAAGAGGAACAGGAAGAGTAAGAGAAGAGATTGAAGAAGTTGATCCTTGGCCTACGGGCGCTTATAAAGGCATGAACAAAGCACGCCTCTAGGAGTTGGGACAGCCAATCAGAGTGAAGGAACTGAGAAGCGGGAAACTTTTCTTTGTCTCTTAGTCGGAGGTGATTAGCATGTTTTATTGCCTACTTGAGAATGCAGACCTTTGGGTTTTGGAATAAAAGAAAGAGTCTGATGCATCCTAGCACAGTGAAACAAACCTAGACGGTCTGCAAATGGAAAGACAAAGATTTCGAGACCATTCATGGCTATACTAACTCTTAGCATGAAGGCAAGGTAAAGATTGACTTGGTTTTACCCAAGTATTTACTGATTATAAGCTTCTAAATTATCAAACACATCTAAAATGGTTATAACAAAAGCATGCATACACATAGGTAAAACACAACACATCTAAAATGGAAAGTAACTAATTTAAAAGTCACATGGCACAGACCTTTGTGTTCTTGGTATGTATGTGTGTGTTTGTGTGTGGGGGCTGTTTTACGATGGCATCCTTTGAAATGCAGAGGAGAGCGAGGGTGAATGCGAATGGTTTGTGTCCTAGAAGTCTTAAACTGTCAAGTCACAGACTCTACGGAGCCGATCCTGTCGAATCACTTTTTCAATCAAAGAATGAATCTGATCGATCATTCATGAGCACCGTCCATACCCTACAATTAAATGCGTCATTTGCAATACATTTTCATAGTAAATCCACTTTCAGAGCTTAAAATTAACTTTTCATTTAAAAAAAGGACACAAAACAGTTATGGAAATTAAGCTACAAAAAACTTTGTAACTTTATTATGCGTTTATAATGTCATGTTTAATTTGTGATTCTGATTGGCTGACACATTCCAAAACTGTTGACTTAATGTCTTGGACACTTGTTCACCTTATTGTATATTGAATTAAAATGTTGCACCATTATAGTGCTGGCCGATTAATTGAGCTCTAACTATTTTCAGTGACTTTTGGTGGATGCTGTAATGTTGTAGTGTTTATTTTACTTATTGATTTATTTAAAGTTAGAGGAAAAATATGAATTCATGATTTCCAAAGTCAATGAGTAATTGTGATCGCGGTATTGAGCAGAATGAGTTATTACTGCCATAATCGAGCAGCCCTAGCCGACACCTTTTACTCCTTAATATTTGTTGAGGATGGGAAATCGGTTTTGTAATTTGACCTGTCCTTATTTTTGTCAGTATGGGCGGTATATTAGAGCAACGATGAGACAGGAACATGGTCTGCCGATGATGACGGAGCTGTTGTCTCATGGGAATGACCGTGTGGTTAGAGCCATGTCTGGAGCGCTGAGGAACCTGGCCATTGATGCTCGTAACCGGGAGCTGCTAGGTATGAGCCAAAAATACTTTGTTTGTTTGTGTTAGCCTTTCAGTATGTATTTATCCATTCAGTGTTATTACTATCAAATTATCCATGTTTGTACAGTCTCAATGAATGTGAACGTGCATTGGACTCAATCCCTCTTCCTCTCTCTGTATAGGGAAGCATTCAGTGCCCAACTTGGTGGCCAATCTGCCAGGCAGCGGTCAGAGTCAGCCTGTGCGCGGGCTCTCGGAGGAGACGGTGGTGTCTGTTCTCAGCACTATGGCGGAAGTGATCGGCTCCAGCGTGGATGCGGCCAAATCCCTGCGCAGCTCACAGGGTATCGAGAGACTGGTGCTTATCAACAAAGACAGGTATGCGTGTGCATCCGTTTGTGTTAATAATTGGCTAGTTGCATTGGATGACCTTGATGGATTTTTTTTAACAGCATGTGGTTGTTTATGAGCCTTAGTTATTGTTTCACAATTGTCTGTCTTTTGCCCATGTAGCAACCGCTCTGATCGAGAGGTACGTGGCGCTGGGCAGGTCTTGCAGATCGTGTGGGGCTTCAAAGAGCTCCGCCGCACACTGGAGAAAGACGGCTGGAAGAAAACAGACTTCATGGTCAGCCTCAACCCTCCTAACAACACCCGCAGCAATGGAGGATATGAGGACAGCACACTTCCGCTAATAGACAGGGGTAAGAACACTACACATTCCTGCCGATTGGCTTTTGATGCGTTTATCAGTCAAATACAACTGTGTATCTGACCTGACTTTGTTTGGATCTCTTTGTTAGGGGGCAAACAGGACAGAGACATGATTCCACTTAATGACATGGGACCAGGTAAAGTGCACGTACTTTATTTTCATATTATGCATATACTTGTGGTCTAGAAAGGGCTTTTAACCACATTTGCCGGTTGAGTTTTAAACTTTTATTCAACAAGCTTGTATATCAAATACCACTTTCTTGCTAAATGTAAAACATGTGGTTGGGGCGGAAATGTCTATTTTTATATATGTAACTCATACGTTTTGCACTGGAAATATTTCAAATTTACTACAATTTCCATGCAACCGCTGTGTGTGTGTGTTTGATGGATCAGTTACGAAATATCAATTCATTTTTATCTTTGGCACCAGACGCTTACTCTACAATAGACCAGAGAGGGCGGAGAAACACTATAGACGACACTCTGGATCGCTCTGACAGAGACACACCTCAGGTAATTTAAACCTTCAGAGGGAACAGTTACACACAACAAACAACTTGTGTTCTCATCTACTTTACGGAGTTGAGCACAACAAACATCATAAAACCTACACAACACTAATGTTAATCTACTGTAATTTCACTAATAACACTAAGAGGGTTTCTCACCTCAACTAACTCTCACACTCCCTTCTCCTATTATCACTCACCTCTTCTTCAATACCTTTCTCTTATCCTCGTTCAATCTCTCTTTCTCTTTGACTCTCAGGGAGGAATGTATGGGGAGAGACGGGGCTCTTTGCCTCTGTTGGACTCTTATGATGGTTAGGCTACTCACCTCCCCCCACTCAGTGCATGAGCACGCATGGTATGTGTGTCCACCTTTTGCATGGGCTTCATGTGTACATTTAAGTGTATGTGTGCTGCTCCGTGTATTTGTGGTTCTAACCCTCATTAATGGTATTTTGTTATTCTGTACCTCAGTGGAAATGGGTTTACTAATTTCCAGTGTTGGGGGAGCTTCTTTTTTTACTAACTTTGCAACTACAAGCTACTCCAAATTTACAGCAGTTGAATTATAGTCAAGCTACAGGTACCGAAAAGCTGCTGACTAACTTGGTTTTATTAACTATGAGAGCTGAATTTATCTGGTGTAAAAACAAGAATCTCATATAGGATGATAGATTTCAATTAAAACAAATTTACAATGTAAAATGGACTTGAATTGTTTTTACATTTCATACTTTTGACAGGCGCTTTTATCCAAAGCAACTTGTAATGCATTCAAGATACACATTGACATTCTAATTAATTCTTGCTTTCATTGAGAATTGAACCCATGACCTTGGCGTTGCAAGCGCCACCCTCTACTGTTTGAGATACAGGAAATTATACAGTAATACCTCGGTTTATGAGTGACTTAGTGTACGAGCATTGTATCGGTGTGCGAGGAAAAATATTAATGTGAGCGTTACAGTAAACGTTATTTTGTTTAATTGTCAATTATTAATTAGTATTAATGAGATCTTAATGGTTATAATTTTAACTGTAGTAGGGTAAGATCAAAAGTATACTTAAAATGGGTATTTATGGTCATGTGGAACGAATCGAGTGATACAAAAAAATGTATTGCATTATGCAGAAAATTGTTTTGGTGAATGAGAATTGAGTTATGAGCTCGCCAGTGTCATGTTCCATTAGTTGCGTCGCCACTATCAGTTACTCCCCAACACTGATCTCTACACTCCTACATGTGTCCACTTTGGTCACATGACTGATGTTTCAGTGGTTTTATCTGTCATCACTTTGCTTCAAAACCAGTGATGTGATTTGTGTAATATTCACAAATTCTCATCGCAGCTAATTGATGACGCATCTTCCCCGGTTAATAGTGAACTTAATGTAAGCGCGTACCACGTCTCATCTTGACCTTCACGTCTCATCTGTTTCTCCACAGAAAAACTGATCGTGTGCATCACCCGCCGTGAGTTTCCTCCTCCTGCCTACTGTCCCTGCTGAGCCTCTGATCTCATCACTAACGGGACCATTGCCACTAATTGCAAAGACCCTTCTGTAGATTTCAACATTCTCTAGTTGTCACTGTCCTACTCTTGAGATCAATGTGATTGAGAACAGCCACTACTTAAAATGGATACTACACAATGGATTCCTTTCTTGATTTTGGTCCATACCACTTTTTTTTTTGCCTCCAAATAATGGAAACACTAGGGACTAAAGTCTATATAGACGCATCCCCAGCTTCTTAAGCTTTATAAACCATTTATTTTTTGCCTATGCATCTATTAGAACACTAGTATAGTATGGCAGTGGTATTTTGATTATTTTGCTTCATCCTGCTTTGTGGTTCACATTGATAAAAAGATAATGCCAAATTGCATCAGTCATATGTGGCCTGCAGAAAATAATGTAAATAGAATATCTCTAAGTTTTATGTCTTGACGCATCGTAACAGACATGAGGCCTATTGTTTTCTAAAAGCTCTAGACGACCACCGATTTCCCCTTTAAGTTATCCATCTGTGTTTTTTTTCTTTTTCTGGATGGTCTCGTTGAGTGTTCAGTTTCTAGGAAGGGGTTGTTGTGAAAGCGTTGTTGAAGCATTACAAAAGAGGCAGAGGGATTTGGGAGATTTGTTTTATTTGTTTTATTTTTTTAAACCGGTAGCAGTCAAGATTTCTAGTGGTAGAGGAGTACAGTTGTGCTCTTTGGGATTCCTTGCATTGTAAACCTTGTGACAAATTGTGGAAACTAAAGAGTTCTTCTCCCTTAATTTTTTAATAAACGCAACTGAAGAGAACAGAAGAACTCTGAGACAAATTGTAGCCCTGGTCTTCTAGCAGTGGCTCTCACTTCTCAATACTTTGGGAATCGGCCCTGCTTGTGGACCCAGTTCATTGTTTTTCACTTTTGTCTGAATATAAATGAATGTGTAAATATGACCGCATCTCACAAATCCACTCTGCATACTTGGAGTGCCTCGCTTGCTCATTGCGTTGTGCGAGTGTGTGTTTGTGATGAGCGGTGAACGGGGACGTTCGGCCACCCTTCTGCCTCCTGGTTTCAGTGCCTGTCTGTGTAGAGAGTAAACGAGTGTACATTTGAGGATGTATATGCATTTTTTTTCTCTCTCTCTGAGATCCATAAATACAGTGCTTGTTTCTTAGCCTGCATATTCAAAATGCACAGTAAGTTGTAGATATTTACTGAATAGAAACTGAATGGCACTAGAGGTCAGTGGAATGTTTTTTTTTCTCCCCAATGTCTTTTTAATCCCTAATTATAGCCAAATTATAATACTTTTTTTTTTTTCAAGATACTAGTGTCAGTTCAGGAACGGTTGGAGTCCGAAGACCAGAAGTCTGAGTTCTGATACAAGAGGCTGTTCACAAGTTTGAGGAATCAATTGATTGTTCAGTGTTGAGGAAGGCAGATAAATTTGAGTCTTTTAACTACAAAAATTGCATTTCTTTCAGGCAGGATTTAGCAAGAGCTCAGATTTTGATTATAGCTTGACGAGAAAATGAGATAAAATAAAAGCACATTTAACTATATATACCAGAGGATATTTGTTAATTTTAATTATTTTTTCCCCTCCTTTGGTTCTTGTCCTGTTGCTCTTTCTTTTCTATATTTTATGATTGGGGGTGATTTTTGTTTTTCTGGGGTGTTGTGGGTGAATGCATATGCAATCATTTTTATTTTTTAAATAAATGCATTTACAGTTTATATCTTTTAATTAAAGACGAAAGGAAAAATTCTTTGTGTCATGTGCTGTCAGTTGACATGCCATTTCTCTGCAACACTAACAAGTGGATCTTGATTCATAATTCCTGTATTTCAACACTTTACCTTTGGTCTTAAACATTGCACCTTTCTTTCGTGGATTGAACATGTAACTTAGCAATACTGTATTTTTTTTTTAAATAAATAAAATAATGATTTTTTTTCCAAGGTTCTGACAGTGAATTATTGTGTGATTCACAGAACATTGTTTTTGTACGTTAACTCATTTAATATATTTAATTATTATTATATATATTTTTTAATTCTTCACTTGTGGATGTAATGAAGTATAAGAGCAAATTGCTAAATCCATACACCATATCCATGTATAATGGAATTTATTATATCTTTTTTTTTTTTGAGTATTTCTCAAATTAGAAACTAGTGGAAACTGAGAACTTCATTTTAAATTGAAAGAAACAGATTACGAACTGCTAGGCTTCAAAATAATACTTATAACACCTAAACAGGTGGTTCTCATCCTTTTTTACTCCAAATACAGAGCTAATTGTGCTTTTCCAGTCGTTCATGGTTTAGTCTATTGGATAAGGATTCAAGTGGGTTTTATTTATTTCACAATTCTACCCAGTAAAATATTGTAAAGATTGGCATGACTAGAAATACACGACGCAGAAGCATGAAGGGAACCTTTAAATCACACATTGGATCTCTGAAATATTCAATTTGAATCTTTATATACATTATTAAGAACAAAACTGTGACAACAGTCAGGAAACCAAACTAATCAACACTGAGGACTGGATTCAAAGTCATACCAAAAGTTACAAAGTTCACCAAGTCAATGTCACTCATGACAACATCTGGGCTCCCGATGAGATGGTGGATGGTGTCCTGGGAGATCTCCCAGACCTGAATCAGGGCATCAGTGAGTCTCTTGAATAATCTGTGGTGCTGCTTTATGACTTTGGATGTTTACGATACATAATGTCCCAGAGGTTCTTAGTTTGATAAAGGTCTGGGGAACATGAGGGCCAGTCAATGCCTTCATCGTCTAAAAAAAGTGTCTACACACACCAGCATACGGTCTGACAGTGGCTCTGAGGATTATCCCAGTACTTCACAACAGAAAGGGATCCACATTGAGGTCTGTGCTGTAGGGGAATTTATAGTTAATGACCCCAGGACCAGATATGACAGATGAAGACCAGCAGTCAGAAGTCAATTGAAAATTTTAGTGAAGATAGTTTGCAGTTTCATCAGCAAAAACCAGCTTCAATACTCACAAGGAATTTGTAGGCTGCCCCGCATACAATCACATTTTCACAGCAATCATACTCTTAACAGAATCTACTAACTACGTCATTACTGAAGGTTAAATTATTCTGATTGGCTAAGAAAAATAAACAAAATTATTAATCTTCTACACAAGGGCACATAGATAAAACCAGATCTCCATCCACCAGGTTGCTGACGCTTGGACCCGGCATTTAGGCACAGGATGTCCTTCTAGGTCATGACAAGGCATCTGCAGGTCTCCAGCAAAATGCCAGTTGTCCACCAGCCCCAGTAACTGACCTACACAGAACACTAACACACACATAGATACACAGCTACTTCAACCTCAATGAGAGGTTCAGTCAACTGTGAACACAGGTCCAACTGGAGGATGTTGGACCTTCATACCACCCTTATGAAGTTTGTTTCTGACAATTTGGTCAGAAACATGCGCATCAGTCACCAACTGGAGGCCATTTTGTAGGACTTTGGCAGTGTTTCTCCTGTTCCTCCTCACACGAAGGAGCAGATACCAGTCCTGCTGTTGGGTTGTTGCCCTTCTATGTCCCTGTCCAGCTCTCCTTGTGTAACAGCCTGTCTCCTTGTGTACTGATATCTTCTCCATGCTCTTGAAACCGCTGGGAAACACCAAAGTTGTTTTCCATCCTAGGGGAGCAGGACTACCTCTGTAACCTGATTGTGTAGCAGCTACTGCCTCATGATTCAGACAGTTACAAGAACCCTAACAAAACACAAAACTAAAGACAAACCAGTCAGGAAGAATGAGGAGACAATTTTCTCTGGCCAACACCTACAAAAAAATACCTTTTTGGAGAACTAAACTAAAGCGGCAAATAATCTTTACAGTGTAAACGTTACACTTAGTTTTCTCAAGAGGTTCCCTGCGAAATTCACTTTATTATGTGCCTAAGTTTACCAGCACTGTTTAATTCTTTCCATTAGTGGTGTTTTATCAGCGCAAAGAATAATTCTAAATATCAACCGGTTAAAAATGACGACTGCTCATTAAAAACTTGTTCAAATTTTCCCGGGGGAAAAAAACCTGTTTGTTTTCACATACTCGTTTTTCTTAATATTTTATTTTATTGATCTCTGGACAGTGGCAAGTTACATCAACGAGTCAGTCTCGTTCACACCAAGGACAGAAAAAGAGGCAGAATAATTATTTTGAATGCATATAAACGTTCACGCACCGGTTTGAGAGGATCTCGCGTGGCGCCATCTACGGCCCACCGGTGTAAGTTCACAAATCAGCGAGCGAGTCTTTTTGCTGAACCGATTCAAAACATTCGAATCACTGAGATCAAAACTCACCTGAAGATGAAGCTACTGAGAGTCGGCTCACGTGACCTAAATATCACCCGTGTTTGCGTACGAAAAATTATGTGTGTTTATCTTGAATTATAATTTGAGTATCTTAGCAAGTACTGGTGAAGCACGTGCATTTAACGGATGAGAGCGCGGCGGAAATACCAGCGAAATCAAGATCATTTGACTTTTTGTGACCTTCGAGATAGAGAAATAGTAAGGCTGAACTGATTCAGTATAATACAAAATAACATTAAGACGATGCTTTGAATTTATTTTAAAATAACCTGCTCAGTCCTCAAACTTTCAATCACAGTCTCTCTGTCCTCCCTCTATGTTTATAGGCCTATCAAAGCAATGTAAAACCATCTGCTTATCCAAATGTTGATGATTTTAGTCCACAGCTGTTGGATCTGAATTGATAGCACAAAGTAAGTGAATATATGTCTCACAAAATTGATGAAAACTATTTTTCCTGGATCATTGACTGCATTACATTTTTTGTGTGTGAAGTTTCTATATGTATTTTAGACTAAAGTTGATGCCATCATGTGGAAGTATCAGCATCCTGACTTTGCACTATTTCTACTTGGTGAACTTCAGAAGCAGCAGCAGGGAAGCATCTTCTGTGACACACTTCTACAGACAGAAGGTACGAGAATCAATCTATGTTGGAGATCACAAACTCTGGGTCTATGTCACTGGGGAAAAAAACCATATGAAGACCTGATATAATGATTTCCAGTCATTAATTGTTGACAGGAACCATAGAAATGAATGTTCCCTGCCATGAATGAATCCTACATATCATAAAAATTCTTGACTTGCACAATACTTTTTGCACGAAAACAGTTTAATCAGCACAAAGTTGACTTAGGTTAAAACGCAACAATAATAAATATAGCTCCAGTGTTATTTCGCTTAATTTAATTCGATTTTTCTTTCTTCTTTTTAGGCAGTTAATTTGCTTGTTGGGGCATTTTTTTATTGTATTTATTTTTGTAGTTTTAACATTTAAAATGTTAGTTTTAGTTTACCGGTAGACTTCTCTATCTTGTATTGTGGTACTTGAAAAATATTTTTTCCTAAGCTTTTAGATTTATACATTTATCAGATGCTTTTATCCAAAGCGGTTTACAATTGAGGAATACAGTAAGCAATTCATCTTAAAGCTTTCCTGTAGCTCAAACAGTAGAGCGTGGCGCTTGCAACGCCAAGGACATGGGTTGATTCCCAGGGAAAGCAAGAACTGATTCGATTTGGATAAAAGCGTCTTCCAAATGCTTAAATGTAAAGAGGCGATAAATACTAGAAGTGCTGGTAATACAAAGTTTCAGACATAGTCAAGACTAAGAAATTGTGAATGAAGAAAACATTTTCAGCAGGATGCAGTTAAATGCTCGCTGAAGAGATTACTTTTCAGCTGTTTTTTGACTAATGTCAGGGATTCAGCTCTCCGGATTGGAGGGGAGGTTTATTCCATCAGCAAAAACCAGGATAACAATGCTTTTTGAATAATCTAAAATAACTTTTCAATTCTTCAGGTGTCTGTATTCCAGCTCACAGTTGTGTGTTAGCTGCTCTAAGCCCTGTCTTCTCAAGAATCCTTTCCACTTCCCCTGCTCCACATGCAGGGCAGAACAGGCTTCTGAGCCTTGAGGCTGTTGGATCTCATGCCTTACTGAAGCTAGTTGGGTTTCTGTACACGGGGGAAATGGAGCTCGAGAGTCGGAGCGAACACGAGGAAGTTATGGCTGCTGCCCACAGACTTGGACTTAGGAACCTTTTGGAAAAAAGGAGAGTGTGGATCGACAGAGGAGTTGTGGCTGTTGAGAGTTATTGGAAAGAGACTGGTGTACGGACAGAAGATGCCGTGGAATGCCAGGAAAGTGAAATCGTGTCTGAGCCTTTGAAGATACAGAGCAGTTCTGCTCCAGTGACTTCAGTGCAACCTTGTGTCTTGTTGGAGCCTGAATTGCCTTCATCGCAGTTGTTGGATGAAGCTAGTCCAAGTAGAGGTTTTAATTTGAACAGTAATGTCACTGTTGACATGACAGAAGCATCAAACCATCATAAAGCAAAGGCTAAGAGAAGGTGGAAAATGTCAACGAGAGAAAGCCAATTAAAACAATTAACTCGTCAACAAAACCAGATGAAACTTCTTAATGTTGAAGGGGCTAAATCAAACCAAGCTGGAGTGGTGGAAAAAAGTGGGAATGTTTCAGGCAAAGACTTCCAGAAACTTTTAGAGGCAGATAGCGAACAAAAAAACACAACTACTGAACAGAAAGAGGCCCAATTGGACCAGTTTAAAGTAAGGATAAAACTGAGTAGAAGGCATGGAGCTTGCTGGGAGAGTAACCTCCTCGTTTCCCTCCAAGGCGAGAGTGAGGAGAATTCAGAAGAATCGAAAGAGTGTGGATCTCGAACTCCGGTAAGGATTTATATTCTCAATCTTTGTCTATATTTGTTGCCAGACACACACACAGACATACAAATGTGAAAATGGTTGTGCTGCCTTATTTTCTTTGATTAATATAAAGTTAAAAAGAACAGCATTTATTTGAAATCTTAACCTTTACTCTCACATTGACCCTTGCTGAGGAAAAAAAATCTATTTCATACATATCGTCATACAAATTATATACATTTCTCAAAAAAATTAAGGGAACGCTTAAATCATATTGGATTTCAATGAATTAAATATTGAAAATCTTTATGTATAATATTTGTTGTTTATAATGTGTGCTAATAGTCAATGGAAACCAAAATCATCTTGATTCAAAGACACACCAAAATACTGTGATGATTAAGTGTTCCCATAATTTTTTGAGCAGTGTGTATGTATGTATGTGTATTTTTCCAAAAACGCTAAAACATATATATTTATAATTTTTTGGAAAAAATTAAATTGATTAAAAATGACAGTAAGGAAAATGTTGTTGCAATGAAGAAATACAAATTGCACAATATTGCTTTTTTACTCTTCTTTTTTTTTTTTAAGTATACAAGTAAAAATGCAGACTTGCTGAGCACAACAATTCTTTATTTGGTTAAATATATTACAGTACATGTATAAAAGAACATAGACCCACTTTTCTACTGCAATTTCTTATGTTCCTTTCATAATCTTATTTTTACTTTATATCTGACAAAAGAGCTACCCATCTGGTGTACTTCCTGGTCAAAGCCGTGGACTTCTGACCCCACCGACGGACATGCCTATATCACCCTCTAATTCCTCCACGCATGCCTCTTCAGATAAATCCCTTCATACTCCACATAACATTTCTGTCTCTGCCCCTTTGGATATACCAACATTATCTTCCAGCCCTCCCCAAGCAGACGAATCTGATGAACATATTGCAATGCTCTTGGAGGAAATGTTCATGATGGGTTTAAACATCCTGCCATTGGTGCCTTTAGACAGAACTCTGAATGAGCAAGATCAGGTAGGTTATCTCCAAGAACAAAAAGGTGGGCATAGGGACACTGAGTCCTCTACTCAAAGATCAGAGCCAGAGTTGAGGGACTCTGATGTTAGCAAGACAACAACACCGGTTGAATCTCCAGGACAAAGAGATGAAGGTAAAGTATAATCTTGGAATGTCTGTTCATATTGCTTTAAACTATGCATTTAAAGTATTATTTGTTTTACTTTATCACTAACTTTACTAATTGTTTTTTCAGACCACTCAGGCTTTCACAGTCAGTCAAGATCCAATACATTCCTAACTCAGTCACCTGAACAGGACAACTTGAACCAAGTTCAAAATCTGGCAAATGCGTTAAGAAACTTCTCCCCCTCATTTAGAGAAGGGTTTATTTTAACCCCAAAAGCCACAGCGTTCCCAGACTCTGTTGCAGCAGGTGAAATGCCAAGTCTTATGTTACCTGATGACAGGCCAGATTTCACACTACTAAAATGTCTTTCCCCCATTGAATCAGAAAAAGGAGGCAGTGACGTTCTATCAAAACAAGAACCATCAGAACCATCACACAGGCAGAACTCAGAAACCCCAAACCTTCCCTTGTGGCTTTCTGAATCACCAGTGATATTGGACTTCCCTCTAAGCTCAAAGATTGATTCCTCCTGCCCACATCCACAGTGTGACCTCAACGCCTGCCAGAATCGATCATGCCCTGACCTAGCAGAAATGCAAGAATTAAAGACTTCCTGTTCACAAAATGATTTAATCAGTGGGAGTAGTATTCAGCCTGATGTGAGCAATGCTAGTGAGCATCCTAAATGGAGAAAGACGAGAAAACGGAAGCTTGCAACTCAAAAGTCAACAGCGAAAAGGGACACTGAGCACCGAAACCTAGAAAATGAAGATCAGGCTCAACCAAGCATATCCGGATGTGATGAACCTCATTGTGCAAACATTGAGACATCAAATTCTAACACATATGGAGTCAGTACCCGAATGACCAATGCAAACAGTAGAGCAGGTGTGAAGAGAAGACGAGATGTTTCTTCACCTCTCAGGAGAAAATTGCCTCAGTTGAACACTGCCAGTAAACAACTTGATCATGTAGATATTTTACCTCAGCCAAAACTCACTGGTGTTGTAAAACGTGGTCGTGGCAGACAACCTAAATCCAAAAACAATCCTGTTGCTCGCTTGTCTACCAACGCAAAGAACATGCCCACTTCAGGCCAAGATGACTGTGAAGTGGAAAAAACTAAGACGGAAAATGAGATTGAACAGGGTAAGCAAGAACCAAATACACAGCACGAGAAAGACTCAACAGAAATGGAAGTGGTCGATATTAACAGAAATTGTGCACAGGCAATGCCAAGTTCTTACTTAAAATATGCTGGCCAGGTGAAGGGACCAACTATCCTTGATCAGATTTTCCATCAGGCTCTTCCAAGTGTTGCAAGTCCACCATGTAAGAGATCTAACTTCAGGCTAACGTCAAGCCTGCGAGGCATATCTTTTAGCCGTCAAATATTGCAAGAAGGGAAAAGTGAAGATGTTAAGAGTAAATTAGTGATGAATAGCAGTGAACAGATCAATACGGGTATTTGTGGAGAGAAAAAAGCTGAGATGTCTGTGCTGATAAATGAAAAGGATGATGAGGAGTTGGCTGAGAATCATGATAATATGAAATATTCAGTTAAAGACAGACATATTTCCATGGAGGAGGACTCAATTAAAACAGCCACTGTTTTACAGAATAGTGATTTCAGAAATGAGAAGGGAAAGGAAATTCAGGACCGTACAACTGAGATTTCTGTCCTGGTCACATCTGAGGAGGACATAATGAAGGACGTCATGACACCTGTTGAGGATATTGATGATGCTGATCATGATTTGTCTCCCAGAAAGCTGGACTGTGATGTTACTACCAATGAACTGACAGTGATAGAAGGAATAGAAATGAACTTCTGTTTGAATGCTGATAGTACACCAGCAGAACATTTCAAAGAGAAACAAATCTTGAAAGCTACATCTTCTAACGGGTATTCATTTGAGATTACATCAGGTAGTGAAACAGAAAACACAATTCAGGCAGCACATGATGTTGACACCCAGGGCATTGGCTGGGTGGCTGATTGTTTGGATAACAATGGAAAAGAGGATTTAAGTAGGAACAAAGAAAATCAGATGATAGAAAATATGGTTGGAGAAGAAATTGAAGTTTGGAGAGCACATGAATTTGCAGTGGAAAATGCTCAGCTTGATTCAAATGAGGGATGTTGGGAAACCACCAATGGGTTGAATGATGATGATGATGATGATAGAAATGTGGAGGGGGCCCAATACAGTGCTGAGATGATTGATAGACAGACTCTTCTGGAGGAAGAGGAATTGAGTCAAGGAGACATATTAAGTACTAAGATTGCAGTTGATCCATCAAAAGGAGGTAAAACATTTAGAATTAGAATTCAACATGCATACATTTGTATATTGTTAATAATAATCAATATTCTTGATCCTGCTGTTTTATCCATATAGCTTGTCCTCCAGAAATATTAAGCACAGATTCTACTTATGTTCAAGCTGAAGGTTCAAGCATTCACAGCCCCAATGTGTGCAGTGGAGGAGTCTCAATGGTTCTGTCAGTTGGGGTCAATTCAGAATCAAAAGATGACTGCCACTTAGAAGAAGAAGAAGATATTGAAGTAGATGTTGTAGGAGACTCTGTAGAAGAGTTTCCATTAGGGCTTTTGGCAGCTAGACAGACTGTCACTCTGCCCATCGAAGACCCTTTGGACCAAGAGGATGAGTTGGATACCACTGAAGAAGAGGAGGTAGATGTCACTGGAGAAGACACAGAATGAAATTTAATGTTCATGTTAAGCATACATCTTTCACATTTTGAATCCAATAGCTGAACTTTGAAAGTTCTCAAACCCAAAGTTTAATTTACCAAATGGTGAGAATTGTCTTTTTGTCAGTTTTGTTGTTACTAAAGTGAATTAGCCCAACAATTTATTTTTGATTGTCTCATACATGTGTAATGTTAGATATAAAATTATGTAAATTAAAATAAATTTCTAAATTATAAATGTTCATATCTCACTTTTGGACTTTTGCTTAATTATGGAATATTACCATAACTATTTGGTATAATTATTTTGGTCTAACTACATTTGTGTCATTTGTCCTTTGTTGTCATCATTACATTTTTTGAAGAATTAAGTGAACCTAATATGTAACACTCACAGTAAAATATAACAATACACATTTCCCAAGTTAAAGAATCCTCGAAATATCAGGTAATTTGAAAAACTGTGATGTAATTATACTTTCTCTTTTTTGTTTTTTTTTGCACTTCTTGGCTATAAAATCGTGTCAGTTAGTGACTATTTTTGTATCAAGTTATCACAATTGATTGGTAAAAAGATTACTCTGGTAATAGCTAAACAATATCAATAAAGTTGAGTTTAGCCCATTTAATAATAATTAAAAAAACATTTAAATACAGTGCTGCAAAAGTATAGAATACGGTTAAAATAAAGCAATAAATTACATTCAATTTCTACAAACAGCGTGGTCATTTACAACCATTACATCAACTACGCACACGTGGTGTTTTTGAATGGAAAACTTTATTGTCAGCGGAAGTGACAATCGCAACGCTGGATGGAAAGGATCCACGTGGGTTCGTCCTCCGGTCAAACGCACTCTCACACTGAAGGTTAAGCTGTCGGAGCTGTTTTTTTGAACGGGACTCACGCGCTGTCCGGCGGGTTTTGAGCGAGGGTGAACCGAAAGGCCGTTTGCAGAGATGGACCCCATGAAAGCGCAGCAGCTCGCTGCGGAGCTGGAGGTTGAAATGATGGCTGACATGTATAATCGGTATGATGCTCTTATGGTTAGACATGCGTTCTGTCAGATTACTGATATGCACTTTTGTCGTAAACTACGCAGTTATGTATTGAATCGTATATTGTATATGGAAGGTTGTACTACAATTAGTCTAATGGCCATTGGCAGATTATATGTTTTCGTTTTTCATCACTATATTGTTAGAGTTTAGTTTAGACAGCAGGCCTTGCTTAAGAGTGCACGATCAAACTTAATACGTGCTGCAATAACCCATAATAGATGTAACCTGCAGTACTGTTATTCAGTACTCAGACTGCAGCAGAGCTCTGGTCGTTTTAATGCATTCATGTATTGAGCAGCTTCTAAGTCTTTCTTGGCATCATCTGTCATATCAGCAGAACTTTCAACTAGCATACTGTTTACTTTGATCTCTTCTGGTCACAGGCAGAGCAGTTAGATCAATATTTTTTTGCCTGCAAAAAAGAAAATATGTCAAGAAGCATAAGGATTTAAATTATGTAAAATCTAAAGAGCTGTTAGTTTATGGCCTTGACATTTGTGTTGATATTTGCATTGATAAAATCTGGGTAGGATGTAAAAAATAATTAATGCTTTGCATTCATTCCTGTTGTGTACAGTATACAACTAATGATTATTTTGATCATAATTTTTTCACTCTATATATATATATATATATATATATATATATATATATATATATATATATATATATATATATATATATATATATATATATATGTGTGTGTGTGTGTATATATATGTGTTTGTGTGGCACTTATATAGTTGTGTGTGTGTGTGTGTGTGTGTGTGTGTGGGCTATGCTTATATGCAAGAAGTAAACAACTACTCATCTACCTTTTTAAAGTTAAAATCACTAAATTAATCATTTAATAAAATGAAAGGAAAAACAAAAGCACAGATTGAATGTTAACTGGTAAGAGGTCTGAACATAGTACGGTAATTTTATTTATTCTTCAGTACAATATTTCCTTAATAGATATTGCTCTCATAAAAAAATACATATAGCATTTTAAAGCTACATTGAACACTACAAAATACATTTTAGTCAAAATTATAGCATAGTCTTCCATCATTTATAAGATGCGTTTTGTCCTTAATGCATTTTTCACTACTATAAACTTACATGACTATTTTCCAGTTGTTTCCACAGACATGATTAATTGATAAGTTCAATGTCGATTATTATTTTTCCACAAAATAATGGGATGAGTTAATGAAGATTATGGGTTATAAATGTGAACATTCCTGTTTAATTGAGTTTTTTTTTTATCTCAATTAAAAATAAAAAAAATTCTACCACCATCTGAGCATTAGAATCATTCAGTCTTTGTCAATTCAATCTTTCCCTCACATAGCACCTTGGAAAGGGTACTGACAGGTGTGAGAGCAAAGAAATTAAAATGATCAAACAGGGATTAGATAAGTGATTTAACTTGAAATAGAAATTAGTAACATAATATGAATATACAAATAGACTACATCAAGAGGAAATATTTTACACTTGTGTAACGCTTGGCTTTCCCATGACAGTCTTTCTTGCTGCATGCTGGAATATAAATAAAAAATTAAATGCTGGGGAAACAATTCAATGAAACTAAATATGCCAGTAGTTGGCAGCAGATTTTGTCTTAAAGAGAGAGTCATTCAGTCAAGCAATCTGTTCAAAAAACAGCTGATTCATTCAGGGACAAAGCAAGTGACCGTGTCCAAGCTTGTTGCTTTGCTGCCCTATGAGGCAATGACTTTGCTAATGTTTGCGCATGAGGGTAGCCTGCAAAAAGGAAATGTTTTCAGACAGACTTCTGAGGCAGCAAGACAGTTTAATGTTCAACAAATAGAGCAAGCTTTGGTGAGAACTAAACAAATATTTAACTTTTACAGTGGTAATTTCTTGCTAGAAGTAATAGCAAAAGTGCAAAAAGGTTTTGTTTTTGGCCCTCCACTGTTGTATAAAATCAATAGGCTTCACGTTTGCAGTAATCTTGATGTTTGGGAAAACCGCATTTTATATCCTGAATCATAAACATATAGTCTTATATTAAAAACAAGAGCTCATAAAGTGAAATTTTTGCCCTATATATCTTGAATTTTGAGAGCATTTTTATTAATTTCGGTGGTATTTTTGCCCCAAGCCCTGCTGATTTTCAACTGTGGTGTGCGAGCCGTGATGGCAGGGGACATGGCTCTTTTTTTGTGCGCAAGTGGAGGCTCCTTCTGCTGCAAGGTCTGTTTCAAGTGAAGCAAAGGCTGCTACTAACCTGGCGGTATTCCAGAAACCAAGGTTATCTTATTTTCATGCACTGAATTCTTGATTTATTAACCCTAACCTTGCTTACTCGAGGTATGTTGGTTCCAAAAACGCATCCAGGAGTAAGTTTACCCAACCCAGAGTATGTTGACTATTAACACACAAGACATTCTCAACAGAGCGATGAATCGACGAGTCACCATGGAAACGGACGGTTAACAGTTTGTGCTTGCAAATTAACAGTTAACAGTTAATTTTCAATAACTATTAACAGTTTGTGCTTGCAAAAATAACATTTTATTATTTTTGCTTCCACATTGCTTGAAAGGTAAGATATATTATAAATGATTTTCTGTTTTAAAAATACATTGTAGTATAGAAAACGTCCTGTTGCAAAACAAAAAAAATGTCTGAATGCAGATTTATATCTATCTATATGTATATGTCCGTCACGCCCACTGGAGCCTCATCAATAGGTTGTGCATGCGCTGAACACCTCTGAACTAAACTAACCCTCCAACAGAACCCGTTCCGGATCAGGCTATGTTCAGAGAGTATGTTACTATGGCTTACTTGCATACCTGAAAGTTGCCTCTGTTTTTGTAACCGAAAGTTGAGTTTTCCCGCTTAACCAGATATGTGTGTCACAACCTGCTTTCTGGAATACCCCCCTGTAGTTTTGCAAAGCCACTGGAGAGCAAGCCTGCAACCTTTAGCAAAAAAATGTAATGTCTAACGTTCTGGTTTGGTGATGCGCAGAGAAGGAGATGAGGTAAAAAATAAATAAATGGATATCAATGGAGGAGATCAATCGTCAGCATGTTTTAAACTAAGCAATATGTATTTTCCTCACTAAACTATAACTTTTTTTTTTTAAGTGAAGGTAAGGTAGAGAATGTGGCGACAGGTAGGACTCATTTACGACATTACCACAACAAATGGGTAGAAGTACGTACTAATAGGCGTTATTACACTTGTAACTCAGTGATACTGTATATTTTATAAAAAGAAAATAAAGTCAGTGTTTTCTCTCTTTGGCTTTCAGTTTTTACCAATTATAATAAGACTTGCATGACTATGACTTAAATCACCATGATGCTAATATATTATTGAATAAAGACAAAAAGAGTAATTTAATTATATTGTGTTATATTGTCGTTTAATAAAAAAATAAGCTCTATGTCTTCCAGGTTTTGACAAATTAATTGGACTTGAGTAGTAGCCTAATGATTTATGACTGCGGTGTATGCCTACTAATAATATAATGCTTTTAAATGAATGAAGGTAAACAAAATATTTTAAATTATGTATTCTTTATATGGATTCTTCCAGATTTCAACAATTAAATTGCACTTTTTTTTATTAACTAGTACAGGGGTGGGCAAACTACGGCCCGCGGGCCATATCCGGCCCGTTGGGCTTTTTAATCCGGCCTGCCGAACTTGCCGAACCTGTATTAAACTTCCTTCATTTTACATTTTCCTGTAATATCACTCTGTCGCGGCCGCAAGCGGCAGTGGTGCTGAAGCTGTGGTGGAGAGTAGGCGTGTGTCGCAAACCCCTCTACACCCCCCTTTATGGCCTTAATTCCGTGCTAAAAAGGAACGAGCGCAAAAACAGAGCTACACGTAAATACGGGTACCCGCGAGCTCATTTTAATCACTCGCGCGCACGAACATTCACCTGCTCTCGACTGCTGTTTTTGCTATTTCGCGCGAGCACTTATTTTTGTCAGTCGTGGGCGGGGCTTGCTCTTGTAATAGTAACATCAAACGTCATTGGTTAGTTCCCTTTTTTTCCAGAGGTCAGTTGATTGGACGCCTGTGACTGTCAATCTAGAGCTGAGGCAAATATATGATTCAGTCACATTGCATATTATGGTTTTTCTGTCGATTAAATTGTATTAATATTGTTTTGTTATAATTTCACGTGTCCCAGTCGAGTGATTTAAGACCAAACTATACTTTATACAGGTTTTCTATTTCTTATAAGTAAATGCACAGGTACGACCTTCAACCCGGCCCCTCTGTCAATTTTAAGAAACCAATGTGGCCCGCGAGACAAATAGTTTGCCCACCCCTGAACTAGTATCACTAGCTAACAGAGCATTTGTACTCTCCAATCCCCCCTCGCCCCTCATGAACACACATTTCATAAGCATTGTAGCCCTACTGTACGTTTGCTGGCGATATAATAACATATATAAAACAAGCTAATCCACAAGAAACTGTAACTGACCCATCACTCTGAACTCTGGCCACTGATGTCACTGTCATTATATGATATGCTGAGGTACCTCATGTGATCCAATTTGGCCTTTATGCTTTTTCCAATGGTAAACCCTCACAAACCTTCTCATCTCCCAATAATTAGAAAATCTCTGACCTGAAGAACTTGATTAGTTGGATCGTGTGCTTTTAATTAAGGTTGAATCTAAACCCTACAGGGCAGTGTCCCTCCAAGAACTGAGTTTTGCACCCTTTGGTCCAGTTGTTCAAAACATTTTATCTGGATCAAAATTATGTAGAAAGCCCACGTTTTGCTATCTAGGATCAGGTAGGTCATATCACCTGTTAGTTCCCCCAAGAAACGTCACGTTCAGTTACAAAAAACTCACGTTTTGAGGGTCAATGCACAGTTTCTTCCCATCTCCATGTCTCTTTAGGTTTTCTATAGCCCTTCATGTGGCCCACAACAAAAACAAACAAATATACATGCACCTAATGTAGTTAATATACATTGATTATTGAGAGCTGGTGCCATCATCTTTTTTTATTTTACTGTAATGAAAGGCTTAATAGGTAGCCTATTGTCTACTTCTAATTTATTACTTTAAATAGTTAAAATAATCATAAATTGTGTTTTTGACCAGTTTTAAAGTTTTACTACATTTGTTCCTGATCCACTGCACTCCTGGGATCAGGATAATCCACATTTCTTTGGGTCAAAGGCATCCTAATCTTACTAAAACATTTTAAAACACAAACTGATGATTTGATCCAGATCTAAACCAAGATTGGATTTTGTGATCTAATCTGATTTCAGAATCCTGTTATTTCTTTTGAGCAACCCATTTTCAAGATTTGATCCAATACGAAATCTGGTCAGATTAGTTTTGAACATCTTGCCCTTGGTCAATCATCTCATCTCTCTTGTCCTTTTTCCTCATGCAGAATGACCAATGCGTGTCACAGGAAGTGTGTTCCGCCTCATTACAAGGAAGCAGAACTTTCAAAGGGGGAAGCTGTGTGTCTGGACCGCTGTGTGGCCAAGTACTTGGACTTGCATGAGAGACTTGGCCGTAAACTCACTGAGCTTTCTGTTCAGGATGAGGAGGTGATGAGGAAGGCTGCGGCGGGCACTGGATAAGACCTGATACGGACTTCCAACGCTGGGGCTGAGGGCCTTGGACATCCATTTTGGGGAAATTGGGCAGCGTGGACATCAATATAAATATTATAACATAAATATGAACTATATTGTGACATTGATTCACTGTTAGACATGACAAAAGTTGCAGGCTTTTGGAAGGAGGTGGGATACGATTTGATCCAGGACTTATTAATAGTTTACTGGCATGAACATTATTGACAGGAATAAAACTTTATATGGTTGGAGAGATTTTTGTTTTTGTTGGAGTGTTGTAAAGTTGTGTTCTTGTGAAATTGGTGACTTTTTTTTATGTAGACGCTGGTCATCGTGATTTCTTACATTCTCTGAGTCATTTTACAAAATGTACCTTTATTGCGTAACAAAATTAAAATGTATACCAATCTCTTTTTCTTCTGATCCTTTGTTTAAAATGTTGTGTATAAAAGTTGGGTCAGGGTGCTTACCTGATGGTAGTTTTAAAAAAAAGTGTATATTTTTGTAAGTTTCAAGAAGATTCATTTAGAGATCAAGTTTGCTGACCTCATGTTGTAGGCTAAAAAGTATTTTTGTGGAGATGTGTCACTGAATTTGTCTTCAAGCACCACCAATCTAACACATCTTCAGTTTTCAATGACACATTTCCTATTCGTTTTTGGAGCTTGACAGACATGGGCTGCATGATTTATTAATCATTTAATGTATGACTTTATCAGTCTCTTACATTGTTGTGGAGGAATTGGTCCATTTTTCTTTAGAACATTACTTCAGTTCATTGAAGTTTGTATTAGTTGAAGTTTATATATATAATATGAAAACTCAGTTCTCTTTACACTGATTGAAAGGCCATTCCACAGCATTTCAATTTGATTGAGGTCTGGACTTTGACTAGGCCATTGCAAAACCTTGATTCTTTCTACCATTTTGTTGTAGAGTTGCTGGTGTGCTTGAGATCATTGTCCTCTTGCATTACCCAATTTCTGCCAAACTTTAGCTATCAGACAGATGACCTCACGTTTGACTCTAGAATAATTTGGTAGTTCATTTTGGAGTTCATGGTCGGCTTTCCCAAGTTCCAGGCTGCAAAACAATCCCAAATCATCACTACTGTGCTTGATAATTGGTATGAGGCCAGTATACTGTAATATCATGTGTTTTTGTTCGTCAGAGGTTGTATTTACCTAACTTTAAGGCCTGCCAAGGACCAGATGACTTTTTATTGCATCCTGATATGTAAAACCATATAATTCAAAAGGGTGTGCTTTCTTTTTGACAAGATTGTAGTTGGCAAAAACAAAACGGTATGTGACAAAATAAGTATTTCCAAGTTCAAGGTACTCATAAGAGAGTAAAAACGAGATTCCTCACGATTCTGAAGTGTGCATAAGATGTATACTTTACTATCCCATGATGCCACGGGAGAGGATTTATGAATGACGATGACGACAACCTGGAGGATGCAGTCTGTCCGGATGACAAGCATACTATATAAGTATAGAAAATACTTTTTTAGTGGCTATGAAGATTCCATTAAAATAAATCCAGCGTCCAGGTTTTGAACAACAGGTGAGTAAAGATTTTTGGAGTCAGTTGTTTTTTTGTTTAGATTTTTTAAGTTATGGTAATTGTCCTACTTCCAAAGACACTTTCTCGTATATTAAAACGATACTGTATATTTAAAAGAGTTTGGAAACAATGTTAGCTTTTCCTCATTCATTTCCTTTCCCAAACATTGAGCAAGTGAAGCCAAGCAGACGGTGTGCATAGCCCACATATCGAGGCACTGTCCCTTTAAGAAAATGGGGAACTATAGAGAAAACTTTCATTTCCTTCTCTGTTTTCGTAATAAAACCAACACGCATCTGTTTACAGGGCGAAAGTTTCATTAGAGCTCGATATAAGTCTCTTAACGTTGAGTTTTAATCACTTACTCTGCAGTGTGTATCACTGTAGCGAAGTTCATCGTCAATACTTTGGTGAGTTATTACTCAATGGTTATTAGTTATTAGTTAATGTTTGCTTCACCTTACGGCTTCGTCAATCTTCATTACACATAAAACATGACCTATAAATGAATTAAAATGCCGCGGTGTTGACCTCGAATGAATTGGCGTTGTAAGCCTTTCTCTTTTTTTATTTCCGCGCACAACTCCTTGGGATTATGTTAACTAAAATAACAAATGTATGTATTTAATGCAACATTACCGCCATACAATCGCCGTATTTTCATATTTTACTCCTCCTTTGTTTCTTTTAGGTTTATTTTACTTTTGAACGTTTCACACAGTGATCTACCTGCAGCGCTCTTGTGGTAAGAGAGCAGTGCGGCCGCCAGATGGCAGCAGTGATCACTGAAGATAACGTGTACAGCGAAGCTGAAGTCAACGGCGCGCCTCCTGCTGGCGGAGAGGATCAAGTGCAGCTTCCCGGTCCTGATGGAAACATACAGGGACAGGTATTTCTCTTCCACTGCCTCTACCGAGCCTGTAGGCTTGAGCATTTCCTCTGATACTTTCGCCGTATTGACTTGAAAACTGCTTGAAACAACATTTACATTCATGCATTTGGCAGACAAGCGACTTGCATTACATTCAAGATACACATTGACATTCTAATCAGTTCTTGCTTTCACTGGAAATCGAACCCATGACCTTGGTTTTGCAAGCACTACAATCTACTGTTTGAGCTACAGGAAAGGAGCATCAACCTCTGTTAATTTAATGATTCTAGAAGGATTTTTTGAATGCTTTACTGGCAACAAATTACATGAAGAAGAGTAACTTCAATATTACATCAGAAGAACATATCTCGCTTCACCAAACAATAGAAATTACACAAATACACACACACACACACAGTAGAAATTGAAAAGAAAGCCGCAAAGAGGGTACATATTGCTAAATAAGAATAAATAGATACTTTTTATATGAAAATGTGAAAAGAATAACACATTGCAGCGGTGTGCTATTTTTGTTTTAGATTTTGATCCACATTTAATCTCCTGGGTTCTAGAAGGTTCTAGAATTGTGTTCTTCAATCAAATCAGTTGTTTAGAGCAGTGTTTCCCTAACGCTGTTCCTGGAGGCACACCAGCAGTACATATTTTGGATGTCTCCCTTATCTAATATTTCTGCTCTTGGAGTCTCTACTAACAAGCTGATGAATTGAATCAGGGATGTTTGATTAGGAAGAGTTGGAAAATCTGATGTGTTTGTGTGCCAACAGGAACAGGGTTGAGAAACGCTGGTTTAGAGGGTAATAGAATATTAAATATGATGTCATTTTACATGCTGTGTGTCTTTGAATTTAATTATTTTAATATCAGTTTACGCTTTATTGCAGTCTCTTTGTTTTTGTCTTTAAATAGGTCCATAATAGAATCAAATATACTGATACAGTGAAAGTTCAAAAGTCTAATACTGGGAAAATTATTCTTCTATATTTATTAAAAAAAATTTCCTTTACAAATGACTAATCAAATCAAAGAGAATTAAAACATTTACATTAGCGGTTAAACGTTTGTGGTAAGATGCGGTAAAATGTTAATATAAAAAATTTAATATATTTAAAAACAACATGCATTTTTTTTCAGGATTCTTTAATGAATAGAAAGTTCAATAGAACAGCAAATATGGAAATGTGGCAATTACATATATATATATATATATATATGTATGTGTAATTGTCATGTATACATTTTAGTTTTTCTGCATTTATTTATAATTTATTTATAAATATTTATATTAATATTCTGCATTTATTTATAATTTTTGTAAAACAGTGTAAAAGTTGATCAGTTTGTGTTTTACTAATCATTTGTTTATTGGAATTTATATATATATATATATATATATATATATATAATTTCCAATAACTGCTGTTCTTTTGAACTTGGAGAATCCTTCTAATATCCTGAAAAAAATGCGTGATTGTTTACACAAATATATATATAGTAACTTTATAAATAACGCTTTTGATCAATTTAATGCATTTTCCGTGCTGCATAAATTTTAATAAAATAAAATAAATCTTACTGCGCCCAAACGTTTAAACAGTATTATATATTATCAGAAACAACTAGAGTGAAAAGTTGGGGAAAAAAAAAAAAATTGGAGTTCAAATGGTCCATATCATAACTTGCTAAAAACTGCAGAATCTCAAATATTCCATCTTATCTTTGCATCCAAACTTTTCTTTGTTCAAATTTGACAAAATCCTGACACTTTGTCGAAGTATAAATGAAAAGGAGAATTTTCAATGCGGTCTCAGACTTTTAGACCTTTCCTCTACTAACAGGTGGAGGAGTTTCTCGGCCCACATCCTGACTACGATGAGGAGGAGGAGGAGCGCAAGTACTACAGACGAAAGAGGCTGGGTGTAGTGAAGAATGTGGTGGGGGCCAGTTGCGGAGGAATGATCATCTACAGCGTTTACATGGGTCAGCCATTGCGCATTACACACCACAGGCACACAATATGATTCACTCCAGCGATGACCTCATACTCTTCAAAGTCTGCGTGCGATGTTTTATAAAAAGATTACACTGTAAATACGACATTGAGTAGGACTCTACTTGTGTCACACTGTTGTTTCAGTGGGTTTTCATTATGCACTGTCTGCTCCTATGCCACGCCAATGAATATGACATGCTTTGTGGATGGCATACTTGACTGACTCTTCACTCATCTTCTCATTTTTAGCAAGTTCATTGGCATGCACACGCTCAAAGATGTCTCATTTCGACTGAGACTGCGAAAAACAAGGAACAGCTGACAAATCTCTTGTCGAATGCCAAAAGTGAAAGAAGGTTTTGGGAGTGTTATGCCTGTGCCTTTTTCTCAAATAGTTTCTCTGTAGGTCTGTTACAGATGCAGTTAATTCTGCACTACGATGAGACGTACCGAGAGGTCAAGTATGGCACCTTAGGGCTGGAGGACATCGACAACAAAATGCTGATGGGCATCAACGTTACGCCTATCGTTGGCTTGCTCTACACCCCGGTGCTCATTAGGTAGCATACTGACTGTTCCTTGCATTTCTGTTTTGCTCATAACGCTCATTTTCCACTTTGCTCATTTAGTTTCATTCTTTGGATGTGTGTTTGTCACCCACCAACACAGTTATTAGCAACACTTTTTCATCTACTGTCCACTTAATGCTTCAGCAGATTTTGGCACTAAAGGTCTTCTCACACCCATAGTGTGAACTAAAAATGACTTTTGATAATTACAGTCCACTCTTTCACTTTTAGTTTCTCAATTTCGTCCTCAGATTTCTGGGCACTAAATGGATGATGTTCTTGGCTTCAGGCATCTATGCTCTCTTTGTTTCAACCAATTACTGGGAGCGATACTACACTCTCGTACCATCCGCTGTGGCCATTGGCGTTGTAATTGTACCTTTGTGGGCATCGTTGGGAAACTACATTACCAGGTGAGGCTGTTCAAAAGCATGAGGTGTGTAGATCAAAAGATCAGATTCAAAAGATTTTATTTTTGGAGCAAGCATGCTTTAAATTGATCAAAAGTGACAGTAAAAAGATTTATAAAGTTATTTGAACTTTTTATTCATCAAAGAATCCTAAAAGAAAATTCTGTATTAAAGAGAACACCGTCAATATTGATAAAGATATTAACGAATGTTTCTTGAGCATCAAATCAGCATTTGAATTGCCCATTATTTGCATTATTAACACCAAATAATAATAATAAAAAAGATGTAAAATAAAAAAACATCTTGAATATGTGTTAGTACAATGTGTTAATAATGAGAAAACATGTTTTGTGAAATGTTTGCCTTCACTACATACACTATTGTTCAAAACTGATCAAATTTACACTGTTACAATTTTTTTTCTCTCAAATAAATGCTGTTTGTATGAACAAATGCAGAAAAACTTAATGCATCATGGTTTCCACAAAAAAAGCATCAAATCAGCATATGATATTGATTCCTGAAGGAACATGTGACAGTGAAGCCTGGAGTAATGATGCTGAAAATATTTAAAAATGCATGAAATAGAAAATCGTAGTTTTTATATTATCATAATATTCTACAATATTGCTG
This sequence comes from Rhodeus uyekii, assembly GCA_037043235.1. Classification (NCBI taxonomy): domain Eukaryota; kingdom Metazoa; phylum Chordata; class Actinopteri; order Cypriniformes; family Acheilognathidae; genus Rhodeus; species Rhodeus uyekii. Next base: position 427,093 of record JAWRVZ010000110.1, read on the forward strand.
TTTCTATTTTATCAGCCTAAGAGAATTCTTTCAAAACATTAAACATTTGATGCATATTGGTATGTTTTGAATATTTAGTATTGCACTAATTAATTTAGCATAATATTGCAAAATAAAGCAAAGCTGTAGGTGCAGCTGTGATACATGATTTATTTTTACCATATTGACTATTGGCCACTATTAAAGATTTCTAAAATGTATCTCTTTCAGTTGATATTGTGTATATTTATATTTTGAGGTTACTGGCCATAACATGAAAATAATTACTGGCATTTGTATATCGGGCAGAATTGTAATACTGGTGAATCCTAATATTTTTAAAACAAAAAAATGATCCTAGTTCTGTTTTTGCCATTACTGTAAGCCATTTGTTGGTTGATTTTCAACAGTGCAATCAAGTCTGGGTCGATAGACAGGAAGCATTTGGGAAACCTGCTTGGTCATTATCTTTCGGGTTTATTTAGTTAGCAGTTCTCAGCTCTATCTCCTCACATTGGTTGTTTTCGAATGACCAAAAGTTCCTGACTCCGTTATACTTTCCTTTGAGACTTTCAGCATCTAACTTCCCACCTGTGTGCTTCTCAGAATGGCTCAGCAGTACTATGAGTATGTGAACTACAAGGACGAACAAGTCCAGGAGCAGAAGAAGCCCCCCAAAGGAGCCTTCCATTCTTACATCATTATTTTCCAGTCCATCTTCTACATTTTTTTCCATGTGAGTTATGATAAGCAGTTTCAAGGCACTCGAAAATGTGTGAAAGGCTGTAAGCGATAATAGTTAACCTGTGATTAACTGTTTTCTCTCCTTTGCCATCATAACTAAAGTGTTTAACTGTATTCACAGCTGCGTGTGTGTGTGTATGTGTCAGATGCCGGCTGCATATGTGGGTTTGTGCATTAACATGCAGCTATTTATAGCGTTCACTCTCTGTCTCTCTTCTCTCCCTGCAGCTGAGTTTCGTGTTTGCCGAGTTCCCCATGGTGCTGTTCCTCAATAACTATCTCAATGATTACAATCACACTCTCTACAAAGTCACACAGTGTGGTAAAATCCCCTCTCTCTCCTTCTCTTGATTTTGTCCACTTTTTAGCTTTACACACTGACATTTTAGAGGCTCATGAACAGGTGCTCAATATTACATTTGCATAAGTATTAGTTCTCATATTCTTGCTCGAATCATGTAGAATCTGTAATGTAGAACTTGAACAGTCAAAAAGAGCTTTATAAAGTACTCAAGACTTTCAAAACTTATGTGCTGCTGCTGGTTTCACTGGAGAGGCCTTAAAAAGGTGTTTTCTTATTTGTTTTGTTGGATATTTCTGGGCGTTATAACAACTATAAAAAATATCTATGAAACTACCACACCAAACATAAGCTATACATAGGTATATATGTATTTATAAAGGAGAAACAAAACATAAAAAACAAGAAAAGCTTTGACACCGTGGAAAAGCAATATCTCACCTCAACAGCTGTTGCTTGAACACCGGCTCTACGAGACTTGCTAGGGAAATGAATAACTCGATGACTGAAAAAGAACAATCTGTGCAGAACAATGTGAAGTGGCCCCTGAAAAAGAGTTGATACATAAGCCATTCTTATACGTGTATGAATTTCGTTGCATTACATAACAAAATATTGTTCATACACTGCCATTCTAAAGTTTATCTTTATATAAGGTTATATAATGTTTTTGAAAGCCAAGGCTGCAATAACTTAAATAACTATTTTCTAGTTTAATATAATTTTTATCTGTGATTGCAAAGCTGAATTTTCAGCATTGTTACTCCAGTGTCTCATGATTCTTCAGAAATCATTTTAATATACTGAACCATGATATATTTTGTTTTTATTTGAAATATATTTTTTGTGTAACAGTGTAAAATTTGATCAGTTTGTGTTTCTCTCTTCTCTATTTTTAAATAATCTTACTGACCCCAACCTTTTGAATGGTAGTGCATATAGGGAAGTGAAACATTTGACAAAACAAGTTTCCTATTCAAAATTCACTCAGAAAATTGAAGTTAGTTCTCTTGAATAATTTGTTTGCAAATGCCTGCTTTTTTTAGCAGTTAAGTTAAAATATTTTAATTTAAAATATAAATAATAAATATATATATATATATATATATATATATATATATATATATATATATATATATATATATATATATATATATATATATATATATATATATAAATACAAATTTAATTTATAATTAAAAATATTTAATTTAATTTATATAAATAATATATTTTGATATTTTTCATATTATTTTAATATGGCCTAAAGGTGTCCAAAAACTATAAATAAAGTGAGTGAACTGCCCGTTATTTTCAGCGATGAAATCCACTTCAATCAATTCCTATTAACACCAAAGAAAATAGTTTACAAAATGTATCAAAACCATCTTGAATGCATGCTAGCTCCATGTGTTAATGAGAACATATCTCACTAAATAAAATCAACTGTGTGAAGAATATTTGCAGTCAGTTGGATCTGGTGGAGAAAAAAAATCAGTCATTTGGCAATGAGAAACTTCACACTTCTGACTTGCTGAAAACCCGGGCGTCAGCACATCTGCTCTTCGATGTTCTGCTGTGTCTGGCTCTTCCTGGCTCTATCGTCGCAGAGATGACGATAAGACTTAAAAAAAAAAAAACACATGAAGTCACCAGCAGCACTGCTTGCTTAACATGGAAAGTCGCCCACTTGCCATATTGTATGGGGAAAAAAGCAGCCTGAATTATATAAAACTTTATGCATCTAGACCAAACTTTAATTTTAAACGGATGCAATCTTGTTAAATACATTATTTTCTCATCTTATCCCCTCTTTCTCTCTCTCTCTCTCTCTCTCTCTCTCTCTCAGGAGCTGGTGGGAAAGGGGTGATAGAGAATTTCAATAAGACAGTTTTGCGCAGTTTGCCTCGCTCTCTCCTGCTCATCGAGGTGGAAAGTGTGCTCATGGGTGCAGCCTTCCTCGCCATGCTTATTGTAAGACTATCATTTTCATTATATTTACCACATCATCTTAAACACCCTCAAAATTAGGACTACCATATCAGTGACCAATACACTTGACAGCAATTTGACTTGATAGTCCTTTCACATAGACATTTCATATTGAGCCAAAGTAGGTTTGAGGCCTTTTTTAGTAAGTCGAGTGGTAATTAAAAAAAGAAAGAATATTTCACTTGGAAGTGAACATCTTTTAATTATTTAGCCTCAAGTTATTCCAAATCCTTAAGACTTTCTGGCAAGATTTGACTTTATTGCTATCGTAATAACAGTAAAATTACAAGCAACTAATAACACTAAATTAAATAAAAGTACTTCCTAACCCTGAATATGGAGTAAGTACATATTGTTAATTAATATTGCTCGGAAAGCACTGAAATAAAAAATGTAATATATTGAAAATGAATGAGTCAATGACTATCAAGCTCCAAATTGACAAAACAGCACCATAAAATGATCATATCAGGAATATGAAGTGGTTCATATGACACATCCACTTTCACATTCACAATCTTTGTGGGATTAACAAACGGAAATCTGATCATTTATCACTTAAAAGCCATAGCTTTCAAATCAAAAACACTGTAGCAGCGTTGGATGACTCACATAAGGTTTGACATCAATTATGTTTGGTTTCAGTAGAACTTTTGACAACTGATATGAAGTGTTTTATTTTAGTATCATTGAGATGCTATTGTTGGTTTTTATTAATATTTTTAATTAAAACTTGCCTTCGTTTGATATCAGAAGCACATATTTTTGGGCATGTTCCTCACACTAAGTTATCGTATGGTTTCAGAAGACTTGCTTTTTACGTTGAGGATGATTTCTCATTCTTTTTAACGCTGTGCTGTCAATGTTCTCCTTATAGTTCCTTGTGTTGTGTGGAGCTGCATATCGGCCCACAGAGGAGATTGACCTTCGCAGCATCGGCTGGGGGAACATATTCCAGCTGCCCTTCAAGCACTTACGAGATTACCGTATCCGTCTGCTCTGTCCGTTCTTCATCTACTCTGGCTTTGAAGTGCTCTTCGCTGTACAGGGACTCATACTGGTGAGGGAAATAGAGTGTGTATCGGTGCATTAATCAAATATACAGGTCAAATCTGAATACTGAAAGTCACACAGTGTCAGCTCTCATCACTCAATATTTTTTAGCTTAAGACCGTTTTTTGTGTTGCCATTCTACAATATTAAAGGATTCGTTTTTTTTTTTTACTCCTTCTCTTGTCGTTCTAAATCCATAAGACTTTTGGTTAATCTTCTAAACACAAATCAAGATCATTTTAATTGAGGAGGTTTCTGTCCCTCCTTTGAAAGTCCACGTAACAAGGTTAAAGATTCAAAAAGGTCATGAAGCCATCGTAAAATGAATCAAGCTTTTTAATCGAAGTATTGGAAGAGATACAATCACTTTTTATGATGAGCTGTTTTCATTGAGGCTTTTATTCACATGTAAATACACACATATTGCAAATCAAATATGGTAAACGTGGAAGTTTGTGTGTGCGCCACATTCTAGAACAAACTTGATTGGTCCTCACACAAACTCATGGTTTGTTCTAGTGCATGAATATGTATGAGTCGATCATTGTTTAGAAGTAAATAAAAGGCTAAATTAAACCTGTTCATCGTATAAGTGATCATATCTCTTCACAAGACTTGAATTAAACTGCTCGATTCATATGGATTCTTTATGAATTTCGGGATACATTTTGGTTACCCAGACCATCAGTTTTCATTTTTGGGTAAGCTATCCCTTTAAGTTACTATGAAGAAGTAAGTAAGTAAACCAATATAACTGGTATTTAGGTACTTAAAGTAATAGCGCACAATCACTCGTTACCTAAAACAGATTTTCTTCTTTCTCTCTCTTTCTCAGTCATATGGAGTGTGTTCGGTCGGGATGGAGAAGCTATGGTTATTGGTTATGGTCTATGGTTTGTCATCCTCCATCTGTTCAGCCCTGGCCCTGATGCTGCTGCGCTTGCCCAGGCCGGTTATTCTTCTGGTGGGAGCTTTCGTGCACTTTGTGCTAATCATAACCCTTATGAGCTGGTCACCCCAACCCAAAACCCCTAACAATCTTCCGTATCTGCTGGTGATCATTGCGCTCTGGGGTCTGGGCACTGCTTTCAACAAGACTGGACTGAGCAGTGAGTACAAATGGCATTTCTACAAACATACAGGATGTAGAATGAGCCATCTAGACTGATTCTGGGAGAAGATAGATTGCATTTAACAATCCATTGGTGTGTGTAGCTCTGCTGGGGATGCTGTATGACGACAAGGAGCGGCTAGACTTTGTTTATACCATCTACCACTGGTGGCAGGCCATTGCCATCTTCATTGTCTATCTTTGGTCTGCATTGCCTATGCGGGTAAGGCCTTTATTTCTGTAGGTTGTGATTGCATACTTTGCATTCCCTGTTAGAGGATGTCGACAAAAAAATAATAGGGAGCCAAATGGCTTGTTTCATTTACAAATGACAGAATTGCTTGATAAAGGTGGCTGTTCAGAAGTGATTTAGTTCAGTTTAGTGTAAATTCGCTCCAAATTAATGTTGTTACCGTATTTTCCCCATATAACCAGGTTATACCAGATTTTAGAAACCCCACAGGGGGGGGTGCGGGTTATATAAAGATGCAGGCTATATCACGATTTTTTTACACGTAATAATATTTCAATATATTTGTTACGTCCCTAAGGACGTAAGGGTTTTTTTGCTGTATTTTCTTTCTGTTTTTCTTTCTTGCGAGGTTTGTTGTCTCTGGCGCTTGTACTTTCACTCTGACAGCTGGCGCTGATAGGCTGTCTGACCTGTCAATTATGCAAGACGACGTGATTGGCTGTGCTGCCATGAGGGCGGGCTCTTCTCCTCTCATCCGATGATCAACACCTGTAGAAAACGCTTCTTAAGGGACGTGCTGCTGCACAGCGGGAGAGACTGCTTTTTCTTTTTGTTCTTATTCTAACGTGTTTGTTTTCTTATTGTTTGAATTTTGCGCACAAGCACTGTGTACCGAGCCTGAACAGTTATGGATAATTGACATCATGCGAGCAACATTTGAAATGTGAACTTACACAAAAAAGTTCATCAATCTATGGGTGCGGGTTATATAAAGGTGCGGGTTATACCAATGTTTTTTCACAAACCCCGTGGGCTATATGAGGGTGCGGATTATCTGCGTCTGCGTTTTTTATGCGGGAAAATACGGTACTATTGTGATCCTGCTTGGTGTTTTTTTTGTGATCCTACAGTTCTGCCTGTTTGAAAAAATAAAAATACTAAAAGTTTTTTTCTTTTCTTAGAATACTATCATAAGTTGATCACTTGAGAATGATCCAGTAAATACACAGTATACATGACAGTTCCAATTTCAAATGAGATTGAAAGTAACTTAGCGGTTAAGTGAGGACCTCTTACACTCAAACTTTAAACTTGATTCTGAATGATTCAATCCTTTAAATGAGCAAGTTTAAAGCAATTTCGTGAAACTTTTTGACTGATGGCGCAGTCACAATTACTGGATTTACAACATTGTCCAGTCATTTCAATAAGAATCCACGTGATTGGGAATTTCGTGCGAAGGTAAAACTTCCTGCAGATTTGCACATTGGGTACGGTCAGTCATACGAATTTGTTATGCTGACCAATCGAAAACTGCTTTGTTTGAAAATGACTTTGTGTTAGTTGTGCTTCATACATCTCTACACTGTTGACAATAGATAATGGCCCATTTTTGTCCACTAAATTTCACAAATATTAACGTGTCAAGAAGGATCAGTTCATAAGAGTTTGTGTATCAGGCTGTGTTGTGTACAGAAAACACTTGCATATAATAAGATGATATCTGATGAAACCGTATTAACCTCATCATACGTTTTTTTGGGCCATTTTAGTTGCAATTTGGAGTCCTGTGTAAGGTGCGATCACATTAGCAAAATGTAATGTGCAAAAAAGTCTATTGTCAGTAGTGTAGCGATTGTATGAAACATGGATCACACAGAAGCTATTTTCAAACCATGAAGCTTTCTGTTAGTGTTTCACATCACCAACTTGAACATGAGTAAAATCTGAGGAGGGAAGAGTTTACTTATTCGCCATCATGTGAAACTCCTGATTGCGAACATACCGAATAAGAATGACTGAAATTCCACCAAGCATCAGTATATATATATATATATATATATATATATATATATATATATATATATATACATATTATATATATATATTACTGCATCTTAATATGTGGAAATGTTTTGTTTATGTATTAGTGTTTGTGATAAAGATTAAGTCAGCTGCTCATTTCCTCTCTTCCCTTTTCTAAGGCCAAACTCGGACTCCTGTTGTTGGCTCTCATAGTGGCATCTCTCTGCTACGTACAGATGGAGCGTCGCCTGGCAAAGAAAATTCCATTTAGGTTGCCACGGATTCCGCGTCCACGACACAAGGTAATTCAGCTATTGAAGTTGGCAAGAAACAGAAGTTACGATAGTATTATCTTCCCTATTGTGCCATACAATGCCCAGGCCAAAAACAATTCACTGTTTGGATTTAAATACGCAAATGCTTAAGAGTCTATGATTGGATCATTATTGCAGTGATTACAGTGATCCCTTGTTTATCGCGGTTAATGTGGACCGGAACCCCCCACGATAGGTGAAAATCTGCGAAGTAGGATTTCACCCCCCCCCCCTGGAATTTCCATATACAGGTACAGTGATACCTCGGTTTACGAGCGACTTGGTATACGAGAAAATCGGTGTACGAGCATGGGGGGTCGATTCGGTGTACGAGCATTGTATCGTGTACGAGAAAAAAATTTACCCACACCCACGCGCAGTTTTGTGTGGAAGCTCAGCATGGTCTGCGCATTTTTATAGGAAATATCCTAGTGACAGCCTCTCATTACACAGTCAGGCGTTCCAAACCCTTTATCACCCCTTAACTCACTCATTCTCTCAGCGTTGCTTGGTTTGGCTGCATCATTCACCACAGTGCATACTTTTATAAGTGATTTACATCAGTTTTACCTCCTGTTGTAACATTAATTAATTGTGATCGCTATTGTTCACATAGTGAAATATACACGTACTTTACCTCTAAGCAGTAACTGTCACAGTTCATGAATTCATTGTCTAGTTCTGCCTGTGTGTGTGTGTGTGTGTGTGTGAGAGAGAGACACACACCTCGTTCTCATATCATCTGCTTATTTAGTTCACTTCTCTCCACTCTTCTCTTGTCCAGTCCTTCATTTGCAGCTCCAGCGCGCGTTCATTCGCGGCCGCGGCCGCGGCTCCAGCTCGCGTTCATTCGCAGCTCCAGCGCACGTTCATTCGCGGCTCCAGCGCATTCATTCGCGGCTCCAGCGCGCGTTTGTTCGCGGCGACGGCTCCCATGTGTGATACACCTCTGGATTATCACTTTGTTTGTTTTCTACACTATTATAATAAATTCACTCATTTGCACTTGAATCCTTGCTTTGCTCGCTCCCCCCTCTTCCCTCCTCTCTCCTCTCATCTCCTCCAAGCAGGCTGCTCAAACCTTAAGTGCATTACAGTAAATTGTCAAGTATTTTTATAGTTTATTCGTCAATTATTAATTAGTATTTATATGAGACCTTAACGGTTATAATTTTGACTGTAATTAATAGGGTAAAACCAAAAAAATAGTTAAAATGGGCATTTATGGTCGTGTGGAACGAATTAATTTATTTTTAGTGCATTCTTATGGGGAAACTTGTTTTGGTGTACGAGCATTTTGGTTTACGAGCTCGCTCTTGGAACGAATTAAACTTGTAAACCGAGGTATTACTGTATGTGTGTGTAGGTACCAGAATGTTTAAAATATGCATATTTATACTTTAAATATATTTTAAATAAATATATTTAATTATAAAACCTTAATATTATACATTTATACTTTGAAAAATCTGCGAAACTTGAACCGTGAAGTGTTACACTACCATGTTACATTTCGGAAACTTCTTCTAACACAAATTGATGGAGTGTGTAACTTTTCATTTCTTAAACAACCATGGAAGAAGAAACATCATGGTCATAATCCAGAATGACAATGTTAAGATTCATTAGACTTAAACTTAAAGTTTTCACACATGAATTGCCACCTTTGAAGATCTTGACTAAAAATTGATGCATCTATTTCAATCAAGATGTGCATTACTTTTTGTTCTTATTGGCAATACAAGAGTCAAACACTCTGTAAAGTCACTCAATTTGAGGCACCATATGTGAAAATGATTCTTCGTACTCTCTTTATTACAACTTTATTATACACATTATTGATAGAAGTTAGATCAGATGTATTAAAATTTTAAATTTTTAAAAATGTTAAAACTTAAAAAATTAAATTGACAGCACTTGTCAGTTACCGCAAGCAATCACTTTGGCTCATCCTTAATTTGTAACAAAATAACAAGAAAAATGCACTGTTTTATTATTGTTGAAGCACTTGCTATTATATATGTTATTACAAATTATAAGTTTATAAAATGTCCTTTTCTGTGGGTTGATTACTGTTTCATGTGGATGCATTTATTGCTCATGCATTCTGTTTTTGTCAACGTTATACTTCCATATCTCTTTCATTGCCAAGTAATGTCTTGCATTACCATACTGTTCCTCAAAGGTAAAAGGTTACCGATATCTCGAGGAAGAAAATTCCGATGAATCAGACACGGACCTGAGTGATGCTGACGATGATGAGAAAGAAGAGGATGGGAGAAGGTTGATTGAGGAGGACAAAAATACAGACGGCGATTCCCAAGGTTCCCCGGGTCCAGAGAGGAGCGGGGTCAGGGATCGCAAGAGGAAAAACGACAACGCTGCCTACGAACAGGCAGGAGAGGGAGAGGACTATGTCCAACACATGAGGGACTAGAAAAGGAGAGGTGAAAGATGAGCGGAAGTTGTAAAATACTGAATAGCCAGATTGAGAGAGAAGTGATGATATTGGAAACATTTACTCGCTTTTTTATTGAATATGTTTTTTTCTTTGGAAAGCAAAAGTGTGGGCCACTGATTGAAGAAAAGAAGGTCAGAAAGTAGTCCACAGTAGAAAAAAAAAGTAGACGTGACAAGCGTTTCACTGAAATGGGAAGTGAAAAGAGGAAACTGCTGATACCTTGTAAGGTTAGGTGGTTTGTTGCCATAGAAATGGATATTCTCCATTTTGAACTTGGTCAAGGTGATGTGCTCGAGTTGTGTATTTCATACTAATCTCTTTTTATTTGTGTGCAGTAATTCCTTATCCACTTCATAGCTGTTTTCTTCATTGTATCTGAAGAACCATTAAAAAAGTGTGACATCTCATTTTCATATATAATGTTACATAACCCATTTAAAATATTGTAATAAAGAATACAGACAGATTCTATGTGATTTTAAAATGATACTTTTAGAATGTTTTATGCCAGGTATGATATACTATAATGCGAATATGATTCAGTAGATGATTTTGCAGTGTCTCGCATGTTACATAGCATTCCAAAAATGAAGTACTCAAGTTAAAAGACGTTCAACGGAATGTATTTAAAAAGAAAAAGACTCTGGAATGAAATAAATGTTTTTTTGTTTTTAGAAGGTGAACAAAAAACTTGAGCTGTGTTTTTAGAGAGTAATTTTAAGGAGCGTCACATTTACCGTCAGTGCCGGTCCTTCTCTTCTAGGGGCCCTAAGGAAAGCTTTGTGAAGGGGCCCTTGTCAGCGTGTTCATGAAAACTAATCTATTCTTTCTGATAATTTTCACTGTCAACAAACATCATCCATTGAATGGATTTCAATAAACAGTATTCATTTTCAATGGTATTCATGGTGCACTACCAATATCCTATAATGGAAGTACATCAAGGAAACAAATAGCAAATTCTGAAAGCATATACTGTATTTATATATATTTGCTATGTGTGCATACAAATATATCCACATTTATTTTTATATAATATATATATATGTGTGTGTATACTGTATATATATATATATATACGTAAAGCCCTTCAAAACATTTTAAACTGGCAGTAAGAACAATTAAAGGGTTAGTTCACTCATAAATAAAGTTTTTCTAACCCTGTATGAATTTCTATTTTCTGCTGAACACAAAAAAAGATATTTTGAAGAATGTCGGTAATCAGTTGATGGGCAGTCTTGAGTTGCATAGTAGTATGTACTATGGAAGTCAATTTGTTTTCTGATATTCTTGAAAATATATGAACATATTCAGATTTTCTTTTTTTGGTGAAAAACTAACACAGGGCTGAAATGGGTTTCCAAATGTGTGACTTACTAACGAAACTAAAGCATGATAAATATAGTTTTCTCAAGAGAGCTGAAGTAAACAGGAAGATACACCAGTAGTTCTCTAAATGTGCTAACTGTACTAGCGGATATTGTTTTTGAAGCACTCTACAGGAGACGCACAACAGCTTGCATAACTGTTTATTTCTTTGTTTTCTTTATTTTAAACCATGCATAATAACATTTTATCAATGTGTACTGACACAAACTGAAAAATGATTAAACCTGGAGAAATGGACTGGAGTTTTGTTTTTGTTTTTATGAATTCAATGGTTTTCAAGACTAAATAAGAACTTCTATTCTTTAAAGGTTTAAAATATATTACACAATTTTTTTTAAACAAATACAAAAGTCAATTGACCACTAAAGCAGCGATTGCATTCATATTTGGATGCTGTAAAAAAAATACTGTCATGTTTACATACAGTGATGTGCTACTTTTTTTTCTTTGCTAAGAATTTCTACGAAACATCAGCCATTACTGAAGCCACACGTTCAAAACTCTTCATACATTCAATGAAACAAAAGTCTATGCAGACCAAACTGTGCATGATTTTTCATTGCTTTTGCACAAAATGCAATCAATGACCAGATTTTAGTTTTCTTTAGTCATTCATACTTGCAATTTCAGTTGAAAACCGACCCAGGTGTCCTGTCTCTTTTTTTCCAAACATCTTTTGGTAAATCAGGATGGCTTCAGAATGATTTTCTTTGGAAACATGGACAAAGGAAGACAAATTGGTGGGGGGAAAGAAGAGTGATGACTAGAACCCTCACAGTACATCCATCCCTGTACGTCCATCCAGAGACGGTCCAGAGGCAGGAAAACTCTCTGGACAGATAGCCGGTCCATCACAAGGATGACACACACTCACATACATTCACACTCACACCTACGGGCAAACTCCAATTCATCCGTTTCCCAAAGTAAACCAACGTCAACAAGGGGAAAACAAACAAACTCCACGCAGAAAGACTCCTGGCACAGCCGTGACTCCAATACTGCACATGCGCCATTTTACAAGACTCAATTTTAAGATTTAAGATTTAAATTTCTTTTTTCAGTTTCAACTTTTTATTTTTCACAAGTAAATTCCTATATGTAAAGATATAGACAAAATAAAACAAATGGCTTCTCATTCATTCTTAATGATGTAATGCAGTCAGTAAAAACATCTTATTCTTATCCAATAATGAAACACGTATTCATGTGAAATATCATTCAAACTTCATCAATTATCTAATGCTCCCTCTTTTGTTAGTGGGTCAGTGTGTGATGAATGGATTGTTGCCAGTGTTATGTTAAAATGAGCTTAGTTTCAGACGCATATGAAGGGTTTAGTTGGTCTGAATGAGTTTTGATGGTGAGATGTTTGGCTGTTTGACCAAGATTTATCTTGGTAATGCAGAATGTACGAAGAGTTTTGAAAAAGTGGTTTCCGTATTAACCGATGCTTGTTAGCATTTAGCATTTCTCAACATCGTTGAGAGCAGGGGGCCCCCTGGTGGTTCAGGAGCCCTGCACGACATGCATAGTTGGCTTATGGGAAGTTGTCCGAATTCTGACCTCTGCCAGAATAGTATGATTAGGCAATCAGCTACCGATTTCAACGTAATAATTTGGCAAGGAGTCGAAATTGGCACAAGTCCTCCACAGTTTCACAGACAAAATTCAATAGGAATCAACATGATTGGGAATTTACCCCGAAGGCAAAATATTTCCCCATGCAGATTTTACAAATGGTTGGTCAAAAGTTGCTTAGTTTGGGACTTAACCTTTAAATGCTACTTAGTTAGGATTTTGTACAAATAGAAATAATCAAGTTGATTCTCATAGACATGTTGGTCATCTTAATTTTTTCCCAAAATAAAACCCGAGAATCTTATTACTTGACATTTTCCATGGCCTCCAGAATAAACCTTTTACATATTATATATGTAATACAGTAATTCTATTCTATTTTATTATATATGGAATATAATAAAATAATTGAAAATATACATTGTAGGTGTTTCATGTCACAGCTGTTCAAATAATGTGTTTTTAGCATGCATTATATTCATTTTATAATAAGTCTATAATACAAATATAATCTGTAATCATTTTTTCATTCATACTGAAGACTGAAGATAATCATTTACAGTTGGTTAGTGTCAACTTGCATGCCATCCGTTCACACGCAAACAGACAAAAAGAGCAAATATGCTAGTTTGAGGCGAGTATGCATTTATTAGTCAACCCTCATCCTCCTCTCCTCCGAACAGTCTAACACACACTCCCATCTGTCCCCATATGGCACTCAAACGTCACACAGCACGACATGTTTGCATATAAAGACATACATCTTGCCTTGATCTTGAATTTTCCACTGTGCTTGTGTTGTATAGAATATTAGTCTCGTATAATTGTTACTGCTTTACCTTGGATCATTTGTGGAATATGAAGAGCATTGATGTGTGTCTATGCATGCATGCCATTCGAATTTCTTTTGATTGTGTTGTACTAGAGCACTACAAGTGGAAATCATGTGCAACCAGTGAAGGTTTTAAAATTTGCCACACTGCACCTCATAAAGTGACTGCTGCTAGACTGATTGATGCACCTCCTCTGTTTCCTCACTCTGCACACTTTCCTTTTCCTTCCACTTTTCCCTTAGGCATTAATGTTGGACTCTGCGGATGGACTGGATCTGAGGGGTCTGGCAGTGGGAGCCCCAGTCCTTCCAGTGCTGGTAGTTTCCGCTGTGCTTGTCACACTCCATAACGTACTGCTGTCCTCGATAGCCAGGGTACTCGTAACACACAAAGCTGCAGGGAAATAGAGCATGCCAGGAGTGTGAGACAGATGGAGAGGTAAAAAAAACACACAACAAAGACAAAGGAAAGGAGATGTAGCGACTGCATACAATATGACAAGATGTTTGGAAGGGAATGTAAAAAAGTGAAAAGTGTTTTAATAAAAGAAGAGTATCTTGGGTATATGAATCAAATTCAACTGGATGACACAAATTTCACAATTTAAGTTGATTTTGATTCACTAGCTTGCAATTGGATTTTGATATTGATTAATTGGGCCTATCATGTGCAGTACAGGGCAAAACTAAAAAAAATTGTAAGCTAAATTTGAATTCCACATTAAGATTTTTATAATAAGCATATGTTTATCAAACCATATAAATGTGCATACATTTATCAAAAGTTCATTTCTCTAGCACTCTATGTTTTGCTTTTCTGAGGTGAATGTAACGTTATGTGTCATTGTGTTGTGGGGACGATTTGGAAATCCATTGCCGCTTGTATATATATTTTTTATTTTTCTTATTAGAAAGCCTTTCTTTGCTTTTCAAGCCTTTCTTTTGCTTTTCTGTACTTTTCCATAGAATAGTGATGAATATTGTCTGCACTTCTCACCAGATAGAGAATGTTATCAGAATGTGTTGGGTAGTTTCTGTTGATAGTTGGAGCCTTGGAGAAGCTGCTTTGTATCTGTGTGTGTGTTAATATGGTCTGTATTGGTGAGGCGATTAACTGGCACCATAAGGAGATGGAATGACTTGTGCTCGACAAGCCACGTGGAAGGTCACTAACCCGTAAACCATGTGATCAACGAAGATATGCTTCAGACTGTCTGCTCTTGTGTGGAAAAGTACTAGTTTTGTTTATCTTTCTTTCTTTTTTTCTTAGCCAATCAGAATCATTTAACCGTCATCATTGACATAGTTAGCACCCTCTGTTAGAGTATAATTGCTGTAACAATGTTATTGTATTTGGGGCGGCCTACGAACTCCTTGTGAGACCCGAAGCTTCTGCTGATGAAACTACAAACTAAACTTCACTAAAATTTCTTCTATTGACGGCACTTCTGACTCCTGGTCTTCATTCAACATATCTGGTCCTCGGGTCTTAACTGTAATTCCCCTACAGTGTACAAGCTGTATTATTAGCTGTGGAAATATTGATTGAGAATATGAAATGAAAACATGATACGGATTTAGTTGTGCTGTATCAACATTCCTTCTGATGTTCATTAATGTTGCAGTAGTAAAGTCAAAGAGATGATCTGTTCATGTCAAGCTTTGCTTGAATTGAAGGCGGTATATGATCAGTAGCGACACATGAAAAAGTGCCAAAATGGTATTTATTTTGGAATTGCTTAAAAAAAACTGACCGAGTTTGTTTCATATCACAAGTAACAAAGCACAAAGCTTTGTTCATTCATCAACTAAAAACTGCTTATACTGAAAGACAGTTTCTTGGGATTTAAGAATAGATGTCAGTTCTTCAAAATGAGAACTGTTTAAAGTCAAGAAATTCATATTTTTTATCCAGCCCTGTGTAATATGTAAAAATATTTCCATCCCTCTTTCATCCCACAATTAAGCATTTGGCTGACGCTTTTATCCAGAGTGACTTACACTGCATCCGAGGAACACATTGACATTCTAATCAGTTCTTACTTTCCCTGGGAATCAAACCCATGACCGTGGTGTTGCAAATACCAATGCTCTACTGGTTGAGCTACAGGATAGCAGGATCCCTCATGTAATAATCACTGTTTAATTATCAGTTTCTGTGATGATGTGCACTGAAATATTGATATAATGTCATTACATAACAGGTGCAGTATTGCTGTTATGCCATGCATGATCTCTGTGTGAGTGCTAATACAGTCAAACAAAGATCTTTTATCTGACGTTATGTTATAATGGACCTTTTTGTGAAAGCAAAATCATTAACACTTCGCAAGCACGAGGACTGGATACTATGAAATGTGAGGTAATGACGCTGGTCTCATCTGTGTTGTGTGTACGTGTATTGTCAGCACAGCTGTTGAGCATGACAAATGTTCAGAAGAACAGTAGTTTGGCACTTGTAGTGTTTTGTTGAGTGTTACTCACGCGCCACACTGCACATGCATGGAGCCCACTTGCTTGTCGCACCAGCCCATGGCCTGCAGAGAGGGGTAATCGTCACACACCTCTACACTCTGGCCCAGGAATTTCTCCTTCTCATAGATGACCATGCGACTGCTCTGGTGGGCCTGCAAATGGAGAGAGAGCATGAGGAGGGAAATGGGGGAAAAACTTTGTAGAAATGGTTTTGATGAGAGTCAAAGTCAAGCACTTTAAAACCATCTAAAACAGTGGTCCCCAACCCCCGGAACGATTTCGCGGACCGGTCCGTGGATCAAATGGTACCGGGCCGCGGATCGAATTCGAACTGTGGCGCTGCAGCTTTGGCGGTGAGGAGGTGTGTTTAAAAAATCTCTTATCACACGTTTATCGGCCCGCGGCACAAAAAAGGTTGGGGACCACTGATCTAAAACAGCACATTCACCATCAATCTCAATAGTAATTTCTTTTTGCAGCTGCAATGTGAAGTGTGGTTCTATAAGGGATTTTATTATTTCTTGTTTTGCGTGTTTTTGCCTTTTGCTACATGGTTGCTTCTCCAAAATATTCCAAACAGTCCCTCGATATGGCTCAGTTCTGTCTTTTATTGTGAAAAGTTTGAGAATAACACACACTCACAGCACTGCAGATGGGGCGCAGGGACATCATCCTTTCCACATGGTAACCCAGACTGCCGCTATAGGCGTCCCAGTGGGGATATTCTCCTTTTTCCAGGACAAACTGCTGCCCTTGGAAGTCGTGGTGCTCGTATCCCACCCAGCTGCACAGAATTAAAGGGGATTCAAACATTTGCACTTCACATTTTAATGTTGGCGGCATTTTTTTAAATAAAAAACACTGGACATTAAAATTGTAGTAATGAAATAGTGTTGATAATAATAAGTGTTTACTATTTTAATATGTAATTTATTTCTCCAGCCTTCACTGTTACATGATCCTTCAGAATTCATTATATTATGATGATTTGCTGCTCAAGAAGCATATATTAGTATCAATGTTAAAAATTGTTTTTATTCAAAACTGTTCAATAGTACATTTTGACTGGTAGTGTATAAAGTACTTGCAATAGATTTGGAGGAATATTTTATTGTGGGAGGAATTATTAATATTAAATAAATAAATATTTATCCTTTTGATCTTCCATTCATAAAATTCACAAAAATATAATCTTTCATTGAAGTGAAAGAATTTCTGCTCTTATCTTTTTCTCCAAAAAACGTTGGCTATAATTATTGATACAATTTTATTATTTTGCAACCTCCTTTTGCCAAGAGCTTTTTTCCCATAATGCCTGAGGAGTTTTGGAGAACACCTGACAAGAGATCAGAGTCCATTCCTCCATACAGAATCTCTCCAGATCCTTCAGATTCCCAGCTCCATGTTGGTGCTTCTCCTCTTGGAGTTTTTTGAAGGGTTCAGGTCAGTGGAAAAAATTAATTTTGTCTATTTTTGATCGTTGTCCTGATGGAAGATCCAGCCATGGCCCATTATAAGATTTCTAGCAGAGGCTGTCAGGTTTTGATTTTTTTTAATCTGTTGGTATTTGCTTGAATCCATGATATCTTGTGAACAAGAAGTCCAGGACCTCTTAAAAACAGGCCCACAACATTAAAGATCCAGTGGTATATATTTAAGCTGAGGCATGGGCTACTTTTTATCCCTGTTTGGAGCCAAAAAGCTCTTCTTTTAGTTTCATCTGATTATAAAATCCTGTCCCTTTCGAAGTTCCAGTTGCGTCTGACAACTGAATATGCTGGAGATTGTTTCTGGATGAGTAAGGAGGATTTCTCTTGAAACCCTTCCAAACAACATGTTCTGTTTTAGTTTTTTTAGTCTTTCTGACCCCAACACTTAACTAATCTCTGCAATTCTCCATCTGTGATTCTTGGAGAGTATCAATCTTTCCTCCTTGCCACGTATTAAGAGGATATAAACACACATCCTCTTCCAGGCAGATTAATAACATCTTTAGCTCATCAAAACTTCTTAATTATTGCCCTGATGATTGAAATGGGATTCATTGATTCAAGATTTTCAATGCTTAAGCTTTTTTCTTACAGTCATTTTCTATTTTATTAAGCTCCACAATCTTTTGCCGCACATCAGAACCATATTCTGTTGGTTTTACTTTGTGTTTCCTCATATTTATACTCATGGCTAGACAATTTCATGTTCCTAGTCACCCTGGTGTGCTAAAAATTTTAATATTACTGGGAATATACTTCAGATATATTTTACTCATAAAAATTCTAGGGGGGCCAATAACTATTGCCAATGTGTTTTGGAGAAAAACATGTGATTGCCCCCTCCCCTACCTCACTTTCAATTATTTTACTTCAATGAAAGGTTAGATTTTTTAGCTGAAAGATCAAAAGGATAAACAATTAAGATTGATTTTTACATCCATCTTTGATCATATTTACCAGGGATTCTAATAATTCTGACCACAACTGTATTTTTTCACAAAAAAATACATTTCGGTGCAGGATGTTTTTATAATAAGCATTACATCCATACCTTTTTTTTTGCTTTGTTAACAAGTCTTTAAATTATATTAAAGCTACATTTATAAGGTTATGTATTTTTTCTTCTCCTAATGGAAGAATGACAAAGACAGTTCTGAAACTACACAACTAATCTTGAGTTATGGCAGCTCAGTCATTCTCATAATTATTCCCCAAATCACCATCACATGTTAGAAAGCATCTCAGGATGAAACACTTAAAAGCCTTCAAACACATCTAAGCGTGATTTCCTTACAAACTGGCAAGATTTTGCAATCATTAACACAGAGTGGGCGACTCACGCGCCGCTCTCCACACGGATAGAGCGGATGTTGTCAAACCCACGCTCCTGGATGTTTCGGCACTCTGAGGTGAGTTCCTGACACTTGCCTTGGAAATGCTCCTGCTCGAACACGGTCACCTGACAAACACAGACATGCACATGCCACAGTTCCATTAACTAATTTGGAAAAACGTGAAATCTCTCTCTCCTGCACACACAACCACCAGCCTCCTCTGCTTTCATTGTGTCCTCCATCTGTTAAATAATACAGAATTCTGCACATCTTGAACAAGAAGCAGCAACCGTCCACAGAGCATTCATCTATAAAGTCTCAAAATCAATACGCAAGCAGAAGAAGCTTTTGTTAAATAATTGATGGTTTGGCGCCTTGTTTCTTACTTGCAGACAAAGAATCAATAGTTTGTTTCTCATTCTTTCATTGTGCTTCTTACATTAGAGAAAGGCTTTTACCTTAAAGCAAGGGGCCATGTCTATCCCAGACGTTGTTGGGTTTGTTTGGATCTTAGTAACTTTGTTCATCTTCTTTCCTGCGCAAGAGGGAAGGCTGAAAACTTCTTCAAATGTATTTTACTATAAAACAAAGCTACTGACATATTGCATGACGCACATTTTCGTATTTTAGACAATTTCTATGAGGACTGCTAATGCAATTTTTATAACAACGCAAATCCCAATTGAATTCAACAATTTATACATTTTTAAAAAAAATATTTATGTACAAGTTTTAATAAAATTGCATTTTTTTATAAGCAATTTTACACGCCCTTACACGGCTGTCTAGAATACTTAATTCTGATAAGGACTTCATGTCTCTATGCAATTTCTTTTGTGGTGATATCTTGCTAGATGCTCAGCAGAAAGAAAAAGGAAGACAATCATTCAGAAGAATAATCAGTGAGAGACAAATTTGAGTTATGAGTTATAAGACATGATAAATAATAAAGCAATATTTTTGAGAACTTGTCCAGAAAAAGTGTATTTGAAGAGTAATTAAAGCCTGTTATTTAAAATTATTTATATATATAAATGCTGCAATATTGTTCCAGCTTCAGTTGATTTGTTGACTGTTTTCTATGACGTACACGATTTTTCTTAGCAGAACTTAGGCCTGTACATTGGCTATAGGCCTATATATATATATATATATATATATATATATATATATATATATATATATATAAAGAATTAAAAATTATAACTCATTTGATGTTGGCCATATAGGCTATTTTATCCTAAACGCAATCTTTTTTTCTCTTTAAATTAATTAATTTCTATTAAACACGGTTCGAATCTATTTCTCTCACTTTAGTCTTACCTGAATGTCCACCTGTCCTACTTTACAGCAGTCAGTCCCGTTTGGTGAGGAGTTTTATGATTATTTGGCGCTTCTATTTTATAGCGACCATCACAGCTGGATGCGCGTCGCGACGCTGAAACTGATGGAGGGACCTGTCAGAGAGTGAGGTGTGTGTGTGTGTGTGTGTGTGTGTGTGTGTGTGTGTGTGTGTGTGTGTGTGTGTGTGTGTGTGTGTGTGTGTGTGTGTGTGTGTGTGTGTGTGTGTGTGTGTGTGTGTGTGTGTGTGTGTGTGTGTGTGTGTGTGTGTGTGTGTGTGTGTGTGTGTGTGTGCGTGCGCGTGCGTGTGTGTGTGTGAGCTCTTTCTCTGTATTGTGAGTCCAGAGTAGTGGAGTATTTCGCGCCGTCAGCGCAATGGATTTGATGAAGCCGTGAGCGAGCGAGCGCGCGCGCCCGTGCAGCGCGTGAATGCAGACACATTGAACCGCACAATAGATCTCAAGCGGCCGTATTCCTATCGGTCAGCACTGTGCATCGCATGGTACACAATGAGCGGTCTATAGATTGAGAATACAGGGATTTGACCCCCTGCATTGGTGGACGTCCTCTCTTTCAAACCTCCCAGAAACATATCTGCACTTTGTCTGCTGTCTTAAGGTCAGGACAGCTTAGTAATCTTCAGAAAGCTCAGTTTTGCCAAATTCAAAATATATCAGATGCTACTATATTTGGGAATAGTCATTCCCAAGATATTGATTTACAAGTTTTTTCTGGATTCCCAACCCCCACATTTTATGCACTATTGTCGGTTGTTTTTTATTTTTCTTCTGTATTATAAAGACATCATTATTATGAATCCAATTCAATCTGTTTCATAGTGATTTCACTTAAGAAATAAAGCTCTCAAATCCTGAATAAGAAATTAAGATAGAAGGTTTTCTACATCCTTTCTAATCAAGTTTTCTCATCTATCCAGACTGTAAGATGGCATGGTTAACAGGTGTCACATTATTCCTGTTCATGATTGTGCTCACCTTATATGACCCACATAAGTGTTAATGTGAGATGTGGTTTAGAATACAATATTAGTTTATTATTTACTGAATACTATGCAGTTTATAATCTCCTGTTTAAAAAACAGAAAATGAAACAGGACCTTACAGTGTTATAATTCAGCAAGTTATAATCTTGGAAATGCAGATATTGACATTTTGTGGATGTGTTATGTGTTCCACATGGGATTTTTGTAACATGTTTTTAAGCTACAAATATTAGGCTAATAGTATCACTCAACCACAAACCTTAAACTTTAATTGGTGCAGTTTTGCTGGCATATTACACCTTTCACAGTTTGCAGCTCGGTTGCCAGAGTTTTAAAACAACATATGGACTTTATCAGCGGGTGAATGTACTTGAGAAAAACTCTGAATGGCATCAAATTTACTTGTATTTTATGAAAAATATTATAAATTTAGTGTTTGAAAAGTCGCCATGTCTTCGATTCAGTGCCTGAAGATTTGGCTTTGGTGTTCCGTTACATTGACAAATGCAATTTCGTCCTGTTAATGTTTATGACATAATAAACTTCTATTGGCACCAAATAAAAAAAGTTTGAAAAATATCATATCATTATCCAATGTAAAAGAGTGGAAAATATGCCAATCTAAGCCTTCATTTTGGTATTTGAGAGTCATCAAATGTGATTTTTTTTCCCTTTGGTTTATTTTCATCAGGTTTAATGTTCTTCATTTCATACTCTGGAATTTGTCATCTGAGGTGTTCAACAGCTTAATTTTGTCATCACCCGGTAAAGTTTTAGAACTGGACACACACCGACACAAGGTGGTCTTCGACAGATTTTGAGAAGTATATCCCCCCCCCCTCTCTCACTCTCTCTCGCTGTCTGTGTCTGTCTCTCTCTGTTTGATGATGGGGTGATTTCTTTTCTGTGTGTGGGTTGGTGAGCTCAGCGAGTTTGTTTCTGTGGGCCTAATCCCCCCATGCTAGGCGCCAGCCTATAAAAGGGACACATGTTTGCTTTCAATACACACTGACACGCTGATTGAGACAGACAGCGGCTACTGACTAACACACAGGTAAGAGACTGGGGTCTGTGAGCAAAAACAAATTTAGAGAAAGTCATTCCCACATTTCATTTGGTTGAATAGTCTACAGCAAAGAAACTCCAGCATGAGCTTGTGTAAGAATATCTCTAACTGCTTTGACGCGTTAGTCACCGGTAGAAAGCAATTAAAATTTAATCCTTTTTTGAGCATAGCACTTTATACATTGTCAAGGCGAACTGTAACCTTTTAGTCATAACAGAAAAACTTATACAGACAAAGAAAAAAGCTGTGTTTATGCTGTGGAAATGAATAGAGAGAGAGAAAGTGTGTGTGTGTGTGTGTGAGTGAGAGAGAGAGAGAGAGAGATAAGGTGAAGTGTGAAGTTGAATGAAAATATATTTTTATAAAATATAAAAAAGCAGTACCAAGTAACGAGTTTTATATATTAATTAAACACTAAGTGCACATTTTAAATTACCATTAATTACTTATTGGGGTGGCTGTTAGTTTAATTAAACAGGTTTATGTTTAATAAAATCTGGAGCCGGGCTAATTAAATATCTTACTCAAATATTTAGTGGAAAAGGCAAGAATTATATCAGACGTTTTGATGATATTTCATCAGTATTCTATCAGATAACTCAGAAATCCTATTCCATGTTTCAGTTTTAATATTCAACATGAACTACATTATAGTGTAGCATTGTGTCATATATTTCTAAATCAGTCATCTCGGGCAAATTATGTTACGTATGAGTGTTGCACATCTATAACACTATTGTGAAAGTGTTTCAAAGTGAGTGGGTGAAGAATTCATCCAAGGGCTATAAATGTACTCTATTTGAAAGAATGGGATTCATTCATTGCTTTGAGCATTATTTAGCACTTGACATCACTATATGTCCAACAATAGATATTTCCAGCAAGGATGCAGCTAATTATTCACGTTTCTCCACTCATGCATATGCTCTCTTACTGTAGTCATCATGTCCACTGGTGGAGAGAAGTCCAAGCCCACCTCCCAGCCTGATGGGAAGGCTGCTCAGAATCCAAAAAGAACAGAGATGGGAGTGGGAAACTACAAGGTATGTACCAGTACCATATTTACTGAATAAAAGTTGCATGTGATGACTGATGAAATTACAAACGTGTATGATGAGTCGAGCAAAACTCAGTTTCCATAGAAATGGATGTGGGTGTTGTATGTATGCAGTATTTTTAAGCTAAGCTAAAGTAAAAACGACAACTTTAATTTATAATTGCATAACAAGCAAAAATGACCTGACTATCTCCCTTTCTTGTCTTTCAGATGTATGTGTTTGATCAGGAGAACTTTCAGGGCCGCATGATCGAGATCTCCAATGAGTGCATGAATGTGTGTGAAATGGGCATGGATAGAGTGCGTTCCCTCCGTGTGGAGTGTGGCCCGTGAGTCTTTCCGTGATACACCAATTGACTTACCAATTATTCTGTATTGCAACACTTCCTCCATTCTATCTGTTCTTTTTTCTCCTATTTAGCTGGGTGGGTTTCGAACAGATGAACTTCTGCGGAGAGATGTACATCTTGGAGAAGGGTGAGTACCCCCGTTGGGACTGCTGGAGCAACTGCCACAGGAATGACTACCTGCTGTCCTTCAGACCTGTCAGAATGGTATTCATCCCTTATGTTCATTATACATATGTATGAATGTTTTCATTTTGTTTTTTGTGCAAAATTGCCAAAACATTCAGTTTGGTTCATTGAGCCATGGTGCTCATTCCCATTCCTATGCATAAAAGTGGCAAAAAGGTTAAAGGTAAACTGAAAATGAAAAAATTATTAAAAAATCCATATTCATGGATGTATTCGCTGCCACACTGAGTCATGGTGCTTTTGCAGGCAATGCTAATTTGAATCTCAAATCTGGCTCCCATCGTTTCCTAATTCCATCACACTCTTCTCCTATCATTTCCTGTCCTATCTCACACTCACTGAGTCCATAAAAGTGCCAAAAGGCCAAAAATATTTAAATCCATATTCATTGATGTATGACACTGAGCAATGATGCTTGCTTTTGCAGAGAATGCAAGTTAGACTCTTGCTCTCAACATCTCTTCCCATTCTTCTCCCATCACTCACTTTACTCATTAAAATTTAAAATAAAAAAATCTAATTAAATATTATACCTTGATCTCCTTGTTTGTGCTCCTCACAGGACCCAGAGAAGCATAAGATCTGTTTGTATGAAGTTGGTGAATTCAAGGGCCGTAAAATGGAGATTATCGATGATGACGTGCCCAGTATGTACACCTTCGGCTTTACCGACCGCGTTGGCAGCATCATGGTCAGCTGTGGCACGTAAGTGGTCTTGCATCAAAGAAATCCGAGTGTTAGTAGACTGTGATATCTGAACATAAAAAATAGATCTGATAAGTAATAAGTCTGTGATCTATAAGTCATGCACTTGCTTCCTAAATCCACTGAGTTTAAAGCAGAAGTTTGTAGTCTTTTTTTTTAATGTTAAAAAACTTTCTCCTAGCCCTTAAAAAGTGCATAAAATCTGGAACTATCAAAACATTTTCAGGGGGATTAACCCAACATGCCAAGAACACATAGCAATTTTAACGTAGCTCAATCAGTAGAGCATTGGTGCTCACAACGCCAAGGTCATGGGTTCGATCCCAGGGAAAGCAAGAACTGATTCAATGGGTTTCTTGATTGCAATGTAAGTCGCTTTGGATAAAAGCGTCTGCCAAATGCATAAATATAAATAACTGTCTGGCGTAAGCAGATCATATGAATTAGCAATATGAAAACATAAAATACTTACGAATCTCCAATGAGATTAATAGTAGGCTTTCCGGAAACCTGTTTGAAAACAGTCATTACACACTTCAGCTTTAATTCCAATTATAGTTACTCCACCTAAATAAACTAACAGTATTAATACTTCTAATATGATAATAAAATCATTTTCAGTGTGTTTGGTTTTACAATATATATTGATAAGAGGCTTGCCTCAGTTATGTTCTTCACCTTTATTTATTCTCTATGTTTGTCTGTTTGTCTTTCCTCTCACCTCTTGTCTTAGCTGGGTGGGTTATCAGTATCCCGGTTACCGTGGCAGCCAGTACCTGCTGGAGAAGGGCGACTACCGTCACTTTAACGAGTTTGGCGCTCGTCATCCCCAAATGCAGTCCGTCAGGCGCATCCGTGACATGCAGTGGCACCCAGACGGCTGCTACACTATGGCCACCAAGTGAGGGCTAGGGAGGACGAGAAAGAGAGGGAACAGGGGAGAGAGAAAAAGAGGAGGAGGAGAAGATGAAGAAGGTGGAGGAGGGAGGGCCAGGAAGGAGAGGAGGAGCGCACTATCCGTATGAGTCATCCTGGGCAGGGAAAGAAGGAGAGAGGGATGGTGGTCGGTCAGGTATGGACAGCAGCTTAGCAAAAACAGAAGAAGAAAAGTGGCTGTTGATATCAGATGACTGCATGGCTTTTTCTTTCTCACCCTCTTTATTCTCTCTCTACTCTTCTCATTTTCTACCATTTTCTTCTTTCTTCACTCTTCCTCCTCTTCCTCATCCTCCATTAATTTTTCCCCTGAGGAAATCAGTCCATCACAACGGGCCTTAACTGATGCCTGACTCGTGTGGGTCAGGGAAGATGATTGAGAAGGGTGGGTTGGGGGTGGGGCAATGGGTGGCAGGGGGAGGGGTGTTTTGGCCTAAAGGCCATGTAAAACCTCCAAATCTTTTTGGAACAGCAATAAAAGTGACACCTGTGACCTTTGTTCCCTGATATCACTGCTGATTGTCTCTCTCCATGCAGGCACCTTTCATCCACCTTTTATCATCAATACATCAGATCACATTTACACTGAAGTGACTAACATCAGAAGGAAAAAAATGCTTTATGTCAAAACACATTAACAGAAACGAGCACATTATTATAACATCCTTTTAACAATGATTTACTGTTCAGCATGCTACTATTATTCAAGGTGGTATCAAACGAAAGATAATAGTAAATGTTCTGAAATTTCACCAAATATTGTTCATGGCAGTGCAATTGAATCATTTAATAAATCAATAACTTTTTACTGTATTTCAATAGGGGGAACTAATGCAATCTAATAACTGGCTTTAATAATAAACATCAATAAGCATAATAAAACAAAACGTGGAAAAATACAGCATTTAAATCCCTAATATCTTTTTAAATAGGCTGAGAAATTCCACAATGAGTATCTTGATACAATGTTGTCAACCAGTAAGTAACCAGAAAACTGCCTTATTAGAAAGAAAACAAAATCATAAGTCATTCATACAGAAAACAGATTAGTTGTGATTAGTTGTGACCATTAGTACATTAAACTCATTAAACTCCATCTGAAATTACTTAGATTACATAAAACAAAAAGTACATTCCATATAGTATGACATATATGTACAGTGGAATCCGGTAATGTCGACGGCCTCGGGGGTTGCAAAAAAGCGTTGAGATAACCGATGATCGTGATAACCAAAAGCCAATATGGCGATTTGTTTGATGAAGCGATCGGCATGCTATAAAAATGTACATACACTGTATATATTTGCTAACAACAAAAGGCATATGTACACCAACTAACAGCAGAGACTGAAACGGCTACTTTATGTTTATTTTGGGAATATACCTTTAAGACGGCATATGTTGTTGTGTGCACGCTGTTCTGGCATGAGCGCGCACGCGGGGAGGAGAGTGTTTTTGAGTGAGGAGAGAGATGGCCGCTCTACCGCTGACTGTTACATAGCATAATCTACTGTTTCTGTTTTCCTTCTTTTATTTGTGATGTTTGTCGGAGTGTTTTCTTTTTTACATGTTTGAGAAGAGTGTAAAACCCAAGCTCGTAATCTGGGCAGTCATCAACCACTATGACTGCCGGTGCAAGATTTACCAGTATATGACAAAAACCACCTTCGATTCTCGATACAAACCTTTAATTAAATTCTCCACCATTGCAAACACAATTTCACAGTCACAACACACATAAACACATTTTCTCAGTCATTTGCACGTCACTTTGCTGGGACACAGTTCTGAGAAGTATTGTTCACGCGGTTACTATGGTTTCACGGCTGCATGGCACTGTGCCGCAAGAGTGAGTGAAGCGTCATTGGAGTGAGCGACCATACAGACCGTAATGCACGTGCAACGCGAACTCAGCGCATGCACAGTGAACTCGGGGATTGCGATAACCGATGTTAAGTGGCGACTTTGTCCCTCTTTTGTGCTCGAGATATTAGGGTTCGGTGACATAAAAGAATCAACATAACCAAAAAGAAAATGCTAAGAAAAATAGGGAGTTTGGCAGTTCCATTTCAAAAACGTCGCCATAACCGGGTTGGCGAGATAACCGAGGTCGAGATAAGTGGGTTCCACTGTAGTACGTATGTAATCTGGACATACTCTATTACATCCATGTTGTCATTGTCATGTGACAATATCAGTTGTCTACAGTGTCAGTTGTGTCGCCATTCACAAATCCACTCCCATGGGACAGTAAAGTGTCTACTAGATGCGCACTTCAGAAACACTTAGTAAATAGTAACTTTCCATCTACTGTTTTTATGAATACTGTAAACTCATAAATATTATTGATTTCAGATACTGTTTTTTCCCCAAGTAGTGAAGTGCGTATTTGGATCTAACCTATTGTATATGTCAGAGCTCCTACCTATCAGATTAATCTTTTTTTTTTTTGAGTAAGCTTACAAAGACAGTTTAACGACGAGTACGGTGTGTGATGCAGAAGCATGAGGAGAACAGGATCCAAACTCAAAATTACTTTAATAATAATAAACGGAAAAAAAACACTTTAAATACAAAACAAATCAGCACACTTGTGTGCTAAACACTGCAAAACTCAGAGGACCAGGAACACAGAGACAGCCACACACGGGCAACATACACATTACAACGTCAACAACCAACAAACACAAATGAACACAGGAGGGAATATAAAGGGACACATGAGATGAGAAACAGCTGGTAAGACTAATGACAGTGATTACACGACAGGTGTAGGAAGTGAAACATGACAAGACTGACAGGAAGTGACAAAGAAGACCCAGACAGACAGGAACAAGTATTACAGAAAGTTACCACAAAAATGGATTTAATTTAAATATAAATGAAATCCTAAGGGTCATAGAGAATATGGTCATAAAAAACCAAATTAATTATACACTTTTAATGCAAAAGAATCATGTACATTATACCATAAATTTAATAAAAATATTAAAATAATATTAAGATATTACCCTTTAAATTATTTGAATATAACAGTAGTCAAGGATTACTCTTTTAAAATCAAGATTCTGAGTCAGCTCTCAAGTCAAATGAACTGAGATAAATACACAAGCTAATTATTATTAACAGTTCTGGAGCTTGTGCTGTGCGTACACAGAAAATAAACAGTGTTTGTTTTGTCTGTTGGTTCTTCTGACTGGAATCGAAGAGATTGAATTGGATTGAAATTTAATAGCATCTAAAAATCAATAAGACAGATAAGCTTGTGTCATCATGAACAGAATGATTGTGGGTTTATAGAACACCTGACCAATTTCTCCATGCACACGCATGAGTATATATTTCTTCCCATATGAATTAATAATTCATTTGAAACATCATCCTTCCCACAAGTCCAAAAGGGTTACATAAACACAATTAAGATTCACCTCAGCTTCGCACTAAATTGACGTCAGCCGGCCCGAGGTCTTGCTCACGTAAACGTCTACACAAACACTCCAGGCAACTTGGGAAATCTAGTAAGTCCACATCCTAAGTGTGTGATCAGCCTGTCTCTCACACTTTTTCCTCCTCACACTCCAATAGGTAATGAAGAGAAGCCAGAGGATGATTTTGGACAGAGGCTGGAATCATTTAGAGGGAAGCTAGTTATCACAAGGCTCAGTGGGATGCTGAGTTAATTGAATCTCACTTTTATAGTACAACACGGCTGCCTCAGGAAGGTACTAACACTTAGATCACCAATAGAAGCTTGTGCTTTGTCTGTCCTCTTTTGCTTGTTTTAAACGTTTTTCTGTACTTTTCCACGGAAAGCAATTGTATTAGCTTGCTAATCGCAACAGTCGGGAAATACGTCAAGATGACGTCAACAACACCATAGCTTCACATCTACGCACACATAGAGTGCAGATGTACAATTGTTATAATTTCTACACAATCTGACTTTTCCAAACACTTCTGTAATTTAAAATCATATTTTTCATCAGTTAAATCAGATTAGCACATTCGTTTACCTGACAAAACCCTTTTACAGTGCAATATCCTCTTTAACTAATTAATTTTCTGTATTCCATTCAAACACACACACACACACACACACACAGAAAATCTACAGACACATCCTTTGCCGTTTCATCTCTCTTCTTCTGAACCACATGCATACAGAGAGCCTACAAGAGCTGTATGTGTGTTTGTGTGTGTGTGTGTGTGCGGTTGGTCGCTTTCTTGCGTCACGGCTGTGTTGTGAATTAGCTGGGGGAGAAGCAATTCTTTTTATGGAACTTCCTAAAAAGTCTTTCCGCCGAGAGTGATGTAAGCTATTTGTCTCAATGTTTAACAAACGAGTGGGTGTGAACCTCTCAGTGAGATAGAGAGAGTTCGAGAAAAAGTGAAAGAGAGAGACTATAGAATAGGCAAAGGGTAAAGACAACTACAAAGCTGCATATTTATCAAAAAAAAGGTGAAAAAGTGTTATCGAAGGAGCTGTTTTGACTCTGACTCTTAAAAGGACTTGTAATGGTGATGAATATATTAGTAAAAATAAGGTCACATATAACTAGTAAGTTTAAATGTTACCTGACAAAATATTTTGACATTGAACACTCTTTAACAACTTGTCAGTCACGTATCTGCTCCATTACAAGGACTTTTAAATGACATGGATTTGAATCATTATCGAGCCCTTTGTTTCTCCCTTCATCTCCTCTATTTGCCACAGCTTGTCCCTGTTTTGCCAGCCTCCTTCTCTCTTTCTCTCTCTCTTTGGCTGATGGTGTCAGTGCTGCATGTGGATCTGCGTCATCGGTGAGCAGTGTCTGATTGACTGGGTTAAAAATAAAGAGCAGAGAGGGGTGAGAGTGTGTGCGTGAGTGAGTGCATGAGGCTGAGAGGCCAGAAACTGCGTTGGGATGCTGGGGCAAGTCTGAGGAATCTGGGGGAAGAGCCATATGTGAATTGAGGGTATTTTTAGAAGAAGAAAATGAGTTAGTGTTAGATAACAGTGGAAACAGGAAGATATATGATAATCATAACCCTCTATTTGGAAGTTTCTATTTTTTTTTGTCTCTTGGGAATTAAAAAAAGTGCAACTGTAAAAAGTGCTAAAAGGATGACTGGTAGACGTGGAAGCGTTCTGAATATTTTATCTATTTCTTTTTTTATAATTCTATATGTTTTTTAAATTCATTTATTAGTTTTAGTTCAAACTTTAGTTTGAATTATTTTAGTTTTTCAAGTTTAACTAAATAAAAATGGTCATCATTTAATCACCTTCATGTTGTTCCAAACCAATACAAGTTTCTTTCTTCTGTTGGAGAAAGAAACAGAAACAAGAATATATTTTAAAGAATATTGGTTGCCAGAGAGTTGACGGCACTCCCGTAATATTTTCCGACACACTTTTTCCTAACAGAAGAAAAAGGGTACGAAATGACCAAATTTGCATTTTTTTTTATGGCTTTAGTTTTAGTTAAGAAATAATAGCCATGGCTTATATTCAATGCAACATAACATAATTAACATAATATAGCTTTCCTGTAGCTCAAACAGTGGAGTGTAGTGCTTGCAACGCTAATGTCATGGGTTAGATTCCCCGGGAAAAAAGGAATGAATTAGAATATCATTGTATCTTGAATGCAATATAAGTTGCTTTGGATAAAAGCGTCTGCCAAATGCAAAAATGGAAAAATAACTGCAAATGTGATATTGGTTTAACATGTACCGGTATTCATTTTTATCCAAAGCGACTTACACTTTTCAAATACAAGCAGAAGAAATAAATGAAATTCCTGCAAGCATCAGAGTAGAACAGAGCTAGTACAGAATCATTAGTGTAATTTTGTGCAAAAAAAGCTTGTTAGCTCTTGGAAGAGGTGTTTTTTCAGTGGTCTTGATACATCTCTGCCCTATTACCCACTGAAGTTTAGATTTCAAAGTACATCCTGAACCTGAAATGGACAGATTTCATAGGCAGAATAAAGGTCTAATGATCTACATTTACATTTATGCATTTGGCAGACGCTTTTATCCAAAGCAACTTACACTGCATTCAAGGAACACAATGAATCAGTTCTTGCTTTCCTTGGGATTGAACCCAAGACCTTGGCGTTGTGAGCACCAATGCTCTACTGATTGAGCTACAGGAAAGCCTGATCTAAGCTAAATAAAGAGATCTTTGGAGATAACCAAGCATTTATTTAACCACTATACTAATTTCTTCACAAAAAATTGGCAAAAGACTACATTTATGCTCAAACTGACTGCCAACTGCAGCTTTCAGATGCCATTGTTTTCCTTACACTCAACTGTCACAGAATCTCACAGGATAATGGACATCATAAACAGTGAAATACACATGTTGCATTCAAAGATTGATCAGATGAAGATATCTCAGTAGACTGGATGTGACGTGATTATTAAATCTGGACATGCATTGCTGCTGTCCTGCCCTCATTTGCTTTCTCAAAAAAGCTACTCCTTTCTTCAAGCAAAATGACATGACAGTCGGTTTACAGCAAATTAGTTTTGTGGCTATTTTGGCAACACCCCTGGACAGCTCTGATACCTGAATGGACAGGAAAACTTGTGTTGCAGTAACACATTGAGCTATCATGTTGCTAGACATTAATAAATGTAGCTTGAAGCACCCTGTGAGATTTTAAGTTAATATTTGAATAATTTAAAGTCAGAATTAAACATAAGTTACAATAGTCTTTTCTTCCATATTGTGATGTGCAGTATATGCCATTGATGGCTTCTTGAACAAGGTCAAATAAAGCCCAGGACTTAATTTTGATTGAAGGGGAAGTTATTGTGATTAATAATTATGAGAGCACATTTCCCTTATGAAACCCTGTTCTAGAGTGTTACATTCCTCTATCCTTCTAGGGGTCTGGAGGGAAGGTAACAAAGGTTTGGAAAAAGCGTAAACGAAAAAAGGTAAGGAGGAAAAGAAAGGCGAGAACAGACTTTAATTCAAAGATTATAAACAAAAACAAAGAAAATTTCAAAAAGGCATTAGGCATAACATAAGATAAAGGGGATCAAAGTCTTGAGGGAGAGCAAGGCCTAAAATAACAAGCAAAAACTGTTTAATAACTTATTTAGGGGAGGAGCTCTAACTTACATAAAAGAGGAAGAGAGAGAGAGAGAGAGAGAGAGAGAGAAGGCAAAAGACGCAGGGCACACAACTACGCACACCCCTTGGAAAACAAGAGTAAAGCAAATTAAAATAAATAAATAAATGATAATAAAGTCCTTGGACGTAACTGAGTAACACATTTTTAAATGTGGGACTTCCATTCCTTCAGCCTCCATATTGCCTACGTTCACAGTCCAAATTCAAATATTTTTGTGTATCTGATCAGAATCTGATCTAAATCATTGACTGTCCACACTGTACATTGCCACTGTTCAGATTGGATGTGTATCCCATTGTGCTCTTTCATTTTCCAGAATATCTGCATTGGTTTCTATGGCAATCGGGGCTGTGCACAGACATTTTGGGGGGCAGGTGCTAAAGTGAATGAAGGCACCCGTCGTTTAATGGATAATCAACAAATATAACTTTATTTTTCAATAAATAATAATAAAAAATAATGTTACATATCATTGATCATCTTTTAATTAATTACACTATTTGAAATTAGCATAAACAAAATCCATCTTACCATCTTACCATTTATCCATATCCCTTTACACATAAATTACAATTGCAAAAATTACAATTGAATACAGAAACTTAAATTGTTGGGGAACATAAAATTAGACTATTATATATTAAACTAAAACAGCCAGTAGGTGGTGGCAAGTTGTAATAAGTGAATCTTTGTCACAGTCTTGTTGTGTCTCTTCACTTCCTGTTCCCTTCCTTGTGCTTCCCGTGTAGTTTCCTTCACCTGTTCCCTATCTCCTCATGTATATAAACCCTCACGGTCTTTGTCGATTGACTATGTTTCACACATGTGTGGATGTTGTTTTCCTGTTCCTCCGTATTCCCAGGCTTTTGCACTAAGCGTACTCCTTAGGTTTAGATTTAAAGTCTTTGGTTTTGTTTGTCTTTGAATAAAGTGTTTCTGTTTTAAACCTGCTTGCGCTCTTCATCTCTCCACAATGCACACGCTCCCTGATAACAATCATATAATCATTCAACCAATTTGTTCAAACCAGCCAATTCATTCGTGAAAGGAGCAATTGTCCATTGATTTTATGCAAGGGTTATTGAACCCTTGACTCACCCTGAATCATTCAATAATGAAACACCACTATGTGTTGCTGAGAGACACAATTTTTTCTACTTTGTTTAGAACTATCATTGTTGAGAAAATAGAGCAGAAACAGTTAAAAATTCATATAATCAACTACAAAAGAATATCACATTTGTAATTATGCTGATATTCAAGAAAGTAGTTTGAATGATGATCACTCGCTTGTTTGATATTGCTGAACTATATTATGTTATAAACTCAAAATACTAGAACTCAAACCAGGGCTTACATGATGTGTACAGCATTCAAGTCCACCAATCACTGCTACTCAGACTTCTACAACCCTTTCTTGCTCAGCAAGACATGCAAGTTCTGCAATAACATCTCACATTTTCATGTTTTTAGTTGAGTGAGAAATTACAATTGGATATAAACACAAATCAGATTTGAATTGACCATCTGAAAAGGGTATTGACGTTATGGTTCCTCCAATCATTTTTTTATGTCTCCTCCTTAGGTTTCTGATATCACTCTTAGAAAATGACTCAACCAATCAAATAAGACTGTTGGATAAAACCAGGAAATTACACATCTGAAAGAGTTATGATCACATTGTCATTCACAGAGAGACACAAACACGGTGTAGTGGTTCAAGCTGAATGACAATTTCACAATGCAAGCTGTTTTCGCGAACATACAGGGTCGTACAGTTCTAGCTGTGTCTGTACACAAAGACACAAACATCACACACTTTGCCCACACATGGATCACACACAGACAGAAGGCAGTGAGCAAACTAACACTTGCATCCATCTCTTTGAGTCTGACAAAGAGTCATTGCAAAAAAGAAGGTGAGGAAGAAAAGGAGTGAGAGAGGAAAACAGCACGGTAGAGGAGGAAAGTGAAGATGTCACCAGATGATGAAAAAACAAAACAGACAAAGAGAGAAAGAATGAGGCAGGAAGAGAGTTAGGAAGAATCACACATGGACATATCTGAAAGCTAGAGAGAAGATAGAAAAACAGAAAGAGGGAATCGCAGAGAGAGCCTGCTTTTATGGAGACTGTTGTGCATTGATGGGTTATATGTGGAGAAAATGAAGGCAGAGAGTGACTGAGGATCATCAAAAGTAGAGAAAACAGATGAGTGAGAAAATAACAGAGAACTGGACTGAAAGATGTGGGTCAGGGTTATGCAACAACTGCAAAAAGAACCAAGGAAAGGGAGAGTTTGTTACGCATAGATGTAGGTGTAGATATACATGCAAATACAGAAAGGTGTCTATAGAGCACAGCTTCTCAAACCAGGTCCTAGGGACTTGTCTTACTTTTCAATCACAACCAGTTCAAGCCTCTATTAATGAGCTAATGAGTTAAATCAGATGTGTTAGATGAGGGATACATATAAATTGTGCAGTGGGAGGGGTGCTTTGCATTGCTATAGACAACTCTGTTCTTGGAGTAGTGCTGTATTAAGGCCATGTCGTAATTATCGTAGTCTCAAGATGACAACATGTGACGTTATATTCTGAGCTGTTCTGTGTTTTACGTTTCCATAACACCACAATCAATGCCTAAATGAATCTGCAGCAGTCACATGGTACAAGTAGGTGCTCTCAGACAATTCCCATCTTACAAGCTGTGAAAAAAGACAAACACTTTTTACAAGATGAAATCATGCATTTGCGTTAATTAGCAATTCCCATTTTAGAAGTCTCCCCAATCAAACACACCTGATTCGACTCATCAGCTTGTTAGACTGCAAGAACTCAAATTTTTGTGTTAGAAAATCAAAATTTTACCTTGTTGGGGTTTCTCTTGGATTGGTAACTACCGTATTTTCCGCACCATAAGGCGCACTGGATTATAAAGCGCACAGAAGATTTTTGTGAAAATGTAAGTCTTTCAGGTGCGCCTTATAAAAGATAGATGCTCATTGATATACAGAGAGATAAATGTCTATAGATAGACTGTATATCTAGCCGATAGAGAAGGGGTTCCCATGGTTCACAGGTCTTTTGTGATTAGGTCACGGGTAGCATATTCATCCACAGGCCTTACCTTCTACACCTTCCTCTGATCTGCATCCACTCCATCACCCGTCTGGAATCCACACCTTAAGTGGGGGCTCTGGTATGTATTTCCTCGCTGTTGTTGACCTAAATAGTATTCAAAATTATAATTAGTGTGTCCCAAATCGTAGTGTTGAAATGAGTATTCCAAGGATGTGGATACTTTTTGATATTGGTTTCTGTAGCAATATATAGTCGCACAAGGTAAGTGATACTATACCTTATATAGTCAACAATCAACAATCTAGTGAGATTTCAGCAATCACATAGGAGAAGAGGAAGTGTGCCTTTAGAGGAATCTTCACTGGAAGAAAAGTGCAGGATGCATGTAACTAAGCGACAGAGCAGTCTGTTACAGACGTAGTTATGATGAAGTAGTATGTCCCAAAGCTTCTCTACTATTCTGTTACACACTCAAACTTTCTCTTCACAAAAGCAGTACATTTTAGGGCATCATATAAGTAGGCATATTGGGATGCAGTGTTTTTGTTTCAAGCGTTTTGCTTATTGGACTTTTAGTTTGCATTTTACCCTGTTTTTGTTCTTGTTGTTTCCTGTCGGTTGTGCCATTTTTGTAGTTCTTTGTAGTATTTTTCTGGTTGAATAGTTCTGAGATTTATTGCTAAGGTGCTTCTTGTTTGCCTATTACCCTTTGTGTATATAAACCCCTATGTTTCTTGTCTTAATTGTTGTGTCCTGTCCTACACAGATGTTTAGGTGCTTCTCATTCTGTTCCCTGGTCTCTGTTGTGGTTTTATTGTTATTTGCTATGTTATTAAACTCTTTTAATTATTAAATCAAAAGTTATTAGATATTAAAAACTCTTTTTTGCATATGGATCCAGCATTCCTTTGTTTTTTAGTTCACCCAGTAATACACCTTTTTATACATGGAGATTTTTAAACGTAGATGTTGACATATATTTACAGTAGAAATGTGCTCATAGATAGATGCCTAAGATGTTAATGTAGATAGATATGAAAAGTAATGAGTGATAATGTAGATAGTGTAAGTATAGATATAGATGTATGTATCTGAAGCATATCATATCATTCTAATTGTCACATAATAATTGAGTAAAGGTATATAAAGACAACAGTAGTAACAACTTAAAGCAGATGTTTTTAGCATTTTATATAAAACAGCATGAGTATATCAATTATTCAGTTATACCATGACGAAATACTGAGGATGAAAAACACAGCAGTGACGCAGCCTTTCACAAGATGTGCTTTATAAAAACCTCAATGAACAACTTCAGCGTCTTAGTGTATTCGAGGTCCTTTTGCACTTTACAATCCATAATTAATAAGCAGCCTCGCCATGTACAAAGATTCGAGAGTGTCAGTTGAACATTTTAAAGCCTCTTTTATTCATGCTGAATCGCATGGAGGTCTTTTCATGCTTGTATTATTCTCAGCATGGTGTACGGCAGTGACACAAACCACAGTACACTATGTGGTGGGAAAAAAACTTTCAAATGAATTCAAAGTCACAACAGGCATTTGAACACAAAGCATCTGAATGCGCAACTAGTCTGCTTTTTTTTCTCTTTCTTGGTTGATGTCATCACATACACTAAAAGAAAGCAGGCTAGTGTTGATTGTAGTATTGTGACACATTTAGTGTATTATTTGTACAGTTATTGTGTTTAATCCTGTACCTTTACCGTTTGATTTACTCACAAAACATCTGAGTATACTTACTTAGTATTAAATAACAAAATATCAAAACAAGTGGCATTTGCAAAACAATGACAATCATTTTTGTTCCCTAGAGAATAACCACACACTATTCAAATCTTTTGAAATTTATTGTAAAACATAAATAAATAAGATAATAATACATTTAAAATTCAGGAACTGTGGTTGCCAGAACTTAAAGAACAGTACTAAAATATGTTTTGTCCCTCTATAATGTCATGAAAACAACCAAAAAACACAGGTGGTAATAAGAAAGCTGCATGTCAAAGTTTCATAGCACTTTATTTTACAGTCCTATTTTGCATGAACATATTATGGTGCACCCAGTGATGTAAATAACAATGTACATAACTGATTTTTTTTTAAATTATTTTAATCAAAAACCATCAAATGAGAGCTGTCACACAGGGAATTTGTCAATTATGTCAATTATGGCTTTTTACTGTAAATTATAAGATGACTTGCTGTTTATCACTTCCAAAAATTGTTTTTAACCGTACATTTAACAGAATTTTTCTGCAAAATTACATGAAATGTCCTTATTTATTAATTTTTCCACTGTATATAGTACGGAAATTTACCATTAGCCAATTAACAGGTGTTTACTGTCGCATTTTTCTTGTCTTTTACTATTAAAAATATGATCATTGTTTTCACTTCAGATGTAGTTTCTCATAATTAATATGTACATGTTCCACTACATGTGATACTCCCAAAATTTGGAGGAATCATAACCTAAGTTCCTTTTCTGAATTATGCTTATGCTATCTTTCCTTAGTTGGATGTTGTTTTAAGGCAAAATCCATTTAATCAATTTCTAAATCATTACAAAAATGGATGAAATCAGTAAATGATGGCCGGTGCAAAGTGCATGACAGCTGTTTTAAAGAGAGCGTGAACAAGTATGAGAAACATGGAGAGGAAGTGGCTCTGTAAGTAGGCACAGGGAAAGAAAGACAACGATTAACTAAATACAATGCTTCTGTCAAGACAGACGGGAAAAGTCTGACAGCTTGTCGTTCTCTTTTTGTCTGAAGCGTGACTTGACGTCTCTAACTAATTATAATCTTGTGTTGTCATAGCAGGAAGTGATGCAGAAGACTGAAAAACTTTCCAGATGCAAATGGGTGTTTCTTTAACTACAGACACTTTTGGCCAGTTCAAGTTTTTTAGAGTTTTTTTTTTTTGTTAGTTCACATTAAACAGTCTTTTTTTAATAATAAAATAAAGTCTTGTTACAATGTGATCTTCAGTAAAACATGTATTATTCCACGTAGGATCATTATAATATACATAAACTCATTGTAGGATTTATTGTGTGAAAATTATGCTGTTTTTTTTCTTTTTTTTTTTCTTTTTTTTTTTACAGATGCCCTTAGTTCTGGTGTGATATATTAACCAAGAATTTTGCTACTAATCAAGGTTACAAGTGCAGTTGTCTACCAAGGACCCAACAGTGCTGGTGAAGAGCAAGAATATGATATAATATGAGAACTGAAGAAAAAATAGAATGAAAAATATGAAACGTTATCTGTGAAGAAAAGGAAAACTCGAGGGAAATATCACTTGCGAACAGAACATTTTTATTGCGAGTCATATCAAATAAAGCTGTAGCTTTGTAAAAAAAAAAAAAAAGGGAAAATATTATTTAATTGTTTATTTAAGCTCTAAAATGGTGGAAATGCAATTTGTTTATATCAGGTTAGGGGATAAATGATAAATGTCCAGCAGTTAAAAAATGGGCCAAAAATGCCCAAATGCTTGAATTTAATGTGTGGGTCTTTCTGTGACCCTGAACAAATGTCTCACAATATTTTGGCCTCATGACTCAATTGGTATTGCTGTAAATCCCTGTATAACTTCTTGTTTCTTATGCATTTTCATTATATTTTACAGTCCTCAAGCTGATTCACTTGAGCCGACCTCAATGCTTTAGACAACATTAGCATCAATTATCTCCCGAATCTCTAATGGACACTTTGAAAATCCCAGCAAATGTGTCTAAGAAGGATTTCATCTAATCAGAGCAATCAAAGTCCATTTTCAGAGGGGCTATTG
Source organism: Rhodeus uyekii (assembly GCA_037043235.1). Lineage (NCBI taxonomy): Eukaryota > Metazoa > Chordata > Actinopteri > Cypriniformes > Acheilognathidae > Rhodeus > Rhodeus uyekii. Next base: position 466,828 of record JAWRVZ010000110.1, read on the forward strand.
GAGCAGATGCTCTTTAGCTAATTTACTAAAGACAACATCCACATTTATTTCTCCTATAGACATTCTAAAACACACGGATTACACATATAAAAGTTATTTTACACCTAAAGACTGCAAATATTCATGGAATTAATTGATGAGCGTGACGAGTTCATGTTAGCATGTAAGACTCCTGATACTCCCACACTGATTTTATTCATGGATTAACATAATAATTAAAACAACAATAAAAAACACATTAAACAAAGGCCAAACATTATAATAAAGATGTAACCTACAGATGATGCACAGAGGAGGATGACGATCGAAACCCATTACTGGCACTGGTGACAAAAGCAGCAAGACATAAAGAGTTCAGGAAAGAAGAAATAATGAGCAAGCCGGGGAAAAGAGATGAAGAGAAAGAGGGAGAGAAAAGGTACCCCAAGGGATTTTAACATTTGATTGTGGTTGTGCATCATTAGATTCTTCTGAAATCTGATTACAGTGCAGTTGGCTTTGCTGTGAATATTCTTGAGGGAACAGAATACGGATGGCCTTAGTATACAGTGAGAATTTAACACTTGTCTAAAGCATGACCAAAGTACAGTGGAGTTCACTTATCTCGACTCACGGTTAACTCGCCAACCCTATTATGTTGACGTTTTTGAAGTGGAACCGCCAAACTCCCTATTTGTCTTAGCATTTTCTCATCGGTTACGTTAATTCTTTAATGTCGCCGAACCCTAGTATCTCGAGCACAAAAGAGGGACAAATTCGCCACTTCACATGGTTATCTCGTGACTCATGATCGTACCTAGTTCACTGCACATGCACTGAGTTCGCGTTGCATGTGGATCGTGTGTGAATCTCCAGTGACGCTAGTAACCCTAGCCAGAAGAACTCGTGGACAGTGTTGCCAACTTAGAGCCTTTGTTTAGCGAGTATTCAGACCACATTTTCAAAAAAGCGACTAGCGACAAATCTAACGACTTTATCTGGAGTTATTGGAGACTCTTGGAGACTCTGAAGTGAAAGCGCATATCGTTCTTACGCTTCTCAACGAGCAGCAAGTGCTGCCATCGGCCCCATTCCCATCCCAAAGTAGTCACAACTGCATTGACGAGCGGTTACCAACCAATGAGTATGAGGCTTAGATAAACACAAACACACTGTTCAATTCTGTTCTGAATTGTCATTTTGTTATACTGTACTTGTACATGTGTTATAACAATAAACTTGAATCTAATCTAATCTAAAATTGCGCTCTGCTCAGTGCCGCTGCGGATTGAAGAACATGGTTATTAAAAGACGGGAAGAAGCCGAATTTGTTGAGAAAGCACATTAGACAAGCAGAATGCAAGAAAGTATGCAATCTAGTACAGCGTGATGACCTCACGAATATGTTATGAGCGAATGTGTTTATGTGTGTTGTGACTGTGTTTACGCTGTGTGCAATCATTGTGTTTGCAATGTTGGAGAATATAATTAAAGGTTTGTATCGAGAATCGAAGGTGTTTTTTATTGTATACTGGTAAATCTCTGCTGTTAGTTGGTGCACATATGCCTTTTGTTGTTACCAAACATATCCAGTGTATGTACATTTTTATAGCATGCCGATCGCTTCATCAAATAAATCGCCAAATTGGCTGTTGGTTATCTCGATCATTGGTTATCTCGACCTTCATTGAATGGAGAAAATTAGTTAGTAAATAATGGCAGAATTTGGGGATCAGACTCTTCCAAACCACCCCATCTCCCCCAATGTGCTTCTACAACACACAGAAAACCACTGAGGGTCATGACGCAGGTCTCTAAAGTTAGCGGTGATTTTATTCTGCTATCTCTATGCAACAGGGTAAAGCAAATCTGTCACTGTATGTGGGTTGCCACTGTAGAGCACTCCCTTAGGGCACTACAAAGCCACTCTTGGAACACTACAGGGGATACAGCTTTCATGCATTAGGCTGCCGGCCCGCACACTAATCAAGCCTTATGCGCAACATCCCTCTAAGTGCAGTCCCATATCACTCTTGTTCCTCCATCCATGAGTCATGCGTCGCTTCTCTCCCATGTTTTTAATTCCATAAACTCCTCCTTTCCAACCAAATTCTCTACTTCCTCCTTGTACTATTCTTCCCCCGTCACAGTCTTTTTGTTGTTGCCTTTTCATTCATTTTCTTAAGACAACTGTACCACGGCCCAGATGCTTTCAGTCATCGCATTCACTTGGCTAATTGTTAGCGATACGGTAACATACATGAGACATGAAATCCCTCACACTAAATAACACGTCCAGCTGGTAGGTGTAGGTGGAGCAGGGAAAGCCTGTTCATCCAGTCATCTTGAGTTTTGTGGAGGTGGAGAGGGAGGGAGGAAAATAGAGAGGCGTCCAGAACATGCGCGAATGGAGGAGGTCCTAAACAACAAAATGGACATCCTCGGATCTACCGTTGTCTTTCTGTTTGTCTGTCTGTTTTTTGTTTTTTTATGAGGAATACTTGATTCTGGTTGATTCTGGAAAATACTTCTGAATAATGACTTGCAATGTATAACTGACCACTCACCCTAAAAACATATGTCCTACATTACCTGGGCTCATGTTTTCCCTCTTAGTAGTGTTTAAAATAAAACTAAGAAGCAATATAAATGAAACACTGACAAGTTGATCAATACTGTGTTTCATATGTAATAATTTCAATTGAATTCAATATTTAATGTCCATCTATATGTTTAGTTTGCCAGAACCTTGTCTGGGCTTATTTTGGAGAAATACGTGTACGTGTATGTGCACGTGCACGTGTGTATGTTTGTGTGATGTGATGTGAACCTTGAATTTGGCTTAAGAGTCCAGGAAGTTCTCCATACTTTGCTTAGACCAAATTTGGTATTGGTTTGTCTTTCCTTTCAGCAGTAAGTGACAGTAATTGCTTTATTTTCCCATTATCAAATCCCTTAACGATTATCTCAGTGTTAAAGCTTCGTATTCTATATTTGAAGTCATGACTGTTGTGTCTCTTGAGCATAAAGTTTTCCCTGCAAACAATGCGTTTGTTTCATTCAGGCGTCTCAAATAATTAATAATGCGGAGGACAACATAATCCAAAGAGACGCAGATGCATTGCCAGGAAACGAGCTGTGTGCCTCTTTCATGTGCCTCGTGCGCTCCTCCTCGCATGCTCGTCGTTCAGTCATTACCGGGCGCCGTGCCTGCGCTCCCCCGCCCTTTCCAAACTACGTCTCCACAATCGTAACTCTGAGCAAAGACGTCGAACTTCCCTCGGTCCAAACTGGTGCGCGAGAGCCCTCCCCTCCTCTCTCCGTACCGCCTTTTCCGTTTGCCACCCTCGCTTGGGCTTGACCCGACTGGTGACGTAGGAGAGATTCCGTGGTGCCCACAGCCGTAGGCGCGCGCTGCGCTCGGGTATAAAATGGGCCCGGGACCCGTCATTCGGCACTCTCTCAGTCGCTCCGACTCGGGAACCAGAGCATCAGCGGAGATAGCAGGGAATCAGTGGCTAAACTCCTCAGGCTAACTCGCTCTCGGCTTTGGTTCGGAATGGAAACATCATCTTTTACGCGGAGCCAACGCTCCTTTGCGCACAACTTTAAGAGTGAGTTTCTGCTTCTTAAATTTCCATCTTTTATCTGAATGTGCTTTTTAAATGCTTAACTTTACTAACTGCTCTAAGTAATGGAAATTAATGCATTTAAAATAATACAAGAGTTTAGAATATGATCGAATTGGTTGTTGAAAATGTGCTTGGTTTTACGCATAGTCTGTTTTTGCAATTTGGTTGGAATAGATTTGGTCTTCGGTGCGTATTAATGTTTTAGTGCTTTATTTAACTCAATGGAGGTGCTTTATTTATCTTTATTTAACACTTTATTTGTAGTGTTCGCTCTAACTCTTTAGTGTAAGTGTTCGCATGTATTTAAAAGTTTAAAGTCTTCAGAACTGGAAAATATATTTAGATTCAAATTGATGGAGATAATTTTTCTGGAGTACTCAAAACTGATAAAGTTTGTAAGTTAACTACAATCTGCAGTGATAAGTTCAACTTTAAACTTATATTATCGACGAGAGAAATTATTTTCACAACTTACGTGGATGGAAACATGTTCGTTGTTATAATGAAGAAAACAGTTTATTATTTAGTTTATCTGTAGAAATTCGTTTTGAGACTCATTATTCTTTTTCTTCAAAAATCAGTAGTGATTATTATCTTTTGCACTTTATTTTCATAAATTAATGTATATAAGTTAAGACTTACGGAGCAGGAGAGCATGCACTTTAATGCGACTTTGTGATGTGACGCGCTCCTCTATTTCCATCAGGCGCGCTCTCGCTCTGGCTGGTTGTCTGGCTGGTCGTGGTAAAACCCGTGCCTGCGCACAACTGCCCTCACCGGTGTGTGTGTTACCCGACCCCCATGACTGTGAGCTGCCAGGCGCAGAATTTCACCATTGTGCCCCACGGCATGCCCTACGAATCCCAGCGCGTTTTTCTGCAAAACAACCGCATCACTGAACTGAGAGTGGGGTCCTTTGCTTTTGGCACACAGGTAAGGAAGTATATGTGGGCTATATATATGGGACACAAAATAACAATTAATATTTAGATTTGTAAATATGCATTTAAAAGATATCTGTCCTTGTCCTTGTGTAAATGACTAATTTTGTATTCTTTCTCTATATCTTCACCTCACTACCTTTTCCTTCCTCTACCCTTTTCCTTTCCTTTCTGTCCATCAATTCATCACACAACAGGTTTTGTGGCTCTTCTCCAACAACATCACCTGGATTGAGGCTGGTGCATTCAGTGAGCTGCGCGATCTGGAGGAGCTTGATCTGGGTGACAACCCTAGCCTGCACCGCCTTGAGGGTGGAGCTTTCCGTGGCCTGGAGAAGCTTCAGAGCCTCCACATGCACCGCTGCCGGCTGGCCGCCCTTCCCCATGACATATTCCACAAGCTCTACAGTCTGCAGTTCCTCTACCTGCAGGAAAACCAGCTCCACTTCATCCAGGACGATCTCTTCGCCGACTTGATCAACCTCAGCCAGCTCTTCCTGCACGGCAACCGCATCCGCACTCTGTCTGAGAATGTGTTCCGTGGCCTGGTCAACCTCGATCGTCTGCTGCTGCACGACAACAGAGTCCGTCAGGTCAATCGCCGTGCTTTCCGTGACCTGGGCCGGCTGACCATGTTATTTCTCTTCAACAACTCGCTGGCAGAGCTGCCCGGTCAAGCCATGCGTGATATCTCCTCCATTGAGTTCTTGCGGCTGAACAACAACCCCTGGGCATGCGGCTGCGAGGCTCGTCCCCTATGGGAGTTCTTCAGAGGTGCCCGTTTGTCCAGCTCCGAGGTTCTGTGCGCTTCCCCAGCTCCTCGTCGTGGACAGGACCTGCGCTTCCTGAGGGAGATGGACTTCGCTCTCTGCCCACTTCCCGACCCCGGCTCCATGGCAGGAACCACCACCACCACCTTCAGCACCAAGACTCGCTGGTGGTTCTCCAAGAACAAGCCTGTCAGCACTTCCAAGGGCATCTTTGAGAAGACCTCTGAGACCAAGGCATATCCCTACACTGGAGGAAAATCCCAACATCCCTCTATCACATCTACATCCACAAAGTATGAACTTGGAGAGGAAGAGGCTCTGCTTCCCAAGCTTGATCCAGAAGAGTATTGGGCCAACTATGGCAATGAAGATGCGGGCATCACCTCCCTGCGCTGCTTCGAGCTTGAGTGCCCTCCCGAATTTGACTCTCTGCCACCATCTTCCTCTTCGCCCTGCTCCTCTTCTTCTGTTCTCTTGCTACTCTCCATGTCTATCTTGACTGTCTGCATCCATCTTCTGTTTGGCTGAATATGTCTATATCAGAAGAACTCTCTTCCCCCTCGTTTTTCTCCTCTCTAGAGGAGGGAAAACCCTGTTTGCTCAGTTTGACTCTTCAATGCCTTGATTCCTGTTTACCATAAGCCTCACCTGTATCTTTGTTCTGTTCAGTTTGAGCCTCTAGTTCCTGATATCTAGAGGGCACTACACTGATTTAGGATACAGTGGGTAGGCAGGGAATGTTGGGCAGTACAGGCCCTTGATGGAAAGTAATGAAAGCTGTTCACAGGGCTTGGCTAGTTAAGCAGATACTCGGTCCCTCTTTTTTCGAGGACAAGTGTATTCTAAGTCATTTCTGTCACAGTCAGTGCAGACAGAGGATAGAATTTTCCATCTTAGGTTTACGTACAATATTTGTATGCTTTTAGACTTTTCAGCCACTCTAAGTGCTTCTATGATAGTTGTAATTATAGCTTGTGATGTCACCATGACACCCTCTTTCCAACAATGCTACAGCTCAATCTTTTCAGTAGTTACTGATAACAATAGCATAATGAGCACATCGTTTTATTCCCATAAGGAGCAGGAGAGATCGAATGTAATATTTTCTCTATTATAACAGAAGGGTCTCAAGATCATTCAGGGCTCGAAAAGCACAAAAGAACGGCGTGCAGCAACAAAGCAGGATAGACAAAGGACAGTGGAGTGAGGAGTTTGAAAGTGTTACAACACAGCTAAATCAAGATGCACAATGAGAGAGAGAGAGAGCACGCGCAAGAGAGCCAGAGAGTACGCACAAGAGAAGGCGAAAGATTTCATTACATCACCTACCAGCTATGACAGCAATTATCACTTGTGTAAATATGAAGTCTTGGCAGAGGGAGCTGTAAATAGCGCTATGAAAGGCCTTATGCTTGTCACTGTTCTGAATGGCCAAGAATGTCACTGTGAGTAATGTCTGTGATATTATTCAATGGTCAGTGCATGGAAAGATCAATCAATGGCACAAGAGTGTGCAAATGTTGTTGGTTTTTTGTATATCTGTCAAAATACTGTTAACATGTTATGTCATTACTGTAAAATACACAACCTACATTGTTCGAAGACTTTTGTTCTTTTATTCTACTTTTCAAATTCAAGTGTATCTGATTTTATCTGGATAACAGTAAATTCCATCCTTTCTCATTTAAAGTATTGATTTAAAATCGAACCAATCAATCAACTGCTTGCAGCTAGTCAAAAAAGAGTTGGCAAAATGCTAAAACTAAGATTGAATCCAAGGCAAGCCAATGTATGGAGGACACTGTGGAAAAAGACTGTTTCTTGATGTGAACTTACTACATGGACTGGAATATCAGTAAAACATGCTTACTGACAGATTGGTCAACATTCAGAATAATGTCTACCATTGGTCACGGTCGTGATGAAAACAGGTGCAAAAACAGACTGTTTGGGCTGCTCTTTTTTGGCATGCTGAAGGAAATGGCCTTCTTCGCTGGCCCTTGCCTATTCCCTTTTCTTGCTCTTTCAAACCGCAACAATGAATCAAATTGCTTTAGGAAAAACAAACAGAGAGCAAGGACAAGAGGAGAGAGAAAAAGAAAAAGCACAGAAAGCAGGGGTGGATGTGGGCGGTAGAGGCGAAGAGATGGATGAGAAAGGATGGACATGCTAGTAAAAAAGGAGAAATGCAATCTAAAGTTCAAACTTACAAATCTTTACCTACAATAGGTAAAGATCAGGAAGATGTTTTTGGGTCAACTGTTGATTCTAGCAATATCCTGTTTAGTGTTTACCCTGAGACAGCACAGAAGCTAATAATAATGGTCTATTTGTCCCAAGGATGTTTCCATGACAAATGTGTGTCTTGTAATTGTTTTTATGACATATCTCAGCCGGACGGGTAAGGTCAAACTGCCTTGAGGTGCTCTCGAGTGACCATGTTTGTGAGGTCGCTCACAGATGACCAAAGCATTAGTTATACCTTTTTACCCAGAATGTATGCACTTGAATGTAATAATGTTAAAGAATGAGCTGGATCTTTTCACTAAAACAAACTGAGGGACAGAAAGCATGACAAAAAAATAAATGCTTATCTGTGAATACGAAACATCTTTGGTGTGGGTGTACTTTCTTTATATCTTCATCCAGCGGCTACGACTCTACAGTACAATCTCACATGTGCCTTCTCTCCCTCTCATCTTTCAGTCTGACCTCCCTTGACTCACACAGACAGACAGACAAACAGACAGACACACTGGTGCACACACATCTACTCCTCACAGCTTGTAAAGTTCTTTGAAGGCAACCTCATTCACTATAACATACAGTTACCATGCAACGCACTGGCTACCATTCAGAGCCTCAATTCATTTCAGAGTTGCAGAGTATGCAAGACGTGCGCACACCGGGCATCATAACTAAACACACCCCTCAGGATGACAAAAAGGATGATGTTATTGAAAAAGTAATCACAAAGCACTCCAGCTGTGGTATTGAATTGGTTGTTGTAAATTCAGATTCTGCAAGCCTTTCTTTCTGTTTCTTTCTTCATTCTTTCTAAAGCTGTACTATCTTTAACAGATTGGTCTCACTGAAAGAGCTGAAAGATGCAGAGAGCTTGCTTCAGTCTCCCACCATGTGCACATGCAGGCTGATCTCACCACAAACGTCAATGCACACACACACACACACACGGTCAGAGGCTTAAGTTCTTTTTCTCTCTATTCCACAGTAAATGTCCATGAAAAGTACTGCCAACAAGCTGTTTCATTTTCCACCCAATGTTTAATCTTCTGCCTGTTTGCATGACATCTTGCATTGAGTCCAGCCTAAATATATCAGTGTCATGTGACTTATAATTTTGTCAAAATTTTGTAGATTCTACTATTCAACTACTATTGAATTCTGTTATTTATCTAGTATCAACTAACAAATTGAGTGAACAGTTTATGGCCAATTATAATGCAATTTTTTATTTATCAGGCCTTTGAATGTAATACATCTACATCTCGACGGCCCATTTGACGAATGGAGTTGCGCAAATAGTCCCTTCACCATCCCACCCACCATCTGCATTCCCATTGGCTGTCAGCCATGCTACTTAACAATGAGACACAATGAGTTGGCTAGCATTGGGGGGTGGCGACCACGTCAATATCACTGAATATTAGTTCAAGAATGAGTCATTGAATCACATGAATGGGGGAAATGTGTGATGAAGAGACAAAAAGGGAGGGGGAACTATTTACTTTGTGTTTGTGCTTGTGTGTGTTTGTTTGCGAGTGAGTTTAAGCCTACAGGAAATTGCTCATCAGAGTGAATCTTTGGAAGTGTTGATAATCGCCCCCATGAGAAATAAATGTCAAATAAGTAAAGTTACCGGTACATATCAACAAACAGACAACCTTTAGTGTGTTGTTTAGCTTATGCAGATAGAGGTGCACACTTATGCAGAGCTGGAATTGCATTTTCTCTCTAACAAACATGATTACAAACTTATAATCACAAATCTCTCATTCCTAGCTGCTGCTGTGTTTCATTCAGTATAAATTAGCAATCATTTTAATACATTCCCACATCTCTGTCTAGCATGCAGTTCAGCACAGCTCAAAGCTCTCTTTCTTTGCTCCAAGTTTTTTTTTTTCAAAACTCTCTTTCCTTTTGGTCTTTCCGATCGGTTTGTCGTCATCAGCTCCACTCTTACCCCTCCCTCACCAATGTTTTCCAATTCATCCTTACTTTCCCCAGCTCTTTTTGAAATGCATGTCACCTTTATCTTCATATCACCCATCTCCCCTGACACTCTCTTTTCCCTGTCTTTTGTGTTTAATTATAGGTGTTCAGAGACCAGTGCTTTGTTAAATCGTGAACCCAGGTATCCATTTGTGATTGATGCCCAGCATTTAATGATGCCCTCATTACCAGTAAAACTATCTATTGCGTGACAAAAATAAAGAGTAGAGAGTCTACTGATTTGAGGCATCAACTCCCATTTATCTCTTAAACACTGACAGGTTTTCATCTTGTGTGTTTTGAAGTGCCTTCAGAGTATGAATGCCATAAAACGGACTAAAATGACAGTGGCTGACGTTAAAGCTTGAAAGGGAGACTGAGACTGCAAGAGACATCAGCAGGGCTGAAATAGTGTGTGAAGCGGTGAATAAAATGCAGGGAGGAGTGAGAGGATATGTGAGATATTTGACTCACATTCTTGGCAGATTCCGGCGCCACAGACATTTGGAGAGTTTATGAATTGCGTATGCAAAGTCGCACACTTGCTCTGCTGCACACATACACAATCATTTAGCCCTAATCACACTTTCGCAGAGCGCTGCACTCTTCCCGCAGTGAGGCAGACGGTTTTAAAATGGAGTGCGTCATCGCTCTCATCACTGGACCGTACACGTGCCTCCCCTGCCTGCATATCAATCTAACACACATACCTGCACCAACTGTCTGATGATACTTCTTTCTTTAAGGTGAAACTTAAGAAATGCCTTTATATGTAAACTTGGAGTGTGTGTGTGTGCATGGCTCTTTTAGAAAACCTAATGAGCTGCCTTCTAAGGCTACACAATCCAATCTCACTGCCAATTTAGTATGAAATCAAACAATGTGAACCCAACACCTATAACTGTTACTGAGGCATAAGCAGATTGTACAATTGAGATTGTATGAACTCATACGAATTAGCCATCAATTCACCACAACATAAAAGAGTTACAAATTGCCATGAGATTGTGTTGGGCAACATCCTAATCAGAATGGAACTTAATCAGTGACCTACTTTGCAAAGGCTGCAAATGCTTTGCAAAGGCAGCAACTATCCATACTACACAAATAGTGCTCTACTCATGATATGACACACATACTTTTAAATTAGACTCTGTATTCAATAAAAACTTACTTCTCTACTGAAGTGCTTGAAGGATTGGGGCCAAGAAATTTGTTAGTTTCAACTTGGGCGACTCTTCAACTATGGTAACTTTTGGCTCTGAGGGTATTTAAAAGATAAACTTAACACTTTCAAACTCATACTAGTTCATTTAGTAAGTTCTAACGACAACAACCAACATTAAAAATGAATCAAAGGAGAATTATGTCAGTTCCATCATTATGTATTGTGTTTAATCTATTTCTGTTGTGGAAATGACAGTGGTGGAAATGACATTTTTAACATTTTTGGAATAAAATGACAGACTACATTGTTTTACAAGGGCTAATTTCCTAACTAGAATCATATGTATGCTTAATACATATAATTAAACAATAGGTTTTGCACTTCTTGCATAATTTTAAAAAATAACTGCTTGATTGAAAATGACCTACAATAAAATGTTCTCTATTTATCTTGATATTCCTATTTTTTTTCCCAAGCATGCTCTTCACTGACACTCTCCTTGGCAACCAGTTGAACTAACTTCACAAAATAACTTTATTAGTAGCAAAACTATAGAAACCAAAGTTGAAGAAACACCCACTTAGAATTTACAGTTCTTTACCATTTTTGTTTTATTACCTTTCCAATGTCATCTGTCCTTTGCATATTATGTATTAGGGATATTTGCATGATATATGTATGTGAGTGTATGTCTTTTTTGCGAGTGTACTAAAGATAGATTAAGAATGAGAAAAATGGTTGCAACAGCAACCTACTCGCTCCGCTCCAAGTGGGATTTGAACCGTTATTTCATGCATGGGAGGCGGGTGCACTAACAAGTGCATTAAAAACCACAACCTGTAGCATCAGTCGCTATGCGACTCTTGAGGGCAGGAGTGAGGTTTACTCGCAGAGCTATAACTAGTTGGCATCTGTTACACAACTCCATCATCTGGAACTTTTGACTGGAGTTGGTTTTGGGTAATTGACACGACATCTTATAAGGCTTGAAATGTTGTGAAAAATGTGAAATTCAGGCTAAAATGGACCCAAAGGTTATGTATGAAGCCAGCTGCCACTGTGCCACAGAATACAGGAGTGTCACTGACTAAGTGCTCTAAATCTACTAGTACCATCTGCTTGCACTTATTTCTTCAAAGCTAGATCAAGCACACTTGTTTGAATTAACAACCAAATCAGGATCCCACCGTGTGTGAGTGGATATGAGAATAGTGGAGCATGTGGAGCAGTGGAGATGAGATGCACGCTTTCATCTGAGGCCGTTCACGCAAGATGTGCTCTTGCATTCAAAACAGCTTGACAGAGTCAGTCTCCAGACGCATCTAAAAGCTATTTATAACTTTATATGACATCTTAAAAATCCATCACTTATGGCAGAATATCCTGAGGGTCTGACAGCAGCTAAAATATGCACTTTGCTTTAAATCTTGATGTAAAAAAAGATGCCCACATTGGTTCTCAAATTTATTTTAATTCATTTAAAATACTTCTCATATTTCTGTCGCACTATATCAGGTGAGAAGAAAAGTCCTGTGAAGATCTTTTTTGCTTCTCATCGACCCACACTATACTATTAATACATTTTCACCAAACAGTTGATGACGAAACAGATGAACAAATTAAGCGTCATCCATTTTTTTCCTTCTTTTGGCAATCCTTTGATTCCACATCCAATCATAATCAGTCAGACACTGGCACCCACTAATACACTCATTTGAACATTCATCCAGCTTTTTTTCTTTTCTTATTGTGCTGTGAATGCTCAGAGCTTTTTGTGATGAAGCTATAGTCACAGACTTTTGTGTGATTTCCAAAGTTTGAGACATCTCTATATTCAATATCATCTGCAGCCACCAGCATCACTGACTCACGTCACAGTCAATAAAAACAGAAGCTAGATGTCTGTCTACATGATTGTCACTGTCTGTAAAAGTTAAAAAAAATCACTATTCTGTAATACTGCTCGCATCCTCACAATTATTAGAAGTTCAAGGAAGTTTCAATAAAAATGCTTTGTACTGCTTTGAAATGTTTTACATTATATCTATTTTTTATGTGACAATAGATTTACAAACATGAGTCAGTTGTTAAAAGTGGGCAAAATCTAAATCAGTTTTTTTTAAGCCAACACTGTTGTAACCTTCCATTTTCCATAACCCTATGCTGTGTCATATCTGATACAAAAAAAATTATAGAACCTCTAAACTATCAATATGATCAAAACTTTGCTGAAACCTGTCATACACAAACTTCTACATGCCTTCTGTCACGTGATTGATAGTTTATACATTTTTACAGATTAAAAGGTCTTTTAGAATAATTCTAAAGATGCCGTTTCCAGGTAGTGGTATGTTACTTTTTGCTGTTTACATTTACAGATATCATTTGTAAATTATATATACAAAGTTTACATGTAAAATTTCACAGCAAAAGGTATAACAACAAGAATACATATCATATTGTTTGTAATATTTCAGTATCTCTTAGTCATCACTTAAGCATCACTCTCAATCCCCCCCAGGTATTAACTCTATGTAGCAAGATGTCTATGTTTGAATCCCCAACATATCAGAAAGAATGATACACACAGTACACATCACACAATTCACGAGTTCACACTTACAAATGATTCAGGAGCAATAAATGGTAAGCGTATTTGGCGTGCTGTCCGAGGAGAGGGCTCCGAGCTCGGTATTTAGCCCGAACCTGGAGCACCCCCCCGTATCCTGACTTTGATAGGAACAATTAAGTGTGAGGAGTTGGGGTGGTGGAGGGATGCCGAAAAATGTCAAAGAGCTGTAGGTGAGTCAAACATGTCTATATATATACATGCTTCCTCTCCTGCTGATAGGATCAGGTGTAATTGCTGATGACGTGTTGATAGTGTTAATCATTTGAACGTGCTCCTCCCGAACTTTGTTAATAAAACATCATTAAAAATCAAATAAATATTGTTGTTCGTCCGTCGTTGTCGACGATGACCAAAGACATCACTTAGGTAGTGAAGAAAGTGGGGTAGGGTGTGTCCGGCTGTGGCTGATAAGTCCGATGCGACCTCGGAAGACTCTGCCGCATGTCGGGCATATGTGGTCTGCTGTAGCTGAGGGCAAGGTGTTATGTCTGGATTTTCGCAGCTCACGTTTCCATTGAGCCTCAGCAATCCTGCTTTGCTCGTAAAAGGTGGCACCTTGGCTGGTGCAGCAACGCCAGGTTGATCGGTCTAGCGCTACTGTCTCCCAGGTGCTGGAGTTAATCCCAAAGCTCTTAAGAGCAGTTTTAAGTGTCCTTAAAGCGTTTTCTTTGACCTCCGTGTGATCGCTTGCCCTCTGCCAGTTCACCATAGAAAAGCCTCTTGGGGAGGCGTGTGTCAGGCATCCGAACCAGGTGTCCTGCCCATCTGACTTGAGCTTTCCTCAACAAGGTGTGAACACTAGGAAGATCGGCTCTAGAAAGTACCTCTGTGTCTGGAACTTTGTCTTGCCAGGAGATTTTTAGCAGCTTTCTCAGGCAGTTCATGTGGAAGCGATGTAGTTTCTTGGCATGACGTGCATAGACTGTCCATGTCTCACAAGCATACAGTAAGGTGGGCAGCACAACTGCTCGGTACACTTTCAGCTTGGTGACCAACTTGATGCCTCTCCTCTCCCACACTGACTCACTTAGCCTTCCAAATGCTGAGCTAGCCTTGGCTATCCGCAATTCAACTTCATCATCGATGTTCACTGATCTGGAAAGCATGCTGCCAAGGTAGGTGAATTTGTCAACAGTTTTCAGGGGTTCTCCTTCCACGGTGATGATCGGTTCCACATATGGTTTCTGCGGGGCGGGTTGGTGTAAGACTTCGGTCTTCTTGGTGCTGATGGTGAGACCAAAGCTTCTGCAGGCATTGAAAAAGCAGTTCATGCTCTGCTGCATCTTGTCCTCTGTGGCGGCATTGAGAGCGCAGTCATCTGCAAACAGGAAGTCGCACACAGAGTCCTCTTTCACCTTGCTCTTTGCTTGTAGCCTCCGTAGGTTGAAGAGTTTGCCATCAGTCCTGAACCTGATCTTTATTTTGGTTTCTTCGTCATTGCAGAAGGCATCTGACAGCATTGCCGAAAACATCATGCTGAAGAGCGTAGGCGCGAGAACACAGCCCTGCTTGACTCCGTTGGTGACTGGGAACGCATCAGAGGAATCGCCATCATCCAGTACTCGAGCAAGCATGCCATCGTGGAACTGTCGTACCATGTTGATGAACTTGTCTGGACAGCCAAATCTTCCAGAGTCCTTCGCGGCTGACAGTGTCAAAGGCTTTGGTCAGGTCAACGAACGTTGTATAGAGATCTCTGTTCTGCTCCTGACACTTCTCCTGGAGTTGACGGGCGGCGAAGATCATGTCAACTGTCCCACGTCCTTTTCTGAAGCCACATTGACTCTCTGGCAGGTGTCCATCTTCCATGTGCTGTGTGAGCCGGTTTAGGAGGACTCTAGCGAGGATCTTGCCGGCAGTGGCAAGGAGTGAGATTCCACGGTGGTTATCACAGGACTGCCTGTTTCCTTTCCTCTTGTAGAGATGGACAATGGAGGCATCCTTGAACTCCTGGGGAATAATTTCCTGTTGCCATATAGTTTGGAAGAGCTCGGTTAGCTTGTGTACCAGGACTGATCCTCCTGCCTGGTAAATTTCAGCTGGAATGGAGTCAGAGCCGGGAGCCTTGCCATTAGAGAGCAGCTTAATTGCTTTCTGCACTTCTGATTCTGTTGGGGGCTCTGCCAGGGATGTATTGATTTTGAACTGTGGCATGCGAGCGATGGCTTCGTCATTAATGGAGGAAGGCATGTTCAAAACATTATTGAAGTGATCTGCCCATCTTTCCAGGATAGCTTTTTTCTCAGTGAGCAGAGTGGTTCCATCTGCACTTAGTAATGGAGAAGTACCAGAGGACTGTGGCCCATAGATGGTCTTAAGAGCATCATAGAAGCGCTTGGAGTTGTTGCTGTCAGCGTACTTCTGTATCTCATCTGCCTTGTTGCTGAGCCAGGAGTCCTGCATTTCTCTTAGCTCTCAGCACTTGTCGCACACGAGCTTGATCGGTACAACATACACATCGCAGCTCTGAGTGAAACCAGGTTTGCGAATGAAGGTCAGCTGACAGAGGCTAAGGCCGGATACACATTCTTTTGGAGTGGCCGCAGGAGCGAAGAGCGTCGTGAAGCAGGGGTGGGCTTTGCCATCAGATCGTATTTGATCAATAAGCTAAGTAGCCTCCCCAAAGGAATCAACGAGCGGCTCATGCATATGCGGCTCCCCCTTAAAGGAAAGCACCACGCCACCATCATTAGTGCGTATGCTCCCACCATGACAAACCCAGAAGAGACCAAAGACAAGTTCTACGAAGACTTGGAGGCTCTCATAACATCTATACACAAAGAAGACAAGCTCATAATTCTCGGAGATTTCAATGCCAGAGTTGGTACAGATTGTCAGGTATGGAAGGGAGTCATTGGGAGAAATGGAGTCGGCAAAAGCAACAGTAACGGACATCTCTTACTGAAGACCTGTGCAGCGCATGACCTCCTCATCACCAACACAGTCTTCCGTCTACCCAACCGTAAAAAGACGTCCTGGATGCACCCACGCAGCAAGCACTGGCACCTAATAGACTATGTTATAGTCAGGAGACGGGACAGGCAGGATGTCAGGGTGACAAAGGCAATGTGTGGTGCAGAATGCTGGACCGACCATAAACTCATCATCTCTAAAGTCAACATGCGCATCCAGCCTATGCGGCGCCCTCAAGGAAAAAAGATTAACAAGCGACTGAATGTTACAAAGCTGGAACAGCACTCTGTGCGTCAAAGTCTCTGTGAGGACCTGGACAGCAAGCTGAGACAACTCAACCTAGGCTCAAACAGAGTGGAAGAGGACTGGACAGCCCTCAGGGATATAGTGTATAGCACTTCTCTCACTCATCTGGGCCAGAATACTCGTAAACACCAGGACTGGTTCGATGAAAATGATGAAGCAATCCAGAAGCTGCTCGACGAGAAGCGCCAAGTCCACAGAGACCTTCAGCATGACACTTCATCTGCCTCCAAAAAAGCAGCCTTCAAATCCATCAAAAGCAAGGTGCGGGCAAAGCTAAGAGAAATGCAGGACTCCTGGCTCAAATAAATATATGTAACAGTAGGTAACAGTATAACTTGTTTTTTTTTTTTTAAACGCCTTTTTGGGAGGGGCGTATCTGTTATCTCCCAGTTTTTTTTCCACTCACCTGCCACGTCATCAATCCCGTTGTTACTTTTGTCAGCTGTGTCTTGTTCTCCCATTCAGCCCTTGTTTATATATAAGCTGTTTCCTGCAGTCCCTTTCGGTACTTGTCAATTGTACGTTGTGGTTTCTCCTCATTCTTGTTGTCCTGTTGTCCATGATAAAGTTTTGCACAAGAAGTGCCTTTTTGTTTATTTAAAGTGTTTGTTAGAGTTTGTTAAAGTCCTTTTCAGTTTATCCCTGTGCCTCTGTGCCTTTCCTCATCAGTTGTCCATGTAGATTTCCCAATAATAAGCAAATCCTAAGAATCATTGTAGTTTTCCATCCATCCCCCTCACAAATTTGAATGGATTTGTATGCGCAGCATAGATAAAGCTTGGTATAAAATGTAGCAGTTCCAAAGCTGCTGGGACAATGGATATCTGGATTTAACAGTTATATCATTGAGACCCTGACCTTGATTAGTTACAATAATGGTTCTCACAGACAATGATTGGCTTTAAACACTTGGACGAGCAACTGGGTCCATCACATGATCTGTTTCTCATGCCATGAAATTTGTGAGTAATGGACCTGCAGCCAGCATAAAGCAAGGATAACTGTGTTGTTTGGTGAGTCGATAATGGAGAGGTGTGTTGCTTCAGTGTGTAAAACTTCCACTTGAAGAATGAGATTTGTAGTTGTGCCTAGTATATGGCCGGTTGCCAGGGAAAGACCGTCTAGCATTGCCACTGCCAATTAACGGTGTGTTATGCTGTCGTGCTGTAGTGATGATTGTTTCTGACTGGCAGGTTAATTTTACTGGCACTTCCATGCAAGCAGTGAATTGGATAGATGAAACCAACAAACTCACCTTATGTTTGTGTGTTTGAGGGAGGCGTGTTTGCAGTCAGCTCTTAGTTCCTGATATGCCATCCACGCTCCTCTGTGGAAAGATGAGTTTGTCTGACCTTCAGAGGTTCAGCATCCTCACTGAGTTGATTCATTTGGCCGAGACAACTAGTACATTTACATTTACATTTATGCAATAGTACGGTCGATGAATTGGTCCAAGGCACGTAGGTGAGCTCTGATTGCACATCTGTGTTTAGTCCTTGACAGAACACCAGTTTGAATGCTCACTCCACCCACACAGTTTGACCAGTGAAAGTGAGAAAAGACAGAGTGTAATGGTTCAATCCTTGATTGGCCAAGACAGCTGGTTCAAACTAGCAAGTTCAGAGTACAGACAGGCGTAGTAATATCAGAGACAAAGCAGTAAACGTGGTCATAGCTGTCAGCTGTGTGGAAGGGGATGAGGCGAGGACTCAATGTGCTAAAAGATGAGGAACTTTATAAAACAGAAAACAATAAAAACATAACAAAAACCACCCCGAGGGGGAAAAACAAGACTAGACAGGAACAAGACAGCAAAAACACTGATATGACAACGAACCAACACAAGACAGCAAACACGAAGGGATTAAATAGGGAGCACACGAGGAGGGAGAACAGCTGGGGTAAGTCAAACTAATAACAAGGAAACAAGACGAACTGGATTACACAATGACAAGGCATGAACACGCAGCCATTGCGAACGCGCATAGCCGTGTGTCCACATGAAACAAGACAAGACAGCGCGCAGCTCGTAAAACACAAACTGCGCGCCACACAAAACACATGAAAGTCCAAAACACTACACACAGACACAAGAAAGAACAAGACCAAAGTCTCGGGATTAGACAATCATGACCCGCACACAAAACGCTTCACAGATAAGAGAGCGCGCGACTCGAGATACATGAAGCCGCGTGCTCCCACAAAACATGAGACGTTACGGTAGTGTCAGAGCTTCTTGCCGCAACACCAAGAAATGACAAGACCGAATGTGGCAGAACCCTGACAATAGCAGGCAGAGGATCAGGACAGGCAGCAAACAGCAAGAGAAGAAGAAGAAGATAGTTTCATTTATATAGCGATACTCTTGATACTTGGTAGTGGTTTACATATGCAAGGGGGGATTCTCCTCAAGGCCACCAATGTGCAGCCTTTTGCAACAAAACATCCACCACACACCAGGTTATTGGT
The DNA here is from genome assembly GCA_037043235.1 of Rhodeus uyekii. NCBI lineage: Eukaryota > Metazoa > Chordata > Actinopteri > Cypriniformes > Acheilognathidae > Rhodeus > Rhodeus uyekii. The sequence goes on from JAWRVZ010000110.1 coordinate 485,871, forward strand.
GGAGAGGAGATCAGTACACAGAGATGATTAGGAGGCCATGATGGATATTTGTAGAAGCCAATGGGCAAATTTGGTCAAGGTGACGGGGATAAACCACTACGTCATGGGATTTTAGTGACCACAGAGAGTCCTCGGTTTATTGTCTCAGCTGAAGGACGGTGCTTGTTACAGTATGAATTAATGAATGAATGAGGTACTTATATCGCACTTTACTCTGTACTACTGTACACCCAAAGTACCACCATTTGAATGATGCGACTGCAGCCAAAGTACAATGGCACCAGTGCGCTCACCACACACCAGCTATAGGTGGAGAGGAGAGAGAGTGACAGGGCCAATTTATAGCATGGGGATTATCATTATGAGGCCATGATTGAGAAAGGCCAATGGAGGGAATTTTGGCCAGGACACGGCTTACACCCCTACTCTTGATGAGAAGTGCCATAGGATTTTTAAATGACAGAGAGTCAGGAACTCTGTTTAATTTATAATCCAAAGGTTTAATGCTATATCACTATAATGGGGCGTTAGGACCTACACAGAACACAGGGTGAATACGCTCCCGCTGGCCTCACTAACCAGATGGTTTCCCATCCAGGTACTGACCAGGCTCAACCTTACTTAGCAATAGTCCAGACAAACATAAGTGGTAGGCAGGCAAAAAAAGATTCATACAAGATAATCAAAGGCAAAATCAAACACGGGCAGAACAACACAAGGAAAAATTATGCTTAGAAAGACACAAGGGGTTAAAATAGACTGAGTGATGAGTTATGACCAGTTATCACCAGTTATGAATACTCAGGTAATAAGACCTCCGATGCCCGACTAAGGAATCTTCACTGGTGATTTTGACACAAGCAGTCTGCTATTGTTATGATTATGAGCTCTGCGCTCCCCTCCATGGCCACCAGAGGGAGCTCACACACATATACTGACACTACACTACACACTACATTTCCCATCATGCAGTACACTGGACTGATTACACACACCAGCTGAACACAATGATGTCTGTTTGTTCACGCCAGCTGTTACCCATCTCATGAACTATAAAGGACTCCTTCAACCACAGCTCAGGGTGAAGTCTTGATTAGCCCCGGTTGTCAGTCTGAGCGGTCATTATCCTGTTTTGTTTGCCTGTTACCGTTTCTGCCTGTTACCTGTTATTGATCCTGTTCTGCCTGCCCCGACCTGTGCCTGGATTATCGTTTATGATTGATAGCTGCCTGTCCTGACTACCGCCTGTACCACGATTCTGATTCTGTCTGCCTGCCTGCCTTTGTGAACCCTGCCTGGATTATTGACTACGTTTATCTCTCTGTTTGCCCTGACCATCTGCCTGTACGACTACTCTTAATTAAGACACTAGCGATTGGATCTCTGCCTTTGAGAGTGTTGCAGCTATACAGTTATAAAGGCCTTATTGATTTACATTACAAACTTTACAAGAACGTATTCTTACTCTTTGGCCACATAAATATCAGCAATACCCATAAATCATAAATGCCTAATGTATCAACTATGATACTAAACAAACAAAAAAGATAAGATTTTATTTACTGATTATTTCATATATCAGGCTTTACAAAATGAATACTATTTTTTATTTTATTAAAAGAGCTTTTTAATTATATGTCTATGCCCATATTTCTGTCTTCCTTCCTGCATTCCTTTTCAAGCCTTTTAAATTTTCTGTTCCTCATCTTCCCCTGCACGCACATGGTCTCTCTCTGCATCATCTTGTCTACGTCGTCCTGATGCTGTTTTCGTCATTCTATTCTCTTTTGTTTAAATTCCTGCCTCTTCTTCTACACCCTTTCTCATGTCTCCTCTTCAAACTCTTTCGCTCTTCGTTCCACTTCCCGCCTCAGCCTATTTTTGCTCCTGCTTGTCTCGGCAGTGCGTAGAAGGATCTCAGTGAGTCAAAAATAAACTCACAGATGTAGAGTTTTGCCCTGGGACACTGACGGATCCCCTATCATCCCTCTCAAGATGGCCGACGATAATGAGTCATCCGCTGCCTCTCTGATCATCTGCTTGGCAGACTGTGCAATCTTAAAGAAAAAACACTCTCTCCTTCCTTCATGAATGGACGATCTGATAGATAGATAGATAGATAGATAGATAGATAGATAGATAGATAGATAGATAGATAGATAGATAGATAGATAGATAGATAGATAGATAGATAGATAGATAGATAGATAGATAGATAGATATCAGTGAGGCCATCATGTGACGGATTTTGTAATACACTAAACCAGAGAATATTAACACCCAACTGTTTGAGGCAGGTGTGTGTGTGTGGGGGGGGGGGGGGGGGGGGGGGTGTACTGTGTTTAACTTTAAAGACATTGAATGTTTTTGCTTCACCATCTGATCCTGATCATTTGTCGTTTTCATGGGTTTCCGATGCCCTCAAGAGGTAAAAGTTTGCAACAGAGTAATGACCCAGATTTGCTTCTGCTGCATTAATACAAGTAAACTGTATGGGAAAGTTTTGTCTATTCATAATATGTCTGTTCATTCTATAACCGAGAAGTGTGTTGCCTATGCACTAAAGTGATTTAAATAATAACTCAAAGTATAATAATATTTTTGAGTATAATAAAATAAACTCAAATTCTGATGGCATATAAAAGATATCAATAAAAACATATTTTTTTATGTTTCAGATTTTGTTAGAAACGGTGATGATGTACTGCATTTAATCCAATTCAGAGGACAGATGCTTTTTATTTCCCAGACATGTTTAATACAAACTCCTCCCTGATTGTATTCTAAAATGTCATTACTCATGTCATTAACTACCCTACACCCAAACCTTAAACTGGTTTGGGGAGAAAAACATCCACTACATATTGGATTTAATTCATTATACTCTAAGAAAAAGAAAAAGAAATCATAGTAATTTGTAATAATTGTACCTTTAAGGGTACAAAAGCTTGCCACTGGGACATATCTGTACCTTTTTACTACTAAATATTAGTACCTTAGTGCCGCAATATGTACCTTAAAGTACAAAAATGTCATGTGCTATTTACTTCAGATAATTATGGTAACAATATTAAACATAACACTTAAACATGACAAGTAGTTCTCAAGACTTGATTTCTTTAATGGAATCTGCCTGAATAAATCTTGTGAAATCTCTTAAATTATTCAGTCCATGACACAATGAATTTAATATTTTTGTGAAATGTGCTTTTTTATTTTAAGTTGATACTCAAAAGTGTGTGATTTAGAGAGAATGGCAATTGTTTAGTATATATTTGACTTTGAGTTATATTGTACAATTAAAAGATTGTATGCTTCTTGTACAACACAATAAAAAAAATTTACCGCAGTGACATTACAAAACTAATGCTCACTGACCAAACTAACTTATTTTGTATTATCAGAACATACAGATTATGCAAATCCACAACCTAACCATAAACTCTACTCTTCTGCGTAATTGTAATGATCAAAACTAATAAAATATACACATTATTTTATATTATCACCTTAATCTTTTAATGAAAAGTGTACTACTATGTAAATAAGATACAAAGATGCCCTTTTAATTGACAAGCTGTTGTAAAGATACAGATTTTACACATTTGTTTTTCTGAGAGTGTAGGCAATTTCAGAGGACATCTTGAAATACTGGGCTGCTTTTTTTTCTGCCCATAAATCTGTGATTCACCTTTCCACAAAACGAGATACATATTCTGGACACGAGAGGGCAGCATTATACAAATATCATCAAAGTATTCCTAAAGGTTTATATTGCATTTGAACACAGTGGAAAGTGTACAAAAAAATTCTTTAAAAAACCATAATCTTTAAACAAACGATATACTGTATTAATAAAGATAAGTCTGAATTACTCAGCTGATCTTGTAGGTTAAACTAAAAGAATAGAATAGATCCTATTTAAAATGGTGTCAAACTGCATGGTTTCAGCTTTAGGTATACAGCAAATGCATTGATTTCTGAAATGTATTTAATAGCCAATGCATACAGGGCCACATTCCATACCAGAAATGAGTTTGTGTATAATATGAAGCATCTATTAACACTGAATTGCACAGCTTGTTATGCAAAAAGCAATTAACACAAATAAGAAAATGTAAAAAGTATTGTTCAGTTGACACTGCTTAATATGGGAACATAAGATGAGTGTACTGACATGCTACATTATTTATTTATTTTAGTGATAGAGAATAGTTGAATTAAAATACTATCATTATTTACTCGTACCCAGTATGTGCTTTTGTCTGTGGAACACAAAGACACAAATTTGTGTCTAAAGCTGTCATGCTTGAAAAAAAGACCACAAAAAAAAAAAAAACTTGGAAGTGGTCTGCATGATTTCTGGACTATATTTAAAGTCTTTTCATCAAACAGTAGCCTTTTTTGTGAGAAACAGATAAAAAGTAAAATCTCCTACACAGCTCTATAATTTTATTCATCATTCAGCAAATACTGGCACCAAAGAGTGTGAGATTTTCAGTGAATAATTATATGACACTTGGAATATGGCTGCACGAGTCTAATGCATCAGTTTTGTGGGGATTTTGTCCTTTGTGGAGATTTCATTTAAGCATCAAACTTTTATGGAAGATTCTCAATTTAAGCCTTCATATGGCATTTATATTGTATAAATGCCACAGTACAAATTAGCCTATACACATGACATGAGAGCAGAGGAGAAAATAGGGAAACCCCCTTTACACAGAGCATTTGATCCCATTTTAAGAGAAGATAGTGAAGATCTCACATTAATATTCATCCTGGGCCTAAATGTTGACTATTTGTACATAAATATATATAGAGTGAGAGACACAAAAAAGTATACTAAGTACTACGAACGTAGACATTTAATCTGTCTCCCATTTGTTTTAATTGTATGTCTCACGTCTTATTTAAAAATCATTTCTTTTTTAGTGGGACATTTTTCAATTTGATATAAAGTATTCTGTAAATCAACATTATAGTTGAGCAGCTATACCAGCATTTCCATAACGGTCCATTACCTGTTACTTTTAACTTCAACACTGGATTTGCTAATTAAATAAATAACACTTTTATGTTTCTCTGTAGCATTCGTCTCTCGTTCCTTGTGCTCACCTTAGCATTACAACAGCTCAGGGTTACTACATGTGGGCAATGCAAGTAAATATCTCATTGTGCGACAATAGAATGCATTTCCTTTTTGGTTTTGAAAGAAATAATGATTTTATCATTTCTTTATCTGTATGTCCAGAATGTGTCAGCATTTCTGTTTTTGAGAGGTTCCCTTTTGTTCAACTTTATAATTTCTTTATCTGTATGTCCAGAATATGTGTCAACATTTCTGTTTCTGAGAGGTTCCCTTTTGTTCAACTTAGGGATCATGAAATAAAATTAAGTGAATGTCCAAATTCAGAGTATGTTCACAGGAACACATGAGCATCTACTGAACTTGGATTAGCATTTGTTATGATGAACTTGCTTGGAAGAAGATTACACATCACGTAAGATATCCCACCGCCAGACATGACTCTTCCCTCTTTTTTTACACTTATTGTCCTTTTGACCATATCAAGACATTTCAGAGTGTTGATGTTTTCCTGTATATTCCACAGGAAATTACAGTCTGGTTTAACCCAGGCATCTGTCAGGGTGTTTGTGTTTTATGTGTGTTGTACACAGAGCAGTAGATTTGTGTTATTTGGTCTAAAAGAGGTGGTGTGACAGATGTTGGTCAGATTTGTGGGGATATTAGAGTGGGTGGGGGAGACGCTTATCTGTAAAACTCCTGCTGTCCCTTTAATCCTCAGAGCAACACAAGCGTCTTGTCTGTCTGCCTCCCTCTCAGACACATGTATTTAATGTCACTGTGTCACTTTTTATCTTTCATTAAGCTGTTTAAGTATGTCAGTTCATTGCAGGAACGCATAAACGTATGAACAATTTGAACGTCCTACACCCGTACCCGGCCCGTGCTCGTGCACTACAGCGTTCAGGTGTCTGTTTCGCTCTTTCACCATCACTTGAGTGTGATTCTAATGAGTTTAACAAGTCCCGTCAAACGCTTTCTCGCGTCTTCTCATTGGCTGCTCCGGATGGAGCGACAGCAGTTCTCGATCAATGAGGTTGCAGGAGGGCGGGGACGTCAGACTGTTCTGGGAGTCTCGTGGATGTGGACCGGAGCTCGTGCCGCTGCGCTGAGCTGAGGAAAATACGTTAAACCTGTCGTTAGCGTTAAGCTACGCGAGCTTTATCAGGTCATACGCAACAGAATATAGACTTAAACGATTATTGAGAGGACCCAAAACTTGAATGAGATTTTATAAGCTTGAGTGTGTTTAAAAAAATAAGGCGAAAGATTCATAGTTTGGACGCAGGCTAACTGGCTAAGTGAGCCGTCGGCAAGACCCCACCACCCAAAGATTGAAATGGAGATTAAAGCCATCATCTAATCTATTAAAGAGGATAACCAATGTCACACACACCAATCCTCTAAAGCAGCGACGACAATGAACTGACAGGTAGGTCGACAATGGTGTTATATTATTTCAACGTAAACACACTGTTTTGAAAAAGGTCGCTATAATGCTAACTGTCATGCTAATAGTCCTGCCCAGCTGTGCTACAACTAGTTATGGTTATGTGTCAAGCTAATGCTGCTATGTTAATCATTTATTGATGTTTTAAACACGCGAGTCATTTATTCTAGGCATGTCTTTGCTGTCATTCCTCGTGAAGCAGATTAAGTCTTGTTTTCATCGGAGTGACTACAGACTGACTTTACATGGACGTGTAGTCGCTGTATTGTTCAGGTAAAAGCCTGGAATGTGCGTATTAAATAGCATTTCGACGCTCTTTCGATTGTGTGATTGAGTGAGGCCGCGTTGTGGCCGCGCGCTCGGCGTCGCGTCGCGCGGATTCACTTCAGGGCCTAAACAGTACAGCTGCAGAGAAACACACCCAAAAGATCCTCTCCGCCGCACTGCTTTCGGATTCCTTTCAGCCATTTAATCAGTCACCTGAGCGTAATGAGATTGTTTATCAGTTACGAACGCTTTGTATTTGAGTCATATGGGAGTCATTCATTTTCATCAGATCACTTGCTTATTAATGCCCTATTTTGATTTCAGTTACCGATGAGGAAAGAATAGCAATCAAATTAAATCTTAACAGTGCACTAACCAGGTGACATACGATCAGTGACTCACGTATGAGTGAAAACGTGCTGAACTTGAGAATGAGCTGTGCACGTGAAAATCAAACGTTTTTTGGCTGAAGTCCAGGGTGCTTTCCTAATGTTAGGTCGCATAACTAGGTGTGCCAGCTTAGATCTAATGTTTATCTTCATTTCTAATTAAAGTGCAGAGGGGTGTGTCAGAGAAGAGTGGAAAATGAAAGAGTTCAAATGGGTATGTGATAGATCTCTCTCCCTCTCTCTCTCTGTGTATCTATTTATATATATCTCATCTCCTTATTGAATCAAAGAGAGGCTTTGCTTCATTCTCACCATGTGAAGTTGGCAGGCGTTTAGTGGATTGTGGGAAATGCAGGTTGCCTCAGTTGGCAGGGTGTGAAATGCCACATGGCTTTAGGTTTCAGTCATTCTGTTGTGTTAGTGGACAGTGAGGAGGAGTAGAGAGGGAATTCACATTAAAAGGGTTTAATGAAGTGGATAAATCGGTACACTGTTTATGTGACTTAGACCTGAAACCATGATAAATACATGACTGCAAATTCATATAGCTATGCCAGCATGACTTAGTGCTGTTGCGTTTAGAAGTGTGTCAGGCCGCAATGCCTAATGCAAACTAATTCTTAGGGTTTGTAAGAAACAAAAGTGTTAGGAAAGTCACTGGCATTGGGATGTTCTAGTCCTTCAGAAAACTATAATCAATTTGTTGACAAAGTAAAAATCTAAATTCATCTCATTTATGAAATCAGTTGACAATGCAATATTTCCATGTTTATATGGAATAATTATCTCATTATTGTGTTATTGATGTCAAATGCTAACAGACATGCGCACATTGAAAAAGTAGGCAGATTTACAGGGGTGTAATATTAAATTATATATATTTTTAATAGATATGATTCCAAATTAAGAGCTCCAACCAATATATTGTCCAAATTACATGATACAAATACATTACAATACATGCTGCTAGTACTACTAATAATGTTAGAATATTATTCCTATGACAGTAGTAGCCTTAAGTTATAATACAAATGCATTGAAAAATACATTAAGCTTTCATAATTAGTTTTGTCCTACTTTCTATACATGCAAGAGATAAACCTGTGAACTTTTATAGCTTTTATATCGGTGGAAAACAAGTTTATAAATTTGTCTCATTACAAATCTAGTGAAATGCTATAATAGTAAACTATGCAAATGTGTAAGTAATAATTAATGCCAACACATGCACAGATTGAGTTCACTGTGAACCGGTATTGAGAATCGACCCCGCGGAGCTGATCATGTGTGACTGTCTGATTGCAATGTGCAAATGCCATCAAGTAGTTAGTTTTAGTTTGTTTGCTGCGAAATACGACATCAAATATACTTTAAATTATGTGTACTTTATATAAATCAGTGCTTCCCACACATAAACTACCTGGGCCCACCCAAGTATTATTTGGTCACACACATGCGTCCAGGAAAACGAAACCAAAAATGAAATGTCTCATTCTGTGTGCTTGAGAACTTTATTCCCACATGGACTGCAAAGACTCGCAGAGGATATTTCACAGACAAAGACCAAGTAGAGTAACACTTTTTTCTGGTGTAATTATTCTGAATTCGGTAGTAGCATTGTAAAGAGCCTGAAGCCGTTTAGGAAATGTATATATTATACACACACCATGACCACGTTTGACTAAATGAGGCTGACTCCAGCTCTGTCATAGAACTGCCATGTCTGTTTGTTTTCTTCCTGGTTCCCCATGTGCTCTTCTGTCCTCATCTTAGCCACCTGTCATGTCATTAATCACCTGGTTAGTCGTGTCAGCTGTGTCTCTTATCTGTCAATAGTCCTAGTGTTTACTTACATTCCCTGTGTTCTCCCTCAGCCTTGGTCCATTCTCGTCTACATAACATCAGTGTTGTCTTGTTTTGGTCAATGAAAAGCTGACCGGTTTTCGGTTTCTTCCTCGTCTTCATGGTTCTTACCCACTGTCACAAGCTCCTTATTCGCAGCAGCCTCGTGTTTACTAATGCATTCCCTCATTTCAGTAAAATCAAAAAGAGGGAACAAATTAATAAAACCAGTAGCCAAATTGTTAATTGGTGACAATGTATATTTTTCCGCATATTATGTCTGGGGCTTATAGCTTTGAATTGTCTGAAAGTGTCAATTATGCTATTTTGTTTTTTCGGGAGTTAAACTACTATGGTTAGCGTACACATTTTTCATGCATTTACTCAGCAGGTGCGAGAATGAGGAAGGGAGAACAGCACCACAGGTTACTTGGCCAATGTTAGTGTTTAGCGTGAAATGGCAATAAATAAATGCAAAAGCCTTAATTTCCTGTTGCTGAAACAGTAGAGCATGGTGCTTGCAACGCCAAGCTCACTGGTTCGAATCCGAATTTGAGTAAGCAAGAACTGATTGAAATGTCAATGTGTACCTTGATTGCGATGTAAGTCACTCTGGATAAAAGCGTCTGCTAAATGCGTAAATGATGATTATGTGTCTCGCTTGAAACAAAATGGTGAGACACAACTAAGATTCAAGCTTATTCTCAGTTCCAGTTGGTCAGTGACGCTGCTGGCGTAAGTAGTGGATCAAGCCACATCGTTCCAAGTGTCCCATTCACAGAGAGAGACTTGTGACAAATCAAGGAGGACTATTTAAAAGCTGTAATGTCAATGCATACATTTCAGGAACCAAGACGGATCCAATATACCAGGGGTCGGCAACCCGTGGCTCCGGAGCCGCATGCGCCTCTTTCACCCCAGTGGTGCGGCTCTTTCATTCCCTGCACGTAACTTGTAGCAGCGGTCCCCCTATCCGCGCTCGGTGCGCTATCGCTCCGCCCATGGAAGACGCGCTGCGCGCCGCATAAGTCTATCGCTCTGCCCACGGAAGACGCGCTGCATGAGTGCCGCACCATACTCCCAACATTTTTCAGTTCACGTGCAAGAAGACTTTAGTGAGTTTAGTATTCATGCACTGTCTGATATGTGGCTTTCTGTGTGTGTGTGTGTGTGTGTGTGTGTGTGTGTGTGTGTGTGTGTGTGTGTGTGTGTGTGATTCAGATGTGTGCGTACACACAATCTCTCACAGAGTTCTGTGTGGTTTCAGTGTTACGTGTGCTTTCAACACCAGGGTGATGACCAATCATATTAGAGGGCACAGTGTTTTGTCCATTGCTGTTGTAACGAAGCCAGAATGTTCCCAGACCGGAGAGCGCTTGTCTTCTTGACTTACCAAACTGAAAGACACCAACACGAGGAACTGTGATGCCAGCAACAGATTTCATACCAACAGTTTATTGGACAGCTACTCGCACGTGAAACGCACGCAGAGTGTATCCGTCGACAGAAACATGCATTAGGGGAGCTAATGTTTTTCTGTTTTATGTGTTGTTTTTTTCCAACAAACCATATAATAGATGTCTCATCAGACATGAGGTGATTATCAGTAATCGGCAAAATCGATTAATCGTCTGACCTCTAATGGTAATAGTTTATATATATAATTCCCCCCTCAAATGAACTATTGTAGGCAGTGTGGCTGTGCAAATGTTTCCCTGTCCGTGAATAGGTGCACTGCAGTTAGAAGCCAGGTCATTATGGCACAGTGTCAATAATGAAAGTAAAACCAAAACTGGTTAATGATTCATCTATGTTGTTTTTATTAACTTTTTTTCTCTTTCACTTTACATCTACACTAAACTTTTCCTAATTACTGGTTAAAATATCAGCCATACTATTTCCTATCTGTTGCCAACTCATCGACCCACTTTTATCATGTTTAGGCGAAATAGAATATTGAAGTTTCTATTTTCTTTTACATTTTCATCAGAATTATTGCAATTTGTAGATATAGCATATGCGCATTTTTACCAGATTATAAATGTCAAGTAAAACTGCTGGTAGAAAGCATGTTTTTATTTCAAAGAACAGTTCTGATTGGGGATTTAAATCTGAAATCTGGGAACCGTAAACATGAAAGCTATTAGCAGCTTGTTAAAAACAGTCTGTACTGCTTAGTTTCTTCTTTTATTAGATTAAAACTAAGTGGTTTTGGTCGAGCTTTTATTTTTTTAACTACATTTTAGTCTCGTCTTTTTTTGGGTCAACATAACATGTTGATACAGTCACAGTTTAATCATTTAATTACGTTGGCTTTTGTCTCGTCGTGTTGTCTTAGGTAAGAAAAAAAGATGTATACATATATTTGGCCATAATAGTAGTAAAAGATCAAGTCATTTTATTTGCTTTCACCTATAGTTATGGTGGTCTGTGATTTTAATATGGCTTTTTTTTGAAGCTGTCCCTTTAAGATTAGACACGGTAACAGGAGTCTCTTCCTGGAGGAGTTAGTTACTGTATTGAATTGCACCTTTATTCATTAATTGATGAGGACATCTGTCAACCACCACCTAACTGCTGTTACTTTAACATCCTCCTCCTTTATTTCACCTGTCTCCATTTGCAGTGTCGCCTCTCTGTTGTGATTGTGTACTTAAAAATGAACTATGTCATTGTCGGACCAATTAAGTTCAGTTTCATGGCTAATCAAGACCTCATGATATTAAAGTTTTTTTTTTTTTTTCAGATTAAAATGCATCCAGGGGCACAGTTTTGCGACGTGTAGGCGGCTATACCCAGCCCTAAAGTGTGCAACACACAAAGCCAGAAAGCCTCGAGGCTTTGCAAACATCCAGACATCACCTTTGTTTGCATAACATTTGATAGTGAAAGCTTATGTGATGTCATCTCGACAATAAATTTGTGTTTGGTTAACAGAACAGAAAGAAGTTGAGGATTAGTCTATAGAGTGAGGCAAATTGGATGAGAACATAATCCATATTACAGAAATAAAACAAAGCAAATATAAGTGTATAAACTTGTTTTCCAGCAGGAGTCTGCATCTCACTTTAGCCTGCCCTCAACCCAGTGAGTTTTAATTGAGTAATAGCCGCATTAATTACCACATTTTTTCATGTAAAGTTTGCTGCTCAAGTCTTTTTTTGTCTCAGAATTCCAATTCTTTTCACTTTTGTTCTTTTCAGGTGGAGTTTATATCCGTTCTCTCCAGCGCACCCACTGGAAGCCCACCACTGAATGAGCGCTAACTCTGTTTTTGAGTGTGTATACGGTCCACCGAAAGAGGAGAGAACGCCACAGAGTCGGAAAAGGATGTGTAGGCATGGGTCAAGGCACTCCCTTGAGGCCACGTCCCCCTGAGATCCTTATGTAATGCCTCCTCATCTGCTAATAGACATCAGCTGGGCCTGATACACACACAAACACACATAAGGAAGTCGCTGAACTGTCCCAAGGGAGAAGTTGTACTCTTGTCCATTGCTGTCTCGCCTGTGCATCTTGGGGTTCCTCTGATTTCAGAATTTCTCTACAGACCTGGATCAATTGACGGGTGTGTGCGAGTGAAGTGCTGCTCTTTTCAGCTGTTTTTGTCTCTGTGCAACCTCCATCAAGAGAAGTGTTTTTGCCGGACCACTGCTCTCATTTTATGCCCCTTGTTGCAAAAAAGTGAGAATTTGATCTAATCGGCCATGCAGGTGTGAGCCTGTTTACTTGTGAAGATACTGGTCTGTTCTTTAAAGCTAATCTGTGGATCAGCAATGCTTCGACTCAGGAGAGAGACACACAAGGCTCCATTTCTTAAGGTGCAGGATAGCACACATTGGTTGAAATGAAGGAGAGACATTTTTATATTTTCTGATAGTGTGGATGGTGGGGGGAAACTGTTAACAGTTGTGACTGCTGTCTGATTCCTTCATTTTCGTTGCTCCCTTCAAAACTGAACTACCCCAAAATCCTAATCGTCCTATCCTCCTCCTTCACGTTTTCATTTTTTAAATATATAGATAGATATATTTTAGTGAGTTATTCAACTTCCATTCACGGCAGAAGAAAACAAATTGACAACTTTTGAAATCCTTAACTGACTGCAGTGCTGCTTATCAAAAGATCAAAATCAGAAAATATATTTAAAAAATAATTGATTAAAAAACAAATTCATAAACATTATTCTCCTATACCTCTTATTTCATACAGTACCATGAAGTCTTTCTCATAAGGGGAACAACTTTCAAAATTTTGGTTACATTTTTTAAGTACCACCGAGGAGTTTTTAAAATTTTGTTGCTTTTTGTTTAGATTTTTTTCCAAAGCAGGTCACATATTCCAGTCATTTTTATTGGCTTTTCCCTAACCTTTTAAGTTTGCTTTTTCAATACTTATTTTACATGACCAAAAAAGTTGTATTTAGACGTGAGAGCTAATTTTATTAAGTGATTGGCTGTATTCATTTAAGAATTTATAAGTGTCCAAACATCAGAAACTTTAATTCAAGAATTTGCTAAAACCCAAATATTCTTCGGTTTACAAATTTTTTTACTTTTTTTTTTGTTGATCATTTATAAGTTTCTCCAAATTGTCTCCTTTTTTGAACTGTTGAAGCTATGCTCATCTTGTGGCCTTTTTTCATAATGCTAAAAGGACAACAGCTCCTCCCTTAGTCTTTCTTTGCATTTGTGCTGTCTCAACAACACAAACACTCTCAAACGGATAATTTTCGGAGGCACGCTGTCATCCTGCCCCCTGGGTGATGCCGAGCGGCAGCATGAGTGGGGGCGTGTCTGGACCTACTTCCCCACCCCACCCCACCGCTCCATCCAGACCTCTCCGGCCTAGCCGCTATGTGCCGGTCTCTGCGGCAACGGCCTTTTTGGTTGGATCAACCACACTCTTCTTCTGCTTCACGTGAGTACACAAAGGCTTCTGATTACAGCAATCATTTATGATGGATGAGTCAACACGTACTAGTGAGTTACAATGCGTTACTTCACTATGGAGTGAATAATGGCACGTTTTTAGCCTAGAAACTGCTCAATATTCTTACACTCTTAGGACTCCCAACTGTGACCAAACGGTTGCATTGTGTGTCCTTTTTTCTGATGAGAACTGATAAGAGCTGCTATTTCTGTTGAGAAATCTCAAACGGCAAACAAAATGAAAGCCTTACTAAACCGCGCTACTCGTTTGAGCGCAGACTGTTTATCTCGGAGCAATAATGGATGGCATAAACAGGTACTCGTGTGCCGATCTTTGATCACCATTATTACACGGCTCTGGGAGATTAAGTGAGAAAGCGTCTGAATTGATAAAATGACTGCGAGATCTAGTGAGACTCATTTAAATCCAGCGCAGAATTTAATGTTATAAACCATATCAGATCAAACAGCGCTGACATGGAAAACAGGAGGAACATTGTGCCATGAATGAACAAGTTATTGACCAACAAATCACCAACATTCACTGTGGGTTTAATGTAATAATGCTAACTGTAACCAAGGTTTTGTGGGAGAAATAGTCAGACGCTTTACATTATTCATTTCAGGGTTTGTGCAGTCTATTGAGCACTTTTCAAGGACTTTCAAGAGTTTCACACGTTTTCTCTCACTTCAAAGCTCTAAATATGAAGGCCGATTGAAGGTCTGCCCCTAAATTTTCTGCTTGTGCTACTGAAATTTTTAGTAAGGCTCTTCAATGCTCCAAGTAGTGCAATGCATTCATTTGCTAGTACAGTGGAATACGGTTATCTCGGGGGTTGTAAAAAAGCGTCGATCTGTTGGTTATTTATTTGAAGCGATCGGCATGCTATAAAAATGTACATACGCTGGATATGTTTGGTAACAACAAAAGGCATATGTGCTCCAACTAACAGCAGAGATTGACCAGTATGCAATAAAAAACACCTTCGGTCATTGCAAACACAATTTCGCTCACAGCGTAAACAGTCATAACATATTCGTGAGGTCATCACGCTGTACTAGATTGCGTACTTTCTTGCGTTCTGCCTGTCTAATGTGCTTTCTCAACAAATTCGGCTTCGTCCCGTCTTTTAACAACCGGGTTTTTCAATCCGCAGCGGCGCTGAACAGAACACGTGTCAGAACAGAAGCAGGTGTGTCGTTACCAGACCTGCCTACCCTTACGCTTTCGCGTAATTTTCTACGCTTTTTGACCCTTTATTACGCTATTCCGCCTTATGCGTCAAAATTACGCTTTTTGCGATTGTTATTATTATTATTATTTTTTTTTTTTATTTTTTTTTTTTCCGTGTCCGACAATGATGCAATGGTCTAAATGTAGACCAGTATTTCGTATCCCGTTTCCGGTTTCCGGTCTCTCAATGAATCTCAAACATGGCGTCAGAAGCTAAGCGTGCACGTGTGACTGTGATTGAAACGCGAAACTGATGAAGAGAGTGAAGTTTGTGTAACAGCTGGTATTGAAAAAAGAGGCAAGGCTCTCAAGAAATCAGCATATCAAAAGTGCCGAGATGAGTATTTTCAAAATTGGCCTTTTTTGAAACCTTCCACGAAAGGAGAAGGCATGATTTATTGCAAGATATGCGACCGCCATTTTTCAATAAGACACGGCGGGGCCTATGATTGCGAGCGGCATATTGCAACGGCAGTGCATAAAGGAAATGCAAAAGACGTGATGCCATGCAAGACGATTGCAGCACATTTTGTTCAGATACAGCAGAGTGATGCAGAGTGATGCTGTCAAGCAAGCAGACAGCATTATGAACGCAGAAATTGGCATGGCTGAAATGATAGCGGAATTAAATCTGCCACTGTCCACTGCTGATGCAATGGTACAGTTTTTTAAGAATTCATTTCCCGATTCGAAAATCGCACAAGGTAATGTTATTTTTTATATATTTTATTTTCCACTATATTATTATTATAGATGACTGGCTTTTAATTTAAAAAATAGTCGAACATTTTCGGCTTTCTTATCTGTATAGGCCTATTTAATATTGAGTAAGATTTTAATAGACCTAGGCCTATATCTCAGCCACTAACACTATGCATTAGATAGTCTGAAATTCTTGTTCATTCAAGTACCTGTTGTTAGTATAATTAACTTCTTGAAACACAGTATTAAGTAATATTTTCGACAAAATGTAGACCTTATCTTTGCTTGACGACTTGTAGTTGTTTGATGAATTTTAATCATTTTATGAAATTGTAGCTTCTTCTCTTTTATTGCTTTTAATATGTGCCACATATTAAAAGCAATAAAAGAGAAGAAGCTACAATTACAATTTCACATTGTGGCCACAGTGGGATGTTTTTTAATTGTTGTATATGTAAAGTAATGTATCTTTATTAAGACACCCTGGCCTGATATCACCTTCATGGTGGACAGGGCTTGTCTCACATAATAATAATAATAATAATAATAATAGTAATAGACAGTTTTATTCACTCATTCACATAGTTTTTAGTTTCACTTTGTTTATTCCACTAAATTGGATGATCTATCATCTTTATGATTAAGCTGTAACAGTGTAAATAATATCAATTATTAATTATGCACTGCCAGAATTGAGAAATAGACCTTAGGCTAGATATTGGTATTGTCAGTATTGACTATTCATTATATGATTAAGAGGTCAAAGTAATGCCTTGTTATTTTATTTAGTTTATTTTATTTTAAGGTCTTTTATTTAAAAACAGTGGAAACAAAAGTGTCTATAGATAATAATATAATTTACTGCAGCTTTTTTTGGCATGTAATTTTTTTAATTTTTATTTCCTACTTTTTCTGCTTATGCTGTTTTGGGGAACCACTTTTATTGAAACCATAGCAGTTTTTTTTATTGCAAAGAGGAGACATTCATTTATTGTTTTCCACAATCAGGGATGCAGTGCGGCAGGAGTAAAACAACAGCAATTGTTAAAGATATTACAACTTTTTTCTTTGTATCTTTGGTCGTTTTGAGTTGTCGTATGTCATGCATATTATTACACTTTCAAGTTACAAATTCCTCTTTTTAGGCTCATGGATTATGCTTTTCCCTTATGGTCAGGTAGGCAGGTCTGCGTTACCGACCAATGAGTATGAGGCTCAGATATACTATAGATAGATAACAGTTATATGGTTTATGTACAGACTGTAAATTATTGTCAATGTTGTAAATGATTGGTATTGTGAGTTTGCGTATGCGTTACTGTATGTTTGTGACCTGAGTCAATACTTAAATTAAGTAACATTTAAGTTTGATCAAATGTAGGTGTTCTTTGAGCTGGCTCATTTGCTGTTAAAAATGTGCGATACAGGGCGTCCTCCTACAGTTTACCGTCCGCAAAAACTGTAGAAATATGCTGTACTTCTGATAAAATGCAATGTCTCCAAAACAATGCCATATAAGACGAGAATACAGCAATGCATTTACTTTACATGGCACAGCAGAAAGGCAGCAGCACTCAAAAATGTAATTTGCATTTTCAAATAAACATTTTAAATGGTGTACATGCTGCATATATTATATATTCTTATATACTAAGAATATAGTGTATAGATTCTTTTCTGGGTGTTTTTTTTATGACTGCCTTTGCAAGGTAATGAACCTTTACATACACACACATATCTACTGTCACTTTTTTTAACATTAAACGAGCCACATCTGAGAATGTAATATTCTCAGTATTTTAAATAACTGAAGTAGTTTTTTTGTTTCTTTAAAGTTGACAGCCTAATTCAAGGAATGCGCTTCTAATAATATCCTCAGTTCAGAATATGTTAATGTTTAATACAACGGGCTGTCTTAAATGTCAGGTTTTTCCACACAGCTTAGAATATCAGAATTTACCTTTGTCGTGCTGAAAGTTTTCTTATGATTTAAGTAAAATATAGATTATTAATATCTCGGATGAGGCAATATCAAGGATTTTTGTTTTCTAGTCAGGATTTACGCATTTGGAAAGCACATGGTTAACAAACCTAATACAGCATTTCTGTTCTTAGGAGTCTTTTTATTACCAGTGTGGACTTTTTATATTTAGTGAACAAAGTTGTAAGAAAATACCGGAGCAACCGTGCCTGGGCTTATGTAGTTTTTATTTACAGCAAAAACCTCTTCTATGAGTTAATAGATTGACCTATTGATGCTAAAATTTGACAGGGTTTTGATGTCTATCTAAATATTGCATGATTTACGTAAACAAAGTCTTATTGATTAGCTCCTTAATGATGCACAAAATGTTTTGATGCGCATACAAACCGATAATATCCGTGTGTTTATGCAACATCAGCATTTAAAGCACAGTCAGAGCTGTTTTCTTTTGTTTGAAGTTGAGAAATCAAATTAACTTCCTGTTGACTTCTTGTGCCCTGGATTTTGTAAGTCATGACCTGTGAATACAACTGAAACCGTCACATGCCAAAAAAAACATCCTTCCAGTTGGCGCACTAGAGGAAATATGGGGGGCTTAATTCAGATGCTGTGTCACGTCTGTTCATTCTGATCCCTCTTTTTTCACCATCCCCTCAGATTAAACATGGAAAGGCATTCATTTCTCTCTTCTCTTTTGTTTTCCTACATTGCGGTTTTTTTTTTGAATCTTTTGAATTTTTTGGTTATTTGCATTGGTCTTTATCAGTATCAAAACACTCCCTAATTTCTACCTTGTTTCCTTTTATCCATTTTGTCATTCTCCTCCATTTTGTTTAGTTAAAAATCTCTTTAAACAACGTAAAACTTGCAGCCCGTCAATTCACCTTAAAATCATATGATTCGTTTCCCGTCTTCTGATTGGTTCTGTGAACTTAGAGGCCTTTGCTGCCTTTTTCATTTTCTTCATGTATAGAAGCATACGTGATGTGTGTGATTCATCTCATTGTGTGTCCCAATAATGCTTTCTTTCTTTCAGGTGCCCTTGGCTTTCAGAGCAGTTTTCTGTTGCTGTGCCGATATACAATGGCGTTATGTTTCTGTTTGTTCTGGCCAACTTCTGTATGGCCACCTTTATGGATCCTGGTATCTTCCCCAGAGGTAGTGAAACTGATTAGAATGTCAATGTGTTTTCCTTTAATACTTTGGATAAAAGCGTCTGACAAATGTGTACATGTAAAATGAAACATTCTTTGATATGATGTGTCTGTGTGCTTAAGTATACACCTGTAGGATAATGTTGGTGCCTTAGTGGAAAAGCAAACCCCTTTAAACTAGGGATGGCCGAGACTAGCCGGTTAAACGATAGTACGGCTGCTAGTTGACTTGGACAATACTAGTTGTTTACAAAATTTATTTTTGGGCACATTTCATTTTTTCCTTATATTTTTACAAAGGCTACGTTTAAATCACCATCATGTTAATGTTACATCTTAAAATTAATGTTATTTTGAAAAGTGTGTATCTACAGCAAAACAAAGTCAATTAATTTGACCTCAGGTATTGTATGCGTTTTCTTTGTGGCGTTAATGTTGGGCAAGACAAGCAAGGTGAGGGAGTATTTTGAAAGCCTACAAAAAAAAATGTCAGTTATTTTCCTGTCATGTTGAACAAGTGTAAGCTAAGATATACTACCGGTTATGAGGGGGTACAGTATGAAATTTTTTATTTCAGATTAAAGGAGAAGCATTACACTTAAATGGCACTTCCTTTACGCTTGAACGGTTGCTAGATCAACATCCTAATGATTAGAAAATACGGTTATATAATGTATAGTCGTACCCATCAGGCTTTCTTGTGATCTTGCCGCATGTCACATGTACAGATATCTTTAATACAGGAGAATACACAACTGCTTGCACTGGTAACTGATTTGTGAGGATTAACATTTATTTGAGGAAAGCTATTTATAATAGGCTATTAGGTTTAAACGTATTGTTCCTGCGCTGCATATTGACTGTTTACTTAATAAATGTCTATAATTGCTTAAGCAAACACCAACATTTAATACAATAATAATAATGCAAGGAAAGCACATCATGCATATCTGGTCTATTTTTAGTGGCATTGATTGTTCATAGATTAAGTGATCTTTCAAATGGATCGCATATACAGACTGTCTCCGAGGGGCGGGGCTAGACTAGTCGATTAATCTATAAAACATACGCAGCGCATTTTACTTTCTAATGTTTCTTAGTCAAATGGAATATTCAACAATGGGGATAAAAGCATTTTCTTTCATTTTCTCTGCCTCTGTAGCCTAGTCACTGAAAAAAAGTTCTTTCATTTACATTTTGTTAAAAAATTATGAAGACAATTTGTTTTTCATTTAAAGTAACATGCAGGGATGAATTTGAACTGTAGGGAAAACAGTAGTGTCATAAAGTAAACGGGGCGATTTGACTACATGTTGACTTTAAAGCAGGAAGTTGTAATTCTATCCTCTGAAGAAGGTATGTTAAACTCTGTTTGCATCTGTGTGTTGTAGCTGAGGAGGATGAAGATAAAGAGGATGATTTCCGGGCTCCTCTCTATAAGACTGTGGAGATTCGAGGCATTCAAGTGCGGATGAAGTGGTGCTCCACCTGCCGTTTCTACAGACCCCCACGATGCTCGCACTGCTCCGTGTGCGACAACTGTGTGGAGGTACACACACACACACACACACACACACACACACCTTATTCTAGTGACTGTGTTCAGACGTTAACCCAGTATGTTAATTGAATAAAGACATGGCTTTACAAAACATAGCAATTCTATTTAAATGTAAATGGGACATCTTTGCATTTATTTAGTCTTTTCCTCTAAGGGTCCATCTTTGTCATTAATCACTCTGTCCACTCTTGCTCCGACTTAATGCTTTGCAGACTAAACCAATCGATTTGTGTTAATTAAGTAGACAAGTGTGCTTGCTTTGGACAGCCTTAAGCTTCTCTCTCTCTTTCACCATTATAATTCACATACACATAATTTGCCCCCTCTCTCCCTGCAGGATTTTGATCATCACTGTCCGTGGGTTAACAACTGTATCGGTCGGAGGAACTACCGTTACTTTTTCCTGTTCCTGCTCTCTTTGACGGCTCACATAATGGGGGTGTTTGGCTTCGGCCTGCTCTTCGTTCTCTACCACACCCAGCAGCTGGACCGAGTGCATTCGGCTGTCACGTATCCTCAGACAATCGCTTGATTTTTAGGTGTTCTCACGGCAAACATTTGTGGGAAAATGAAGCGCTGTAATCTCACTAGATTGAGAGCTTTACTTGTAAAGAGCCAGTCACACACCCGATCACGCACGAATCATTCACAAATCACGCACGGATTGGGTTTGTGCGTGCTTGTGCGTCGAGAAATTGACCAAAGTATTCCACGAACATTCGCCGCATGAATCACTGACGGAGCGCATCCAAACACGCACGCACTTTCAGAATCCACATTGTCCGTGGATGACAGTGGAATGAACGTGATGCGTGCGCGGTTCATGCGTGATATGAAGGTGGGGCGTCAGTGGACGTGCATGGTTTCGAACCATTTCCGACACCTAAGCACTGACGGCTGATGCGTGTCCCGCGCATAGTCACGCATACTCGACGCATAAACTACGCACGGCGACTCAATTTTGAACCGTTCAAAACTCAAAATCACGCACAAACCGCCTTCGACGCACATCCACTTACAGTGCGTCGAACTGTAACTTAAGTACTAACGGTCCACGTTCATTCCACCGACGAATTACGCATTCGACGCAACCGAAAATCTGTGCGTAATTCATGCGTAATTCATGCATTTTCGCTGTGTGACTGGCCCTTTACCATTTGTACTGTGCCTTACTTTTTCCTCCTTGACTTTTTATCAGTATGGCTGTTATGTGTGTTGCCGGGCTTTTCTTCATCCCAGTAGCTGGCCTCACTGGTTTCCATGTGGTTCTGGTGGCGAGAGGCAGGACCACCAATGAGCAGGTTGTGACATGCACAATCATAATCTTATGCTGCCGTATTTGTTTTTGTTTTCCTGTCAATAATCATGTTGGTGGCGGTGAGCTGGGATTAAAATCCCTATTAAGCAGTTTTGTAATCCTTCAAAATATGACCTTCTCTCAGCCCTCCTCCTCCTTTAGATTGTAATCTCACCATAATCCTCTTCCCAAATCATTTTCCTGCGTTCTTTTCCGCTCACCTCTCTTCCTCTTTGTGTAGACCACATGTGAATCCTTTTGTGTCTTACTGTCTCGTACTTTTTCAACCCTTTTCAGTTGTAAAATGTTACCTTTTTTACTGCAAGCCAGCTGATAAAGTAACCTTTTAAGGTTTAATGATCAACTCCCTGTTTGTAGGTGACGGGGAAGTTTAGGGGAGGCGTGAACCCCTTCACAAACGGCTGCTTCAGAAACGTCTCGCACGTTCTGTGCAGCTCACAGGCGCCCAGGTATGTCTTCAAATACATTCGTAACTATAAACTGCGTTGTATTTTCTGATTGAGGTTTTAACCTCAGTGTTGTATTCAGGTATCTGGGTAGAAAGAGGAAGGCTCAGACAGTGTCTGTTCAGCCTCCTTTCCTCCGACCGCAGCTTACAGAGGCTCAACTGGCAGCCAAGGTGCTTGACAACGGAATCCAAGGAGACCTACACCGGGTAAGAAAATAATCCCGTTTTACTCGTTTTCTTCAATGTTCTCGTTGCTTCAATCTTGATGTTCATTATTATTGTAATGCTATGTGCTTTTAGACATAAGACAATGTAAAGCCGTCTCTTGTGGCACTTTTCAGACACTGCTTTGGCCGTGTAAATTCACGTATTTTGGAGGAGGGGGGGGTGGCTTTTGAGAGCACTCTGAAGGGAGGGTGGGATCTAATGCTTTCTAAGCTGGCTTGCTATTGCTAGCCTCTCTGAAATTGCTTATCTTACCTTACCTCAGATTATTTTTAAATTGAATTCTCCAGACCTGAAAAAGCCATGGAAACTAATGAAATCATAATCTTTTTGCAAGCTATAATGATGTCCAGTTTTGTTGTTCTTTCAAATAGAATTATAAACTGTTCTAAAAGGCTCATTAGGAAATCAGTCTGAATAAAAAAAATTATATATATATAAATTTTTTTTTTTTTTTAATCATTTTTTGGTGAAATGTTTGAAAACCTTGTACGAGCCGACGCCATGAGCTTTACCTCTGTCTTTTAGATGCAGATGTTCTTGTCGCTGCCAAAATCCCTAGGTCAGAGAGTGCACTAGACTATTTTGCAAGCAACTGGCTCCAATTCCTCTCTGGCAGACGAAGCTAAAAAATATCTGTTTGTGCCATTTACCATGTGATTGAGGACAGCTGACACAGACAGGCTTGCATTAATATGGCTGAAATGTAGACCGGCTTTTAAATTGTCAAAAATACTTTCATGTTCCATAATGAAAGGTTGTGTTCTGAAATGTCTCTTGATTTAAATTCATGAAGAACTACAGGAACTTTCTGTTTGGAGGACTTTTTACATGTTTTGGGATTTTTTTTCGACATAGCAACCTGGAGTTATGAGGAAAATGGGTTTGCTTTTTGGCAATGCATGGATTTCTACATTAATGATTTCTAAAGTGGGAGGCTCAACTTGTAGCTAGCTGAGTTATAAGCACTGATAATGTGTGGGAGGAAGAAGGTATAGTGTGGCAGAGAGAGAGCTGTTTGATAAATTTGTTCCACTGTGCAGAAACAGAAGGAACAGATTAAAAGACATATTCATTCACTTTTCAATCATTATCTTCAGATGTCCTGCTCTTATTCCTCTGATAAGTTTGCTGGATCTTTTTGAGGTCTGTCTGCTGCAACTAGTTACTCATGGAAAGTTGGCATGCTAAATGGTCAGAGCCTAAAGTGTGTTCATGTTTCCACACCCAGAAACTTGGCCTATACCAAGTAGGGTTGCATAGTATACCAATAAAAAGCAAGTATCGTTGTATCAAAATATATGATTGATCAAATAACTATTATCTATACATAATTTAAAAATTGCTATTTGTAAGTTCAGGCAATGTAACTTTGAAGTATAAAACTTTGGGTTTTACTAAATTTATACTCCATAAATGCACACCGCATTTCCCCGCATATAAGCCGCAGACACAGATAACCATAGGCGGAGTTTGGGGGGGGGCTGGGGGGGGCACTGCCCCCCCAGACCAGAGCCAATTAATGCCTGCCTTGTGCTTTGAATATGTTTTTTGTTATTACAGAATTCATATTTTCTCGTTTTATTTGTTTTATCTTATTAGTTCTGTGTATAGAATGAGTAAGATGTGGCTAATAAATTTATTACTGTATTTAATTTATTACTACTGTAGCTTTATTACATTCTCCGCGATTTGCGAATCTCAAAGTATCGCGGTACGTGAGTGGACGCTCTTCTCGTTCTGTTTTACGCGCTGAATAAACAAAATGGACATTCGTCGTTTTTTTTTTTAATTAAATCCACAAGTGTCAAATCTATCTATCAGAGAAGACAGTGGACATCTACGCATCTCGGAAAAAGAGGCGGCTTATTCTGCATTAGGTAAGATTTTGTAATGTCTGAAGTAGTTCTATGACAGGTCAAGGGAGGCTCTGTTTATGAACTTTAATCGGAACGAAGAACACACTGTAACAAGCACACCCGTCTAACACACTTTTTGCCGCACTTCTGAACTCCCCGTGTTAACCCTTTCAATGCCGATGCAAAACAAAACAGCAACTGTAAAGAGTCTGTTCTATTCGCTATTCTTTGTATAAAGCAGTGGTTCTCAAATAGTGGGGTGCACGTTACCCTAGGGTACATGCTTTTTTTGCCAGGGAGTAGGTTTTCTTGCACTGAACAAGAGCAGAAGTTCAGATAATCATCCCCTCATCCTTTGACGTGTACGATCACGCCGGTGTCCATATGTCACGTGATCAACCACTAAATTCACACGTGTTTTCACGCGATATCTGGCACTGAGCCAAAAAAAAAAAAGACTGGCTCAGAGCTTGTCATTTATCACAACAATTCAGTGTTTTTAACCACATAAGATTTCTTTTAGATTTCAACAAGTTGGTGACTATTTTGAATGATCTATTATACAGCGCTTTGTGTGCTCTTTTTGTGTATGTCAGGTGACAAGCATGACGCGTTACCATGGAAACAATAAGGCGAAAGTTTTTGCCGCAAAATGTTTACCTCTTCCTAGGGGGGCGTGACAGAAAATAATTGAGAAGCACTGGTATAAAGTTATTGTTCACTGTAAATGTATTTTATATGTAAAATTAATGATATATAAATGATATAAAAAACTGAGCTCGTGGTCTGGTGCCCCCCCAAGCACAAAAGTGAAACTCCGCCTATGCAGATAACCCGCACCCGCATATAACCTGCACCCATAGATTTAAGTTTTTTGTGTAAGTTCACATTTCAAATGTTGCTCGCATGACGTCAATTATCCATAACTGTTCAGGCTCGGTACACAGTGCTTGTGTGCGAAATTTAAACAATAAGAAAACAAACAAGTCAGAATCGGAACAAAAAGAAAAAGCAGTCTCTCCCGCTGTGCAGCAGCACGTCCCTTAAGAAGCGTTTTCTACTGGTGTTGATCATCGGATGAGAGGAGAAGAGCCCCGCCCTCATGGCAGTACAGCCAATCACATCGTCTTGCATGCATGATTGACAGGTCAGACAGCTTATTAGCGCCAGCTGTCAGAGTGATAGTACAAGCGCCAGAGACAACAACCCTCGCAAAAAAGAAAAACACAAAGAAAATACCCCCCAAAAAAACACAAATCCGGGTAAAATCGGGTGTAACCTGTGGGTTATATGCGGGAAAATACGGTATATGCATGTGTGTGTGTGTGTGTGTGTATATATATATATATTTTTTTGTACTTGCATTTAAAATTATAAGCTTATTAGTTAATCTTACCTAAACTAGTATGAAAAATTGTATAATGCAAACATTAATTAGAAGAGCACTATATACAATGTATATGTTTTTTTCAATTAGCAGTAGTGAAGTACTAGAAGATAATATCGTCTCAAATGTTTATCAATCTGACCCTAGTGCCAAATATATGGCCTCAACCTAAAAGTGACGTGGTTCATAGAAGACTTTGTAGCTTTCCTGTAGCTCAAACAGTGAAGCATGGCGCTTGCGACGCCAAGGTCATGAATTTAATTAAGAACCGATTAGATGTTCCTTGAATACTATGTAAGTTGCTTTGGATAAAAGCGTCTGTAAATGCATAAATATTAAATGTATACTTCATGCTCTAAAATCCCCCTAATCTTGAACCTTTTTCTTCAACATGATGAAAAGCATTACAGACTACATTGGTTCTGCTTCAAATTTCTGTTTGTTTTATATTAGATTTATATATAACCTCAAAAAACATTTTTGTGACTTTGGAATTAAGGAAGGAGTCACACTTCAAATCAATGTTCGGATGCTGTTTCTGAGTCATTGCTTCTACATTTAGTGTGTTGTCAGCTGATGTGTCTGTTTCTTTTATTTAATTAACCACTGGTGTTTTATCCTCTCTCTTGTTATCTTTCAGTCTAAAAGCAGTTTGGAGATGATGGAGAGCCAGTCTGCTGATGCTGAGCCTCCACCTCCACCTAAACCAGAGCTCAGATACCCTGGACTGTCACGAGGACCGGCCGGACACACTGAGGGTTAGAGCCAACTAGCATGACAAACTATAATGTCATTCTTAATTCAAACATTCAGAAATAATTTTTGCCTTATTTGTGGAATTTTTAAACTTCAGATTATTTTTTTAAAGGCACCATTTGACTTGCTTTTGTATTTTCATGCTGAATTGTGATATTTTTAGCTATTTGGGAATCTAGAATACATTTTTAGAATGGAAAGCTGGTTTTTGCTTTGCGTTTAAAACTCTCAATCTTATTTCTCATGTTTGCAGAGAGCAGTCTGTTGAATAAAGCTCCACCCACCCCCACCATGTTCAAATACAGACCCACCTACAGCAGTCCGGGCAAGAACCACACCGCCCTTACACACGCGTATGCCAACCAGGTAACTTTTCTGTGTTTATGTACAGTGCGTGTTGGTTATCCAAAGCGCGTTCATTCACAGTCTATGGTGGTGATTCACTGCATTTAATTTGTTGATGTGATGTCATTTCGCATTCTTTTGCATGACCGTTATTATTTCCTTTATACCGCATATTTTAAGCCTTTCTTTTTCCTCTAACATTTTATTCAATCCATTATATTGTTTTTCCCTCTTCAATTTGGTTGACTCAGTGGCTTTCAGTTGAACAGTATCAGTAAGTTTACACTGTAATTCATTGTTTGTGTGTCTGTGTGTTATTGTGAATGTTCCTGTCCTTTCCTCTCCTAATACTTGTCTTTTTTTAAATGTACATATGTGTTCCTTTGTAAATGCAGCATGTTAATGTTCTATCTAATTCTATTTTGTCATTGTGTTTTGATTCTCCAATTATTTAGTTTGTCATCAGATCTTTGATGTCAAAGGGTTATATTATATGAACATGTCTTTACAAAAAGTCTATACTACATTCTCAAAAGGCCAGAGCATATATAAAACATTTGGCACAGACAAATATGGCCATTTTGAAATAAAAGTATAAATATAATCTCTCCCATTTGTGAGATTAACCTCTAGTAGTGTTAATAAAGCCAACACAAACAACTCATCTGTCCTCACAAAGTGGGTTTGATTGATTTTGAAAGACTAGAGGCCTCATGAATAAAATGTTACTGAGCTTCCATTCTAAGGGTTTGTGTGCAAATAGTTTAGATTTATAAAATAATATTTATGCTGGCCAGGGTTGGGCTAAAGTTAGAATTTTCATGAGCTGGAATTAGGTGGGTAGCAGTGTACAGGAACTGATGATAACTTGGTGATAGATATTGATATTCTGTTAATACTATAATGCCCATGTATGGTATATTAATCCAGTGCCAGAAACTGGTTGACACTTTGAAATAACCGCACTTGCACTCAAGAAAAGTGTTGTTGTTTTTTTCCATTCAGTAAAAAAAGACAGGATGTTAGACACCCTTATCTGCAAGAACGTTTAATTTATTATTTGATTATTAAAGTGTTTAAATGTTCACCGGTTCCCACCTCCTTCCTCTCCGAACTAAGAACTGTGTAACATTGGTGCTGAAACCTGGGAGGAAGGATGCGGGAACCGGCTAACATTTAAACACTTTAATAATCAAATAAAATGACATTAAAATAAAATTAATGGAAGTCCCTTACGGACGACTGCCGCCCACACAAACGCAAAACACAATGTAAAATCCAGGCCTGGTCTTCCCTCGTCCTTCACTGGTGTCGCTCCTCTTTTTATGCCTCCACTCCTCTTTGAGATGCGATGCCAATGCAGTGCACAGGTGACGTTTCTATTCAATCACGCCACCGCCTGCTCGCCACAATCTTTTTTTACGCTTTTGTATGTGTACAAACTCTCTCTCCACCTCCTTATATTTGCATTTCGAGTGTGATTAATTGACCCAGAAAATAGAGAGAACTAAATAAATATTAATATTAATTCAAATATTAATATTTTCTAAATTTCAATAGATATCACGACCTCCATAATCATATATAGTGATCCTTCGTTTATTGCGGTTAATGTGGACTGGAACCCCCGCAATAGTTGAAAATCTGCGAAGTAGGATCAGCCAATCAGCTCACGGGATACATCCGCTCGTGCTCTCATTGGTCGATCTCGCGCCGGGAACCAATCACGTGTCTTGTCTGAGTGCCGTGGGTGTGTACAGAGAAACCGTTTCTCTCGCACATCACGATGAAACAACGCTGCTTTCCGCAATACGGCTGCCGATATGGCAGAATTTTTATTTTTCGATAAATATTTTTGAAAAATCTGCAATGCACTGAGGCCGCGAAACTTGAACCGCGAAGTGGCGAGGGATTACTGTACTTAAAACCTGATATATAGTAGTGATATTAAATTGGGCTAGGTCTATACTTCCATTCTATCTTTTATTCTCTTTGACTGTAAGGCCTATAAACATTCAGGATTTTTAGAGTTGTTCACCCAAAAATTATAATGATCATAATTTGTTTGGTCTCAGCCCTCAAAACAGGAAAACACTTTGACTTTATAGGTCTGTTGGGAAGAAAAATCACATTCCCAAGGATCCATTTTGGTTGAGCATTTAGTTTCAAAACAAACCAGATATTCATGTCCAGAACTACATTGTGTTTTTTGAAATCTGTATCTGCGAATTACATAGATTATCTAGGTAAAATATCCACAGTCACTCAAATCTACAATTTTATACTAAAAAGCCAGTAGACTAAATGTCAGGCTTGCTTGTATCTTATCTTTTATACATGAGGCCTCAGGGCTTATTCCACTGCCAACAAAGACCACAAGGCAAAAAAAATGGTGGTCTTATGATTTTTTTTTTTTTAAGATTGCTCATTTGGTGTGACAAAAGGCAAACATTACACTCATTCAAACTCATGTGAGAAATGACAGTGCTCTGTCCTTAGTGCTTCCAACTTCGTGCCTTTCCAAGCTTAGCCTCTCTCTCTGTCATTTTTTTGTAATGTTGGCTCTTTATAGCAGCTATAAAAAACACTTTCCCAAATCATCTTTCCCCTGTGGCCCACATGGTCCTTACTACGGAGTTTGTTCTTAACGTCCCTTTGAATTTGGCTTTCAGATTTCTTTTGTAACTTTATAAACTCTTCTGCTTGCTGTCTCTCTCGCTCTCTGTAGATGAATCGTGGGGACAGTCTTAAAGAGTCCTCTTCCTCTCTCCTCCAGTCCAGTCAGCAGCCAGGCTATCGCTCTGAGCCCAGTCTGGATGGGCGTGAGGGGGGTGGAGTGGAGCGAAGCGGGGCCGAGCGAGCAGGGGGTGGCCCCGGAGGACCTCCAGGCTCAGGGATCCCAGGATACTCCCTAGGAGGGCGCTCGTACCCTTCCTTCTCTGATCCAACTGTGCTCGCCGGAGGGGGCTCACGGTCCTCCAGCGTTCGCTCTTCCCACAACGCCCCACCGTCTGAGGCTACCACCTCCACCAGCTACAAAAGCTTAGCCAATCAGACTCCACCACCGCCTCCGCGGAACGGTTGTCTGTCGTACGATAGTCTGCTCACACCTTCCGAAAGCCCTGATTTTGAATCGGCGGTACCAGAGATGTCGCCAGGGCGACCACGCACACCAGTAGTCGGATACAGTTCGCCCTTCCTGTCAGCACAGATCGCCCAACAACGGGAGGCGGAGCTCCACCAGCCGTCTGCCTCCAGCACCGGCCTTTTTGCCTCCCCACAGCATGCCGCCTATCTACGTGGCTCCACTGCCTCCCCGCCCGCTCCGCCTGAACGAGAGCGAGAACGCCTGCTGCACGATTCGCAACCACACCACCATCACCACCACCACCATCACCATCACCACCATCGGCCACCTCGCTTCTCTCGACCCCCGCTGCTCTCTGACTCGGGCCCCTCTCAGCCCTCATATCCATACCGCACTCGCTCCACCGACACGCCCCTGCCACCCAACACACATCCTCCACGCTCGCCGCACCCCCCGCCATTGGGGAAGTCCCTGTCTTACTCTAGCGCCGCCGCTGCAGAGATGCAGTACCGCCTGGTCCGCAAAGCCTCGGCCTCGGTCGGGGGAGGGGGCATGCAGGCGCCAAAGTGAGTAACTCCCCACAACCTTACGACGCTCTGCGCAGCCTACTGCCTCCTTCCTCCTACTCTTCCTCCTCCTCCTCCCAGACTCCTGTGAGTGCATCTCTTTCACTTCTTTCTTCCTTCATCTTTTTCCCACTGGTCTATTCTCATCGTCTACGCAGCTGTTCAGTAATTTTATGCTCTCATTCATTGATGATCATCTGCTGCTTGGTTTCTTTGTGCTGAATGTATGTAAATCATAATTGTCGTAGTTTTCAAACAGCATAGAAGTCTATTATTTTTTTTATTAAATGGTTAAGGGAATTTTTTAATTATTGTATTGTACAGTATTACCTTGGTTTACGAGTTTAATTCGTTCCAAGAGCGAGCTCGTAAACCAAAATTCTCGTGCACCAAAACAATTTTCCCCATTAGAATGCAATAAAAATCACTTGATTCGTTCCACACGACCATAAATGCCCATTTTAAATATGGTTTTACCCTATTAATTACACTTAGAATTATAACCATTAAGATCTCATGTCAATTATTAATTGGTATTTATAATTAAACTCTAAAAATACTTGACAATTTACTGTAATGCGCACTGTAGTCCCAGACTGGTTGCTCACTGAAGCGAAGTAGGGTTGAGCTTGGGCAGTACCTGGATGGGTTAGTGAGATTCACCCTGGTTCACCCTGTGTTCTGTGTGGGTCCTAACGCCTGTTATAGTGAATATGAATGTATGAAATACAGTAATACTTTAAGTTCAGGGCCTTAAAGCACGTCTATATGGAAAGGGACATTATGCTGCCGCTTCACTGGCAAAGTGACTAAATGGATAGACCAGAGCCAGACAGAAAGCTTTGTCACTGTGCTCATTCTAGAAGTCTGGAAAGGCTGCTTTGCTTAGTTATCAGTCAGCATTTTAAAGGCAGGTCTCCACTCAGAAGCAGAAAAAATTAATCTTCTGTATGGGAAACATTGTTGCTCAGAATGAAGGAGAGAACTAAATTTTGTTCCATCGTAGGAGTTTTATATTTAAAGTTGACATGTATGCATTATTTCAGTCGCATCCTGACAGCAGAGCTGATGGTTATAATAAACCTGAACGCTTCAGTGCTTGAGAGAATGTTTCCTTTCCATATTATATGGCTGAGAAATTGAAATTCACTGGCAGGCAGGATTTTGCAGTTTCAGCTAAACTATTTTTTATGACGTTTTACTGTGTTTTCTGAACTGATAGCTGTTGTGGGAGGCTTTTAAGTGACACCTGTATCATAACTCTTTTCAGGTTAAAGCCACTGGCATCCTGGTATTTCTTTGTCGATTATCATTGCTATAATTTCTTTTGTGTTGTGATTTTCTTTTGATTATATTGTAATGCTTTAATCTTATTTTGTTTTGTGAAGCTTTCATATGACATCGCTCTAAAACGGCACATTTCACATCAAGATTATTTATAGATTATTATATTCATACCTTTACTCAAGTACACTGCCATTGAAATGTTTGGGGTCGGTACGAAGTTTCTTATGCTTGCAAAGGCTGCATTATTTGATCAAAAACAGTAGAAAATAACATCATGAAATATTACAGTTTTAAATAATGGTTTTCTATTTTAATATATTATAAAATTACATTTGTTCCTTTTGATGGTAAAATAAAGAATCTGATATGCCAATTTGTCGCTCTCAAAACATCTTTTATTATTATCAAAGTTGAAACTGTTGGGGGTTTTTTGTGGATACCGTGATCCATGATCCACATGGATCCACAACAGTAGAATAATTTATTTGAAATGGAAAAATTTTGTAACAATTTCGATTTAAAGCATCAATGCTGTATTTCCTTTTTTCAAAAATCTATGATCCCAAACTTTTGGACAGTAGTGTTATTACACAAAGGAAAAAACTGATTTAAATCCATCTCTAATTTCTCAGTTTCTCTCTGCTACTTTGGTTTAGGGACGAGATTCAGATGAAGTCATATAGCCGGACAAACGGGCAGCCGAAACCACCTTCCACCCCCTCGTCCCCCTCTCATCCTGTCAGCGTGTCGACTCGCCCAGGTCAGGCATATTCCAGTGCCGGCTCTTCTCAGAGCCCCGCCCACAAGCCTGGAGGTGGGGTGAAGAAGGTGACGGGCGTCGGAGGGACCACTTACGAGATATCGGTGTAAGAGAGCGGCTGTTTTCTAGAGCCGGGGACTCATTTTCTTCTCCAACATAGCCGAGAAAATCACACGTGGCAGACGTTTAATGGTGCCCATGAGAAGGAGCTGAAAATGTTTCAGAAAGGAAATCAATGCTGACCAGCAGGTTTTGGTTGGATGTGACATTTAGGAGGAGGAGGAGGAGGAGCAGAATGGGGGGTCATTCAAGCCGAGACATAATGGGACTCCTCAAAGGAGCTGTAATTGGTGTGACCGCAAAGGACCGGATTGCCTTCAAATTTTTTTCAGAAACAAAAAAAGAGATTTTTATTCAACATAAATGTGTAAATTGTTCTGTATAGAGAGAAAATTGTCACTGTTGTTTTTTTCACCGAGTGGAATTTGATTTTTACGAAAGGGGACCTGTGGCATTCAGTAGCCGTTTCAGACCACTGTGATTGGCATGCGACAATGTATCCAATCAGAACCAGGGAAGCAAAACTAGAAAAGAGAAAGAAATGGACTAATGCATTATTTAAATGACAGCAGCCTTTTCAAATTGGTGTACAATTCCAAGTAATGGCCTTGGAAGTTCAAGGAAGAAATGTTTTTATTTAATTTTTTAAGTGTTATTTTATATGACTTTATAAATGGTTATTGATAAGATCAAAATGTTTAGTTTTTTTTCCTACAATGGCTGATGTTTGTTCTCTATGGACTTAAATCATATAGCGGGATGAAGAGCTGGTGGCACGAGATCAGTCAGAGAGTTGCTCGTAGCATAAAAATCTGTGGGACACATTTCAAATTCTATCCTGTGAACATTGATTGTCTGCCTCTTAGGTATGATATTTTTATTTTTTTGTATACATGGGAGGCAAATCTCACTGGTGGCCTTAACTAGCCAGCCATGTAGGATTTAAAGCTTTCTGCTCACGATGCCACAGAACGCTGCAGAACCATATCAGTGCCCTCTGATTGGGATGGCAGTTTGCTGTCATGAAAGCCTTTTATTTGGGATTATTACCTATTACAGTCCAAAAGATCATGACATTTTGCAGGACTCATTTCAATCATCGTCTGTCTTGTCAGGTGTATCGATCAACATTTAGATCAGGGGACTGAAGGTATTTGCTGGCTGATACAAAAGCTGATGAATATACTTTTAGGGAATATTTTGGATCAAAAGATTGGGGAAGGAGGGAAAGAAAGAAAAGAACGTGTACTGTATAGTTCAGTGTGAGTGAGCATGGTTGTGAATATGTGTATGGGTGTGTGTGAGCATTGGTAATAAACTCTTTATAAATCAGTTTCACTGCTTAGTGGGTTTTTTTATGCATAAACTTAAATATACATTAATGTCCATGTTACCTTTTTTCTGTCCAGTCTCAAATCTGTCAATGCCGAAATTAGAAATCGTTATTTTTTTTACATTGAAGTCAAATACAACATTAAAAATATACAGTCCTAAAAAAAACATTAAAAATTGGGGGAAAAAGGTATTGACACGTGTTTTATTCTGCTATGAAACTGCTAGATTTATTTTCTGTATATTTTCACCATGGAGAATGCCTTGCAGTGATTCAAATCCATCTCAGATTGAGTGATTTTAATGTGATCGGTTCAACTTTTAGATAAACAGCTCCCTTATTGTTCTGTTAAGTCTTAATTTGTGGCAGTTGGATCAAATTTACAAGCTACGCACAACAGAATGAGAAGAACAAAATGTTTTATTGGAATGGCAAAAAAACTTCCATCCACAACCACTCAAAGCACTTAGTCATCCTTCAGGCATCAATTAAGGATTAGTGGAAATCAAGAATAGTTTATTCAATAGGGCACTAAAACAACATCGCTCCTTTTTATAAGGAACTTAATGACAAAAATTTTAAGTAAAAGTCTCAACCAGTTAAAATGATGCCTGTCTGTTGAAAGCAATGCTAAAAATAATAATAACATTCAGCAAAGCAAAAAAACTTTAACAGCAGTATTCAGTCTTAAAAATAAGTGTGTAACTTGGTCTCAAAGTCAAAAGTAACGAAGTTTTGCAGAATATCATCTTGAGATTGTAATTTGTAAAATACATAAAATACCCTTTTTTTCGATCATTGAATTCAATCTAGTAGTCATTACTATCATACATACAAACAAACAATATTAGGAGTGACAATGGAATGGGAGAATAAACAATACAGTAAAAAAACTGATATAAAGTTTGATCCCAACAGTTATCCATATGCAATAAAAAAAAAAACCCTTACTAATGATCACTTTACAATTATCAACCATATTAGAGGTAGAAGTCCAATGTTAATTATGGTGAACTTGATTAAAATCACACAGCTGACAAAGATCGATTATCAGTGTCCCAATTGACGTTTGGATGTCTGTGTCTATCGATGACTATAAATACCAATATTAGGATTTACTATATTATTGGACTGATTTTGCAATTAATTAATACGTTATACAAAAAAACAAACAATCATTCTGCTAATAACTACATACAAACTCTCTCTCTCTCTCTCTCTGCATACTGAGCATTAACAATCTGGTCCAGTCCCACAGTTTTATTTGTCCTTCTTGCTCTCTGTGTCCATTGCCGTGATGGTCTCGGTCTCCGGTTCCTCCTCTTCAGGCACAGGGGAAAACACGGATTCATTGGGCCTCTCGCTTTTCTCTCCTTTGCTCTTACCGAGCTTCTTAAACTTCTGATACAACTCATTGAGGTTAAACTCTCGGATGATGTTTTCCTAGGAATAATCATTTAAAAAATACACTTACAAAAAAAATTTCTGTGTAGTATAGAAAACAAAGAATAAAAGGCATTTTAGCTATTTCCAAAGTGTTCGAAGGGCATTTTTGACAGTTTGATCAAGTTCCAGCCTACATTTTTTCCTTTTCGAAGAATTCACTCGAATATATGGCACAATAAGACTAATCGCAGCTTCTGTTTCATGCTGACTTTAAAGGGATAATTATTTATTTGTATTCAGTACAATTCACTGTGGATTCTTTGGTAAATCAGTTGTAATTTCGGAACAGGCTTTGAAAACAGACTCAACAATAATATGCAAGTAACTGTTCATTCTAATGCCTGATCTGTGATTAGTAATTTCTGACTTGTAATGATTCAATGTACAGTCAGATGTTCTTTGTCTGTGTCAGTAAATCAAACCATTGATTAAATGATCCATTTCGAATTGTTGCTCTTAGTGGGATGAAAATATCTAAACCGTGATTAAATTGTACAGAGAGAACAATCAAAATACATTCCCTTCAATTGCTGGAGCTGTCAATCAAAAGCACGAGTCTTGCCATAACTCCTGTTAAAAATCAACAAATGTCTTATTTACAATGTTTTTGCACTGTTAGTTCTGATGAAAGAATTAGTGAGCACGCAAAAATCGAGTGACGAGATCACCGGATTAATTCCCTCAACATGTCTGTGATCGCCTACAATGCTCATCACTGCAGCCTTTCATGCCACGATGTAAATAACAGCAGAGATATAACGCTATAATCAACACTTCTCACGATTAGTTAACCTTGAGAGCCGTAATAGTACAAAAGTGCTACAGTTTGAGAGAGTTCCACATGTAATTCTCATTTAATATGCAAAGATGTCAGCCAATCACAGCAGTGGGCGTTTACACTGAAGTCTCACAACAGACACGCCCCTTCAAACAGTTCAAATCATGGTAAGAAAAATGCCTTTTATTTCTAAATTAATGTACAAATTATGCAAACATTATAAGTGCACCCCACAAAACATTTAAAAAAAAAAAAACAGTTCATGACCCCTTTAAGCCTCACCTCTGTGAAGGTCCAAGACACTGCACGTCCCTTCTTGTCCACCTGAGGGCGCCTCATGACTTCCTTTCCCCCCTGGAAGAGTACCAGAGAGGGCAACTGCTTTGAGAGAGGAGAGGTGCTGACCCTGTACCTGAGGACAAGACAGACCGTCTGTGTACCCGAGCATGACGACAAACAGTGAGACACAACAGGGCAACTTACTTCTTGGATACTTCACTGTAACGACCAATGTCCACTTTGCCGAATTTTAGCCCTGCACAGTTGTACCTGAGTGAGAGACAAGTTAATCATCTCCTTTCATAATATTTAAATTCATAGTAACTGAAAAGCAGTAGGACGTACACTACCATTCAAAAGTGTTTTTTTATGTTTTCAAAATAAGTCATGCTCACAATGACAGAATTTAATCAGTAAAAGGAAGAAAAAAATCTGTAAAATTGTGAAATATTATTACAAATTTTTAAGTAACTTATCTATGGAAGCCCATTTCCGCCACAGTTGAAAAAAAAAAAAAGATTATTCAAGTCAAAATATCGACTTAGTTTCTCGTTATTTCAAGATACTTTCTCGAAATAACGACTTAGTATCTCGAAATAGCAAGAAACTTTCTTGAAATAATGACTTAGTATCTCGAAATAGCAAGAAACTTTCTTGAAATAACGACTTAGTATGTCGAAATAGCGAGAAACTTTCTTGAAATAATGACTTAGTATGTCGAAATAACGAGAAATACAGATACTGATGATTTATCATTCATGTTCTTTAATTATATTATTGATTAACACACTGACTTTAACAGCTGTTTTACAGAATGTGTACGAGAAGTTAAGTCATTATTCAGAGAAAGCATCCCGAAATAATGAGTATTCCTAAAAGTATCCCTAAATAATCTCATTATTTCGACATACTAAGTCGTTATTTCGAGAAAGTTTTTCGTTATTTCGAGATACCAAGTCATTATTTCAACTTGAATAATCTTTAATCTCAACTGTGGCGGAAACTGGCTTCCATAGTTATCAGTAATATCTGTAATGGCAAAGCTGAATTACTCCAATCTTCAGTGTCACGTGATCCTTCAGAAATCATTCTAATATGCGGGTTTGCTGCTCAAAAATGTTTCTACTTGTGTTGAAAACAGTTGTGCGGTTTAATATTTTTGCAAAGAAAAGTTCAAAAGAACAAAAATGGAAATCTTTTGTAACAAAATTAATCTTTACGGTCACTTTTGATCAATTTATTACATCCTTGATGCTCAATAAATATAATTATAATACTTTAAAAAGAGAAAAAAAAAGTGCAGACCTCAAACTTTTGAATGGTAGCGCATCAAGGGCAAAGCTCTTACTTCAAGGACAGATCAGCATAGACGGAGGCAAAAGACTGACATTCTGGAGACCAGTTAGCAAAAAACTCCACAATCCAAGTCACTCTGTGGTCCTTCTCCAACTCCTCCTAAAGCCCAAAGAAAAGTGAACGTCTATACTCACTAGCGTAAACAGTTTCAAACATGCATTTGCACACTATATCCCTCAGGCTATGAATGTGGCTGAAATTTGAATGCATTGACCATTAACATTGGGTTAAAACTAACTTAGAATTTTTGTTTTTAAACACCCAAGGGCGTATTGCAAAAGACAGTTGAGCTAAGATGGTAATAAACATTTACGAGCTTTGAATTCCTTTAACTAAGACCACAAGCTTGTTCCTTGTCAGTAACTAGTGTGTGAAGAGAAGCCGTAGAGTACAGTATACACTCTCGTGAGAGACACTATGACTGAAGTATTGGAAAGAGAAAACAAAAATGTATATATATATAGGCTTTCCTGTAGCTCAACCAGTAGAGCATTGGCACTTGCAACACCAAGGTCATGGGTTCGATTCCCAGGGAAACCAATAACTGATTAGAATATCAATGTGTATTTTCAATGCAATTAAAGTTGCTTTGGATAAAAGCATCTGCCAAATGCATGAATGTATATGTAAAATAATGTAGTTTTCGCCTCATTAACTTGCTTTTATTGAAAAATATGCTGTTCTTAAAACTTCTGGAATCACAAAATGAATTGAAAACTACTGCTAATACGCTTTAAAAGCATGCGGCTTTATCATAAATTAGCTTAAATAGCACCCCAGCTTTGAATATTGCGGCGTTGTTCTTTTTCTCGTTCTGTGCCAGTTTGTTTTGACAACCGGAAGCCCATGAAGTGTGACTGAAATCATAGTATGGATTGAATCATACTCACATCAATGGTTTTATCACTGAAGTACTTGATGTATTCAGGACCCATGTATAGAGGAGGTTTGCAGATCATCAGAAAAACTGCATCAGAGACAAGAGAATATCAGGATGCATAGAAAAGGTTGACAGCCTACATTTATCTAATATTTGGTTTGGTCTATTTTTCTAAAGGAAGTCACGTTTCCACTGACTGACAGCGACATAGAAGGAAAATACTGACCAATACACAAGGTCAAGTAGAGAAGCCCCAAACGTATGTCCAGTCTGAAGAACAGAATCACATTGGCAACTTTACAAAAGAGGATGATGTTCCCCACGTGCTGCTCAACGGTAACTGGGGAGCAAAGATTAAACAAAAACACACATTATATTGATTTTGTCATACTAAAATGAATAGGGGGAGAGCAGAGATGAAGGAGGGGGGAGAATAACAGAAACACTGAATGACAAAGGACATTGATTTAACAACAAACACAAGGACAACCGTCACATACAACACAGGTGTCTAAACGTTTAGTGTATAAACAAAACCTTAACATTCAACCTTAGTCACATTCAGTATGGAAGGAGACTATGCTCTGAAATTTGAATGTCAATAAAGCAAAGCAGTAAAGAAAATCATTTATTTGTTGGAAAAAACCCTCATAAAGAGTGTTTTAAGTGGGAGAAACTTACTTGCTCTTCTGTTTTTCATCATGACTATAGCACTGAGAAACATCAGGATCTCCACCTCTCTCTGACAAACAAAATGAACAGAACAATGGCTGAAATGGATGGATATATGGATATACGTAGTGGTTAAAGACTCTTAAAAACACTTAATATATATGGACAAAATATATATATATATCGTAAATGATACTACTAGCATCATTTGAGTGAAGTGTTGAATAATAACAGAATATTCTCAAAAGCTTTCAATGGATGCAAGAGAATCTGACACTTCATTCAAACACATACACATATATGTATGTGTGCGTGTGTGTGTACATTATTTTAAGATCATTAAACAGCAGGCCTTTTAATAAGGCAGAAGCATCAACACAACAATGTGATCAGTTAGTGATCCACATGCACCACACGTGGGACAGGTTGCCAAGTTTTTTCCCACATGCATCATTCATATATACATGGTATTTTACACTCTTTCCCCATAATTTAGGCTTGTTCGCGTCTCAGCTTAATAGCGACCCCCAAAATCTCTAGCCCATCACCTGCTGGCCACTGCCCCGATCCCTTGTTACGAAGCAGGTTAGCTACCCGTTATCAGTCCGCATGAACGCCCGAAGCTCTGTTTCATACATACCCAATCAAAGTCGCATGAATTGCCATCCTCGCGCTGCGTCGACAGATGTTCACAGATCCCAGGCGTTTTGCGCATAAGCAGGAACGCGCTAGACATAAATATCGAGGCTATATAGTATGGTTTTAGTAGCCATTTGTAAACCTGCGGTAAATGATACAAGAATGCGAACAGGGGAGTTAACAATGCCATTTTTCTCTTTCGTTTTTTTCACAAAACGATTGCTGCAGTTATCTGAGACGACAGGAACCGCATCAACACCGCTATCAATGGGAGACAATATTCGTCGGCATATGAATTAAACGGTTTAAAGGGACAGAGGTCACTGCGGACGAAGGAAAACACCGCCCCTCCTCTGAGAGGCAGGCCCGTTGATTGGTCATGTTACTGAAGCGACGTCGCTTATTGGTCATGATGTCACATAAAGCAAAGGACAGGCGGAAGCGCGTCGCATTTACCGTAATACATAAACATCGAATGACGATTTTAACATGCGTCAGTGACACAACAATAATTGTTTATCTCCTCCGTTATACTTATTTATGCAATTAAAGCGACGTGTCGAATAATATAATGCACTTTATGACTCAATATGTGAGTCCGTTTAGTCAAATGTATGACTTGAACACAATGCGATCGTGTAAGTATTTGATGAGTTACGGTAAATTTCCCCAAGGGACAAGAATAACCGGAAGTGTTTGTCAACAGAGCGCCAGGGACGGTGACAATCCCCATTCAAACGTCCACATGATAATAACGCTGTAGGGTAGGTTTGTAAACATGACGGAAATTTTCTCCTCGCTGTATGGCCAGCCTGATTCCCAGGGTCCAGCAGGATCGTCTGCGCTGGGATTTGGATCTGGGAAAAATCAGGTACCCCAAAACGTGGGTCCGATGTGTTTCCAGCATCAGATGGTGGATGAAGGGGGTCCAATCAGAAAACCCTCCGCGATGAACGAGCCCTTCTACCTGCTGCGAGAACTGCCCAGTGAGCGCCTGCTTTTGTGTTTTCCTACTAGTAATGATATATAATAAAGTACTGTGTCGTTGTTCTGGGTATTGAAAAGAATACAGTGGTACTATGTCCAAATAACATTGTCTTACAGTGGTACATGTAGGTAATGTACTTACTGTACCTTGGTAGTTATAAGACCATAGTTACGTGTGACGTGGTGCTAATAATACTTTCACCTTTATTAATACCACCAACAAGCCAGTGATGCAATGACACATGGCAACACTGTACAGTCATGGCAAAAATTGTTGGCACTCCTGAAAAATTTCAAGAAAATCAAGTATTACTCACAGAAAAGTATTGCATTAACATGTGTTTTGCTCTACACATGTTTATTCCCTTTGTGTGTATTGGAACAAACAAAAAAAGGAGGGGAAAAAAGCCAATTTCACACAAATCTCCAAAAATGGGCTGAACGAAATTACTGGCACCCTTTTAAAATTGTGCATAAATAAGATTGTTGTATTTTTGATAATGTTTAAAAAAAATCAAACCTGATTTATTATTATGTTACATATAATAATAATAATAATAATAATAAATAAATATAATTTATTATTATTAAGTCTTCAACAGCTGGACAACAAAATTTCAACATTCTTGAAAACCCTGAATGTATGAGGAAACCTCAAGTGATGTAAATTAATGTAATTTAAAATGGCATTTTTATAATGAATATACATTCTGTATTATTTCTCCTGTTAAAAACTCTAAAATATTTTATCAGGTAGAAATTGTATGTTTTTTTATTTTATTTTATTAAATCCTTTTCCTTCTCCAGTAAATCTCAAACAACTGGAAAAGTCATGTAAATTCATTGTTTAAAAAGAGTTGGAACTCTATGGAGCCCCTAAAGGGACATGATGAAGGAAAAAATATGAGATGGCAGGAAAGGTTATTTGTCAGTGCTTTTGCATTCTCTCATAAGTGTTTTGCACTCGCTCTCAAAGAACACATCTTTTGCAAGCAAATGCAAAAACATTGAAATATTTTATTTCTTCTCCCATCTCATAATCTTTCAATGACCCCGTCCCTTTCAGGGTTTCACGTAGAACCCCGAAGAACATACAGCACTGAAAACTTCAATAATTCTAACATTTAATTATTTTAAATATATATTTTTGTAATCTATTAACACTTTTGAAAGTGAAACTTTGTCATTACAGCAGATGTACCACAGAAAACAAGGTTTAAAGTAAAAAAAAGTTGATATCTATTTATCTAGGGTATTGATCCAAGATAACAGAGTACATTCTGTAATGGAAGTGGGTACATTTAGAGTTGTTTTGATCACCTCTGTGAACGTGTTAACCCCTTAATCTTCTTGACAGTGGAGAATGAGCTGACGGGACACACTAATCTCATCACACACTACAACCTGGAGCATGCATATAACAAGTTCTGCGGAAAGAAGGTGAAGGAGAAACTCAGCAATTTTCTTCCAGAGCTTCCTGGTGTGTGTGCATATTTTCACCATCCTTTCATTATTATACAAATACACTTGACTTTACCTATAGCAACACTGGGCCTGGGTTAAGTTAGCGCCTTTGTTATAACTAAATCGTTTTTTTGATCCATCTGCACTCCAGGTATGATTGACAGCCCAGGCATTCAGGACAACAGCTC
Organism: Rhodeus uyekii; assembly: GCA_037043235.1. NCBI lineage: Eukaryota > Metazoa > Chordata > Actinopteri > Cypriniformes > Acheilognathidae > Rhodeus > Rhodeus uyekii. The sequence continues at coordinate 528,595 of JAWRVZ010000110.1, forward strand.
TCTGCGCTCTCTCATTGAGAAACCGCCGGTGTGCAACAACTCTTTCAGTCCTCTCACTGGGGTCATGCTCACCGGCTTCAGGCTACATACTGGCCCTGTAAGTGTGTGTGTGTGTGTATGAGAGAGACAAAAGAAGGACTCCCTTTGCATCTAGGGAGGCCAGTGTAACTGATGTTACCTCTTCTTTGACTGTACTTTGAGGTTTGTCAGTGGCTACATCTGAAATCGCTTACTCCAGGTACAGTAGTACCTCAAGATACGAAAGGCTCAACTTACGAAAAATCCAAGTTACGAAAGCAAAGACGAAAATTTTTACTGCTCTACATACGAAAAGTTTTCAAGATACGAAAGGTTTCTGAAAGTCCGAGATTCGCCCCATAACAATTTTGAAACTCGCGCCGCACGAAATTCAAAATTTAATGAGGTGTTTTTGGAGGGCTTGGAACGGATTAGCCATTTTACATGTAAAATGTGTTCCAAGATACGAAAAACTCATTATATGAAGGCCGCCTCGGAACGGATTAATTTCGTATCTCGAGGTACCACTGTACTTATTTTGAAAAAAAAAAAATTACTTCATGATTATTGAAAAATTATGTTCTATACAGTTTGAATGTGTGTAGTATGAATGTAATATGGGCATAATGCATTCATAATTTTGTCATCATGTGACCTACTAGCGTCAATTGCAGTGCTTCACTGGCATTCATAAATCCTCTCCCATGGCCTCATGGGATAGTAAAGTGTCCATCGTATGCACACTTCAGAATCTTGCTGGAAGAAGTAGGTCAATCCTCTTGCTTTTTGGCCTACTCCTTTATGAGTGAATTCAGACATACTACTTTAGTCACATTCTATTTTTCGCCTACTATATAGTAGGGAAGTATGCGATTTTTGGATGTAGCCTATATCTTTCTTAGTCAGTGCTTGTTGCAAATGGTTATGTGAGTCAATCATATTTTGCTGTTTTGCATGCATGATTTATGTGACTCTCTCTTCTGCCAAAGTTGCCAGAGCAATACAGGCTGATGCACATTCAACCTCCGAAGAAGAAAAACAAACACAAACATAAACATCATCGGCCTCAGGATCCGTTACCACCAGGTGACTGTCCCGCACGAACACAGAAAGAGTTGAATATGTGCTTTCTTACATATTAACTGTTAATCTCATTTCTTTACCACAGAAACGCCATCAGATTCAGACCATAAGAAGAAGAAGAAAAAGAAGGACGATGATCCGGATAGAAAGAAAAAGAAGAAAGATAAGAAGAAAAAGAAGGTTAATTTGAGTTGTTATACACTTTGCATGAAAATACATTTTACAAATGGACATGCACTCACCTAAAGGATTTTTAGGAACACCTGTTCAATTTGTCATTAATGCAATCATCTAATCAACCAATCGCATGACAGTTGCTTCAATGCATTTAGGGGTTGGTCTTGGTCAAGACAATCTCCTGAACTCCAAACTGAATATCAGAATGGGGAAAAAAAGGTGATTTAAGCAATTTTGAGCGTGGCATGGTTGTTGATGCCTGACGGGCCAGTCTGAGTATTTCACAATCTGCTCAGTTACTGGGATTTTCACACACAACCATTTCTAGGTTTTACAAAGAATGCTGTGAAAAGGGAAAAACATCCAGTATGCGGCAGTTCTGTGGGCAAAAATGCCTTGTTGATGCTAGAGGTCAGAGGAGAACGGGCCGACTGATTCAACTGACGACTGATAGAGGAGCAACTTTGACTGAAATAACCACTTGTTACAACCCGAGGTCTGCAGCAAAGCATTAGTGAAACCACAACACGCACAACCTTGAGAAGGATGGGCTACAACAGCAGAAGACCCCATCGGGTACCACTCATCTCCACTACAAATAGGAGAATGAGGCTACAATTTGCACAAGCTCACCAATATTGGACAGTTGAAGACTGGGAAAATGTTGCCTGGTCTGATGAGTCTCGATTTCTGTTGAGACATTCAGATGGTAAAGTCAGAATTTGGCGTAAACAGAATGAGAACATGGATCCATCATGCCTCTTTACCATCATGCCTCTTTACTCATTACCACTGTGCAGGCTGGTGGGGGTGGTGTAATGGTGTGGGGGATGTTTTCTTGGCACACTTTAGGATCCTTAGTGCCAGTTGGGCATCGTTTAAATGCCATGGCCGACCTGAGCATTGTTTCTGACCATGTCCATCCCTTTATGACCACCATGTACCCATCCTCTGATGGCTACTTGCAGCATGTCATAAAGCTCGAATCATTTCAAATTGGTTTCTGTAACATGACAATGAGTTCACTGTACTAAAATCTCAACCCAATAGAGCATCTTTGGGTGGAACGGGAGCTTCGTGCCCTGGATGTGCATCCCACAAATCTCCATCAAATGCAAGATGCTATCCTATCAATATGGGCCGACATTTCTAAAGAATGCGTTTGTTGAATCAATGCCATTTAGAATTAAGGCAGTTCTGAAGGCGAAATTGGGTCAAACACAGTATTATTATGGTGTTCATAATAATCCTTTAGGTGAGTGTATTATATAGGAGAATAACTTCTACATTCAGAAGTGAAGGGGTTAAGTCTATTTTATTTGATCAAAATACAGTAAAAGTTGTAATATTGTGAAATGTTATTACAATTTAAATAACGGTTTTCTACTTGAATATATTTTAAGATGATAAATGATCTCCAGTCTTCAGTGTCACATGATCCTTCAGAAATCATTCTAACATTATTACCTGTTTTCAGAATCGCCATAGTCCTGATCACCCAGGCATGACTGGAGCTCAGCCCAGCAGCAGCAGTTTGAGATAAGAACTGCCTCGATGGCAGAAAACAAACCAGGAATTGGAGTTCAAGTGAAGCACAAGCTAGACAATTGGGCCATTATGGGGTCCCATAATGTTAATGTTGCAGTTACAGTGAGAGGTGGATTTATGTACATATTTGTGTCAGACTATATTGTTACATAATGTACATAATGAGAACCAGATCACCTGGTAAATCATCATATCTGTTACATTTATTAGTGTCTAAGTGCCTATTTATGAGTATTGAATAATGGAACATTTTTCATTCAACTTTTATCAACAACAAAAAAATACAAAAACACTTTCTTATGAATAAATCACAATCAGCTGAGAAAGGCTGATTTGTGACAAAATCTTTGTATTTATTTTATCCCCCCCCCCCTCAGACATATTTACAGTAACGTGCACAATGCAAGCGCCATTGTTGCAAAATCATTTGAACCATTGAAACCTTGAGATTATGATTACAGCTCTGTTACATACCGAACAGTACTTTTAAAATAGAATATAGTGCAAAACCGGCATCTGCAATAAAGACTAGTTGCACAAACTACTTCACATGAAGCTGATTGTCGATCAAAATTAGTGAGGGTGGGATAGCATAAAAAGCTACTGAGAACATCTACCAAAATTAAAATGATCCATGCCAAGATAGTGATTTACCTGCTCCGAGTCTTGATGGGATGTGTGGTTCACACTAAATGACAAACATTTAAAAAATATTGACTATTCATATATTTTTGAATATGAATATTTTTTCAATATAGAATTTGAATATGTCTGTGACCAGCACATACATATATACTGATGGAAGAATAAGAGTTTACAGTCAGTTATGAAACCTCTGATAGAGACTCTCGAAATGACATGGAAACGGAAGGTCAAGATTCTCTTGGAAAATATCTCAGCAACTTGTATCAAGTTTTTCCTGAAACATGATTAAACACAAAATAATTGTCTTTGGTAAAACATGCACTGATAAATTATGCACAATAACAATGAACAAGTATTCAAATGTAGATTTTGATTTCATACTAACTTGAACAAAACTGAAAAGGCAGGAAGTGCTTAGCGGAAGAAAGTTTAGATGCTTTTGGCAACATTTAACCCCTCCATGTTGTTTTACTACCGTTTTACTGGACATTTCAAACGGTCAATGTAATAGTGAAGCAGCAGCAAAACTACATATTTTAGGCCCTAGCATAATGTTATGTCTGGAGAAACCATAAAAATACTGTAAATGTGGTTGTGATGGTGAGACAAACCTTTTTTAAGGTTAACTAACGAACCCAGTTTGGCATACTTTCATTTTGTTTGTCAATTTTCTATACTACTCAACAAAGTAGAACAGGTGATATTCAAAGCCTTTAAAATACATCCTGTCCAGTCATACAGTCACCTTACAGATACTTTAAATTGCACTTTTGCTGACTGACTGAACAGGAAGCCCAATAATTCCGTTTCTGAAGTGCATTAGAGCATTAGTCATAAATCAGGTTTATAATTCACATCGCAATAATAACTGTTTTCCAGCTCAGATGTTCCCGTTGGTTTGATATTTTGAAGAATCATTTGTTTGGTCGGGGCAGATGTTCTCCGGCGCTGACTGCCTCAGTGCAAGACTATCACACACTGCCTTCTCCTTTATAACTTGTCTCCGGTGGTAGAAAAGGTATCCTGGCAGCAAGTATCCAACCAATGAGAACAGAAGCAGGCCCAAGTTGATCTGTTGATTCAAAAAGTGGTATTTTGATTTATATAAATTAAAAAATTAAGGGAACACTTAACCATCACAGTATAACACCAAGTCAATTAAACTTCATGGATATCAATCTGTCCAATTAGGAAGCAAAAGTGCTAAAAAAAAAACACTTTCATCTAACCATTAGGCCACAACTGGAGGATTGTGAGGAGCACTACCAGAGCCCTACAAAATGACCTCCAGCAGGCTACTGATGTGCATGTTTCTGAGACTTCATGAAGGTGTCATGAGGATCTGACGTCCTCTAGTGGCATTTGGCAGAGAACACCAGAATTAGCAAGTCCGCCATTGGCGCCCCGTTCTCTTTGTAGATGAGAGCAGGTTCACACGGAGCACGGAGATGGGAAAGAGTCTTGAGATGCCGTGAGGAACGTTATGCTAAGTGCAGCATCGTCCAGCATGACTGATTTGGCGGTGGGTCAGTAATGGTCTAGGGAGGAATATCCTCGGAGAGTCACACAGTCCTCCACATGCTAGCCAATAGTTCCCTTACTGCTGGAAGTGGTGTGTGTATCCCTCGGGTGTCTGTACACACTTATGAAAATGTCTGGGCAAGATACTGATGAGATGGTGGATGCTGTCCTTGGGTATCTCCTCCCAGACCAGGATCAGGGCATTAGTGAGCTCCTGGACATAGACTATATGGGGAATATAGTCTGTGCTGTTACTTGCTGGTTTCGGATGCTCTGATACATAATGTCCCAGGGGTTCTCAATTAGATTCAGGTATGGGGAACATGAGGACATTAAATGGCAGTAAATGGCATTAATGCCTTCATCTAAAAACTGCCTTCAGACTCTTGCCACATGAGGCCGGGCATTATCATGCACCAGGGCCCACTGGACCAGCATAACATCTGACAATGGCTCTGAGGATTTCATCCCGGTACCAAACTTACATTAGGAGTTGCTGTGATGAACTTCATGCAAGTTGGATCAGCCTGTAACTTCAGTTTTTTATATTTTGAATCCAAGGTGTTGATGATTTTGGTTTCCAACGGCTGTACTTTTTTTCTTAAATAATAGAATGTACAGTAATCCCTCACCATATCGCGGTTCACCTGTCGCGCCCTCAGTACATAGTGGATTTATAAATATATTATATGTAAATCTATATCGCGGACTCCTCTTTATATCGCGGGTTTCTGAGGGCAGATACGTCTTATATTGATAAGATGATTTGTTCGTTGCAGTTCTGAAATGAAATCGATGATGCCATGCAGGTGTAAAAGAACATCCTTACACAAGAGAAAACATAGTCAGCAACTACCGATCACTATGTTCCTCTCCCACAAAACAAAACAAACAAAAAACACTGGTACTCCTACAGTGGAAATGGAAGTTAAGACGCTGGACGACGATATTGCACCACCTGACAGAGCGCTTGATGCTCTTCTTTGCTGTGCAGTACATTTTACCTCGTCTTTTACATAAAGCATGTAAAAGTAATTTTTAGTTTTAAATTTTTCTCAAGAGTGTATAAAGGGTTTATATAAGACTGTTGGGAGGGTTTACAAAAGCTTGCATTTATAAAGATAAAAAAGAATAAGAAAAATTCTGAAAAAATATACCGTAGGTTTCTATATCTACTTCACGTTTTTTCGGCTATCCGAGGGATTTCTGTACATAAATAACAATTTTATAATCAAATATCTCATTCATTGAAATCCAATGTGTGATCTAAATGTTCCCTTAATTTTTTGTGAGCATTGTAAATATATTTCTGTTTGCCATGCACATGATTGGTGTATTACACTCAACAATGTTTGTCTCACCCAGTAAGGATCACCCTTCAATGGTCCCACCATCCACATGAAGAGGGGTTGTTGCAGGAGAGCAAAAACAGCACTGATCATGGACTGCAAGCCCGTCAGGGTACCAAAGTGATTGGTTGGGTAGCTAAATACACAAACAAACAGCTTGAAGATTAAAGAAATAGCTCATTTTATACATATCCAACTTACTGAGCCCAGAAAAATGTTAAATACAATAAACTAAAACCTAAAACTTAATTAGAAATATATAGATGTTTAAAAAAATAAAAATGACAAAAATACAAAACAAAATCAACATTATGAAAACAGAACATGTAGAAATAAAATAAAAAAGTAACACTCACACAGCAGCATAGAGCCCACCACAGCAGGAGTGAATAAAACCTCGAACTGCAGTGTGAAGAATGAAAGACACCACCTAAAGCAGAAAAACAAAAAACAGAAATGCATACAATAATTAACAGTCATCACATTTCGGCTGTTGCATACAGGAGCTGATGAAAATGTTTGTTTTGCAGCATAAATCATATACCACAGTGAAAATGAAGATTTAGAATGGAAGATTTAGGATTTTAAAAAGAGTTAAACCAAATGAAATCACAGTAGTATATAAATAAGTTTTATATGATTACATAAGTTATATACAAATACATACAATTTTTACTTAACATTTTGAAGGTCAATAAATGACATGAAATGCATAAATTTGCTATTAAAGCACTTATCAGAATAATGTTGCCACAGATTACTGATATCATATTGACTGTAACTTTTATTGATACATTGCATTAGATATCAACATAATAAACATTGAAAATCTGGGATTCAAAATAAAATTGTGTTAAGTATAAATAATGTACAAAGTTATATATGATTATATAAATTCTATATTGTAAAAATATATAATATGTGTAATTAAACAACATTCTCCAGGTTATATAAATTCTATACATAAATAAATAATAAGAATATAAAATATTTGTAAATATTAGAATGTGCACATTTGTGTCTAACCTGTACGGGTAGATTGTCTATGAGGGAGATGATGCCGAAGATGACTAGCAGTGTATTAGTAAAGATGAAAGCTCTAATGGCGTTAGTGAGTTTTTGGATCTTTCTGTCCCTCTTTGGAGGCCCAGATGGACTGAAGAAACCAAAGAGAAGGAAGATGTAACCATAGACATATCAAAGTAATTCAACATTTCACTCCTCTTTCTCTTTTGCCACCTTTACCTTTTTTCTTTCTCGGCTGAATTCACCCTGTCCTCACACTCCTTCATTCTCCAGTCCATGATGTAGCCAATCAGAGGACAGGACAACAGGCAGAGAAGCTGAAGAGTGCCAAAGATGGACGAGTAGAGACTCACTATAACACACACACACACACACACACGTTAGGTTTCCATGTTTTGTGGGGACTTTCCATAGACAATGATTTTTTTTTATGGCACAAATTGTATATTCTATCCTCTAACCGTAAACCTACCCATCACAGGAAACTTTCAGTATTTTTACATTTTAAAAAAAGGAAAAAAAAGGTTTTCCTCATGGTGACCAAAAAATAAAAAGTCTCCACAATGACAAGGAATTCGGATAAACTAATACACACACACACACATACACATGTTGGTAAAGTTGGTTTACGGGGAAATTCCATAAGCATAATGATTTTTATACAGTACATATATTCTATCCCCCTTACATTAACACTACACATCACAGAAAACCATTTAATTTAATTTTTCTTTTATAAAAATATCACTTAATATTCTTGGGAAATATTGCAGGGAAAGCAAGAACTGATTTGAATGCCAATGAGTATCTTGAATGCAGTGTAACTTTATTTCGATAAAACCGTCTGCCAAATGCATAAATATAAAAATAAATGTAAATGTTTATTTTGCATTTTGAATTACAAGTGCATCTCCTCTTCTTCATGTCCACAAATGAACACACACACTCTGCATCCCGCAAATGTTGCTTTAGATGTCATTGTATTAAACTAAATAAATGATAACTACCGGTATATGTTTTTCTCAGAAACAAGTTAAACTTTTACTAACTGATGTCAAGGTCATCATTGGAATGTGAAATGTGTCCTTCAAAATGAATTCTGGTTTAATATTTAGTTATCTATCTCAATATCATTCATACATTGTGTCATAAGTGTCCAGACACTCCAAAAAAAAAAAAATGTATACTGTTTCGGAGAAAATGAAGAAAATAACATGATTTTTCTAACCTTGGTGCTCTGCCTCCTCCTCCAACTCCACTGAAGCTAAAACAGACAGAAACAGGCGGTGGGAAATATAAAGCGCAATATAAAACTATGCTTACGAACAATTCACTTTTTTCCATTTTTCATTGAAACATGACTCAAATCTTTAGCTGATGCTTACGGTTAGGGTCCCCATGGGTAACCAGGAACTCCAACATTTTATTCATAGCACCCATGAAAAAAATGACACGGAGCTGGGTCATCGCCATAGTGATGATACTCCACAGGAAAATAGGTGAGCACACAGAACGACGAAAGGGAGGGGATTCTGCTGTCACACAAACATTGATAACATGAGGACTATTTTATGAATCAATTTGGTAATTCTTTGTCATTTTTGTAGAAAGTGTGTTTGTGAGACTTACCTTGGTTCTCAGCTCCGGTTCCATCACTAGGTGCTTCATCGGTAGACGGTTGCAATTTGGTCGCCTCTTGCTCTTTAAGAGTCACACGGGTGTCAGTCGTACAGCCCACTACTCCACCTTTCAAATTATCCATTGTACTATGAAATAAAAAAAAATAAAAAATCGTATGATTGACACAATTATTTGTATATATATTGTGTAATATATAGATAGTATATCCTTCTGTTCTCAGTCTAATATGCAGATAGATATGGTCTTAATAAAATAAATGAATAATAAAGAAAGAAAATAAAGAAAACACAAGAAAATAAATGCGCTGCTTAATATTTTAGCTGTGAAACTTTTTTTCAGGATTTTTTGATGAACAGAAAGAATTTATTTTTCTGTTATCATTAAAAAATCCTTGCTAAATAAAAAGTATTAATTTCTTTAAAAAAAATCTCATTGACTCTGAAGTGAAATGAAACTGTTAAATAGAGCATAGGTATGATGTTTAGGTCTCCGAATATTTTTGGGCATATGGTGTATGTATTTGACTAGTACAGACGTGTATCTGATGTCCTCAGGGGAAGGAAAAGATTCTCCCGGCCAATTAATAAAGCAGTTGAGGAAGACGAGGCAGGCTAACCCGGCCCATACCCAGAAGATCACAGAAAACGATACGTCCAAATCATAGATCAGCTAAAGAGAGGGGAAATGTTGAGCATATAAACTCAATACTTTGTACTTCTATTCTTTAAAGAGTGTTTGTACGTTTAAAAAAAGTACCTTGACTCCTGGGAAAGTGACAGCAGAGGAGGCATATGAACCAATCATGAGAGAAAGAATCGTAGAGCGCACATTTCCAAACATATTTGGCAACTGAGAAAATCAATCAAGAAGAGAGAATCATGAATGAATGTACTAATCAATGTAATCAAACTGTAATATTTATCTGTTGCCACCAGAGAGCATTGTGAGCTAGAAGTTTGCAACAGCCTTTTGCTACACAAGATGTGAAAGATGTGTTAACTTACAGCCTTTCAGACTAACAGCAGCTTTCTGTACCGTCTCAAAGAAACACCCACTATTTATGTGGATTTAAGTAGATACAAGAACCAAGTAGAAATAAATGTTTGATGATGATATGTACATAAAAAATAAACAATTTATATGATGCGGAATTTATTTATTATTATTTAAAGATAATTATTATTTGTACTGTACGTTAAAAAGTATATTGTTTTATTCAGTAGTTAAATACAATTGGTGCATATAATTACTATACAATATAATTATATAATATATACTGATATTTAGTATCAAATAGTTTATGTTTATAACACAGTTCCAAGATCTGACAATCGACAAAGACACAGGAAAACATGAGGGTATATATACACAAGAGGAGATGGGGAACAGGTGACGAGTAACGAGGAAGTGATTGACACGACAGGTAAAATAAATGAGACGGGAAGTACAAGGAAGGGAACAGGAAGTGAATAGACACGACACGACTGTGACATACATGTGTTTGTCAGTCATTTGTTATTTTTCAACCATTCTGCTCATCTTTCTTTCTGAATTTAAATAAAAACATTCCCTAATTTATTTGACTTGCTCAGCAAATCATAATGTATTTGTGGGTATTATGAAGCACAAGTAGCAACAGCAATAATAAAATGCTGACATAAGGATATTCATGTGCTGGTGTGCCAACAATGCTCTAGCACTCTAATCAGAGAAACACACACACATACACACACACAAACAGAGACACACTCACTCTAAACAGAACACAAACACAGTCATATAACCCTGTTCAAACCGACACAAACACAAACAAGTGGCATGGCAAGAGGCTGTCAATGAGAAACAGATAATTGCCAGCTCTTAAATATAGCCCTACTATTTTAGCATATAAATATCTGTTGAAATGAAATACTTTCAGGAAGCTGACCTACAGTGTGGCATACTATACTTGATCTGAAACCATTTAAACAGCATTTTATTAATTTGTTCATATTATACATATGGTTCTTATGACCTCATATTAATTTAACATGATTCAGGTTTATTTCAGGATGTGTGTGTGTGTGTGTGTGTGTTCTTGTTTCACTTACATTGTCAGGACCCCATTATACTTCCATAATCCAATGTAGTTCTGAGTACAAAAGCATATTTAACAAGCAAAAATGTATATCTGGAATTGATTTATCCATCTGGGTTTGATTTGAGGAAGAAAATAATTTCTTTCGTACTAGCTTTGTAAAACTGTGTGTGACTTGTAAATGTGCCAGATTGTTTGCCAATTAGATCATGTTGTCTTATAAACATGCAAACATTGCTACAATGTTACCATTTAGCTCACTGAACTCTTCCACCCAGCTCTTTCTGTCCCATATCTTTTCTCTGTGTGTCTGTAATCTTTGTGCTGGCACGCACTTTCTGTCATAGTTCCATGCTGGCATGCGCACACACACACACACACACACACACACATACACTCACACAAACTGTATACTATATCCTCCTACAATAAACGTACCAATCAAAGAAAACTGACTGCAATTTTACATTTTTAAATAAGCTGTTTTCTAAATGGTCTACAATGTCAAAATGTTCTCATTGAATTCTGGGTTGACATTAAGTACAAATACCCACATACATGAAGTGAATTGTGAAATATAATTTAGATTCATCCTAATAATAAATGTATGATTATGGTAGATTTGTTTTTGCACAGTTGGTTTTGATAGTGTAAAAATAAGGGGGACACACTGTGACTGTGAGAGAAACAGACACGTGAGAGAAAGCAAGGACACTACATGTTAATGTGTGCTGTGTTGGGAGAAGGTGGGCTTGGCGGAGTTGAGGGCGTGAAGACGGATCTGTGCTGTGATTGGCTGAGTGTAAAAAGTAGAGTGAGGGGATGGAAAACATGTGCAGAACTGAAGTGATCAGCAAAAGACATGCAAGAGTAGTGCAGAACAGGAAATACAACAAACGCTTGTTTTGAGGCAAGTTAGGTATAATGAGGAGCAGTATTCATGTTCAATAGGAATTTAAAGTTTTAAAAAACTAGTCAATAACTAGTCAATTCCTGCTTACAAGTTTCCACACTCACTAATTATTTTTTTATGATTTGATCAAAAATACAGTAAAACATTAATATTGTGAAATACTACAAAGTAACTCCATTAATGAAGTTAAGAAGAATCTTTAATGATCAATCAAATATGCGGACACAGCTGAAATATGCTGTTGTGCTGCTTAATATTTTGTGGAAACTGATACGCTGACAATTAAAAGTTTGTGGTAAATCTTTTATAAAGATATTAATACTTTTATTAAGTATTTTAAGTACCAAAAGTGACAGTAAAGACATTCACTCACTCGCTCGCTCACTCACTCACAATGGGAGGGGGGGGGGTTGGGGAATGCATCAGGGTTTACACAAAAAAACGGATAAAACTGATTTAATAATATAATAAGAAAATAATAAGAAATGTTTCTTAAAGACTAAATCAGCAAGTTAAATGAATTCTTAAGGATCATGTGACACTGAAGACTAGATGTAATGGCTGCAGGAAATTTAATTTCACTGAATATGTAAGTATGTTAAAAAGAAACAATTCTTTTAAATTGTAATAATATGTCACAATATTTTATCAAATAAATGCAGCATTGAAGAGCAGAAGAGACTTCTTATTTAATAATTAAATAATTATTTCAAACCAGTGTCAAGTGTCAACATGAACACCACCCACTTAACTCACAGTGTTAAGGCTATATGAATGTACCTAAACACATTCAAACTTCAAGACAACCTCAAAATACAGAACAGGTCAAAAAGGGCAAACTTTGTTGTCTTGGGTGTATACAGTCTACAAACTGAAGTCTATTTTTATTGTGTTTTTTATATGTGAGTGAACACGTGTGAGTGCGTCTTACTGTTAGTGAAGTGAAGGTTAGACAGATTCCTCCAAACCCATTCATGGAAACAGCAATAAATATGATAGCTGATAACACTTTAAGAGAAAGCAGAAACAATGCTTTTATTACTTATAAAACATGAAATATGCAAACCTGTGGAATTATTTAGCAATAAATAAACACAGACGAGGGAATACACGCAGGAGCGCACGCGCAGAATTCACATGTGTATATCTAATATCATTTATATATTTAATATTTCTATGGTATATGTTTTATCTGCATAGTACTTAGCTTCTAAATGTTCATTTAGCAATTAAAATAACATTAAAACTGACCTTTTGGATCATAAGATGCAATCGCAATCAAAACCATGGACAATGCAAAACAGGAACTACAAAAGGCATAAAAAACAAAAGGTTGGTGGGTGGAAGTGACCATGATATGGTTTACAGGGCACAGGTAGTGATGGATATACATATAGAATAGCATGCTCACCTGCAGCAGATGCACTGCAGATGAACGCCTTCAAACTAAAAGTCTTTATTGAAAACTTTCAAACAAGACTGTCAAGCCAACATTCAGCATTATTTGTGAGGAACTTTTCTAGGTTTATTCTGACCTCTGTATGTCTCTTACCTGCCAAACAATCTGATTGGACGTGGCCCAAACTTGTCCATCAGGACTCCTAGTGGCAGAGTGGCTGCGCTGATGATGAACGAGCCAATCGTAAAGCCCAGATTCAGAATCTCCTCCTGTTCAATACAGCTCTGCCAAACCGTCTGCTCCGTTGAACTCAAGTTAGTGTGATTCTCTGTGGCATTCTCTAATAGTACCAGAGGATGAAAAAGATGGTAAAATACTTTAAATTAAAGCCCAGAATGTTACGGTTTCCTAAAACTGCTAGTAACAGCCTGTCAGAATGAATGTGTTCTAATCATGTACCTGAACACAGGTGAGAGTAGAAGCCCTCGTTCTTCAGCATGATAAGGAGGGAACCCCAACCCAACAATACAGCAGAGAAGAGCAGGTTTTCTATGATTGATGTGACAGCCATCCACCAGCGCCTCCTGTAGGCCAGCGAGAGTGACGGAGCCATTGCACTGGAGAATGAAAGAAACTACAAATAAGGATCAAGTTTACATGACTTTGATTCAATTCAATACTTTACATTTAGAACAGGACTATCCTAAATTTATAAATATAAAAATACAACATAAGAGGCAGCATTTGAAGTGATCGACATTTGAACATTTAATTTAAATTCCAACCCCATTTTGTAAAAAGCAATAAAAATCAAGAATCGGTCATTTGTTCATTCTATTGGACCTTTATTTAACTGACAAAAGTACAAAGAAAAGGTTTCCCATGCATTCACAGATCAACTTAGCTGTATTTGGTAAACTTAAATGAATTTTAAATTTGATCGCAACAACACACTCCCAAAAAGTTGGATCCTCTTGATGGAAGTATATGTCTCTGTACAATCCCAATATATGCCTCCATGTTAGTGGTACTTTCACATGCATGCAACTTAGATCTACACTCATGCCGTTTGCACTAATGCACCGCCATACCATGACAGATGTTTGCTTCTGCATCAATCGCTGATGACCCCTTGTATCTCGGGGAGTGAGAACTCCAAAATGAAGCTGAAACATGGACTCAATCTAACCACAACATACAATTCCACTGTGTTGGACCATCTAAGAGGAGCTCAGGCCCAGAGAACTTACCGGCATCTTGGGAAAAAATTGATGTTTAGCTTTCTTTTTGTCTTGGTGGGTGGTCCTTTTATACCAAATAATGATACCTTCCCATATTACCAATTCACCTGCTAATTCAGAATGGTTTCAAAATAGTTTAACTTGGACATTCTATAATATTTCAATTTTATTTTGCCTCTTGTCGCAATTTTTTTGGAGTGTGTTGCAGCCGTTGCAGAAAAATATGTAAATATAGATCTAGTTTAATCTAACATCATCCACATATGGTTTCTTTATTACTCTCCTTAATGATGAAAGTGATGATTCCTTTGCTCTTACTGTATTCCAGAAAAATCTATATGCAAATGTTTAGAAAAAGGCCAGAAATGTTCACATCCATATTAATCCTTCAAATGTTTAACATATAGTAGGCATACAGAATTTGAACATACAACAGTGTATGCAGAATTTTACACTTTTGTCCAAGTCTTTGGTGATCTACACTTTATACCTAACTTGCCCTAAGTTTTATACATAAAAAAATAAACATTCATGAAAATAAACAACCTGCATTCAAGACTCATTCATGCCTGAATGTGTACTGAATACCACAAATGTATGAATAAACATAAGCAGGTATTTTTTTCACACCAAGAACCTGCACAAGGTTCATTCACTATTACTTGTACAGTGGTGTGAAAAAGTGTTTGCACCCTTCCTAATTTCTTATTTTTTGCATGTTTGTCAAATAACACAAGTAAACACAAATGCAGTTTTTAAATGAAGGTTGTTATTATGAAGGGAAAACGAAATCCAAACTTACATGGTCCTGTGAAAAAGAGCGCTTGCCCCTGAAACCCAATAACTTTTTGGGCCACCCTTAGCAGCAACAGCTGCAATCAAGCATTTGTGATAACTTGCAATGAGTCTTCTTTAGCGCTGTGGAGGAATTATGGCTCACTCATCTTTGCAGAATTGCTGTAATTCAGCCACACTGGAAGGTTTTCGAGCATAAAGGTCATGCCACAGAATCTTCATAGGTTTTTTGTTTTTCTTCAGCCATTCAGACGTTTACTTAATGCAGTTTTGGATCATTGTCCTTCTGCAGAACTTAAGTTCGCTTCAGCTTGACATCAGGAATGGATGGCAAGACATTCTACTTCATGATTTTTTGGGTAGACAGCAAAATTCATGTTTCAATTTATCACAGTAGGTCTTCAAGGACCTGAAGCAGCAAAACAGCCCAAGACCATCACACTACCACCACCACATTTTACTGATGGCATGATGTTTTTGTTCTGAAATTCTGTGTTACTTTTACACCAGATGTAATTGGACACAAAGTTCCAAAAAGTTCAACTTTTGACTCGTCAGTCCACAGAGTATTTTCTCAAAAGTTTTGGGATCATCAAGATGTTTTCCAGTAAAATAAGACTAGCCTTAAATGTTCTTTTTGCTCAGCAATGGGTTTTCGTCTTAGAGTAAAGTTTCTTTCTTATGGTGGTATCATGAACACTGGCCTTAACTGAGGCAAATGAAGCCCTTTTCCCTTAATAATAACAACCTTCATTTAAAATTGCATTTTTTTAAACTTGTGTTATCTTTACTAATAATTTAAATTCATTGAATGATCATTGGAAACATTTAAGTGTGACAAACATACAAAAATAAGAAATCAGAAAGAGGGCAAACTCTTTTACACACCACTGTTTGTGAACAGCAGAAATGAGAAGAATTCAGGAATGCCCATAAGAAACAGAATTGTTACAAGTTTATGCCAGTAACTGTCATTTTTTGTCAGCGCATTCTTGAACAGCACACATCTATCTTGCAAAATGAAACGGGAGACTGTTTTAGAACAAAGTTCAAGTGTCTGTCACCCAAACCATCCCAATCTGTGAGTTTACATGTGATTTATATCTGTTTATGTCCTGAACTCAGCTTTTTATACTTGTCCTTGTCACATGTATAAAAGAGGCTGCAGTATTTTTATTATCCATAGAGCACATGTCCACACCCCCCTGACCAGAAATAGTCACAGACCTTCATGGCACACCATAAGCATCTTATCTGATTTCACCAACACATAGAACAAACATTGCTAAAACACTCAAATGAACTTTTGTATCCTGTTGTACAATATATCCAAACCAGATCATTACCATTAGCATGAGAAGTAATTTAACAGTAATTTCAGAATATGTTTTGATAGATAGATTTCATAGATAGATAGACTAAAACCATGAGTATTAAACCATGAGTCAGGCGCTGAATTTTGAACGCATACTAGTAGCCTATAATACTCACACTACATTTATCATATCTTTCTATGGCAGAAATAGAAAGAGTAGTAATAGTATGCAATTCTGAATTTAGATGGTTCATAAACTCATGAGTCACAGGTTTGAATCAGTGAAACAAATCCTTCACTGAATCTACGACTTGCTTACAGTTGATGAGAAGCATATCTTATCAGTATTCTTCTTGTAATTTGTAGTCTTGACCTTGAATACAGATATTTTATTTCCTGCAACTTAACCCCAAGACCTCATTTTTTTAATGCAAAATGTAGCTTTTATGGGAACTTTCCATAGACAATGTTCTTATATTGTACAAACGGTATATTATGTCCCCTAACCCCAAATAAAGCTCTCACAGGAAATGTTATGCATTTTTACATTTAAAAAAAAAAAGTCTAATAAGATTTATAAGCGGTTTTCCTCATGGGGGACCAAAATATCCCCACAAAAACAAAGATTTTTTTGTATTATAATTATTGTAGGGACAAGCTGTGGAGTTTACCAAGACAAACACTTGGTAAAGTGCGCACCCACACACACACAGCTGTTTCCTTCACACTGGCCGCAGTCTCTACCGCGTGCTCACTTCAGTTTCCTAAAGGAAAAAACACCGCGCGAACTTAAGGCCGCTGATAATTGCCAACATCGTTTGCAAAGCGTCATAATGAATAAGCTGTACTGTAACTAGTCTGTAACATTCATTATTGCATTAGATTGTGCAACATCACATGCCATTTGAAATACATGTCATAAAATGAGAACACGCACGACCCTAAACACTACTAAATATGTATTACTGAATTTATTATAGAAATTCAAATGCAATTATAAAATGTCAATTTTGTCATTTAAAAATTAAGTTTCTTTACGCCACAGAAGTACACGCGTCTTAAAAATGTAAATGATAAATAGAAAAAAGGGTTATGACAGTTTTGTAGCCTTTGTACAAAAACGTGTTTGTTTGTATTTAAATGATTTGCAAAAACTGGCTCTTATAGTAAGTTTCCAACATCTTGGAAGCATGTAGAGAGTAAACTTACCACTGTCTTATGTACTGTTATTTATAGCAATGACATGTGTCTGTGTTTCCTCAGTGTTGGTATCCTTTCCAAACTTGTGCTTCTCTGACTGAGCGTTTTTCTCTTCGTGCACTCCAGTTTGTACAAACAAAAAGGATATGTCAAGTTGTGTGTGCTCTTTTCCTTCTCCCTGCTCTTTCTGTCTATAAATGGCTCCCTTCATTGACTCTCCTCCCCACCTTTCCAAACGAAAACTCAATTTATGGATGTTTCCGAGAGCGCACACGAGACTGATTGTTAGAGAGGAAGCCTGTGGGATCATTCCCAGTGTCAGTGGCGCCCTCGTGTGGCCATGATCGACGGCGCTTTGGTTATTAGCCAGCTGCAGTTCCTCTAAATGAGCTGTTGACTTTTTATAGCTAATGCTAATTACTCAGATAATTAATTAGTGTTGTATAAGCCCAGTGGCAATGGTATAGAAATTTAAAGTCACGTCGAAACGGTCAATAGCAGTTCACGGAAAGAAGAGACTTCTGTCATTACTAAAAACCCATGGCTAACACTAATTAATCATATTCAGTATAGCGTTATTTACATAAACTCAATATCTTAATTATCTTTATTCAGTTTTGCTTCATGTTTCTTATCTTAAAAAAACTTTTTCTCAGTTACTCCACGTAACATTATATATCTTAAGAATCTCGTTTTCCATTGACAGAACAACACAAATGTTGAGTCTGATGTTGAGTTTCCAGTGTTGAGGTTAAGTTAATGTTGAGTTTCCATGTTTGATGGCGACATTCCATAGACATAATGATTTTTATTTTGTAAAAACTGTATTTACTCTGACAAAAATGATTGTCTTACTTAGATCTTTTTCTTATCTGCAGTCAAAATATCTAAAAATTCTGAAATCAAAATGATAAGATAAGTAGTCTTGTTTCCCAGTTAGACAAAATATGTAAAGTAAAATTAAAAATAAGCTTAAAACATGATTATGTCTGTTTGTTCCCATAACATACACTGAAAAAAGGTCTGATTAATTATCAATAAGGTCTGATTATCTGTTTTTACATTGCTTTAACAAATTTTACAAGATTCAACTCATTATTTTAAGTCAGTTTAATGTCATATAAGTTGCAGTGACGTAAACATCCATGTTAATTGTATTTTTAAAAAAAGTTATTTTACAGTGTAGGTTATACCTGACTACACACACACACACACACACACACACCTGACTGATCCTGATGCTTAACTTTCCTCTTAACTCTGGAAAGTTATGCATCAAAACGTAAAACAATACTCTTTCTGTTTCTAATGAAAACAACATGACTCTGCGGCTGATATCTTGAGAAAAACGGATTATGTTTATAATGCTTATGACTGTTTCCTAAAGGATTTTCACCAAATAGCACTAATATTGGAGGGGAGGGAGAGAAAGTTTCCAACAATCACCAGTCAACGACAGCGCTGAGCTAAAATTAAACAACCAATATTTACTTAATTCGTATCTTATTTCCCCTAATCTCAGGGACCTGTTCCAGGCACAAAAAAAACATTTGGGTCTGTATTTAAATCATGTAAATGATTAGTCCAATCGACGCCTCTCACCCTCATGTCATTCTAAACCTGTAACCGTAAGACATGCATCTTTTTAATGAAATCTGTGAGGTTTTGTCCCTTCCATTGACAGCTAGCCAACTAGACTTTCCTTGAAAGAGTTTACTTTTGTTTCTCCTGTAAGATAAATCTTATGTTACTTAATTACTGCTACTAATTGGAGCTGAATTTGGAATGTACATTTGGAGGAACATACGTAAAAATAAATAAATAAGAAAGCTGTAAAATGTGTTTGGCATTTTGGCTTTTTCACTTTTTATTCCCTACTTTTACCTTATTTTGTGTTTTATTTTATTTATTATTTAAAAGTTACATTTTATAGCCTTTATTTTTGTCAAAACTCATTTTAAAATTGTGGTTGTTTCCAAATGTCAGGATCCTGCCCTGACAGTCTTGTCTGTTCTATCCTTGTTTAACGTTTGCCTGTTTGTGTTGTGCTTGAGCACATGGCTCTGTCTTTGTTCATGTGTTCCTCTTGTTCCACCTCCTCATTTCCAGTTACCACGCCCCCTTGTCTAGTCCTCGTTTGCTTTAGTGTTCACCTGTCCCTCATGTGCTCTGCTCCCTTTATATTGTGCTCCTTTCCCTCATGTCCTTGCTGGTTCGTATTGTGTACTTCATGGTATGGTCTTGTTTGCTTACCAGAATCTGTTTTCAGTCTAAAATCTTGTCTAGTTGTGTATATTTCCCTGTCTCTAGTTCTAGTGTTTCCTTACAATTATTTTGGTGTTTTCTCTAGCCTTGTTCTAGCTAGTTCTTGCCTTTTTGTTGATCTTTGTTCTTTTCTTTTGAGCTATTGATTAACTTATTATCTTCCTGCAAAGTTCTTTTGTTTAGTCTTCTGTTTTCTAGGTTTGTTTTATTTCATACTGCTGTTTCCATATTAGTTGCTTCCAGTTTGATATTACATCATGTCCCTTTTTTAATAATCTCTCTTGTCTTGCTTTGTTGTCTGTTTGTTGTGAGTGGTGTCTGTTCCTGTCCTGCACCCTGAGACCTCCTACTCTACCTGGCAGCTTGTCTGGGATCTAGTCAGAGATCATCTAGACGTTTGTGGTCTGGCGTGCTCCTGCTTGGCCTCACTGTTGGTGCTGCCTCTCCTAACCCGTCAGTCTGTCATTCCGGTCTTGTCTTGGTGCTCGTCCTACCCTGCCCGTCTCAGTGTCAACCCAGCCCTGCCTTTTGAACTATCACGCCTCACTACCCCATTGTGCCTTGTCTTCAGTCGTGTTAATAAAACCCTTCATTTGTCATTCTGCGTTTGGGTCCTCTCTCTTGCAAAACCCTGACACCAAAGGTTATGTTCCCTGCTATTTTAATTCCTGTGTAAATGCATTTATGCAGCTTCAGAACAGCATTAAACAGTGTGTAAATGCACATTTTTGTCAGCTCTCAGATCACGTTTGTGCATTGGTCAATAAAGTGAGATTAAATGGCAAGAATCATTTCTTTTATTTAAAATTTAATTATTGGAGATTTTAGAGAGCGTAGAATTATAATTTTGCACTTGATGTTGAGTGATTTATTCATTTTGAGGAACACTGCAAGCTCGCATTTAGTTTAGAACTACAGTATCCGTCTTGATTACACACAATGACTCCTGGTTTCTCTCATCATGAGGAGAGGAGAGCTGTCAGTAAAAAAATTGGAAAACAACAAATTTTGTTGTAAATTGAAAAGCAATGCATTACATTTCTAGTTACTTGAAAAAAAGTATTCTGATTATAACTTGAAATGCATTACCTTAACACTGGTCCTCACTAAGTAAAATTGACTGTATAGAAAAAGACAAAGGGAATCACATGACAAATATGAACCATGACTGTGGGTTAACTTCAAAATAAAATACAAAACATGAACATGAAATAAAAGCTAAACTAGATGTGACAACATTATTGATTGGGCCGGTTTGAGCCGCTTTAGGTCAGGTTATTCGAGACTGTTTTGAAATCAAGCCCCAAGGTAATTGTTCTGTCTCGGTAAGACACTTAGTGAGCATGAGGCAGAACCTGAAATTAAAGCCCGCAGCAGCTTGTGCTAAATACGTATGACATTTGGCAACTCTGCAACACTGCGTTGTATCCTTGTGACGTAGCTACTGTTCGCATCATTTTCAGGAAGTATGTAGGCTACTGAACTTAGTCACATTTTAAGGGATTTTTGCTGGTTAGTGTAATACTTTTTTAAAAATATATATATTAGTTGTTCAGCAGTTTTACATTTGTGAAATAAATATGGAGAATAAATTAATGTCTTTAACATAATTGTTTTATCTTATGTGTTATGTCCTATTATATATATATATATACATATATATATATATATATATATATATATATATATATATATATATATATATATATATATACATATATATATATATATATATATATACTGTATATATATATATATATATATAATAGGCTACTACTGTATGAATATAAATAATACAGAATAGCCTTTCACTGTCATATACAATCTTATATAAAACGGTTCCATAGGGTTCTTGACAATTGTATACCGGAAAGGATTGTCTTTAATGATTGTATAATACTTTCATGTTTGAAAGGTTATTTACATTTTTTTGTTAGCTGTTTAATTCATAAAATTGAATTCAAATGAAAGATTAATTAAAACTAAATTAATTAAAACTACTGATCCCATGATGGGAACCCCTGAAGGTTTCACTATATGAAGTGCCTGACTTAATAATACAATAAAATGTTTTATTTTGGCACTGACCTTCAGTGTCGTAATATTGTTACCTAAAGAACCATATAAAACCATGTAATACAATGTTATATAAAATATATACAGTAAACAAATTATACCTTTATAATGAATAATATGTTATAACTATATATAATGATAATGTTGGTTATTACAAATCACATCACAAAATAAGGGTTACTATTTACTACTATTATTATTAATTCATATTATATGTATACAAAATATATAATTTATAAAGTAAACTTATGACAGCGTTGAAATGAATCTTTTTTATGGATTGGGCTTCGGGTTTGCACACACACACACACACACACACACACACACACACACACACACACACACACACACACACACACACACACACACACACACACACACACACACACACACTCACTCACTCTCTCACTCACTCTCTCACTCTCTCAGTCACTCTCTCACTCGCACACTCACTCTCTCGCTCGCTCTCTCGCTCACTCACTCTCTCACTCACTCTCTCACTCTCACTCACTCACTCACTCACTCACTCACTCACTCTCTCTCACTTACTCACTCACTCACTCTTTCTCTTTTTTGAGCATCGGTCGACTGTTCCACACAATTGGATCTAGTCTGATGTTTTTGACTGGTTCAACGTGTTTTTGACGGTTCAACGTTCAGCATCAGGCCATCGGTGTGAAAGAGAATTGGAGAGAGAATCTGATTGGCTGTTCAGTTCAGCAAATGAGTCAGTGCAGGAGAATGAGAACAACAGTGATGAAAGCAAGTAAAGAAGTCATGATGCCACAGACAGAATGCCGTTCTAATATTACATCATCTTCCCTGAGCATTCCACTGCGCACATATTTACAATTACAATATGTATGAACGGAGTGGAATCAGACATACCATTAGGCAAGGGTAGGCAGTTGCCTAGGGCCCAGAACATGCAAGAGCCCACACAAGCAGCTCTTTTTATTTAGCCCTTTTCCAAACTATTGCACTTCCTATTATCATTACATATTTATAGAAACAATTTAATTTACAGTTAAAAACACCTAAAAACAGTGACAGAGTGGTTGATTTATTACCCCAAAATACTATTACAAGACTCTGATTCTTTTGCTGACTTACTTTCCTTTTACTTCAGGTTTAGATGTTTACAGTTTTTCTCGATTGCTAAGACACATTTCTTGAAAGCTGCTCTCCTTTTCTCTAAACTGTGAACACAAAACCCATTTTTCAAGCTACATTCAACAAACCTCAGACTCTTCTTGCAAAACCAAACTTTCAACTCAAAACAGTTCAATCTGTGCTCAGAACTGAACTATGTTGTCAAATCGTGCCCCGAGTCAATCAAAACACTACGGAACAGTCACTAAACACAACGCAGAAAAGTAGAAAACACAATGTTCAGGACATGAAGCTGGAGAAATAAATGTTTATTGTTCATGGTAGGCTAAATGCATGTTGCAAAAAAAAAAACCTGTGCATTTAGCACTTGTACAAAAAGACCAAACAGAAATCTTGTGCATTTACACATAGCACTTGTAAAAACAAACATATCTTTTGCGTTTGCCACATGTGTGCAGTAAGCCCATGTAAAAAGTAAAGTACAAAAATATACATGAATACTACGCCTACAAACAGTTAGACCAACCCTCCATTACAATACTATAGTACATTGGTACAGTGATGTACTGCTGTAAAACATATATTTACTTACAGTATACTGTGGTACATATATATATATAGTATGTCATACAGTAATTGCTGTCAACATTTACATACTGTACTATAATGTCTAAAATAATGTGGACACAGTGAATCTACTGATGTTTGGTTGTACCCTTTGTCCAGCCTCCCTCATGCTCATAGCATGGACAAGAACATGGTCAATCACAGAAGCTCTGATTTCATCAGATATTACTGTTTTTTGTCTTCGCTGACCACACTGACCACCTTGACCTCCTCTCACACAAACTCTTCCTTTCAGATTTCTATCCATTGTCTCTGAACTGGCTAACCGTATACGTTCCCTCACATCATTAGACACAAGTGTGATCAATTTTGAGTTGTTGTGTTCAAGTGGTGAGAACAGTGCTTTAATTGTGTTTGACTTTTGTCACCTGTGCTCACCATTATGCATTATGTATGTTTTGCCAAAAGAGTGATTGATTCAATCAATGGGTTTAGGCATCTAAGCATTTGGTTCAGACAATGGGGTTTAGTGTTTTAGCAATTGAGAAAAACTGTAAATAACAAATGGAAACATTTAGATAGCCAAATATATCCAAAATGTATTTCTGTTTTTCTCTTATTACAGCTTCTGGGAGGGGAGGCTCTGTCCTCTCCGAGTATTGTAACCTTCTTTGAGTGCCTAATAAAACTCCATGATGTTCATAGCTGTGACCGGAGTAGTCCATTTCCCGTGAAAAAATATATGAGAGTTTGAGCCATGTTTCTGATTGTGAGGTAGTTTGGGACTCAATCTCTTTATCTGGTTTAGTGGGAATAGCACAATATCCAAAAAGACATTCCAACTAAATGACTAAATGCCTGAGCTGTGTACTGCTGAGGTGTTAAGATGTTGTGGAGAGACCCAAATACTTCGGTATCTTAAGTCACAGAACAGTACTAATGGCCTTTTTATGGCCTGTTAAAATATCAATGTAACTAGCCACTCACTTCCTTCTGGTAAGGATGACCACCAACAAACTCAATATAATGATGATTGATGGGGGCCTTCTCAAAGTTTGCCTAGGGCTCCAAATTTAAGGGTCTAGGGCCCCTAAGTCCGACACTGAGTGGGAAAAAAGAACATGATCAGTAAGCATATTCAAACTGAGATGAAAAAACGCGATAATCACCTGCGGTACATACCGTGGTACCCTCACGGTGTACCAAACATGCAGCCCTGGCCTCACTTGAAAACTAATTTTTCTTTCTTGACATTTGATCAAATAGTAATTAGGGGTGTAATGGTTGACATATTCATCCTGCAAATTTTTCGGTATGTGTGTAAACGACAAATACAGCGTTGTAGCCAACAATGACCATTAACCACCAATAAAAGCAATAAGCTCCTTGTTAAGAAATAAAGTGTCAGATCACTGTATCTATAGTCACCTCAGTTCAAGAGGTATCTCTTCCTCTTAATACTGGTTACTATAATACAATAAATAGGAACGAACATCTTTTGAAATACAGAAACTGACTGAAATGTATCATCAGACTTTTAAATTAAATAAAATTCAAAGACAAACACAGTTTGTTCAGTAAGCCACTTTAATAATAAAAAAAGCTATTTTATGTTTAGTTTTCTTGTGCAATATACCCTGCTGAAAAATTATAAAATAAATTATTATATTATATATTAATATTATAATTATTATTTTATTATAAATTATTTTTTTGTACTTTCTTTTATTTATTTATTTTTTTAAATTGTCTGACAAAATGGAAATACTGCCAATGGTAAAGCACAACACAAACAATGCAAAAGTGTGACACTTAAAGCCTCTGAAAAAAGCTTCCATTCTGCAGTTCAACTTTTGAAACGAAAAATACTTGCATGGTAAGTTTATGTATATATATATAGTCTTCAATGATACATTTTAGTAGTTAATATTTGTAGCGAACAAGCTAATATTGGTTTGGTAATGTGTATTTTGTATGTATTTTTAGGCCCTATGTTAGCAGTTTCGGCACCAGGACTCAGGACAATTCTGGCGCCGTATTCACTCCTGTGATTCACAAGAGTCTGCCAACCAGATCTTGGCCAAGTAATTTCTTACAGCTTGCCAGTTTTGGCCCGTTGTTGGCCACATCTATTTGGCTACCTGGGCCTGGTGTAACGAACCATCATGAACCTAACCGTGACTATAAAACCAAGGTATGCAGAAGGTCAGTCTTGTGTATGTTACACAGTGATCAGCATAATTGATATTCAAAATGATAAGTGAGTGCTGCTTTGTTAATGATTTGTAAACCTTTAGTCTTAGTTTCACTTTCCTTTTTGACTAGTTAAAAGATAAAATATTAGTTTCAGAATAGCTTTCTGTAGCTCAACCAGTAGAGCATTGGTGTTTACAACGCCATGGTCATGGGTTTGATTCCCAGGGAAAGCAAGAACTGATTCAATGTGATATCATTGTTCCTTGGGAAAGTGTTCCTTGGTCCTCCAGAAGCTCAATGATTGCATCTTCTCATTATGTGTAGGAATGACTTCCATCATTCCATCAGTTGGACCACTGGGACAAAATGGTAATGGTCCTTAAGCAGATGGTCCTGTAAGCTGCTAATGTACTTTTGGTAAAGCTAACTGGACACTGACCATATATAGACTTATTATCTTATATATAGAGTTCCTATATGATGTCATGTATACTCTCTCATTGGTTGACTCTGTGAAACTCCCATAGACTTTTACCTATCCTTGCCAAATTTGCCCATTGGCCTTGGTCCATCACGGCCTCCTAATCTCTCTAATGCTCCTAATTGGCTTCATTGCTCTGGCTCCTCTCATCAATAAGCTGGTGTGTGGTGAGCGCTCTGGCACAATATGGCTGCCGTCGCATCATCCAGGTGGATGCTGCACATTGGCGGTGGTTGAGGAGATTCCCCCCTACAATGTAAAGCACTTTGAGCTCTAGAAAAGCGCTATAAAAAAGTAACGTATTATTATTATTACCTATATGTACTCAGACAAGGAGCTAATAAAGTTGAGAATCTCTCTCCACCCTCTTTGGGGGTTTACGTTAATTGAAAGGACTGGAATGACTGGAATGCTTTTTCAGAAAGGCCACAGTGCTGTAACTGCCATGCCAGAAGAAAGATATGAAAGGTCCTCTGAATGTCCTGTTGCAAATTTATTTTACCTTTAATCACCTGAGTCAAGAAATGTAGTTACAGTTACAAAAACCCAATTTCCTGCTCTACTGAAAAAGAAAGTAAAATAAAATTCAGGACATGAGCAACAAGAATCTTTGCATGTAGTGTCATCCACGGATCTGTTTGAGCAGTAAGCAAAATGAAAAGTTCTGGGAATAGTAATCCATGCAGAATTACATCATCTCCAACAGTTTCCCAGGAGGAACTGACAAACAGTGAGCAGACTGGAGGGCTGGAAATTCTAAGGAAATAATATTAGCGTTGAGGCATGTCCATACGTTCCTTGCCCACACCCACTCACAATTTGGCATACACCTTCTAGGTGAGACAGCTCCAGATGACTCTTCAGGAGTTTTCTACGAAAGTTTGAGTCCAGTTCTGGAGGTTTGTCATGAAAGAGGACACAATCTCAAGCTATATAAGATGGATATTCAGGACCATTTGCAGAAGACATCAACCTCTGACAGAGTACCCAATTCAAACACGCCAACAGCAAAGACACCAAGAAGATACAAGTAAGACTTTATACAATGAAGGAGTAAAATGAATGAGTTACTATGGAGTTTTCTTGACATTTAATGGCAGTAAATGAGCTTTCTGTTGATGAATATGCAGTTAATGTGGTGTGTTTTGTTTTACAGTGCATTCTATAATTTATGCCTTCATAATGATGCTGTGTGTGAGGTGTGGCAACCTTGCATCACTCAGTAACCGTTCAGAAAACTGTTCAGAAACCTGCAGAAATATATGGAGCCAGATTAACACGATAAAAGACTTGAGCAAAATACCTGTAAGTAAATGTGCCATTAATATTATTCTATTTTTAGTTTGCTTTTTAATCTAATGATATTTCCATTTGTGCATTTAGGTCTCAACAATTCAAAGTACAAAAAGCTGTAGAGAGGTATGTTACTGGCTGATTTTTTACTTTTAACAGGTTCTTTTAGCTATCTGGTACAGTTTGGCTTACATTTATGCATCTGGCAGATGCTTTTATCCAAAGCGACTTACATTGCATTCAAGGAACTTGTTGAATCAGTTCTTGCTTTCCCTGGGATCGAACCCATGCTCTACTGATTGAGCTACAGGAAAACTCAGATTTTATTGAAATGTATCCACTGTTCTGCATCTGACAATATATTCATTTGCTCTTTTCTCAGTCGAAGTGTGAAGTTCTACAGAAGCTTCGTGATTACTCTAACTGCAAGGTGGAACTCCAAAAAAATGACTGGAAGAAAGATCTTGATGAAATCAAAACAGAAATTAGCGGCATAATTGACAATTTAAAGGTAATTAAAAGTGTTATAGGTGAATGCAGGACATATGAAATATATTACACAAATATTGATATTGTTGGAATGTGTCTTTGTATTTGTAGATGCTCAAGTGCTCAAAAGAGGAAAAACCGTGCAATTTATCAAATCCCTCGTGCCCCTCGGAAGTTGAACAACTCCCTTCATGGCCCAGAGCTAGTGCTTTTGAGAAGCAGGTCATTGAAGCGTTTACACAAATACAGCAACATGTATGTCCGTGTAAATCATCTTAAAAAAAAAGCTTACTGGGAATATCCTGCCACTTTTATATTTATTTATTTTATTTTTTAATTTATCATTTTATTTTTTTATATAAGATATGTGTTACACATTGTTTGTGCACTTGACCTTTGGTACAAATGGAAAATATGTATTTTTTTAATTGTGATATAATTTAAAAAATAAAACTACTTTTTAATATTTACAATAGCATTTATCCTGTCTGTTTCATCACATTTTTCTAAATGCAACAAAACACAAACACAGCTAATGGATTTTAAATCAAGAGTTTATTTTCCATTTCGTGAAGCAGTTTCCATTTCCTTGTTAATGGAACAGCGATTAAATGACAATTATTGTATCAACTGGATGAATAACAAAATACTACAAAAATGTATTTGTCAAGAAATAGGAAATAAATAGAATCTAAATGACAAATAGAAAAGAACGGGATTTTCGTTCTTGTATAAAGCTCCTTTTTGTGAAATGATTTTCAATGGAGAAAAAAAAGGAAACATTAAAATAAGATTCAAAATGATAAAGACATTAAATAAACAGGTCATGAACAGGAACATTTCCCTTTACCCCCAGAACTTGAACCTTAGTTTTTCCATCCTTAACAACAATTTATTCACAACCGATCCTAAAACTCAAAAAAAATTATTTTTGGGATCCGATCAATTACAGATGCTATTGCCAAACGTTTTAGCATCCGTCTGATAGGTGGAGTATGATAACTGGACACTTGATAATGATGTTTGGTCTTAAAAAGCAATAAATTGCCCCCAATGAATAGCAGTAGGTCAGACTCACAGGACACACGAGTCATATTAAAGGATGAAGGCAGACAAAACATTTCCTGCCATACAGGCACAGCAATAAAAATAAAGCAGTCACATTGAAAAAAATTAAATAAATCCCGAACGTCATCTTGAAAGTAATGATTCAACGCGAGTGTGAGAGTTACAAAAACCCAACCCACTAAAAAAGGAATGAAATGTGACAGTGAATTCTATGCGACTAGTATAACCAGTTTTGTATATTCTTGGTATAGCTGGCAAACCCAAATAAAAGGCAATAAAATAAAAAAAGGTAATGCAATGGACTGTGGGAATGAGGAAATTACAATGAACGGCATGCTAAAATAGGAGTGTTTAACATTGTAACTTAATATTTGCTGATAAAAATGTTGATTTTACCCCAAGCACAAGAGAAATAACATTAAACAAATAACTTATGGAACTCAATATTAAAAAAAAAAAAAAAAACGAACATTTTCTGGAATATTTACTTTATCAATTTCATTTGACTTAAAAACATCACCCCAAACATTTTAATGTATGTGGTTAAAATATAATTCAACATGAAAAATGAGTCTTAAAAATGAATTACGATGCTTTTGGGTGTTTTAGATGTTTCTGTTCCAATATCAGCAACAAAAGCTTCCAGTGTCTTTGATGGGTCAGTCAAATGGATAGTCCTGCTAAATTCATGCTAATGCTTGAGCCAATGTTGTTATGTCTCACCTGGTCGAGCTTATGCAAACATATGGCATTTCCGTTTGGTGTCGCTAGTAATACAAATATGACACAAGTAACCCTTAAAAAGCAACCAATTAAAAAAAACTAAAATTTCAAGCTAAAATTAATACATATGTATATAAATGTAATAAATAGTAAAGAAACTAAAACAGCAATGCAAAACCAGTGACACATGGGGAAGGCTGAAGTAGCTGGTCATTAGCACATCACTTGCCATTTTTTTAAGACTGAATACACTTTTTCTCCCTCTATCTGTCCCTTGCTTCTCCCAGCATTCATTTATCTGTGATTGTCCTAGTCCTGCTCTACCTCTTACAGAGCCCCTAAAGGGACATGATGTTTCGATGCTTTTGCGTTCCCTCGCAAAAGTTTTGCATCCCCTGGGGAGACGTCAGATCACTCTCAAAACTTTTGTCCTATTTATAAGCGAAGGCAAAGTTTCTCTGGGAGACGCAAGTATTTTGATGCACAGAATGCAAAAGCATTGACTTATATTTTCTTTCCTTCACCATGTCCCTTTAGTAGCTCCGTAACCGTTCACTCATGCTTCTCTGTTTTTCACATTGAGCGCAAAATTCGTTCTACATTAGATCCGTTAAATGCTTCTGATCATCAGCTGCTTTTCTGTCTGCCTCTCTCTCTGACTCAGACACACACACACTCACGTACGCACGTATGCACGCACGCACTCACACACACACACACATACTCCTTCCTTCTAATCCCAGAAGATATTGGTTATGTCAGAGTCCAGGCTGAAGATCCAGACCAGAAATGGGGCAGAAATAAACACAAATGACCAGGATACACCCCTGAATGCTTGCTGCAGTTTGCCAATAACACCCCTGGCTGCAGTTTCGTCCTCATCCAGCTGCAACTCATTGCCGGGCTCAATGTAGTTTCTGGCCAAGAACTTCAGGGCTTCATCCATCAAAATAACGGGCAGAGACATCTTCAGAACAGTCACCCACTGAGGCCAAGATAATGGCCGGATCTGAAATATGAACTACAGAGACAAACATTAACAGACACAGCTATAATTTACAGGAATAGTTCAGCTAAAACCTTTCTGTCATCATTTACTCATCCTATTGTCATTCCAAACTGTCTGACTGTGTTTTCCATGGAATACAATAGGCAACGTTTTAAAAGTGTGAGTCGCTGTTTTTCATGCTATTAAAAGCGAATTAACCCAAACAATAGCTTTTAGTGGACAGTTAACCAACCAGTATAATCAGAGTTGAACTTAACAAACCAGATCATTTTTATTTGTGAACCAATCATTCAGGTTTTTCAGA
This sequence comes from Rhodeus uyekii, assembly GCA_037043235.1. Taxonomy (NCBI): domain Eukaryota; kingdom Metazoa; phylum Chordata; class Actinopteri; order Cypriniformes; family Acheilognathidae; genus Rhodeus; species Rhodeus uyekii. The sequence goes on from JAWRVZ010000110.1 coordinate 560,127, forward strand.
ATTGAATCAATAAGATTTAACTCAAAGAATAAATTTTCTTCTCTCATGAATAACTCAGGGAGCGATAGGGTAGATGTCAAGATTTTTAATCACATCTTTATTTTATTTTTTTGTCTTCTACAAAGGTATATCACCCAGCTTCTGAGGTCTTACAGTCCACAAGCAATTATGATACTTTTGTGGAGCCTTTTTGTCATTACGAAGCTTTATAGAGAGACCAAGACCAAAGGAAGAAAGTCACACAGGTTGTTAGGACATTGTACAAAAGTTTAGGGTCAATAAGTTTTGCTTAGAGAATTTAATACTTTTAATCAGCAAATATGCATTTTATTGATCAAAAGTGGCAGTAAAGACATGTTACAAAAGATTTCAAAGTAATAAATTATATTTTAAATACATTAAAGCTTTTTTAATTGTACGAATAGCAATATTACTGTATCTATGATCAAATTAATGCAGCATTGCTAAGCATAATAGCCCTCTTTTTAAAACATTATAAAATTGTACCAAGCCCAAATTTTGAACGGCAGTATAAATGAAAGAAACTTTATTTTTCATTCTTAAAGATGGCATAATTTCCTTAGCATTGCATAATTCTATTGATAAAACCACAAATATTCCTGAGGGCATTATGATTTACTACATTAAATATCCATTAAATATTCCATCATATCCGTTATTTCTTCAGGAAGCCTTTCATCATCAGTGAAATGAGCAGAAAAATTCCTAGATTCATTAAGCAACCACTTGTATTGTGCCTTAGAGGCAGGCACGCACAAGCCCAACCAATCAAACTCATACATTCCTCTTTAATTATGCTCAGCTATTTTTATTGAGATATGTCTTGATACTTACAGGAAGAGGGTCCACATATAAGATGAGGAAGTGTAGGGCCATGGAGAGACAGATGGCTCCCACCAGCCAGGGGTTTGACCACGGGGGCATCTTAAGCAGAGACTGATTCTCTGACAAACTGAAACACACATACACAAAGACAATAAGAGAAGTCCATGCTCCCCATCTTAAAACCAAGCATATGTAGAATGATCTGCCTTTTCTGTTCAGAAAGACATATTACGTTAAAGTATAGATAATATTTATGACATTTAATGTATTTTACATTTGACACAACACAAAAACAACACATTTACACTAATTCTTCAGTACTGGGACACCCTTGTTAAAAAGAAGTGTGCTTGGTTGTATTGAAAGTGTACTTTTTGTGTACTTCAAATCTTAAGTGTGCTTAAAGAGAGTACACTTTAATGACAATATTTCAGTGCACTTTCTAAAAATGCACATTGTAAATGCCTAATTAAGCTTTACTTGAACACATTTTAATAATAAATGATTTTATAGTGTTTTACATTGATGTATTGACTAATACACTAAAGCACATGTAAAATAATTGATTTTAATTTCAACTTAAGTGTGTTAGTCATAGTTTAAGTTCGTCTTCATTCAAGTTCTCCTACGTGTTCATTCAGTTCATCATCGTCACATGTGTCCTGTCAATCACCTTTTTAATTAGCTCATTATTTCCCTTTTTGTAGTCATGTATTTATACCCTCAGTTCTCCCTTAAAAAACACTAACATTGTGAAATAACTATTTTCTAATAGAATATGTATTCAAATGTAATTTATTCCCGTGATGGCACATGAATCATGATCCATCAGAAATAATTTTAACTTGATGACTTTCTGCTCAAGAAACGTTTCTTATTGTTATCACTGTTCATTTTATTTATATTACAATTTATTGTAGTAATATAAAAAAAATATTACTGTCACGTTTAACCCGCGTACGATCATAGCAGTGTGATCAGTCTTGCCTGGTCCCTTGAGTGATTAGACCGTTCTATGCGTAATATGAACAACTGCTAAATTTGTTCCAAATGTGTTATTGCGTGTTGGTTGGTGCTGATCCAGAGACGGACGCGCTCAATGTTTCTCCGTTTTATTCAAGTGTTTTAATAATATAAGATACACATTGCATAGGTAACTATAAGGTTCACTCTATTCTTCTCCCACTTCACTGACCCCTTACTGTATTATGTTTCGAGAGAAGTGTATGAATTTATATGTTGTAAATCCAACGGATCAGATTCTCTGAATTGCAGCGCAAGATCAACTGGTCATTATTAACATGGTCATTATTGAGGTTTTTAAACGACAAAACACATTCGCTTCCACATATTTGAGACTCGGAATATCAGGTAGAGAATGACATATATTCACAAACTTGTTGGCTTTTGAATAAAAAAGGAAAATATAAAGCGAAAGCGATACATCTGTCATACATCAGTTTTGTGGCTGCGATGTGTCACGTGACAAGCATCACACATTGCCATGGAAATAATAAAGGGAAATGTTTTAAAATAACGGTCGCCTAAAAGAAACTCACACTGGAGGGGTCAAAATGTGTCAAAATGTTTATGAAATAAAAAAATAAAATGTTATGGTATATTTGCAATAGAATATTTTTGCAAAATAGAGTTTTTTCTCAAGAATGAGTATGTCAGATTTATCCTAAACAAAAGAGCACATCTTTTCTGTCTCTTCATTCCTCCAATAAAATCGTGTTGGAATAATGAAATGGATGCGAGGTATATTTCCAGCCCATACTTTGGACTAAAGCTTTGACACGAATATACAGTCGAAACTTCACACGTGCTATTCTCTCCAAAAAAACATCCAGTAGTGGTTTTATGTCATGACAGCATTTATTAAAAATCACATACCTGTTGAGGGCATTGCACATCTCTATAGTGACCAGCACAGACAGGGCCATAGTCATAGGGTATGGAGACTCGAACACTGAGCACTGGACTCCTGCAAACTCAGCATGACCTTCACTGCACTGCAGGTAGTGAGACTAGAAAAAACAACATAGAGAAGATGTATTTACAGACCTGGCTTGGTCAAAAAAGTCTTCAGAACTCCTTTTCAAAGAGGCACTGAGAGAAACTGCAGTGTGTGATTGAGTTTTAAGGATTTAATTTTTTGTTACCAGTTGGTAGTAGGTGAGTTTTGGGCCATCATGAGCTGCCATGAACCACCAGGCAGCAGCTCCAACTGTTGCTGCCCCTACATAACCTGCAAAACAAAGAGAGATAAAATGCAATTCATTGGCTCTTTAACTGTAAATCATGGTTACATTTTACATGCATTTGGCAGACGCTTTTATTCAAAGCGACTTACATTGCATTCAAGATACACATTGACATTTTAATTCTTGCTTTGCCTGGGATCATCTAAAAGAGAGTGCGTGAAAGTTTGTACATAGATTGGTGCAATTAAGCCGATACTAGGTTGACGATATTGATTAAACGATTTAAATCAATCTTCATATATATGAACCGTTATATATTCTTAAATTCCAAGATCAATATTTTGGTCTATGCTGTTTTCTGTTATGTAAACAAATCTTCACTATTACTTGTAGCTTACCTCCCATCAAGTAAGTCTTTTTTTATCATAAAATTCAAGCAATAAATACTGTGTTGACGCTCTTTAATGTGGCGTGACAGATTGCTGTAGTTGCCTCATTTGTCATGACTCATCTATCTCTAAATCTGTCATGAAAACAAGTTGACAGTCAGCATTAAATGTCTATATATTTCAACAACGAATTGGAGAACATTAATAAATAATTCAAAAGTTTATATAAAAACTGATTTGTGTTTTTAAAAATCTTTTAATTTTAATGTTGATTATGTCTAAAACATAAATAGCAATTAACTTTATATATTATTATTGCAGTTCATCAACTGCAATTCATTCACTAAAGAGGGACAGAGTTTTGAACAAAACATTAAAAATCTAATCCCTGCTACACACCTCACACAAAGCTGCATGTTAGACATGAGGACAAAATGCACTGCTTGTGTGGCATAACTGTTAAGAGCATGTTCATCTCCGTAACATGGAATGTCACAAAAAGAAACTGTATATATATCTGATCTATCCAGATCAATCCTCAATTTTAATAACATTAATTTATATACAGCAACAAAAACAAGTAGTGTCATGTGTAAATGACTCACAGCCAATGATGAGGTATCTGCAGAAGAGCCAACCAGAAATGAGTGGTTCTTTAGGGGAGCGTGGAGGACGGGACATGATGTCCAGGTCAGGGGGGTTGAAGCCAAGAGCAGTTGCTGGGAAGCCATCAGTCACCAGATTGACCCACAGCAACTGAACTGGGATTAGAGCCTCAGGCATTCCCAAAGCAGCTGTGAGGAAAATACTGAGAGACAGAGAGAAATATACAATGTTTAAGGTACAGTCACAGGGTTTGTATTCATGGTACGCAGTAGAAGAAAAAAACTTTACAGTTAGTTTGTCAAGATTTGTTTACAGTTATAGCCATATTAATTAAAACTCTGTCACACTGTAAACTGAATTATTAAGTTTAGTTATTTAGTATAAATGTTATACTTACTCTCTAAATTAAACTGAACAGTTTTATTATTTTATCAGCTCTTTGAATCAATGGTGGTTTGTTGAAACCAGCTAAATGACAGTTCCACCTACTGTCCAGAACAGGTACTGTTCAACAGAAAGCTACATAAATATTGTTCACACAAAATGTGTTTTTCCATTCCAGTGCTGCTTTTAAATTGATTATTCGAAATAAACATGCACTAGACACACATCTTTGTGCTACATTTGTGCTGCATCTTACTGCTTTTTCAATGCATTGTGCTTTTGCGTTGAGTGTTGAGAAATGGCGCGTCCAGTGTAAACGGCACAGTTCATTCAGTGTAAACACCCAACCTAAATGTTAATCTACCATACAGTAGCAAAAAGTCACAGGTGCTGCAATTATACAACTCTTGGCCACCTTCCAGCTTATGAGGACTCGCGGTTAGGAGACCTAGATGAGGTTGGGGGTGAACTGTCTTTTCAGTACCATAAGAAGAAGAAAATAGTTTCAGGAGGCCCCTTAGCAGTAACAGTATTCCAAAAAACTCCTCCCCCGTTGCTCTCAGGAGCTGGTGAGCAGGGGCAGCCTCAAATATTCTAAAAGCCAGTTCCTCCCACCATGCCTTAAGTGTTAGGCTCATTGACGAAGGCTGCAGGGAAGAGGTACGGAAGCTGATGGTCCCAGGCCTCTGAGGACAGTCCCCTCCAGGGGACATTTTTAACACCTCATTATAAGGTTCTAGTTTCTGCTTCTTTCCCAACCCTCCCACCTCGTGTGCTTTGGGGCGCCGTGGTCTTGATTGAGCCCATATCTCAGTGTCCGCCCGAAAAATGTAGTGGCGCTGGGATGCTCGCCCCTCTTAGGAAGGTCTCAGAGCAATCAGTTTGGTTGTTCTCTACCAGTTCACCACTTCAGGGTACCAAATTGGTCGCGTGAGTGATACTAGAGACATAGAAAGGCTGGTTCTCTTAGACTCCGGGAGGAAGTAGTAAACACCTCAGCACACATGCCCATTCCCCTCGGTGCTTTCAGGAGGCCGTTCTGCTAACCTTGTCACCTCGTGTGCTTCAGGGCATAGCTGGGATGTTCGCCCCCTCTCAGGAGGGTTCAAGAGTGACCAGTTCAACTGTTCCCTGCTGGTTGACCCGAAAAACCAGGGTCAAAGGCTAGTCTGGAGAACTTTGTCCCCGTTGTAGAATTTCTGGCAGAACTTGCACAATATTCAGTGGAGTCCTAGATGGAAACTAAGCTCAAGGCCTGTGGAGTGGACACCAACCTGGCACATCTCTGACTAGAGATGATGACTCTCTTTCTGGTTCACAGAATTTTGTTTCCAGGCCTCAGGGGCCACCAGGTGCTTGTCCAAAAACACATCGGTGGTCAACTATATAAATTCTATGGGTGGGTTGGGTTTGCGTTCACTTTGCAAACTGCCGCAGTCCTGTGGTCACAGGGAAGCTTCTCTCCTCGATGGCTCTGCTTGGGAGATTCTGATCAGGAGGGACCTATTGTCCCAGGTGGGGGACTTGACACTTCACCCAGATCTGTGGAAGCTGTGGGTTTGGCCTCTGAGGGGCCTCAACTGAGGTTGTTGAAACTTGTGTTCTCCACTTCAGAGCTCCTTCCACAAGGAAATTATACGCATCTTACTGGAATGGAATCTTTTCAATTCTTGGTGCAGTACTCATCAAGCTGGACCCAGTTAACTGCCCTTTTGGTACAGTGCTGGAGTTCCTGCAATAGCGATCTACTGCAGGTTTATCCCCGTCTACTTGAAAGGTTTATGTGGTGGCCATTCGGGTGGAATGTCTTGGGTGAAAGACATGACTTGGGTGAATGGGTGAAAGACCTATTTGTTACATGTTTCCTCTGTGGTACTTGGAGGCTGAGGCCTGTGGTAAGCGCAAGGATACCGGCCTGAGACCTATCCCTGGTTGCCTGTGAGCCTACCTAAGAGTTTTCAGCCAATTTTGACTCACAAAGTGCACTGTTAGTTGCTCCTTCGTGCTTGGAATTTATACCTGGCACATTTGTAAGGTTCTATGACCTAGACTTGGACTCTACACCGTGGGTACAGGTTATTAATGTACAGTGTACAGGTATTTATTAATGATGGTCACTTTTCATTATGGTGACATGGGTATTGGTGTTCCTGCAACGTCTTTGACACAGCCAAATCTCAAACTTGGTTACGTATGTAACCTTGGTTCTCTGGATACGGAAAGAGACGCTGCATCACTCTGCCATATCTCCTGCGTGCCTGTCAGCAATTATTTCAGCCTCTTAGAAGCTGCCGCTGTTTTATTATAGTTTCCTGGTTCATGACATCACCCTGTCCTATAACATCATTGATTCGATTTCACATTTGCTTCATGAAGCAATCACGCAGAAGCATTACCACAGCGTCTTTGATGCAGTGTGATGTTCTTTCTTCAGGGAACCAAGGTTACATCTAAATTTCAAATACATCTACGATTTCATTTAAAAACCTCTGGATGTTTGGCAACATTATAAAGTTGCAAAGGATTTAAAATTTATTTTAACCACTAAGTGAAGAAGTAAAAAAAACTGTGAATATATCTGGGCATAAAGAGTAAAAGTGAGTCTGTATTTCTGTCTGTACTTACCAGACTACTTCTCCGATGTTAGAAGAAATTAGGTAACGAATGAACTGTTTCATGTTGTTGTAAATGGCTCGGCCCTCCTCCACTGCGGCCACAATGGTTGAAAAGTTATCGTCTGCCAAGATCATCTCTGAAGCAGATTTAGCTACAGCTGTGCCTGAGCCCATAGCAATTCCAATCTCAGCCTTCTTTAAAGCAGGAGCATCATTCACACCATCACCCGTCTGGACAGAAAAAACAAGTGAGATGGTTCATTAAGTTGAGTTTTTTGGGACTTTTGCACTCAAATGTAACAAAACAAAAATGTACCATGGCTGTGATATCGCTTAAGCTTTGCAAATATTCTACGATGCGACTCTTGTGCGTTGGCTCGACGCGAGCAAAACAGCGGGCTGTGCGGCAGGCCTCACGCTGCAGGTGGGTAGGCAGCTCGTCAAACTCACGTCCTGTGAGGCCACTGCCATACGGCCCACTTTCAGCCTCCTCTTCCTCCTGCTCGGTGATGATGCCCACTCGACGGCAAATAGACAAGGCAGTGGCCTTATTGTCGCCTACAAAAATCAAATCAAGGAAGAAAACCTCAAATTGACTTCCTTTATATGCATTTTGGTTTTTGTTTAAGTACAGTTAGATAATAAACAGTCTTGTATTTGACCTTATATTTGTCACTGTGTTTGTGCTTTTATGAAACGATTCCATATGAATTGAGCAGCTTAATCCAAGTCCTTTGAAGAGATACGATCATTTTAAATGATGAACAGATTTAATGTAGGCTTTTATTTACATCTAAACAATGATCAACACACACATACATGGAACACATCACGTGCATCATACATAAGAAAGAACGAGCTTCTGTGTTTACCATATGTGATGCGCTCTATGTATGTTTTTTAATAAAAGCCAAAATTGTATCTATTCATCATATAAAGTAATTATATCTCTTCACAAGACTCAAAAGGATTAAAGAACTTGATTCATTTGGATTCATTACAAAATCTTCTGAGGACCTTCAAATGAAGGGAAAGAATCCTCTCAAGGTTTCTTAATAAAATTATCTTAATTTGTGTTTCGAAGATTAACCAAAGCCTTGTGTGTTTAGAACAACGTATGCGTGTAACCCACCTGTAATCATAATGACCCGTATGCCAGCCTGTCTGCACATACGCACTGCACTCAGCACTTCCTTCCTGGGTGGATCTAACATTCCCACACAGCCCACGAACGTCAAGTCCGACTGAGAGTAGCACAAAGAAAAGTGTTAGTATAGCACTAAAATATGCGTTTTAAAATGTTTTTATGTCAATTAAAGGGGACCTATTATGCCCCCTTTTTTAAAGTCTCAGGTGTCCCCAGAATGTGTCTGTTAGGTTTCAGCTCAGAATAAACAGATCATTTATTATACCATGTTGTAAATGGCAATTTTTGAATGGAAGGAAAAACATGCTGTTTTCGTGCGTGTGTCTTTAAATGCAAATGAGCTGCTGCTCCCCACCCCGCTTTCCAGAAGAGGGTGGAGCATTTACAGCTTCACCTCTCAGCTCTGCCATGCCCCCATTCGGTGGGTCCAATACTGCATCATCATAATTACTTTTTTAAATCGACAAGTTGTGGGGGAAAAAAAAATAGACAAATATGTTATCTTTTGAAAGCTTAAAAAGATGCCATATTTGTCTAGTTGGTCTCCAGCATCATGAAAGGTTATTATCTGCATGCGTTTTAAAGCCATATCAGCCTAAACTTCTAATATATGGTTTTCCAAAGCACACGCACTGGATGTTAGATGTTGTGTCCTGTGAGTCTTATTTAAAAGTGAATTTTGCATAATAATTTATCTTTAATTAGGAATTCACACACCTATTCCGTTGATTTCAAATAAGTTATCTCCACTAACTTACTCACCTCATAGTCAATGAAGCCTGCAAAGTTCTCTAAGTTCAAGGTTCGAGGGTCAGGGGGCGAATCCCTGGTTGCCATGGCGAGGCAACGTAGTGTATCACGTCCCGAGCCCCACTCTCTTACTGTGGTTAAGAGCTGCTCTCTTAGCTCAGAGCTTAGTGGCACCCGTGCACCACCTCCTACCCGTATCCAACGGCAACGCTCCAGTACACTCTCTGGTGCCCCCTGTGGGGTCAGGATCAAGAGAAAACATGCATGTAGATTTCTAAATAATTGGACAGTGAGGATACATTTCAAGAATCGAGAAGCAATTACTATACACAAGGGACTACGGGAAAGGAATATGTTCTTTTCAAATATATATTCATCAAATCATCCTGAAAAAAAAAATATATATATTGGTTTCCACAAAAAACGACACAACTGTTTTCAACATTGTTAATAACAGTATATAATATATATAATTGGTTTTATATTTAATATACAGTGGTGTGAAAAAGAGTTTGCACCCTTCCTGATTTCTTATTTTTTTGCATGTTTGTCATACTTAAATGTTTCAGATCATCAAACAAATTTAACATAACACAAGTAAACACAAAATGCATTTTTTTAATGAAGAGTTATTATTAAGGGAAAACAAAATCCAAACCTACAGTGTCTTGTGAGGAAAAGTGTTTTCCCCCTAAACCTAATAACTGGTTGGGCCAGCCTTAGCAGCAACAACTGCAATCAAGCGCTTGCGATAACGTGCAATGAGCTTTTTACAGCGCTGTAGAGGAATTTTGAGTGTGTGTGTGTCTGTGTATATGTGTATTTATGACGTCCAAGTAAAGTGGAAATGGAATAAAAAAAAAAAAAAATTTTTTCTAAAAGAATCCAGTGACTCCAAAGGAAAATGGAAGAAGAAGATTGAAAGCCAGACCTTGACAAACATCTTTGCACCTGAAGCAGAGCGAGTGAGTTTGTTTGGAGAGCAGAACACAGACATGGATTTCCTGTCTCGAGAAAACTCCAGAGTCAGCTCTTTCCTCATTAATTGCTTTATGACCTGAGAGAGAGAGAAACATAAAGTAAACATTTTAGATGGTTTCTTTAACTCACTACCCTTAGTGACAGTAATCTTTATCATTTAGGAATAAGATTATGTGGGTGTCTTAATCGAGAATCTTTTTACAATCTTTTAACGATTATTTGTACAGCTAAACAATGTGTATATACCGTATACATAAATAATGTTTATAATAGTAATATTTAACTTTATATATGTATATAAAATTAAGTATTACTATTTATTCAAATATTACTATAAAAGCACTCACTGAACAGCAGGCAGTGGCTCTTTCAGCAGGTGCGAGGCCCTTCAGGTCTGTATCGAACACATTCATCTTCTCCACCAAACAACAGAGTGCCGTCTCAGTCGCTTCTCCCACTTTCTCATACACACCTTTACTCTGTGTTTTTCAGTAAGATCGAAGAAGTACAGAAAAAATGAACTCTCTACAGTTTCATGATAGCATAAAAAGAGTAAGTGCATGTACGTATACGCATTTGTACCTCATTGTAATCCAGCGAAGAGTCGTTACACAGGGCACAGATAGACGCCATTTCCACCAGCCCTTCATACTGACTGCAGCGTACTGGTAAACCATCCTTATACCTGAAACAGAGAGAAGAATGTGATAGAAATTGGAGGAGGACTGCATAAATTAAGAAGAAAATAGAGAAAATAATGGGTAAAGTGAGAGAAAGAGATGCAAGCCTTGTGAAAGACATCAAAAGCACCTATAGGTTATTTCAGAAAAGATGTTAGTGTTAGTGTATGTGCATGTGAGTGTAGTTAGATTTGAAATAAACTCACACTTCTCCTTCAGGGGCGTAAGTAGATCCAGTTATTGTAAACTCGTTCAGTAAACACCTCTCACCTGCGACGGTGTCCACAATAGACATCTGCACGCAGACACAGCCATGCATGACCACACAAACATACAATTAGTATGTTTTATCAGTGGTTTGCAAACATCATTCCATGTTATTATTCTCTAACCACCGTAAAATATTAAAATGCCACAATGCATCTGTTAGAATCAGAGTGGACGCAAGTCTTTCTCACCCTGCAGACAGACATCTGGTTGGTGGTAAGAGTGCCCGTTTTGTCAGAGCAGATGACGGAGGTACAGCCAAGTGTCTCTACAGACGGGAGGGATCGAACTATAGCATTTTTGCGGGCCATGCGGCGTGTGCCGAGCGCCAAACACGTGGTGATGACGGCGGGAAGACCTTTGAGAGAGAACAAAAGACATCAGCAAAGTTATGAGAAAAGAGGAGTGGAGAATGGGGGGTGGGGGTGTACTATTATATAATGAGATTTTAAACAATATTTCTATAAATCCTCTCTTAGTTTTTAAATATTTGTATATTTTTTAAACTGGAAAAACTGAAACAAGAGATGGTTAATCAGAAATTGCAGTTTTCTAGATTATTTAAGCATAAAATAATCAATTTTTGTATATGCTGTATCTGTATACATTTATGTTTTGTGATAACAAAAATGTTTCGTATCTATTGCTTAGATGACAGCAGCACCCAAGCTATAAATTTGAGTAAAACCTGATGATCATATTCTCCACAATGATTTAAGATTGACCCAAAATACATATGACCTTCACTACAAAAGTTCATTATGCTTTAATAAAAAAATTCTGTTCATTTCAAGGTTCAACTTTGAATCCCAGATTTTCAATGTGCTCTCTCTCGCATTTCACAGAGCAAAGGAGATTTTAATAATTTGGCAACAGTAGACAGAATGAAACAGGTTAAGTTTTGCACACCCTCAGGGATGGCGGCTACAGCCAGAGCCACAGCGATCTTAAAGTAGTACACAGCTCCACGCAGCCAGCTGCCTCCGTGCACTGGGTCACTGAAGTGACCGATGTTAATGCCCCACACCGCCACGCAGATCACTGTGATCACCTTCAGACAGAGAGAGACAGAAAGAAAGAATGACTCATGCAAAACAGCTACTTCAGACTCAACCTCTGAAACTCGATAATGCTGCCAAGTTCTGTTACAGAGTGAATGCTAACTGTTATGTAGCAGATAAGAGGCTCTGACAATAAAATGCTGCTGTACAAAACACAAATGAAGCAGCTTTCATTTTCTTAAAATTTCCCTAAATGTATTTTTATGTTAATTTATTACATAGGTTTTTTGTAGTGGAATATTAGACATTAGATTAGATTACATTACCTTTTATTGACATTGGGCAAAGTACAAGTACACAGACAATAAAATACAGTTACATATTTTTATTATAATAGTGTAAGAGCAAATGGTATGAGGTATAGATGGCAAGAGATCAGTTCAATGCAAATTACTAAGAATAATAATAGAGATGATGCAACGTAAAGTGATAACGAGGTATATATGGCGTACACATAACACTGTGTATAAATGGAAAAGGTGCAGTGAGTTCATGAATATTAAAAATGAATAAAAAGGAATGAAACTGGGGTGAAAACACAGTACAGTAATACCTTGAGATACGAGCATAATCCGTTCCAGGACTGAGCTTGTATTTTGAATTGCTCATATCTCAAAAAAAAAATTCCCATAAGAAATAACAGAAAAAAATTATAATGCACAATAATGTATTCCTCAGAACCTCATATTTATTATTATTGAACACACATAACTCTTGCTGCTCCCAGCTTAATACTCTCGTCGTCCCCCGTAACCCCCGCTTTAATACCAAGGTGGCCCTCTAGAGGAGATCATATGCAATTACCCCATAAATGTATATAACATACCACACAGGAAGGCTCGCGGGAGATGCATAAGGAAGTGCTTGAACACCTAGCGTTGGCGTCTGTAAGCGTGCTCGTATCTCAAATCTTTACTCGTATTTCAAAGCAAAAAATTAGCTTGAAGGCTAGCTCGTATCTCGGAATACTCGTATGTCGTGACGCTCGTATCTCAAGGTATTACTGTATTGCATTAAACAATCAATTGTTAAAATAGTGGCATATTTCGTAAATTAATATAATTACTTTGTACAATCATGTCAAGCACATAGCTCTACTGCACATTTTGAAAATGTAGTATAGTTACTCACCAAACAAATAAATTGAAGTTCAAATAGAGTTTTACTCAAATACTCTATCAAGAGAGCACACAAAAAAAAGTGTCCTACCTTAGAAAGTTGCTCTCCAAACTGGTCAAGTTTCTGCTGCAGAGGGGTTCTCTCTGGATCGGTGGCTGCCATCTCATCTCTGATCTTCCCAATCTCTGTGTGTACACCTGTCGCCACTACAACACCTATCGCTCGCCCTGCCGCGATATTCGTCCCCTACATAAACACATTTAGATGATTATATTTCCAGTATGACGTATGATCACCTACAATTGTTATAGTTACTAGCTTAGTATTTTAACAAGGCCCCAAAATAAACACTCCTCAAGTGCCAAATTTCCTTTGGCAAATGAACAAAACATAGTTATTGGCCAGCTAAAAAGGAATCGCAATGGAAGGATTGTAAATCAAACGAGTACAAATGGTCCTCTGAAGACAATTATCTTTTTAACTCAACTGGAAACATATGGTCATAACTGGCACTTACATTTATGCATTTGGCAGACACTTTTATCCAAAGCGACTTACATTGCATTTGATACATACTGACATTTTAATCAGTTCTTGTTTTCGCTGGGAATCGAACCCATGACCTTGGTATTGCAAAAACTACACTCTACTGTTTGAGCTACAGGAAAGGCAATTTTGTAGCAGATGGCGTTTCACATGCCATATATGCACAACATATATACACAACGGCATCAGCTGCTTAAAGCATATATCCAAGAAACTTTTTAATTATTTTTCATTGTTTTAGGAACAAACAAAATATAGTTCATAGTGGGCTGGTACTTTTTTAACATACCCACCAACGGCAGCTCGGTCAAAAAGGTAATTTTAGATCACTGTTTATGTTCCAGTCCTTACATGGCCAGACATCCATTAGACCAGGAGTTCTCAACTCCGGTCTTCGAGGTCCACTTTCCTGCACATTTTAGCTCCAACCTTGATCAAACTGTCCTGCATGTAGGTTTCTAGTAATCCTGAAGACTAAACTCTGTTATAAAGTGGACCTCGAGGGAGAAAAAAAGCATAACAGGCTTTAGTGAACGTGTGTGTGGAGTCTTTGAGGCTGGAGCTCTCTGGTCATTATCCATCTGAGAGCTCAAAGCCTGTATGATGTGATGACTCAGTCCATGTGGGAGCAGACAATATGAGTGATGTTTTATTCAACACACAGGCTCGCCACTGCCAGACATAATCCACTACACAAACTATAATACACATTCACATCTTGCACCGTTTTATCCAATGCCTAATCATGTCAGGTGAACATGTCATAAAGAACAGCGATGGGTTGACCAATGACAAACATTATCACTCCAGATAATCTTACAGAAAAGAGCATGTTTTTCTTATCCTGGTTGACGGCACGGGGGTCAGGCACTGGGTCTGTGTGCTTTATGACGGATACAGACTCCCCTGTCAGGATGGACTGGTCCACTCTCAGAGTAGTAGAGCGTATGGAGGTCAGTCGGATATCTGCTGGGACTTTATCACCAACTGGAGAAAAAGAAGTGCAAAAAAGAGGTAATCACGTCATTTTTGTCCAAGATGCAATGAGATAAGCACAATTTAAGCAGTAAAAGCATAGAAGATGTGCATATTTTACAGAGAACCAATGTGAAATCAATGCTTAGAAAAACACAATATGATGAATTAAAACATATTTAGTTATGTTTAGCAACAGACAGATCTTGAGAAATGCTTTTTTTTTAAATCTTAATCCTCTTTCCTTGATATACATTTCCCCTTTTCTTGCTTTTTTTGGTGTTTATGACGGTTATGTCTGTTTTGAGAAAAATGTTCTAATAATACTTAAGGTAACAAATATACGGTATCAATATTTAATTATTTTATTAGACTGCATCAAAATATATTTGGAATATTTACCTATTATGTAGTGGCCTTTGTTTTGTGCATTACACACAAAACGTCTGTACAAAAGTATTTCTACAACATTCAAACACATTGTCTCCTATTTAGGAAAGCTGATATTGCCATTTTTCTATAACTAAATGCTGGGAATTCAAAATCAAATGTATTATTTAATAGCTTTAAATAACTACTGTGGTTTTGCTACAATGGGGCACTGAGGTTTAAACTGCACTACTGCTGATTAGCGCCTCATATTTTACAATCTATCTTTAGAAACCAATGTCAGTCAAGATACAGATCGACACACAAAAGGACCTCAACCTTATTTTTAATCATTAGCTTTGGGATTCTTAGAATAGAACTTTGAGTGGCAGGCCAAGAAAATTCTGAGACTGGGTCTTAACCCTTTCTGTCAAATCTGATAGTAAAGATCCCAAAAAACAGAAATGGCTTCAAATAAAAATACACAGTGGAATCTAAAGTCTGAAACCCCTAGTGAAAATGCTCCTATATTTTCCCCAGTTCATAATATACTATCAGCATAATCTTTTGAATGAAAGAGTGAACCGAAAGGAGTTCACATTGTCGACTTCAAAAATGTGCTTGACCGTTGATATCATTTTATTTATTTTAAACTGTTTAAAATCCCTGCGACCGAGGAAAAGCCCTTTGGAGAATGGATAGATGGATGCTTTTGAATCCCAGATTTAAAAAGGGGTCTGGGACTTTTGGCTGTCCCTGTGTATGTACATTTATTTAAATAACTAATAGATTTACTTTGAAGTGACCAAATCATAATTACAAATGCAGCTGCAAGCGAGAGCCAAATTAGGTTGATTGCCAATTTGCAGCAAGCATCAGCTATGAATGGGGTCAGACAAGTAGGACTTTGATCATGTGAGTTTTCAAAGCAACAGACACATCCCAAATGCAGGTGCATCAGTTAAACACAACACAATTTAATGTGTCCAGGGAAATAGGCTGCAAAGACAACATTCACATATACAGCTGTGAAAACGTCACTGATAGAAACGAACAGTGACAGCTCACCGCACAACTGGCCTAAAGCCCAAACACAATTTTAGAAATGTAAACAGTATGTAATAAACAAACAAATTGTATTAATTCACAAGGGACGTGTGGTGGCAAAATCTTTTATCAATTCTGAATAAGAGACAAATATACCAATTGTCTTTGTAAAGGTTTATTTTCATGCAAGAAAAGGTCAGCAGTCATACAGACATCCAGAGTTGCCATGCAGAATGTGACTAAAAAGGGGAGGCTATAACATGCTATAATAAATTGAACCCCTTATTAATTAAGGGGTAAAGTTGGAGGAAACCCAAATTTACCACATTTACTTGTCAAATTTGAAACATGATGGGGACATTTGCGCAGCAATCTCACAGGAGTCATTGCTTGAGATAATAACTCTGCATGCCAAAAAATATATTTGACAATACTTTGCTTAACTGTGGGAACAGACTGCTATTTTCTTTTTTTCTATCCTTCCTGCAGACTGTTCAAGGCAGTTTTGACTGGCTTATACAAACAATCAGAACATAGCCATCTCTATTCAGCAATGTCCTAAAATTATCTCCAGTCATATCCTTTGAGAGTGGGCCTCTTTTTTTTAACCTTTTTCTTTCTGGAAACACTGCCAACGTTTTATTTTTGACAACTCAAGCCTAATTAGTTGCACACAAATTATAAAATGCATCTGGGACATAAATTAGGCATATCAGTGTACAGATGTGCAATCTACAGAAACCTCTTATTAAATGCATTTTATTACGGCACAAAAGAGAAATGTAGAAATCTAATTGTCATTCTTACCAGCCACCTCCACAATGTCTCCAGGCACAATGTCCCTGGCTCTGACCCTCTGTACACTCTTCCTGTCCTGTCTGTACACCTTGCCCATCTCTGGCTCATACTGTTTTAGGGCTTCGATGGCATTTTCTGCATTACGCTCCTACAGCGCGGAGAAAGATACACACAGTGAGATGTAATTTCTAGTACAACAGAAAGGCATTACTGACTTATCCACACGCTTTAAGTTATTTCATTTATATTAACAATTTTAAAACGTATTTCACATGCTATACCTGCCACACTCCTACAATGGCATTGGCAATAAGAATGAGGAGGATGACAAATGGCTCTACGAAGGCTGTGATGGTTCCTTCCCCTTCCTCAAACCAGGCCAGAGTCTAAAAGAGAAAGAATATGGGGCAAAATATGGTCAGAGCAAACGCTTGTCGAAGCTTTGGTAACGATATAATGTAACTGTTTACAATTTCCCACTCATTAATAACGGTGTACAAGCGTCCACCAGATTCACAAAAGCTGCACAGACACATTCTAAATGAAGCTTTGCATTAGTTATAAATTTTATCTTAAATTTAGGGCAAACATGTTTAGGAATCAGAACAGTTTGTATGCTGAACAGTAGAACAGTTTGTATGCTGATTTTAAGCAAAAATATGGGTCACACTTTATATTAGGTGTCTTAAACTAGTACATAATTACATAAAAGAAAATAACTGTAAGGTAAAATGTTCTTATTTTGTTCATGTTGAATTGCAAAGCACTTTTGCTCCTGATGTGGGTAGGTTTAGGGGTCGGGTTACGAGGTAAGGGAAGGGTTAACAGTGTACTTATAGATGTAATTACAGAAATTAACTACAGCTGTAAGTACATCTAGTTTTATATATATATATATATATATATATATATATATTATGTAAAAATATGCATGTACACAATTACTTCATTTAAATGCTAGTACATAGTAATAACACCTAATATATAATGTATAAGCACAGATATTGGGTGCAAACCAATTTTTTCTATCTAAATGATTGTGCAAGAATTTAAAAACGGCGGATCATACAGACACAAAAAACTTTATTGGAAAGGTATATACTGGAAAAAATATATATTCTTAAAAACAAGGATAGCAAATATTTAATGAAATATATTTGAAACATTAATTCTGTTTGTAAAAATGTCAAGAATTTGAATGAATGTGTAAAGAAGATCTAGTACAGTATGTTTAAAATCAAATGGGCAATATTTGTGAGTTTCTTGGAAGGTTCATTCAATTTTAAATACTTGATTTATTAGATAAATTATATATATATTATTTGGAAGCCTAAATGTTTAATGTTCAAATAATATATGTGTGTGAATGTAAGTAATATTAATGTACATTCTTTATGATAAAGAGAATTTATACATATTGGTACACATACTGTATACATATATTGTATATATTTTGTACATGTTGTTAAATGCTTTTTTAACAGAATAGCTATTTGTGGATGAATTTACATTTACATTTATGCAATTGGCAGATGCTTTTATCCAAAGCGACTTACATTGCATTCAAGGAACACATTGAATCAAATTCTTGTTTTCCCTGGGATTGAACCCATGACCTTGGTGTTGTAAGCACCAATGCTCTACTGATTGAGTGTGTGAAAAGTGTGTGTTATTGTCCTGTTCCAGCACTACTCTTGATTACAGTATAAGAGTATCGATCTTTGATTTAAACTCACAAAGGAAATACAGGCCGCAAGAAGGAGAATCCGAACTAGCAGATCTTCAAACTGCTCCAGAACGAGTTCCCATAGTGACTTCCCTGCAAACACACGCATAAACAAAGATTACACAGCCTTACAGCAGTCACCAAGTTTCAAGATTACTTTCCATTAAGTGACATAACTCTCAGAAAATGTGGAACATGTAAACAACTGAAAACATTTACAAACACATCTCTAGGAAACATTAAAATCAAGCTCTATTCATCTACAAAGAGAGTGCAAATCTCATCCAACCTCCTCAAGGGAAGCCAGTAATAACTCTAATTAACTCCACAACCAGCATCTCCCATGCAACAAAGAATATGATGAAAGATCTGCTACTAAATTGCACAGACCCTAGGGAAGAGCTCACCTTCTTCTGCAGGTAACTCTGTGCCGCAGGTTACAGCAAAGTGAAATAAAAATCGGCAGAAGAAAAAAAAGATAAGGTTAAGTATGAGGTTAAACGAAATGTCATCATTTCTTATTGTTTATATTAAACACTTGTATTTTTGCAAGTGATGTAGTACCATTGGTGCCCCATCTTTCCCTGCTTTTCCTTAGTTGCTCAGAGCTCAGTCCTGTTGTCTCATTGACACCGAAGTATCCCAGAACCTCCTCAACGGTCTTTGTATGGGCATTGTCCATCCCTGCCAGAGAAGAATACATCTTGCTTTTAAAGGGCCAGCACCATCAAATTCAATTTCTGTCATTATTTATGCAACCACCATATCAAGCATGACTTTTTTTTTTTCTGTGTGAAACAGTTTCACTCATCTTTCACAATCATGGTATGGACAAAAGACACAATGAAAGTGAATGGAGTCTTAGTTTTAACCAACGTGAGGGATAAATAATGACAACAACGACTATCTCTTTCATTTTCAAGAACAAGAGGGACTTTCAATATTCACAAAAAAACAACATCCTAACGTAAAGCAAGCTAAAATATGTATTTTTGTCTGAAAAAAAACCCACTTTATTTTACAGTGTACGTGCTACACGTTACACGTACTTACTATAATAATAACAAAAATAACCTATGTATAATTACAAGCAACTTACCCTAATCCTAACCCTATTGTAAAGAGCATGTTGTAAAAGAATATGACTCAGTACTTAATTACACTGTAATAGTGACACCTTAAAATAAATCTTTTCATGTAGCCCTACGGAAACTAATGCGCACCTGTTACCGTACTTGCAAGTTCAGCTATTAAGCTGACTTTTGAAGAAAACAATTAAAATCATTGCAGTTACCAACAAACGAGGAAATGTTTCAGAAACATTATTGTATATGAAACAGCCGAGACTAAATGTTTCAGCTGCGTAGTTCATTTGATGCCTTGCTTGGCAAATGACGATGCGAATTTAAACAGCGACTCGTTGAAAGCGGTGTGAATCGTTGCTATTGCTCTCAGGTTTGGCTTTTAGCTGACAGAACAAAATCCTATCAGCTTCCTTCTAAAAGGACGGATCTTGCAGACACACTGATCGATAGATATTCCCTCAATCTGCTGCGTTATCAGACGCCGCGTGATGTGTCAACGTTTCTCACCAGTTTAACTGTAAGTCGGTCCTCTGCAAACCGATGGCTTCCGTTATACTAAACCGTTACAAAAGAGAGAGTCTCTCGGTTCCAGCCGATGCGGTGTGGTGTTGTAGATCGATCTGCTGTTGAATCCAGTACGACAG
Organism: Rhodeus uyekii; assembly: GCA_037043235.1. Lineage (NCBI taxonomy): Eukaryota > Metazoa > Chordata > Actinopteri > Cypriniformes > Acheilognathidae > Rhodeus > Rhodeus uyekii. The sequence goes on from JAWRVZ010000110.1 coordinate 580,369, forward strand.
AGGCAGAGTGATGGCACTGCAGCGCTGATCAAGGCAAACGACGATTCTCTGCTATGCGCTTTCCTTCTAATTTAAGCATGATCCGGAAAATAATATTAAAATAACCCACTGCGAGATGAATGAGAGACTTCTTAAGTGGATTTTCGACGCTGTCGATTCTCGCTGAATGTGCCGGTAGTGTTTAAAATGGTAAAGCCGATGCTATAATCCGCGCTACCTCCTAGCAATAAGCGTCGCTTTATTTAATACTAGGTCACTGAGCGACATTATTACCGTAGGCGCTTTCAGGGGCAGACGACGTCGATGGACAGCGCCGCAGCCAATGAGCGATCAAAACATCACCCTGACGGACTGACTGGACGAATCATCTTTCTTCCTCTTGTGATGACCCCACCTCCTCGGTCTTGCTGCAGGAGGGAGGGGCTTCCACCCGCATTGTCCCTTCAGTTTAGCCAGTGACCGTTGTGTGCGACAGTTTACGCCATACAATTTACAATTACATAAACCAATCAGACGACGGAAATGTTAAGTGACGTATTTGAGAACCAATGAGAGACAACTCTGACCAAAGAGGCGGGACAACGTCGTTCTGGTCAATAATCCAGGCTCTTCCCCGCGCCCATCTGTCAATCAAGGGAGGTATAATTGTAGCGTCATGACGCACTATACTAGCGGATAGTGGGTCCACAAATGTACGATGTCGATTCGTCGAACCTTAACGTTTGTTGAAACTCATACTCCACGTCGACTTGAAGCTATTTATAAGGGAATTCCAGTCAAACATTAAGGTTGATGGGGTAGAAAGGGATCTGACCTATTTCAATTGTTGCCATAATTATCTGCTCCAAATTAATTCCATTCTCAAGAGGAGCTGCTGTAATTTCTGCATAGATATATTTTACATGTACATATGCCTTACTGTAAAACCCCATTTTAACAGCTAGAAATGCTTAATAAGTTAATAATCTCAATTATTTCTGTGCAAACTTTAAAGTACAGTCTATTGAGTGCTCATTAACATCTAAAATTAAATCAAAGTGCACCTAAAAAAAAGTTAATTAGAAAATATTCCAGCTCACAGCACAGGGATATCTTTAGCTGTGAAAGTTGCTCTCTGAGCATTACACAAACAATACTATAATAAAGTATAAACAACGCATGTGTGTATCCTGCCCATTTTCAATTGAAAATAAATAGCACTAAAGTCACCAATACAAGCCATTTAAACGAATAATGCTTCCAACTCGAGTACAAGCTTCTGAAAAATTGTACAGTATCTGCATCCCCTTACACATCTTTGTAACTCCGCTACATACCTGAACGCTGCAACAATATTTTCAGATGGCAAATAATTTGTGAGTCTGAGATAATATACTATTAGATGGATTAAATGGAAAAAATGGAGGATAAGTTTGTTTATATTAAATCCTGAGACTTAATAATGATTGCTTTTGCATAGAAAAAAAGGTTTAATAAAATGTAGTGTAACAAACAGGAATGCAAACATAGTAAAACATATCAAACGCCATAAAAGTATTTTCTTCTATTCTCCCCTTTTTGTCTTTTCTCAGAGGGGATAGTCACGCCAGAGACTGAAAAAGAGATTTAAAAAAGTAAATGTTAAAGTGATCAAGGCTTTGGTTTGTGTGGTTTCTATCTGCATGTGTAAAAGGAAGAGAGAGAATATGTGAGCATGTGTTAATAATACCTCTGTGTGTACTCTGGGTCAGCGCTCTCTTTCAGTATAATGTCTTTAATCTTCTGCGGGGGATTCAGCCCATGCAGTGCTGCCCTCTCCCATCTCTGCAGTCGACTGATCCCTAACACACATGCACACATATACAGAGGCTTACACAGAATTTATTTTACAGTACATGCACTTTCAATGCACTTACAGTGTATTTACCCAAGAAAGCACTGACTAATACGATATGATTAAGGAAGTTGCCCCCTTAAGAACAATGTATTTATAAATGTTTTAAAGTGTTATTATGTAAAATACCTAATCCACTAATCTATTTAAAATCTTATTTAGTTGAATTATTGTATAACTGATGACAGACAAATATATACAGACTAATATATCAATATTTACATATTTTGTTGCCCATAATTTAATTGAAAATATGCCATAACAGAAACACTGTGAATTCAAATGAATGATTTTCACTCAATTAACCTATAGGTTTTAATGAAAGATGTCTGAAATGTACATTTAATTCATGGAAATATTAAATAATATCACCATTAATTACAATAAGTACTATTTTTAAAATAATAACATTAGTACTAGTAACTAGTAACTTTTACTCCATGAATCCAAAAACATTCATGCGTCCACAAATCCCTTATTAAGAAATAGACACAAAAATAAATAAATAATACGATGCCATAGATTACTATTTTCCAAAGACAAAAAATTAGATCACTCAACCTCAAACCTGTTTCAGCTGATTGAATCTCACAAATATTGATAATCTGATGAAATTACTAAATTAAAAATAGCGTAGCCATTCATCAGAAGTGTTTATGAATGGTCAGGAGAAAAAACTTGCCACCTTATCCTAAAATGTAACTATATGGGTTAGATTAGTTTTAGGGGTAGGTTCAGGGTTAGTACCTAGTTATTACCCAGTTTAAAAAAGAAAAGAAAAAAGTAAACACTGTACAATGTACACAACAAGATACAGTTTGCGACAAAATAATTCAAGACCTCAAAGTGATGAAGCCGACAGTTTTCAGGTTTCTACATTACCTTGCTTCAAAAGACACATGAACATGAAAACCACATGTGAACCCATTGATTAACAAACAATAGTATTAAACTGCTGATGTACCTGTGCATGGTCCGAAAATCCAGTCTTGATCAAAGTTCTTCAACTCTTGTAGATCTTTTTCTCTTTCACTTTGTTGTGGAGGCTCAGGTTCTGATCAGTAATAACATGTACAGTTGCCGTTAACATTAACAATTGCAGTTACACGAATACTGGTGCATTTACGTGCGCCTTTACATAATTTGCACAGTTTAGAAATGCAATTAATTAACATTTAATTTAAATATGCACATTCACCCAGTGAAATAAACTCTTACCTGCTTTTGGTGGAGAGGGAGACTTGTTTCTCTTGCCTCCTCTCTTTGTTTTCTTTACAACCTTAAAGGTGTCGGTGATGAGGCTACGCTTAGGTGTCATTTCTAAAATGAAATTGGTAACATTTTACAATAAAACCTCATTATATAACATTTGTTACAGTATGTTTTAAGCTTTGTTAATGTTAGATAATGGAAAAAAACAACTGTTCATTGTACGTTCATGTTAGATCATCTTTTTATTTTAATAATGTATTTAAGTTATGAATCAAACATGAGGTGGTGAGTAAATTATTCTTCATTTTTGGGAGCACAGTGCTCATTAAGTAAGTAAGTATTTCAACCAGCTAAATCAATACGTGGCCTATGTGTTAAAGGCATATAATGTTGTTTTATGTAGCATTTCCATTCTCAACCCAACATAAACTGCATTAAAGGGCGACGTTTATTAATCGATCGATCGAACAACAGCGCTTCCATTTCGAGTATAAAGCTTCTGCAAAATTGCACGAATTATATTTGAAATTCACGGCAAACCTGAACGCTTGATAGAATGCTGTCAGATGATAAAATAATTGCGAGTGTTGACGGGAGTCTTGAAATCCTTTTAACTTTCGCTTTGTGGTTCGATCGTTTACAAAACAGACTGACGTTCGATAGGAAGGGCGGGGCCAAGAACAGTGCGTGATGACGTCATGACACACGCGTAACAATCAGCTCTGCGCTCCGCACGTCGACGCACACGGGACTCGGCCTTGATCCTCTCGCCGATTAACAGTAATACTGATTCAAATATATCACATGTTTTATTCTCTGTGCAATTCTACGGTTCGACATAAACTAGTACAGTTAGACGTTTACCGTAGATTTAAAAATAAAAAACACTAGCCGCTATTGGATTGCCGAATGTGGTTGCTTTGCTAGCTCTATTTGTTAGTTTATAGTCAGAAACCCATTTACAGTGCATCTTTAAAATATTTACATTTTCAAAGTTTTATTGTACAGCACAAACCTAAATGTTTACAACCAAATCAACCTGCAATAAAAAGTGTGTCGCCCTGTGTCATTTAGTAGCTTTCCTTCATTGATGTCACTCGAAATGTTGCAGAATTCATAATGCCATGTGCAGTGAAAAAATTAAGAAGCTGTACGAATACTGTATGATGTACATTTATGATTTTACCCCTGCTGTCGCAGGGTTTGAACGTCACAAGGTCCACTCTGTCTAAGCTGGAGTGACTGACATGAGTGACACTCTGGAATTCAATGAAATTTATCAGGAGGTCAAGGGAACCTGGGTGAGTAGAGGCTGCAACCAACAGTCTGGTGTCTAATCTGAGATGTTATTCTAGAAAACACTGAACAATAACGACTCTCTGTAGAATGACGGCCGTCTACGCTTCAGTAAGCAGACAGTGGTATTTAAGAACAATAAGACTGGGAAGGTGGACAGCATCCCGATCTCCGAGCTCACTCAGGCCCAGTGGAGGAGAGTCTGTCTGGGTCACGGCATCAAACTGTGCACCAGCACTGGCCACATCTACAAATACGATGGCTTCAAAGACACTGTGAGTCAGAGATGCAACGTTCAATCAGTGAGAATAGATCAATTTGCTCCACCCTTTTAATCTGTGCCTTAAATTTCTGTCCATCTCTTTATGTACAGGACCTTGAGAAGATCTCAGAGTACTTCAAAGGCAATTACAAAGTGGAGCTGATGGAGAAAGATATGTGTGTGAAGGGCTGGAATTGGGGCACTGCTAAATTTAATGGTCAGCGCCCTCCTGATTCAGGACTGTTTCTGAGATATGTACAGTATAATATCTTGTAAAGTGACTTTAATTCAACACTTTTAAATAGAAAGGTTCCAAATAGGGGATGTTTTTCTTAGTGTTAAAAAAGATGAATTCATGAAAGAATGGTTGAGAGCCTGATGAATCCTGATATTGTCATCCTGGAATATGACCATGTTTCTTCCTACGTGGTTGTTTAAGAAATGAAAAGCTACACGCTCCATCAATTAGAGTTAGAAGAACTGTTGCCAAACATATTACATGCTAGAAACGTAATAATCACTGCAAAAAATATTTAAATACAAACACAACTTCTTTGTTCTTTTTCTTTTCTGTGGCTGGGCAGTGTAGAAAGGCAAATACGGTGATACTTTCTCACATACCAACTTTACATCCAAAAATATATTATATAATAATATTTAATATTCTTTTAGCCACTGTGATATTCACTGTGTAAATTAGAGCTACCTGATCTTCCTTTGAGAAAATATGCACACAGAGATTTCAGATGGCTGCACTGTTGGTTACAATGTTTTCATTTTTTTAAATTTTATTATCAGTTTATTTATTTGTGTAAAATAATATAATAGAATTACAGAGTCATGCGCTAGCTAAGTATAAGTCTCTTTATTTTACATGTTATTTTTTTTCGTATTGATTAATTTCCAAATTATTTAGTAAATATTGTGTAGAATAATTATAAATCTCATCACAGCAGTTAGAATGGCTATTTACAATCTTTAAATAAAATCCTGTGATATCATATATCAAAAAATAGATTAATTTGTTTTCTATAAGTAATAAATAATAGAAATAATGGAAAACTGTTCACATCTAAACGAATTGCATGTTCCAGCTTTGTTTTTTTATAACACTTGCTTGAAAATGTCTATTCACTGCCATATCTAGGTATTAAACTATTTGCCCCTCTGTGGGTTTTCAGGGCCGTTGCTTTCATTTGAGGTGAATGACAGTCCTGCATTTGAGATTCCACTCTCCAGTGTATCCCAGTGTGCAACGGGAAAGAATGAGGTCACTGTGGAGTTTCATCAGAATGATGACACAGAGGTATCCCTTATGGAGGTGCGCTTCTATGTCCCCCCCGCCACAGGAGATGAGGGTTCAGACCCTGTGGAGGTAAGTGTGTGTGTGTGTGTGTGTGTGTGTGTGTGTGTGTGTGTGTGTGTGTGTGTGTGTGTGTCCACCCCTACCTTGCACTGACCAGCAGGTGGCGTAGTTCACTAAGCAACAATCATAACTTACGTGTGCCTACAGAAAGTTTCAATCTTTTAGATGCCATGACTGACCCCCAAATATATGATCATCCTCATCCAAGGTACCCATTCTAAAATTTAAAAGGCAGTTATACATATTTTGTGTATAAAGATTCATTTTATATTGTGTTGTTTAAAATGTTTAAAACAAACTTTACTCACTATAGTACTATTTAATTCAATTAAAATCAACTTACAATGCATATTGTTTCAAAGCAGCTTCACAGAAAAATGCATGTTTCTACATTACAATTTAGAATAATCTGCTGTCAGACATGAATGTGTCAAAGTAATGTCCATATGTCAAAAATTTATAGTTCTAAGATTTCAACCTGTTAGTTAATATTATGTATTAATTTATGCAGGAACTATGATCTTTTTAAAGCAGTTATTACAAGCTGTGATCATAATGTTTACAATATAGAGAAAAGTAATGTATTGATTTTGAATGTATTTAGCTAAATATTATTTATTTTAACGTTATTTTTTTTAAATAACATTAATTTTTTTATTATTATGCATTTTATTTTTCATCAACTTTTCCACAGACCCTCTATCACTCCCGTGGGGCCCCCAGTTTAAAAAGTTTTAAATGCACAACATTTACAACTGAATTGTATAATAAGGTCACAGTACTCTTCTCTGTTGTTCAGGCATTTGCTCAGAATGTTCTGTCCAAGGCAGATGTCATCCAGGCTACAGGAGATGCTGTGTGTATCTTCAGAGAGTTGCAGTGCCTCACACCTAGGGGCAGGTACATACACCTACACACCCAATTATTTAGCTTTCCCTTTAAAGTAAAAAAAGTGCAGCACAAGATTATTTTTTTCTCCTAGGTATGATATCCGTATTTATCCGACATTCCTCCATCTGCACGGTAAGACGTTTGACTACAAGATCCCATACACAACAGTGCTCCGTCTTTTCCTGTTGCCTCATAAAGACCAGCGGCAGATGTTCTTTGTGGTGAGTGGAGCGTCATAGTCTGTAAAACATTGGAGGACTTTATCTATTCCGTTAATGTATTTTTGTTGTGTGTTTGATTGTCTGATATAGGACCTCTGCGTTATCTGTTAACAGCTGCAACCTCCCTTCTGTTTCAGATTAGTCTGGATCCGCCCATTAAACAGGGACAAACCCGCTACCATTTTCTCATTCTTCTTTTCTCCAAGGAAGAGGACATCAGCCTCACTCTCAACATGAATGAGTGAGTTAGGGCGAGAGAGACAGAGAATGGGTAACACCAGTGAAGCACGTGATGAGTGTCAGAAATAAACTGCCAAGATTAAAAGACTTTATGTTTAGCTATAGTCTTCTTGAACAGCTTTTTCACTTCAACAAGGTTGACACCATTTCATTTAGCAGATGGTTTGTCCTAGGCATTTTACAGTGCTCTCATTACAGGGAATTCTTCATGAAAGTTCTGCTGTCGTTTGCTGATCCACTCACACTGTGTTGCCATCCAGCAGTGTTATTTCTCTCTCTTATGTTCTGCAGGGATGAGGTGGAGAGACGTTTCGATGGGAAACTTAATAAAAACATGTCTGGCTCTCTCTATGAGATGGTCAGCAGAGTCATGAAGGCCCTGGTCAACAGGAAGATCACAGTGCCTGGAAATTTCCAAGGGTAAAACAAATACAAAATATATAAATAATGTTACAGTGACTATAATAAAGATATTGTATTTAAGAAACGTAATAAACATTATTTCATAGTTAAATTAATTGCTTGTTGACCATTTTATCTAACAAAACAATATATAGCTTCTTTTACAAATTGTTACAATATAGCTTTTAAACATTAAAGAGTATATAAAATGCTTAAATATAATAAAATATACATCGAAAGGTTCTTGCTTTATACATGAAGCATTTTTTAACTGTAATTTGATCAAAGAACAGTAAAAACAGCAATACTTTGAAATATTATTAAAATTTAAAAAACATATTTAAACTTAAATTTCCTGTGCTAAAAAGCTGATGTTGATGTAATGTTCAGTGTTACAGCATCCTGCAGAAAACATTCCAACATGCGGATGAATAGAAAGTTTAAAAAATACTATTTAAATGCCAATAGTTGTAACATTACAAATATCTTTACCGTCACTTTTGGGCAGTTTAATGTATTTTTGCTGCATTAAAGTATTAAATTATTTAAGAATCTTACTGACACCAACGTTTTAAACATTAGAATATATTTTGCCATTATATAGTACAACATAATGGCTATACAAATTTAGTGAAGTCTGTTTTTTTACTGTTTTTCATTATGTGTACTTCTCTATAGTCACTCAGGAGCTCAGTGTATAACTTGTTCATATAAGGCCACTTCAGGGCTGTTGTATCCTTTGGAAAGAGGTTTTATCTATGTGCACAAGCCCCCCGTGCACCTGCGCTTTGAAGAGATCGCCTGCGTGAACTTCGCCCGTGGAACCACCACCACACGCTCCTTCGATTTTGAGATAGAGACCAAGCAGGGCAATCAGTATACCTTCAGCAGCATTGAGAGGTATCCATACGCCGAATGTCATTCATGTCCAATTATCAAGAACCATACCAGTAATGAAAAGACCAGTGTCCAATAACCTATTTAAGGCACTTCCTGCCATTATGTCCTTGAGCACTTAACCCCCATCTGCTATAGAAAGTCTATGTCTACTTTGTGGTGAAGAGAGCCCCTCTATTAGTGACCTGACCCTTTATACATTAGAAGTTGAAGAGAGAGAAAAACAAAGCTACTTTATGCACATTACAGTATTTTCATTTTGGTGAATATTATGACTGAAACAATATACCAAGGCATCAGTTGATCACATCACATTAATGTTTTGATGTAAATTTTCAACAGAGGTTCTCAGAAATTGATTTCTGCACCTTTAAAGTGGCAGATGACATAACTGCAGTGCTCTTAGAAGTAACAATGTAATCGTCTGTTGTTGTGGACACTAATATAGTTATCATTCTTGGTGCTTTAACAAGCTTTAACTCACTAAAATCTTCACCCTCTCCTTGTTTTGTATGTTCATTTTATCTCTACCTTCTTCTTTAGGGAAGAGTATGGGAAACTCTTTGACTTCGTCAATGCTAAGAAGTTAAGCATCAAGAACAGAGGCTTTAAAGAGGTACGCATTCAGTCATTTTTCTGTTCATCATTTTAATTGTAATGGACATGTCCATAGGTCTATGGTCTAGGTCCTCACACAATGAACAGACACTTATTTTACTCTTTGTGTTTGTGCTGTATGTCTGTATTGTGTTCGTTTAGAAAAAGGTTGGTATTACCCTGCGGTTTGGTCTGGTGTCGGTGCTCCAATAACTTGCTTGCATGGTGTTTGTTTGCGCCTCAATCACAACCCGAGTGTCGAGAGCGTTCTCTCTTATCTTTGAAGGCTTAAAGCAGATGTCTCATACAACAAAAGGTGGCAAGGCTCGCCGGTTATGATCTGACCAGGTGAACGCTGTGTTCAGGTCACTCAGACTTTCATTATAAGACTCCAACAGTATTTTGACTGAAATCTGTTAATAATTTTGGAATCACTTTACAAGAAGTCATTGTGTTCTAGACAATTCTGTGTGATATGAACACAGCGTTGCTCAAGGGTGTGCTTTTGAATGAGTTAACACTGATTGCTTATATGAACGTATGCTAATGTGTGTTTGAGAGAGAGAATCCGGTGAGGAAGGGAACATGAATCGATTTGAAATCTTTGCTTGGAGAGGGCTTTCCTGTGTTCGCTTTGTTACAGATACTAACTTTGCAATGACATGATGTTGATATTGCATGCATGTCATTTTGATTTGTACTCTATCAGGGTATGAAAGGAAATGATAACATGTACAGCGACTCAGATGACGACCAGCATGATGCGTACCTGGAGCGCATGAAAGAAGAGGGCAAGATCCGAGAGGAGGGCAATGACAGTGATGACTCAGAGGGCGAGAGTGGTAAATAGCAGCCAATCATCCATATTTAATTGATGACTATTTGCTTGTCTTTTATAAGGGATTGTTTACTTATACTAGTTAGGCTAGAATTTTTTTTTTGCTGTGATATCGAAATTGGTGTAGAGAATTGTGAAATGTCAGTAGTATCTATCATTTTGGTATTATAACAAGCTTATTTCCAGGAAATATATATTGTTATCATGAAATAAGATTACACATATTGTGATAAGAATTTGTTTATATCACACATACCTAATTGTGACATTAATTAACTGGAATTAGCAGAATGTACTAATTTACATTTGGATTGACTTTTTTTCTAGATGAATCTTTTAATCCTGGAGAAGAAGATGATGAAATTGCGGAGGAGTAAGAATCTTTGCATTGATTTGATTGCGAAAGCTTATATTATTGGTGCTTGCTAAGGAAAACACTTTTACTATCGCTCATACTTGAACAAACTCCTAACCATAAGCATTAACAAGCAAATGTGCAAAAACATTGATAAAACTACACAGAAAATGAAAAAATCTGATACCTAATGAAGTTTGTGTGTGTGTGTCAGGTATGACAGTAAAGCCTCTGCCAGTGAAAGCAGTGGTGATGGCGGGGACAGTGATGAAGACCGGAAGAAGAAACCAGCCAAGAAAGCTAAATTTGTAAAAGAAAGAAAACCACGCAAGAAAGAGGTGATAAAGAGAGAAGTGTGAATGATAAAAATTGTGGGTGACCGTTAGGGTTTCTGTAAACTATTTACTTAGCATTTATCGTAAGTACAAGCATTTTACTTACAAATTCAGTGATACTTTGTGTGTTTTTGTGTGTAGAAAAAGGCAAAGGATAGCAGCGCCCCTAAGAGGCCAATGAGTGCCTACATGCTCTGGCTGAACTCTAGCAGAGACCGCATTAAATCAGAGAACCCAGGCATCTCTGTCACAGAGATCTCGAAAAAAGCTGGAGAAATGTGGAAACAACTTGGCAAAGACAAGAAAGAGGTGAAGTACCATATTCACTGGACCTTCCGCAATGTTAAACCCTCAGATTGGTTTCTCGGTTTATCTGTCTTGGTACGTTTTTAACTTGAACTGATACCTGTGTCTTGATATTCCCACCAGGAGTGGGACGGAAAAGCAGAGGAAGCAAAGAAAGAGTATGAACGAGCAATGCGAGAGTACAAAGAGAGTGGTGGAGGATCTTCAGGCAGTTCTAAAAAGTACTCAAAATATTCAAATTACCTTGTTATTTGTTAACAATTGGTAACCTTGTCCCGCAGCTTACTAGTTCAGCCAAAAATGAAAATTCTGTCATTTACTCACCATCCCATTGTTTCAAACTATGATGTCAGCATTAATAATTGGCTATGTCTCACTCTTTTCCCATGTTTTATTCCTGAAGGGAGAAGAAAAAGAAAGGTGGGAAGAATGAAGAAAAGAAGAAAAGGAAGTCAGGTGGTGGGAGGGAGAAAGAGAAGGAGCGAGCAACAGGCAACGACAGCTTTAAGAGTCGAGAGTTCATATCCAGTGAAGAAAGCTCATCAGAGTCAGAAAAAGGCAAGGGACGGAAGCGCAAGGTAACACACTTATACACTTAACTTATACACTTGTTGAAACACACCTCCTGTTGAGGACCACTGTTCTAGGATGTACAAAAGCTACAAACTGAAAAAAGTCTTACAAACAGCAAATAAGTAATAAAGTATCAAGCCATAATTTTTTTCAGTCTAATGTTGCATATGTTACAATGGCTGTTGAATGTAAAATACAGACCTACCAATCTCTGTGTAAAAATAAGTCATTTCTAAAGTCATTATTACTTCCCTGTTATTTGACTTCAACTCTCAAGTGAAAATTGGCCATTTTGACCCCCCCTCTACAAAATAGTGGATTATTCAGTAAATATACATCCATGCCATTTAATAATTTGACATTCATCACTATTTATTTTTGTCTTTCTTCAGACAAAATATAAACAAAATAAAAAAATTGAGCTGGGGGAAATTTTGTTTATTTGATATGGAATGACCCAACATATATCTGTGCTTGTCTGTGTCCAGCTAGTCTGTGTCCAGTTTAATTATTTTAAACATTTTTTTTATAGATCTTATTGTCTTTTTTAGTTTTGATCTAAGTACAGTACTGTATGTACAGTATAAAGTCTTACACTGTATGTATTCTGTATTCATTGTCTCCCTGTCATTCTCTATTCCTGCTACTTTTTATACAGGGGTCTGATGATGAAGAGGAAGCGGTCAGCACGCCCCCAAGCTCTGAGGAGTCTGGCTCAGACTGAAAGACACTAATGACTGACATAAATGGGGGTGGGGGAGAGGAAGAAAACCATTTCTTACACTTCCTTCATTGTTTCAGTGTACATGACCTGATAGTATATGCATTCAAAAACACTCGGGTATATACTTTAGGTGTTTTTGACTTTATGGAATAGCTCACCAAAAATGTCATTTCAAACCTTAATTACTTTTCCTTCCTGAATGAATCATGGAGCTTTCAAAGATGCAAATGAACTATAAAGGTAAATAAAATAATAAATAATAAAAGTAGCCCATACAATCAGAACATTATCCACCGGTTTCACAGACAAGGCTTAAGCCTAGTCCAAGACTAAAAAGCATGTTTGAGCTGTTTTAACTGAAAGTAACTTGCACTGACGTATTTATAAAATATTTCAGTGCCCTTGTTTTGTCTCAAGATGCACAACAGGGAAGTTTTTTAATGCATATTTATAAAAGCTACTTAAATGTCCTAATTGAATTAAAGCCTGATCCTGGTTTAATCTAAGCCCTGTCTGTAAAGTCAGGCCTATATTCCAAGAGAATTTGTTTTTCATTGAATTCCTTGACATTAACCCTAGCTTTGACTCATTCAGTAAAGAAAAATGTATGTACATTTTTCGAAGTATAAGAATCTGCATTTAATACAGGTTTGGAACAATATGAAGGTAAACTATTTCTTTAAATTAGTATGTATTCATTTTATGTTGTCCTGTACTTGTTCAGATCACTATGTTTATCTATTTGTACAGAGAAGTTTTACAGTGCTACTTTCCAAACAGAAACTACATCTTTAACACATTTATTGAGCTTGCTCTGTGTATTTGCATTGAAAGCCGGTTATGAAACAACAAAAAATACCTTAAATGTAAAAAAAAGTTTTTTACATTTGTATTCACCTTTTTGATTTTGATCTGAGCTCAGCATTTATTTTATACAGTATTTTGAAATGTTGTTTAGCGCACACATTACTAATTGTACACATTTGTTGATGCATTAAATAATCTACATTTAAAAAAATATGTTATTGTTCTTAAGAATCATAATCATTTTTGACATATATCGTGGAAACGACAGCTATTTTCTCATTCACGTGCACATGCTCATCGTCCTCTGCAATGTAAGCGGAAATATTAAGTGGTTCTTAAGATAATGAGGTTGTAGAGTCAGTAAAAGGATTTAAGACTAGTAAAAGCCGACAAACCCAACAGCTGACAGCCTGCTAATGGATGTAAAACTTTCTGGAAAGTATCGTCCTTTCATTTTCATTTGCAAAGCTTAATTAATCTGTTGATTTCAACTATAATGCTCACATGTATATTTTGTTATGTTATGGAGGAAAAAGAAAACAAGTTGAGGCGACTACTAAGGGCACCATCTTTTCGTAGGCACACATTAATTCACTGCCTTTTTTCAACATTTTCTCACATTTTGTACAACAATTGTATTAAGAATAAAGGGCCATGTAACTTTTATAATCAGCTGCATAAAAACTTGCGTTTTGTCTTCTTTGAGAAGGAAAAGTAAGGCTGATTATCTGTTGGCTAACTGCTGTTTGGTCAGACTACTTCTACAAGTAAAATATGGATTTATAACTGGAATCTGATTCTTGAATGAATTCCTTGAATTGGTTTGTTTCCATAAATTGGTCAAAAGGGGAATCAAAAAGGTAGAGTTTATTTAGAGTGGTTTCTCACTCATAAAACAAAACAGAAAAAACACTCAATATGAACGAAAGAATTCAATATGAACGTATACAGTCAAAACAAAAATGCAAAAACACCAACACCGAATGACTCTTCTGTAGTTTGACATTTTCTAAATCTGTGTCAAAACATGAAAAGACTAAAATAGGGCCGATTCTGTTCATATTACACGTTTAAATCCAAATCATATATGAACAGTATAGAGCCATTCTACAAAACATTTATTTCTTTCGTGTTACTTATCCAGTTCATTTAATCTTGATTCTGGTATATGCATGTAACGTTAATTCCTGTATCTCTCCCCTCCTCTTTCCTGGTGCTATCATTTCTCTTTAGTCTGCTTTTTTTGCATCACTCCCCCTATCCATATCTGTTACATTTCTGTGGGTTTTATCTCTCTCTCAATCATGGCTCTCAAACCACTTTGCTCATTATTGCATTTGGCGCATTGATGACTTTGTTCACCAATTTGTATTGAGTCCCATCTATTTCCTCACTCTCTCCTCCGTCTCTTTTCACTCTGTACCCTCCCTTCATCTCAAGATCCTGTTTCAAGACAATCAAATCAGCATGAGACATCTAACACTTAACAATCTTCTACTCTTCATATACTCCAGCAGTGCTAGAGCGTAGCCCCACTCTGCTGCCTCTCATTTGATTTGGTCCTTTGTTATGCGTTACTCCTTCATTGTGTCTGTTTTTGTGGGAAAGCAAGTCCCAGATGTATTGAACTTATAGAGACAGAACCACATGTTAATGGTTTCACTCTTGGCCATGTCAAGTAATGTTGCCTCTCATTTGTGGTTAAAGTGTGTGTGTGTGTGTTTGCGCTGGTTGTGGGATTCATCCTAAATTGCCTTTCTGTTTCCCAGAATAATTGATATTAGTGTTAATGATAGTCTGGCACTCTCATCCAGCTCGATGTTTCAGTTGTAAGAACTAATATATAAATAAAAACATAATATATAATATAAATTCAGCATGGTAACATATTGTCTTTTGACGTTACACAATAGTTTTCAGCAGTGATATTAATAAGTTCTGAAGGATTGTGTGATACTGGAGCAATGACGCTGAAAATTTATAAATTCACTAAAATAAATTACATATTAAAATAGTAAAACAGTTACAAAACTTTATAATAAAATAAATTAAAATCAATGCATAACTATAAATAATGTATTGTTGATGGTGCTTAGAATAAATAAATGTGAGAATAAGAGACTTCTTTAAAAAATAAATCATACTTTATTTTGCTTTAGTCTTCTGTGACAATTCACTGCTCTAAGACTTTATGAGAGATCCAAGTGCAGCATTTACCACGATCCACCAGTTGATCGCAACGGTAATGTGGGTAGATCGGAAGGAAATAACAAAGTAGATGTCAGCCCTTCTCACTGTGAAATTTGTCACTTGATTGACGTACAGGGCAACCAGTGTGACATCTGACCTTTTCTAACACATGGGTCACGGCACCAAGAACTCTAGCAAGTTCGCTAGAAAGCCTCCAATTTATTTCTTTTAAACTTAAGAAAGGGTATAAAAATGAGTGGAGGACTTGGACAAATTCAGAAGTCAAAAAACGTATTGCTATACAGAGTGGGAGGTTTTTTTCACTGTCATTTTCGAAGTGCGTTTGCCTCATCTGCCAGTCTATCATCGCTATACCAAAGAAGGGAAATGTGGAGCGGCATTTTCAGACTGTTTATAAAAATTAAGACACTGACTTCGCTCCGAAAAGCAAACTGAGAAGAAGAAGGGTGAAGGAACTAAAATCTCAATTGTCCAGAGTGCAGTAATGTTGTGCAAACTCAAAAAATGTACTGTTGTATTGTGCAATATGTGTTCATGTATGTATGCAAGCTACACCAACATATATTGTGCATATAAAGAATTCTCAATATAATATTGAGAAAATATATATAAATATATGTTTTGCATTTTTATAGTATGTAGATCATTTTGACCTGGTCATTTTAGAAATAGCTCACAAGCCAAAAAAGTGTGGGCATGTGTCTGATTCTGTTCTTTTGTAATGGACACTGTATGTATGCTTATATTGAGTAAGGGACTAAGTCTATGGGACTAAGCCTTAACTTTTCCAGTAAATTGATTTGTACATTTTTCTAAGTTGCTTGGTAAGAGAGCATCTGCTAAGAGTGTCAAATGTACATTTTTTATGTGGATAACAGACAGAATAACTGGTGGAAGAATAAGAAAAGAGGGAGGAGAGAGGGTGGGACTAGGAGGAATAGAGGTCTTCTGTGAAAGCATTTGATGTTGAGGTGCGGAGACTTTTTACCAGGGAAACAAATAAGGAAGATTACTGAAGAAGCTTTTTTGACTTTTGTTGACCAAACAAAGGGTAAAGCATTTGGACAGACTCATCACCAGCATTAACATATGCTTAACTAAACATTCATGCAAATACGCTGATACACTCAGAGTGTCATTTTTCTGAATGCAGCAGTTTTCTGGAAAAATGTGGAACTGTGTAACAGATTTCTTTACTTATGAGACGACCAAGTCTGTGGTTGTAAAGAGCTGGACCATCGGCATCATCAACCGAGTCGTCCAACTCCTCATCATAACGTACTTCATTGGGTGAGTGTTTTGACAAAACATTTTTACAATGCTAGTGGAATAGAGAGACTTTTAAACTTGTGCTCAAACAAATAAAAAAGGAAAGCATATTTGTGTTTAAAAACTTTGTAAAAATTATTTATTAAGCATTTATTAAACTTAATGTTAATGTCAACATTTTACTGATTGCATCTGTTCTTATTATTTATTGAACCTGAGCTTACATGAACTAACAATGAACAGGTGTATTATTGTTATTAATGTTAACTAAGATTAATGAAGACTTATAAATGTAATGCTGATTGTTAATGTTAGTGAATGCATTAACCTTAGGGTTACCAAAGAAACATATTGCAGTTAATTATTAGGCATATTGGATTTAAATTACCTTTTTTTTTTTTTGTCTTTTTGTGGTGACATAATTGATGTAAAGTAGAACGCAGTTTTATGAGACTAAACATATTTGTTCTTGCATGAAAATCGTACATTTTACGTGAAGTATTTTGTAATATTTGTGAGCATTTTACATTAGAAAAAGTAAAAAATGAAGACAATTAATCACTCCTGTTTTCCTAACTGTTCTCTCTCTCTCTCTCTCTCTCTCTCTCTCCAACCCCCACCTCTTTCAGCTGGGTGTTTTTGTATGAGAAAGCATATCAAGTGCGAGACACAGCTATCGAGTCATCAGTGATGACTAAAGTGAAAGGTTTTGGAGAGTATAACAACCGGATCATGGATGTAGCCGATTATGTCACACCCACTCAAGTAAATCTGATGTTTTAGATGATTTAAAAGAATATATACATACTTTATTTATATTTTCATTAATAATTTTTATTACAAATGTCTATAAATGTTAATCTGAGTTTGTGTACATAACATAGCACACTATATTTTGATGTCAGAATTGTCACCAAAATTAAATAGAAAAAAATCTCCCTTTTGGGACACGTGACGACCCAGCTATCAAAAATATGTTCTAAGAATTTGGCACAATTTTTCTAAATTTTTGGCAAGTTATGAAAACGATATTTCTGAATGTTTTCTGAACATTCAAAATTTCCTGCATTTTTACTTAAAAAACATTTTTATTTTTTTATGCAAAAATTCGATTTTATCATTTACCAACATTAAGGGAACATTATTGAATGGTTCTCTGAACATTCTGAAACAAAAACAAGTCTTAAGATTTTAAAAACATCTTAAACTAAAGTGATTCAGAAAAAATAACAATTCCACGAATGATGTATAAATAATATTCTCAAAACACTAGCACAAAAACTTTATCGAAGAGATATTTAAGCCTAAAACAAAAATTAAGTCATCATTTACCCGCCCTGGTGCTGTTGTAATGCTGTATGGCCTTCTTTCTTTTTCGGACCACAATAAAAGAAAAAAAGACAAGTGAGTGAATGGAATGGTGCAGGGATGACTTCTGAAATCTAAAGACTAATTCATAACGAATTTCCTGAGGGTTGTTTAAATTTATGTGTAAAATAAAGCCTGTGGTAAACATAACTTAATGTATACCGTAGTCTTCCAGGTTTTGACGTCATCCTTGCACCACTTGACCAGCATTAAGTTTTTAAAAAAGTATCACAGACAACCTTAAATTTACATCCTGTGTTCTGCGGGTATACGATAGTCTAAAACAAGATACAAATTGTTACGCATAGGACTATTCTGTGACACCTTTGCTTCTTTTTTAAAAGCTTGATCCTGGTCGCCATTCACTTCCACTATATATAAAACAAAATAAAAACTTGTTGTGGTCTAATAAAGAAAGAGCAAGTAAATTATAATGGATTTTTGTTTTTGGGTGAACTATCCCTTTAAAGACAAGATAACTTTGAATGCACATTCTATTAACATTACTGGAAGAACGTTTGCTTATAACTTTGAGAGAACCTTGCTAGAATTTGACAAAGTTCTGAAAACGGTTTTTGTTAGCTCGGGATGTTCTTACTTGGAAAGTTTATTCCCCCATATCAAATTCATATCAGTTTATAGCATGTCTTTTTTTACACAATTAAATGTGTGTGCGCGCAT
This sequence comes from Rhodeus uyekii, assembly GCA_037043235.1. Lineage (NCBI taxonomy): Eukaryota > Metazoa > Chordata > Actinopteri > Cypriniformes > Acheilognathidae > Rhodeus > Rhodeus uyekii. The sequence goes on from JAWRVZ010000110.1 coordinate 599,093, forward strand.
GTGTCCACCAGGGGGCGTCAGTTTTCTGCGTCATCACAAAGCTCATCACGACAGAGAACCAAGTTCAAGGATATTGTCCAGAGGTGAGTGAGGACACACTGCTCTGAATTAATGTGTTTCTCGAAGTACTAAAATCTATCAAGATTAATGTACACAGATTTAATTGATTCTTGTCTGTGTTTGTCTATGTAACTCTTCAGAGTGAGAAGAAATTCCTATGTGACAACGATGGTACTTGTAAGAAGCAGATGTCAAAACCATCTAGCAATGGTAAAATTCTAAGATTCTTTGCATTCTTTGTGAGATAAATATTATCTATAAGTTTACTGAAGGATCAAGAAGAATCAAAGTTTTACATCAAATCATTTATAATAATAAATGACATTATTTTTAATTATATCTTAAATACCCCCTGTGGTGATAATCAAGTTTTCAATATTGTTTATGTCTGTATATTGTTTCAATATTTTTAAGACAAACCATGAAAATTCACATGTCAACACCATTGCTGAGTATTTTAAAACCGCAGTGTACCAAAGACAGTCTCAAAACATGTATGATGTCAAAGTACCACGAGAGCAGACGGCTCCATATGTTTTCGAATTGCTCTTGTGTTACTTTGATGTCATACTCAGATTGGTCTGCGCCTTATGGAAACTTGTTTTCACTACGGAATACTTTTTTTTTTAAAGATAATTGTGACGTTTTACCTCACAATTGTGACGTTTTACCTTGTGAATTTACATTTCACAGTTTGACTGTTTTCATCACAATTTCCAAGTTTATGTCTCACAGTTCTGACCCTTTTTCCTCACAATTGCGATTTTACGTTCTGATGTTAAATTTCCTCACAATTGCAAGTTTGTGTCTCACAATTCTGATTTGTTTTCTCAGAAATGCGAGTTTACGTCTCACAATCCTGACTTTATAACTCACAATTGCGAGTTTACGTTCTGACGTTTTTCCTCACAAAACTGACCTTTTTTTCCTCCTAAGTTTACGTCTCACAATTTGACTTGTTTTCTCAGAAATGCGAGTTTACGTCTCACAATCCTGACTTTATAACTCACAATTGTGAGTTTACGTTATTACTTTTTTTCCTCACAATTGCAAGTTTACGTTCTGGCTTTTTTCCTCACAATACTGACATTTTTTCCTCACAATTGGAAGTTTACATCTCACAATTCTGACTTTTATTCTCAGAAATGTGAATTTATATCTCACAATCCTGAGATTACAACTCACAATTGCATGTTATAAAGTCAAAATTGTGAGTTATAACTTGCAATTCTGACTTTATTTCTTCAGATTTATATTTTATCAATCAATTCAATTTATAATTGCGGCTTTATGTCACTCAATTCTGAGAAAAGTCAGAATGGCGCGAAGTAATCTCACTTTTTCATAGAAAAGTCAAAACTGTGAGATAAAAAGTCGCAATTACCTTTATTTTGTGGCAGAAACAAGCTACCATAGAGAGATTATAGACGATTTATAGATTTTATCTTTTAAAAATCGTTTGAGAAAAACATTTTAAAAAGCATTAAAGTTCTATAACATCTAATGAGAGACGACATTAAATATATTTTTTTGTGAAATAAAATCTCAAATAATCTCCATTTGGCAGACGCTTGTATTCAAAGTGACTTACATTGCATTCAAGGAACTCATTGATATTCTAACCAGTTCTTCCCACGAAAAGCAAGAGCTGATTAGAATATCAATGTGTTTCTTGAATGCAATGTAAGTCGCTTTGGTTAAAAGCGTCTGCCAAATGCATAAATGTAAAATAAATGTAAATAGTAAAAGAAAAACTTCACAAAAAATTGAGAATTTTTACCGTTAAAGAATTTTTTTTTTCAATTTTACCGTCATTCCCATAGCCACTGTGTTAGAAACACCCTCACAGCAGCGTTAACTAGTTTCTTGTAACTTTTGCATATTTATATAAAAAGTACAGAGCGTTGTAGAGTTACATTTCAAGGCATGAAGAAACGTTTAAATATGTCATTGTGATTATCAAAGATTATTTTTAAGGGATAAAATTATTGACTGCAGGGGGACTTTAACAGTTGCAGTGTTTCATTGTGTTTTTTGTTGTTGTTGTTGTCCTGAAATGGTCAAGGAAACCCCTATTAAATATTATAACAAATTTTACAGTCTGTATGTTAAATTCTGATTTATTGGTTGTACCTCGAAGGGTTGTTGACAGGACAATGTGTGCCCTTCAATGCTACCCACAAGGCCTGTGAGATCAAAGGATGGTGTCCTGCAGAGATTGATGAAATTCAACCGTGAGTCCACTTTTAAATTCACAAATGAATAGATGTGTGAATGTTGAATAAAAGGACTGATGGAGGTTTTTTTTCCTACTCAGAGACCCCATGATGGAGGTGGAGAACTTTACCATCTTCATCAAGAACAGCATTCGCTTCCCACGTTTTAACTTCACAAAGTAAATACAATAAAATACAAAGACTGAGAAAAAATCTTATTAACAATCATAAATCATTTGCATAATCTACCAGAAAAAGAGCCTTATTGTTTCATAATTAGATCTGCTTTTTCTGTTTTCATCAAATATTTCTCTTTTCCTTTCAGGGGAAACTTTTTGCCCAACATCAATAGTAGCTATATAAAGAAATGTAACTTTGATTTTGAGAGTAACATGTATTGTCCAATATTCAAAGTGGGTGATGTGATCCGATTTGCACAACAAGACTTTACCACTCTTGCTAAAAAAGTGAGTGTTTCTGTAATCCTATTAATATTGAATAAATTTTGATACTTTTTAAATAATGTATTTGCAACAAATTAGCATTAACTAAGATTAATAAATGCTGTAGAAGTATTGGTCATTCTTAGTTCATGTTAACTAATGTATTTAACTAATATTAATGTCACTTAACGTGTATGTAGACACAGGCAAGAAGATGAAGGAACTGAAATAACAATTATGTTTGATACCGATACTCAGGGGTTAGCTCACAAACGATGTAACATTAACAAAGACTGACAAAAATTGAGAAGAACACAGGGCTTAAACACATAAGGAACTAATAAGGTAATTGATGAGGGCCAGATGATGGAGATAATTAACAAGACTGGTGACTGGGAAAACAACACAAGGAGCACATGGGGAACCAGGAAGTAAACACACGGACATGACAGTTCTGTGGCAATTAACAAATTAAACCTTACTGTAAAGTGTGTTCCAATACAAGTGTTGCAAAAAATATCATAATTAGTTTGGTCACTTAGTTTAAATATTTTCATGCACCACTGGAAATAGTTTCAATATAGACCAAATAAATACCTGTTTATAGAAGTTTTGAATAACTGTTGGATAAAACACTACATAAGAACTTAAGAGCAAAGTTAAATGTGTAAGTAATGTGTAAATAATCTCTGTTTCTTTCTCTCAGGGGGGAGTGATAGGGATAAAAATAGCATGGGTGTGTGATTTAGACAAGGCAGACGATGAGTGTAAGCCCGCCTACTCCTTCACTCGTCTGGACGCCATGTCTGAGAGGACTACTGTGTCTCCGGGATACAACTTTAGGTTCTAGAACCTTTTCTTTCCACCTTAAAGTTTAAGCAAGACTTATGCAGTCTGCAGGGCTATGATACTGTGAAAGCAAATGCCTTCAATCTGTCCACGTACTTCATCCACATGTTTATAAGACTTTTTGTACTGGCCATATTACAAAAATGCACCAAATCGTTCAAAGTTGATTGGTTGGGTAATCCTTATTGAAACTGTATCTACTAACATGTCTAAATCTTTTTCCTTAGGTATGCAAAGTATTTTAAAATGGAGAATGGAACTGAGTATCGCACTCTGCTGAAAGCCTACGCCATCAGATTTGATGTTTTGGTCAATGGAGATGTAAGTTAATCTTAACATTTTAGTGCATTTTTTTTCTGCATCTGGGTATAGTTGCTCATTACATTTTCTCTTTAAAGGCTGGAAAATTTGACATGATACCAACTCTAATCAACATGGTTGCTGCCTTCACCTCTGTTGGTGTGGTATGTGTCTTCATTACAAATTTGTGTGCATGAACATTAAACAGCTTATTTTCACAAAATGGATAATATGAATAGTTAATTTTGGGTCATTTTCAGCAGAAAGTGTAAATCAATCATTCAGGTTTGTACTGAGTAACCGAGATAGGATCCGAGGCATTCAGCAGGTGGCACAGAGGTAGCAGGAGGGAGGTAACGTCTCCATTCCCTCCTTCAGGGAACAAGAGTTACAAGAGTTCCCTTTCAGCCAGTCACACTCAACAGTTGATGCTGTAGTCCATATGGAAATCACCACAACTGCGGATCCTTCCCAGTGCCCCATTTAAGTCAAACAGACCTATGTTACTGGTGGGACGGAAGGATATAACTTTCCAAGGGGAAGTTTTGTAGTTGCTGTTCCTGTCTACTTTATTCAGCCATGATTGGTTGGAGGGAAGTGTGCCAAGTCTAGATGGAAAGGATGCTATGGAGGCCATATCCTGCCTGTAGGAACGGAACATGTGGACTGACCACTGGGGCAGTACTACATATGTTTCCCCCGTTAGAGGGGAATGCCGCTGCAAATGAGACTTCCCGCAACTTACCTATTATACCGTTAACACACAGGAAGAAACTGTCTCCACCCAGAGATTCTAGAGTCTCGCAAAGGTATTAAGTGTCGCCCAGCCTGCAACTCTGCAGATGTCTGCCACAGAGGTGCTGTGCGCTAGCGCCCATGAGTTGCACTAACTCCGAAGGGGCATTGCATGGCTTGAGTTTGGTATTCCAAGGCAATGGCCTCCACTATCTAGTGGGTCAAACTCATTCTGGAGACAGCCTTTTCCTTCTGCAGATCTCCAAACCAGACAATGATCTGCTCTGAGCTCCTAAAGTAAATTGCCTGGATGAGAAAGGGAAACATTGATGCAAGGGTTGGGTCTGCCTTGCAAGTTCAAGGGTAGCGCTTGCAAGTTCACCACCTGGTCCTGAAAAGGAGTGGTTGGAACTTTGGGCACATATCCAGACTGGGGTCTCAGGACTACATGAGAATCAGCAGGGCCAAATTCCTGGCATGATTCGCTAACCCTAAATCTTAAGTTTGACTGAATCTTAAGCTCTTGTGGTTCAAGGTGGTGCTCTCTGCAGGGCTGTAAGGACTACAACAAGAAAGGCACAACCACCAAGACTCACCAACCACCTCATCCTTCCTAACCTTTCACAGTGTCTGTACGAGCAGGCTCTCTGGGGGAAACGCATATCTTTTCCCAGTTGATCTAAAGAATCAGCCAGCTGATATAGGCGAATGTCCATTTCCCTTTAAGGGAATTACGCACGGAGCTCGTCATTGTAACATATACAGACACATGGGGGATGTACATATCACTGACTTATTATGAGTTGCTGTGATGAACTTTATGCAAGTTGGATCAACCTTTTGACTTCAGTTGTTTACATTGATTTTTGGTATGATTTTGAATCCAGCTCTCCGTGTCTGGAAGATTTTGCTTTCCAACAACTCCTATCATATAATTTTGTTTTTAACAAATCATAGAATGTATATAAATAAATATTTTCAAATACAATATTTCATTCATTTAGATACAATGTGTGATTTAAGTGTTCTCTTAAGTTTTTTGAGTAGTGTACTATAATACTAAGATTTTTCTATATTTACTATATTTCAAATATTTATTTAATTAAAATATTTATAACATTAAAATGTCAATACATGTGTGTGACAGCTGCTTTCACTCATTGTCTGTTCTGGCCTGTCCTGCCATTAAGCACCAAACGTTTAACACAGTTCTGACCAGTATAAGTCAAATAATGAAGATATGTTTATTTAAAGTGGCCCCAAATCTACAAGAACGATCAATCATGATTTACTTGCACTATAGAACTGCATAGCTCTTTTTTGTATAATAGATATTTACTTTTGTATACAGTATAACTATAAAATCTTGGCATCAGTTTTGTCATCCATCCTTTTTTTTGTACCAGATCTGTGCCAGAAAGCAACTTACTCATTGCTACAACAATCATACACATGTGAATCTATGCATACAATATTTTAAAGTGTTAGCATCTGTCCATGAAAGCTTAATGCATATGTTTAATATTAATGTATGCATATGTTTTTGTGATGTATTCATGAATTATTATTATTGTTCATGTTTAATACTGAAATTAATTCATAATAGAAAACAATTCATAACTCTTAACCTATTTAGTAGACAAAACTGACTATTTTTCTTTATTTTAGGGTACAGTGCTTTGTGATATCATTCTGCTGAACTTCTTGAAAGGAGCTGACCAGTACAAGGCCAAGAAATTTGAAGAGGTTTGTATTGAATGTCGCCAACAACATTACACCTATCCAGTTATGATGTCAATAAATGCCTCTCTCTTCCTCTGTTTCTAGGTATCTGATTCACATATTCAGAGCACTAGTTCATTGTACAGGACCAGGGACCACAGCCAGCAGTCAATCAAACTTGATGAGAAGTTCTCTAATGACTCCGGAGCATTTTCCATTGACCGTTATAGTTAATAGTGTATCAACGCGGACACCTTTGTGAAGGATTCCACAATTATTCAAATTTCTTCATTAATTCATCGCACGTCATACCAGTCATAATCTTTCTCATTTTTTCAATTAACCTTGAACCTTCCACATAGAATAGTCTATAGCAATATATATATATATATATATATATATATATATATATATATATATATATATATATATATATATATTGGTATAGTCTGTATACGTCACACACATTTGATTCCTAATTTTATATTTAGCTTAGCCATTAAGTATATTTTATAATCATCATCAAATTACACTCATAAGCTCAAAATTTATTATTTGCCCAAGTTGTCGAATATATGAAAACTTTTTTGTGTGTGTAAATAATGGTATTAAGTAAATACTCAAATTCTGCTATGTATGCTGGCAGTGTTAGCATGGCCTTTACACAACTATTAATTAGATACAAATATTCAATAATTTGTGTGATTGTTTAGTAGGCAGCCAAATGCAACTATGCAATTGTATGTTTTTTATTTTAAAAATAATAGGTTTTTGTAAAAGAGAATTTAGGACTCTCACTATTGGCCAAGTGTGGATGAAAACATCCCGTCCTTCGGATGAGACGTTAAACCGAGGTCCTGACTCTCTGTGGTCATCAAAAATCCCAGGATGTCCTTCGCAAGAGTAGGGGTTCAACCCCGGCATCCTGGCCAAATCTGCCCATTGGCCTTGGTCCATCACGGCCTCCTAATCACCCCATACTCTAATTGGCTTCGTTGCTCTGTCTCATCTCCACCATTAAGCTGATGTGTGGTGAGCATTCTGGCGCAATATGGCTGCCGTCGCATCATGCAGGTGGTACTGCACATTGGTGGTGGTTGAGGAGAGTCCCCACCTTCCATGTAAATTGCTTTGAGTGTCTGGAAAAGCGCTATATAAATGTAACAAATTATTATTATTAATTATTATTTTAGCATGACACATTTTTTTGGACCTTTTCTAACATTGTAAGGAATATTATCGGTTAATTATGTTTCCCTGCTACGGTTTGCCATTTACTCTACACCGTTTTCAATTAAAAACTGAGAACCTTTCATGAATTTTGGCTCCTCATTTACTGGACAACAGCATTTTGGGGTCCTGTAAGCCTAAAGGTTTTTGAAAATGAAATGAATTTTCAAAATGAAAGTTTTTCTTAACAATACTGTTGTCGTCTCCGTTTAAGTTACAAAAATGCAAATTTGTGCAAACGGGGATGTCATGTGAACTTGCCAATTACTGGCCTGCCATGAATAATACAGCATTAAGTGAATAGGGATAGTTTTGAGAATGGTGTCGTCTGTACTTGAAAACGCAATGGAAAAACGTTTCCGTTTTTAGTACATCGTTGTCATATAAATGTACACAAATTTTGTCCTGCTAGTTTGTTTTCATGGTTACTCATTGGCACACACCTGCTCTTAGTTATGTTTATCACTTTGTATATTTAACTCCTTAGGTTCTCTCAGTTCTTTGTTCAATCTCGTTTTTGTGGTTGGGTTTTATTTTGATTCCAGAGTTTTAAATAAAAAACATTTCTGTTCTTTCCTTCACATTACCACAGCCATTAAATGTTACACACATACGTCAAACCAATTTGCTTGTAAATACCGATGCTCATAGTGAGGTTCAGGGCAATAAAAATATGTATGTTTCATTTATGATATAATTGGTTAATAAATGGAATAAATGGATTTAGAAGTAAAATGGGTCGCTGGTTAACTTTACTTGAAGGCACATTAACATTTTTCTGACAGCATAAATTATCAAACAAATGTTCTCAAGAGCCTGTTTAGCTTTCACAAGAGAAGACTGCTGAATAAGTATTACACTTTAAAAGTAATAAGAAAAAGTGTGAAGTAGGAGTTGTAAAAAAGTGTTATACCAATACTGTGCACTGCAGGACAAAGACGAAGAGGATCAGCAAAAGCAACTTTAATATGGGTCCTTAATTAAATAAATCCAACAGGCAAGGAAAACTCGGGAAACCGAATACTACAACCATGTAGAAACAGGACAAAGAACTGAACAAAACAGGAAGAATATATACCAGACAAACTGAGGGAACTATTGAGTCCAAACTCTCCAATCCGATCGTTTTTACATTTAATAGACACTTTTATCCAAAGTGACATACACAACTTACAAGTAATATTTAATGAAATTAAGCATATTATAGGTCAATGCATTCACATATCTTATTTTGGTCAGTCTGCCAGATCATTTGTATTCAAGTCAGCATGAAATGGTAGTTGCAACAGTCTTTTCTTCACTATTGTGACGTGTATCATAGTGAAACGGCTTTTCAGTCAAGAAAATATGTTTTTGTCCATTGGTAATAGGTTGGATGTTTGGATGGTTGTGTTTTGCTATTTCATTATTTAAGGATTAAACATTACACACACATTGTTGATTCTTTTGATTATACAACCAAATTCCAATTAGATTGTAAATATTGACGCTCATTGAGGCTCAGGGCAATAAAAACATGTATATATCATTTCTGATTTAAAAAAAAATCTTATTTGATGATTTAGGACGAACAAACAAGACTGACAAGATATCACTATTATTACATACAATATTATTGATTTAGAAGTGAAATGGGTCATTGATTAACTTTACTAGAGGGCGCATTAACTTTTTATTGAAACATAAATTACCAAGCTCCCATTCCACCACATCCCAAAGATGCACTATTGGGTTGAGATCTGGTGACTGGGGGCATTTTAGTACAGTGAACTCAATGTCATGTTCAAGAAACCAATTTGAAATGATTCGAGCTTTGTGACATGGTGCATTATCCTGCTGGAAGTAGCCATCAGAGGATGGGTACATAAAGGGATGGACATGGCCAGAAACAATGCTCAGGTAGGCCGTGGCATTTAAACGATGCCCAATTGGCACTAAGGGGCCTAAAGTGTGCCAAGAAAACATCCCCCACACCATTACACCACCACCACCAGCCTGCACAGTGGTAACAAGGCATGATCTCAGATCCATGTTCTCATTCTGTTTATGCCAAATTCTGACTTTACCATCTGAATGTCTCAACAGAAATCGAGACTCATCAGACCAGGCAACATTTTTCCAGTCTTCAACTGTCCAATTTTGATGAGCTTGTGCAAATTGTAGCCTTTTTTTCCTATTTGTAGTGGAGTCGAGTGGTACCCGATGGGGCCTTCTGCTGTTGTAGCCCATCCGCCTCAAGGTTGTGCGTGTTGTGGCTTCACAAATGCTTTGCCGCATACCTCAGTTGTAATGAGTGGTTATTTCAGTCAAAGTTGCTCTTCTATCAGCTTGAATCAGTCGGCCCATTCTCCTCTGACCTCTTGCACCAACAATCATGCCACGCTCAAAATTGCTTAAATCACCTTTCTTTCCCATTCTGACATTCAGTTTGGAGTTCAGGAGATTGTCTTGACCAGGACCAGACCCCTAAATGCATTGAAGCAACTGCCATATGATTGGTTGATTAGATAATTGCATTAATGAGAAATTGAACAGGCGTTCCTAATAATCCTTTAGGTGAGTATATATACTACAAGGAGAAATATACATTTACTAAGCTGAAAAATAATTTAATATGCTCTGCTGTCATTTTCTGAAAAACAATAAGAATTTTCTTTCATAATACATCTCAATTATGCTAAAAGTACAGCCATTCATTGTTTGTTTTCCATCACAACTGCAATGTGAATCGTAGCCGTTAAAATTCAAAGAGATCAGCAACAGTGACTGTAACCACATGGCAGTGGTATAATGTGTTAGAGTGATAAAGGAGCAAGCTTGTTAGTACAGTAACTGAATTTCAATTGCAACAACAAAATAGATGTTATCTACTGCAATTAAGCATATTATTATATTTAAAAAACCTGCAATATTACATTTAAAATTGTCCATTTTGATTTCGTGACTTTAATCATACAATTTTTATTTTTATTTATTTCTTTTTTTTTTTTTACAATTCACTGAGCTTTCACATGGAACTCCATTTAGACACACTGAATACTGAGTTAGAGAAAAGGGAGGAGTTGTGAAAAAGAGTGAAGCGGCAGATTAAATGTTGTTATGAAGAGACACAATAGACAAGTGGAAAGAGTGGTAAGTGCTCTTCTTCAATAAAATACTTTGTAATTACCGCACCTAAATCTCAAAACTTTTATGGTAACCATGTATTATATTTCAATTATTCAAAATAAACTAAAAATACAGAAAAGTTTTAAATGGCTTTTATAAAACAGTAAGCTTCCACTTATCGTGTTCCCTCCTTCACAGTGTGCACAGCAGCAGGAATGGAGATTTTTATCTTTTTGTTGATGACTTTTCTTTTTGGAAGTGGTAGCTTCTTAACAATGGAGAGAGGTGCTGATTAAAGTTAGGCTGTGTTTAACTTATTGAAATATTTCATGCTATATATGCAGAATATTGCAAACGATGTGTGATGTTGTCATTTAGATAAGGATGCTGGATATTCAAATTCCTCATAAGGCTGTGTTCTACCAAAACCCTGTCCAATGACTGGCTACGCGGATTGGTTTTAAAGTGGGATCACACTGTCAAATACTTTGGCAAACCTCTCAACTTCACTGCAGCTGAGGTAAGTAGAGTCATTGGAACAAAATAGATAACACATTAAATGGAAACTGACTTATGCTCACATCTAATTCTCCAAATTATTCTTTCCTCATGGACAGTTCAGCTGCAGAAGCAAAGCCCCTGGTGGACACCTAGTGTCCATGCACAACACAAAGGCTAATGGTGACCTGCTCTGCATTGTAATCAAGTTTAATCCACGTAACCTGCGCATCTGGATCGGCGGCTTTGAGTTTTTTCAGGTAAATGAGATTTCATGTGAGATTTTATAATTTACCTATAGCTTTTTCCCTAAAATCTCTCACTTTCTCAGTCTGGTAAATTTGTCTGGACTGACGGTTCTTCCTGGAACTATCAAATGTGGACTCCTGGTGAGCCCTACCACATCTTCAGTTACAAGGAGGACTGTGTGGAAATGAACTGGAATCGTAAGCAAAAGGTTTTCTTGTTACCATTCTACCAATAATTGTTAGTATTTATTGGTAAATTCTCTTAAGTTGCATGAATGGTATGAAAGGTAACCTATAATCTATCTTGATTATTCATTCTCACTTTGGTGGTTTGACCTTTTTCTGCCCTTTTTAGATGTTGGCAAGTGGAATGACGATGCTTGCTATGTGAAGAAAAACTTCATGTGTGCCTTCAAAGTGATGACATCTTTGACTTAGTTTGAATACTGTTTTATCAGTAGGATTTAATTACCCTCAAACATAACTTTGTGTTGAAAATTGTGACAAAAATCGTGACATATTTTCAAATTAATTAAAATTAGCTATTTCAGAATTTTACAATTGTATTGTATGAACTGTATCAGTGTAGATTATCTTTAAATATAGTATAAATACATATTTATATACATGTCAAAACCCTAAAGACGTATGCTCCACTGAATGTGGTTTTATACTAGTTTTTACATTTTATGGGTAAAATAAGATCTGCGCTAAACATAAATTGACAGTACGTGAATGTTTTGCTCTACAACATAAATTATACACACCCATATCATAAAAACAGGAATTTTGCAGATATTGTTTTTTTTTTTTTAATTGAGGTGTATGTTTGCAATAAGTAACTAGATAATAACTTTTGGGGTGTAAATGTATGCAATTTACACTGTGGAACAAAACTTTAAAGTATCATCAAGGTATGCAACTACAGGCCATATTTTACTCTTGTATTGAAAAACCCCATTATAAAAATCCATTGGAAAATCTTTTGGGTTTTGACCTCATCCCTGCATCATCCCCACTCTTTTCTTGTGCTAGTACTTTTATCTTTCAAAAATAAGATAAAAATAAGTATCAGCATAACAGTGCACTTGGCATTTTCCCAGTTCTAACATCAGCCACTAGAAGGAGCCATAGAAATGTATTTTTTTTTCTCAAGTTCATTGTTGTGGTGGTTTGCCATCTGTGGTTTTCCCCGTTTAAACTACAACTGCAGTTTCTCAAGTTTCAGTCATGTTTGATGGCATTGCAAGGTGTTCCAAATGAATGCAGTTTGTCAAATGAAGTGAACTTCAACAGATTAAGCCTATAAGCCAAATTCTTGCACATATCTGATGTGATAGTCACTCCACCGCATCTCTCGCTTCAATCTAAAGCAGTTTAGAGTGAAAAACTTTGAGAGACAAAAGGCAAGTTCTCACAGCAATCATACTATGACAGAAGCTACAAAATTACGTCAATACTCCAGTTTAAATGATTTTGATTGGCTAAGAAAGAAAGGTAGACAAAAAATAGTAATTTCAAACACAAAAGCAGATAGTTAGGAGCATTTCTCCATCCATCACATGTTTGACAACAAAGTCTCTGGTTAAGGCATTAAGTGACCTTCCAGGTCGCAGACCTACATTTCTAAGATTCAGCTTGTCGAGAAAAACTCACTCATGCTGATCTGTAAAAGAGCTAACTAACGCACATACAAATACACAGGACACACAGCTTCTTCAAGGTTGTTAGTCAAGACCCCAACTGGAAACAGGAAAGTTTCTTTAAACACAGTGATAACATGCTCTGGTTCTGGTGAGAATCACAGAGAATGGTCATCCATATTCCTTAGAAAAATATAGAAGAGCACTGTTAAACAGGTAAAAAGGTCATGCATTCAAAGTTAGCAAGTGCAAGTTGAGGAGTGAGGAGAACAAATTTATAGAAGGAAATTTGTAAGCATTCCTTCTGAAAATACATAAACTGCTTACAGAATCATCACAACAACCCTTCATGAACAAGAAAGGGTAACATGCAGAATCACTTTATGAATAAGAGAGATTAACATAAAGAATTGTCACATCAATCCTTTACAAATAACCAATAATACCAATAATAAAACAAATAATAATAATTAACATACATGGTTGTAACATACATGGAATGGTTAAAGTTTTAACTCTCAGGTACAGTATATCCTTTAGCGGGTCATGAAGGGGTGAGGTGTCTAAGTTGCAACATCTAGCAATTGGAGTGCCTCAGAGCTCAGTACTTGAACCACTTTTCTTCTCTATCTACATGTAATCACTAGGACGTGTCATTCTGAAACATGTTTTTTCTTCTCACTGCTACAGCAAGAGGAAGCCCAAATATGTTCTATTCTAAGGGCTTTTAGCAAGCAGGCTGGAGCCAAGAGATGTGAGAAAGGAGTCTCATGGAAGAGGTCCAAAAAGATTTGTGTCAGTTTAAGCGGCAGTCATCTGTGAGGGGCTGCCACCTTCATTTTTATTTTGTTGTAGTTTGTGATTAAGTTTGTTGAACGTTCGCCACTTACTGCCTCCTTCCCTTAGCCTTAAACCTTACTACTGGACTGCTTACCAAGGAGGCTCACAAAAGAGCCAAACAACACGATAGTGCTATCCAGGCAGAGCTCGAGTAGGATGACTCTCTAAAGCGAGAGGAAACCTAGCATCGCTCACCTTGAAGACAGTTAACCAGGAAGGAAAGAAGGAAGGATGCTCGGTTTATTTACTGGTACTCTGGATTACTTCCCTGAAATCTGACCAAAAGAGGTCAGAGGGTGAAACTGGCACACCGAGAAGAAAGTTTTTTTCCTCAATACCTGCCAGCTTCAAACAGAGATTCCTTTCCGTAGCCACCACTGCTGCCATTGATCGGCCAATCATGGCAGCAATTTGCTTGGTGGTCATGTCCCTGAGCCAGGTCTTTCAACAGAATGGTAAGGTCTGGTAAGCCTGCAACACAACCATTGTAGCCTCAGCCTGACCTGCTGCCACAGTTGTGCAGCTATTCAAATACAGCAGTGTCGTTGGCAGAGTGGGAGCAAGGAACCTTCTGTGTCAGTGCCTCCCCAAGTGAGAGATAGCTGGCCACCGTTTCTTCAACTGGTGGCATCGACTCATATCCGTGCTCAGACATCACATAATTTGCATGCTGAAACGGAGGAATATGGTTTCTTCCAAAATCTTTCCACCTCAGCATGCAAATCTGGAAGAAAAAGAAGACTCACAAAAGCTGGTCGATTTCGACTGGATAGATATCGCAAGCTCGCATTTCTTGCACCACCATGGCTAATTTGTCTGTGGCACAAGACATGACCTCCAACAACTCATCGTATGTGGGGCAGGCATGCTGTGAGGATTCAGAGACATCATTGTCCTCACCATTCATATCCTGCTCTTCTTGGCTTGAGGCTTTCTCCGAACTTGCTGCCACATCAGGGGATGTGAGCAATAACATCCTCGTTTGCTACCACAGAATGAAAAAGTTCCATATCTTTCTCAAATTCCTCGGCAAAAAGGGACAAATGAGAGGGACAAATGAGAGCGGAGTTTCTTTAAAGAGAAACTCTTGAAATGCTCATATTCATATACCTTCAACACGTCTCAAACACATTTTTTTTGTTTGTTTTATACTCTGTTCGCACCAATAGTGACGTCATAGGCAGTCGCCGACCAATGTTATTGTCATGTTTTGATGTGTTATGTATGGTGTTACTACAAATTTACTTTCTTAAAGTAATAATAAAGAACTTTTGCAATCAAAACGATCATTTCATTTTATTTATTTATTGTTTGTATAATTAAGAAGTAGTGATTTAGAATATTTGAATACTTGAAATTCATCAGCTTTAGTTTAAATACTGCAGAATTTCATTCTAGAACTCTCACATTAAGCACAAAACTGAATTCATGGAGAACAATAAAAGGAAAGGGATATAATTATTGAAACACAATAATTAATAGCTTCCTGATTTACATTTCATAAGTGAAATAGTAAAACTATGCACACACAAAATGATATTTTACATAACAAATTGCATTATAATATGGAAAAAGTTAAATTAAATGTTAAATTAACATAAGAAATCATACTTATGACTTTTAATATAAAAATAATTGTTAGGATGAATAAAAAGGTTAACTATTTTCTAGAAAACAGTAAAATAGGAAGTGATCACCATTATGTGTATCAAATGTAGCATACCCTATCTTCTTAAGTAATTGAAATCCAAACTCACTGTCATTTCAGTAAACTTTTTTTCAGTAAAATACATTTTTCCACCAATAAATGTCCTTTAACTTCAGTTATGAAGTTTCCATTCTTTACAGTCAAAGTTACCTTTAATATGCAGACATAACATTAATACAATGATCACATGACTTAATTTAATAATTAAACTGTTTTAATACAATGTGGTTTTTCTATGTTTGTGGTTTCTGGTTGTTTTCATATTTTTATATCTACTCTATCTGACTTTATTGACCTGATAACTGTGGATTATTGAGTAGTCATAGAGTGATTTTTCATGTTTGATCTGGAAATAGTGGTGAAGAATGAGGAGACTTGGAAAATGGGATGCTGTTAAATGGTGGAGATGGACTCACAGGGGATTCATTCAGGATGACTTCGGGAATCGTGTAGAATTTGGAGGTTGACTTTTCTTTTTTTACTGAGAGAGAAAATGAATGCAACAAAAATGTCAGAAGTTTGCACATTTTAATTTCTCTTATTATTTAGTACATTCACTCGACCCAACCTTAAAGAGCATTTTCTCACCTTTTTTGGGTGGCTTGTGGTGTCTTTTTTTGCTGAGACGAATTCGACTTTTCAGAGCAGAGTTGTCCAGTAATTCAAATGACTGAAAGAGAAAAAAAATCTTCTTATTACAATTTATATTAAGTTATAGTTAAATAATTAACAGTCTCCCCAATATTAACATAACCTAGTTACTTTAATGACAGAAATACAGAAGTATAACAGTATTCCCCACCTTTACTGCTGAAAAGTCAATCAACATATCATCCAATGACTTTGAATCACTTTTGGGAATAATATACATGTCCAAACAGTCATAGATATCTTCTGATTTCTTTGACTCACAGTCAGACATCCTTTGTTTCATTCCATTTGTTAGCAGTGCCTTAGGAATAGCAAACGTTTTTGCATCCTCTTTCAATTGTTCCCTATCCAATTCACCATTCACTTTTGTTGCATTTTCTTCTTGAGCAACACTAGCATCATCTTGACTCTTCTTTATGTCCTCTGTTTGGTCCTGCTGTGGTGTCAAAAGCGGAATATTGAGCAGAGTATCTTTTTCTGTTTGGAGAACGTCATATGTCACTGGTTGATCATTAGTGTCTTTATCTGCTGGACTGGTTTTGCTGGGCAGGTAACTGAGCCATTCTTCTCCTGTGAATATTTCCTCCATTAAGTTGATCGGTTCAAGATTGAGTTTGAAATCCTTTAAAGTAAATGTTCTGCTCAAAAAGACAAAATATTTTAGATTGCTAACTTCAATTAATAAAAATGCAAAGATTAATGTAACAAATGCATTGCTTAGTGCCAGTTCATAATGCCTTAACTAACATAAAAAGTTTTCCTGTAGCTCAAACAGTAGAAACATGATTCTTGCAACTCCAAGGTCATGGGTTCAATTCCCAGGGAAAACAAGAACTGATTAGAATGAAAGTCACTTTGGATTAAAAAAAAATGGGACCATATTTTAAGTGTTATAGATTCAAACTTTTAATAGGTTATTTATTTTGATAGACATTTTACTTACTATACATAATTTGACATGACTACATGTCACCTAACTTTCATTCATTTGCAACTGCATGTCAACTACATGTATTAGTGTAGTGCATTACATGTATTAGTTAGTAGAATGTCCAAAGCAGTGTTTCCCAACCCTTTTCCTCGAGGTACACTAACAATACATATTTTAGTCTCTTCTAATGAGCTGATGAGATCAATCAAATAGGTGTGAAGGTTTTTCTAAATACTTGATTACTAAAAAATTGAGCTTCTCCATCCTCCTGCCTGTAACCTTGAAACTAATCAAAGAAAGCCATATCACAGGACAACTCAATTTCCTAATTGCTCTGCAAGGAGATGAGGAACGAGGAACCCTCGAAAGGAGCTGTGAACAACGATACACAGGACTCTCTTGTCGAGAAACCTAACACGTGTATAATTTCTCATCCGCATTCACATCTGTAACAATAATTTTCGTTTTCCGGTTTTAATAAACCATACATCTCACATATTTCAGCAGAGTATCTTTCTTTACTATTATAAGTTTCTTGAATGACCAAACTTAAACAACGTAAGATCAAATTCCTTGAGTGCAACTGATGACGTTGTGAAGTGGCACTTGCATCTCAATCAGCTCTTGGCACAGTACGAATTGGGACACCGATGACTCTATTTCCGGAAACATGATAATATCCACATTGCACAAAATCAATACACAGCAGAACTGTTATCTATTTGACGTTATTTTTAAATGCCCGCAACTGTCACCCTGTAGCACAAGACTAAGCAGGGTTGAGCCTTATCAGTATCTGGATGAGAGACCTCCTAGGAAACTAGATAGATGTTAGTGAGGCCAGCAAGTGGTGCTCACCCTGTGATCTGTGTGTGTTCTAACACCCCTTTACACTGAAAGGACACTAAACTGTCAAAAAGCATCGTCCTTTAGATAAGATGAAAAAAAAAATGGTCCAGTCTGTCTGTGGTCATAATAAGAGAGTAGGTGTCACAGTTGAAGTGTGCAGTGATGAAGGCTCAAATAGTCTCTTTATTAATATATTGCAAAATTTGCATAAATGTCTGACACGTAACAGTAGGAGTGTAACCTCATTCCCATATTGGCTTCCTCACATCAGTAGTAGTTGAAGAGATTCCCCCCTTCAATATGTAAAGCACTTTGAGTGCAGAGAAAAGCACTATATAAATGTAAATTATTATTATAGTTACTGTTAAAGTACATTATGATAAATACTTTGCTTGTTACATATATGTGCAGCATTTCAGCTGTAAATAAATTATAAATGTTAAGTAGATTATGTTCATTATGTATTTTTATGCTGAAATATAATAAAATAATGTTTTTTGGGGGAGGGGTTAAATATCGTGGCATTATGTGTAGTGAGTTGCCTCATGTGAATTAAGTTTTGTGCATCAGAACTTCCATTCAGAGAACATAGTGAGTATTAATGCTTCCTGTTTTTTTCACGGTGCATTGTGGGACTTTTAAGAGAGCGAATGTTTCATTGCACTGGAAGAAATTTAGAAGTGAGAAAGCCCTTAAAATTGATGACTGAACAGTGCACAGTGCCCTGACAGCTGAAATAGGCAGCTGATTGAGACACATCCATGGTTGGAACACTAGGAACAGGATTGGGAAACACTTGTGAACTATCGAAAAATAAAGTGTTACCATTTGGTGTTCCCTCAAATGATACAGTGATTTTAACTAATGGATTTAATGTGTAACTTGATATTTCACCAGAGGCTATATATACATTTTGTTTTTGTTTTTCATGTTTAGGAAGTTCTGTGGACAGTTTTTAAAAGGCAGCAGAAGTAGATCTAAAACATGCATGTTTATGTTTTGTTCCATGACTTCACATAAAAGGAATGTCACAGAACTAGAAATGGGTTATATATAGGAAGACTACTAGAAATAAGGAAGTGCTTTATAGTTTTAAAACAAACAAAACAAGTTTCAAATGAAATGAGCATATAACATTTAAAGTGTCTATATCAGAGGTTCTCAACTCTGGTCCTCGAGGTCCACTTTCCAACAAAGTTTAGAGCTTTTTTAACTGAACAAGCTAATCAAGGTCTTTAGAATCACTAAA
Organism: Rhodeus uyekii; assembly: GCA_037043235.1. Taxonomy (NCBI): domain Eukaryota; kingdom Metazoa; phylum Chordata; class Actinopteri; order Cypriniformes; family Acheilognathidae; genus Rhodeus; species Rhodeus uyekii. The sequence continues at coordinate 618,373 of JAWRVZ010000110.1, forward strand.
AAAAGACAGGCAGGTAGGTTTGACCAAGGTTGGAGCAAATCTCTGCAGTAAAGACAGGAAAGTTCATCTCAATTCAGAGGCTGCATCCTTTGATATGATTGCATCACTGCTGTGTGACAAATTACGTTTTACTTTTATCCAAAGCGACTTACATTGCATTCAAAATACACATTGAATCAGATCTTGTTTTCCCTGGGATCAAACCCATTACCTTGGTGTTGTAAACACCAATGCTCTACTGATTGAGCTACAGGAAAACTAATGCTAATGCTACAAATGCTAAAAACAACCATGTTAAATATTTGTAGTAATTCCTACCTTTCTAAGATAACATGTGTCCTCTTTTTTGATGGAAGTCTTGGTGGGACCTCTGAAGACTCGACCTTCAACTCCATGGAATCTATCTGCATGGGGATTCAATGCGATTTAAGTTTTTAAAAAAAGAGCCTAAGGAAAAGTTACTTAAAAATAAACTCACAAAAAATCTGTCACGCTTTAGATGTATGAGAATAGAAGTACAGTAATAATGAAGTAAACATACACATTGTGCCTCTTCTTCCCCACCGTCTTGGATGCTGTTGCTCTCGGCATGGTCAAAATCATGTCTTTCTTTAAACTTTTCCATTAATTTATGAGTAAGATTCTTCATCTTTTTTTTCACTCGCTTCTTTTGCACTTTGGAGAGCGAGTCCTCCTGTTCCATCCCCCTGAAAGCCATGTCTGATTCCTCCCATCCCAAAATCAAAGCAGCTTTGCTCTGCCTTCTCATTGCATTAGATACGTTTTCATATTCCTGTAGGTTTGAAATACTTGAAGAGAGGGGTTTCTCTTCCTTACGCTTCTGGGCTACTGGATCCGAAGCAGATCTTGCTGTCCTGCTTGTAACGTTCACATCAGTTTCATGGTTTAGAACAATGTTTGGATCCATACCGACTGGTTTTGAGGGACCACCACAAGCCTCCTCTAGTTGTTCATTCTTAAACTCCATCTGTACAATGTCACACCTCTCTGAAGACATTAAAGGGTGAGACCTGTATGTAAATGACTGTTGAGATGGACTGTTAAGCAATGCGGCTCCAGCCATGTGCTCCTCCACGCTAGGCTCATTGTTATTTGTGTCCTCCAACAATTCACCTTCTTTTTGCCCCTGACTTGATTCTGCTCCCTGTGTTTTCATGGATAAAGAGACAGAAGGACTACTCTTTCTCTCACATTTATGAAAATTATCTGGAGGCTCTCTGAATTCTTCAACCCCTTCATTTCCATCATCTGTTTTAAAAGTTCTTGTTGGTTGTTCTTCATCACCATCAGATCTGACTTCGCTATGAAAATTGTTGCTGTCTTCATTTGCTATACATTCTTCAGACACACTTTGGCAGATTGTATCTGGATGTACATATGATTTGAAAGTACTTTTCTTTGAGCGTAGTTTTCCAACACGTCTTTTTGGACTCTTAACTTTCACCAGCATAGACTGCACTAGTGGGACGTCATTCTGCTGACCAACCCTCATATCGCTCTGCATAAAAAAAGAATATTAAGGATTTTATGTGACCATTCACTGTTTGAAGCACTATTTCTTTAAACGTACTAGTACAAGTAGTACTATATATTTTGTAGATTGTACAAGACTAGCAACATTTACTCCTATACATATCATACAAACCTTGTATATCATATTTGATATTTTTGCTCTCTAAGAACTTAAATGCGTTTTTGCAAATGAATCTTATCTGATCTGTAACAATCTACTTTTCATACCTTTGCTATTTGTTCTTCCATGGTCTCTCATTTCCGGTTATCCTTTACATATCCTGCAGTGTGCTATAACTTAATTTTCTATTTTCTTTCATCCATATATAGCTCTTTCAAAACAGTTGTTCAACCTGTGCAAAACACAGTTTCTGTGCTTCTCTCTTTCAGTCAATGCCTCCTCCCTGTCTTTTTACTTCCTTTTATAGTCAAGCATTTCTGGACTACCAAAACCTGTTTTCTAAATCTCATCTCTCAATCCATTTTCTTCTCCTCCCCCCCATAGCCTATTAATTAAAAGTGAATGAGCAGCAATGTTGTTCATGAATGTATTTTTGCATTAAATGTTAAACTTTTTTATTGATTGCAGATCATTGATATTTCAATTTGTGCAGTTTTCAATATTATAGCAACTGACCAAATTGTTAAATATTTTTATTTTTTATTTTGACTTTCATTTGATTTATTTAGTTATAGTTGACTAATTTTGTGTTGACTTATGTGTAAATGCAACACATGGAGGATGGAAATGGTAAAATATTAAGATTAATATACAAAATGTTTCTTGATGTTATGTTATTTTTTATAATCAGACATATATAGCCTTTACACGTAAGCAGGAAACATAAAGAAAAAATAATTTCAAGATTCAAGATCCTGACTGGAAATACCAAATAATCTTTCTGTCTTTGAAGGAACTGCCAGCTATAGCAGTAAGCACACTAATTACACAAACTTGACAAACTGGAAAGTCCAGTGAAAATTCCTTCTGGGACTTTCCACTTCATCTTCAGACTGCATGCTTGATCGTAAATGATGTCCCACGTTCATGTGTATGTGCACATATCAATGTGTAAAAGTCTATAGGCTTTGACAAGTGCTAATAAACTCACCCACACCAGTGAAAACACCTTTATACTGCTTAATGCATGCACAACAAATTACTGCAGTGGTCCTAAACTTTCTTGACACCAAATGTCTTGAATTCATTTACAAGGAGCCATCGCACAAGTACTGGGGAGCTAAACCATGTAATGCTTTGTAAGTAATTCGAAAAATTTAAAAATGTATACAGTGTTTAATAGGGAACCAATGCAGTGTTGACAGAACCAGGCTAATATAGTCATACTTTCTGGTTCTAGTAAGAACTCGAGCTGTTGCGTTTTGGACAGAGCAGCCATCCAGTGTTAGACATCATACCCGCAGAGGTTTTTGGTCCAATAATTAGAATCTCTGTTTGTTTTTTTTCAGAATTAAGTACCATAGTAGGATATTAGTAGTCATCCAAATCAGTTATGCATTCTGTACATTTTATTAATTTGTATGTTTTGTCAGGGCACTAAGAAATATAGAGCTGAGTATCATCAGTGTAACAGTGAAAGCAAATGCCATGATTCCTAATGATTGGTCCCAAAGGAAGCATGAACAGGGTGAAAAGCAACATTCCTAGTACTGAGCCTTGAGGTACTCCATACTGAACTTGTGATCGATATGACATCTCTTCATTTACTGCTACAAACTGATAATGGTATGATTTGAACCATGCTACTGCAATTCACTACAATTCCACTAATGCCAACACAATTTTCCAGTCTATTCAGAAGGATTTTGTGGTCGATTGTATCAAATGCAGCACTAAGGTCCAGTAACACTAACAGAGAGATACAACCACAATCGGATGATAAGAGCAAATCATTTATAACTCTAATGAGAGCTGTCTCAGTACTATGATATGGTCTATAATCCTGACTGGAAATCCTCGCAGATACCATTTCTTTACATAGTAGTGGAGATATTGCCTTTTCTAGAATCTTTAACAGAAAAGGTACATTTGAGATTGGCTTTCAATTGACTAATTCTGTAGAATCAAGTTGTGTTTTTTTTTATAAGCGGTTTAATTATAGCCAGCTTAAAGGTTTTTGGTACATATCTTAATGACAAAGATGATGATATTTAGAAGAGGATATGACCTCTTGAAGCATCTCTTTCAGTAGCTTAGCTTGTATCGGGTCTAGCATACATTTAGCTGATTTTGATGATTTAACGAGTTTAGACAATTTTTCCTCCCTGATAGCAACGGAAGAGTGGAATTTTTCTTCAGGGACACTACAATTTACTGTATCATATGATACTGTAGTAGACTGTGGTGCTTGGTTATAATTTTCTCTATAATATTATGAATCTTTCAAGTAAAGAAGTTCATAAAGTTATTACTGCTGTGCTGTTTTAAACCATCTGGGGTTGAAGTTTTATTTCTCTTTAATTTAGTCACTGTTTCAAATAAATACCTAGGGCTATATTTGTAAGAGGGTCGGAAAAAATCAGATCTAGCTGTTTTTAAAACATTTATATATGCAATAGAGCTGTCCATTTTAGCTGTCTACATTGATTTGATGTGACAATATTAGTTCTAAGGAATGATTATGACAATGAGTGGGTCCTGACACGTGTTGTCTAACGCTAATAGAGTTACAAATGTTTCTAAATGCCAATCCCAGTGCATCTTTTTTATTATCTACATGGGTATTAAAATCACCAACAATTATGACTTTAACTGCAGCTATTACTAACTCTGACAGAAAATCAGCAAATGATTTGGTAAAGTCTGTATGGTGACCTGGTGGTCTGTATACATGGAACCATGTTGCACTCTCTTCTGCTTCTATGCGTAACCTAACAATACACACTCATCCTTGAGTCCTCCTAGTGGCCTGGATAGTACAACACAACTCTATCGGTACAAAAGCCTGACACCAAGGTCCCCTTTGTCTACAACCATATTTAAAGGGCTTTCCTAGGTGTTCATGATTTCTAAGCATTAAAATCTGTATTTATGTTTATTTCTACTCCATTAACATATTCTGTAGTTTGTCACAGTTACAAAAAGGTAATATACCTTAATATAAAAAAGGTAATATACCTATACATTTTCAAATTATTTTTCATTGACTTTTTATTAATTTGCATGACTCTTCTGGGTCTAGAAATCTGTTTTTGAAGTTTAATTAAAATAAGAAACCTCTTATTTTTTGTTTTTTTTTTGTCTCAGTTTAACTTTATTATTATTATTATTAAGTCATCTTGGGTGAGGCACTGGCATACTGAATAAAACTAAATTAATTAATTAATTGGAAAACTGTTCTTTGAAATATATTGTGTGTTGTCATATGCCTACATAAACTGGCAAATGTCATTTCAGAGATGAACGTGATTTCACTGAGTAGAACAACATTCTGGAGAATCCATTCAGAGGATCCTGGAACAACATTCCAATCAATCAATCAATCAATCAATCAATCAATCAATCAATCAATCAATCAGATTTGAGGGGCAGGTTAATGTTTAGTCAAGGCTTACAACAAGGGTCAGGGGCTTCTTCACCACTCTTGTTTGGGGATAGATTATGGGTAGGGGTAGGGATAAGGATAGTATCTTACTTGCCAAAATCAGAATTGCTGTAATTATTTTTATTTTTTTGCATAATTTAGAAAAAAAATTAATTCAGAGTAGCATTTATAATCTCAAAATATGGTAGGATGCTCATTTCCATCTTTAATCTTTTTTTTTTGGCAGTCTGATGAATATACTGTATTCTATTTAATATTCTCTGTTGCACAATTTGGCAAATGCATAAAGTCATCAGGGTAAACTTAAGGCTAAAAAAATGAACTACTTGTATGCTAATTCAGAGTTCCAAGGTCAACCAATGAAAGGCTACAGTGGTTGTCACGTGATCCATAGTACGGAAAACGACCACTGTTTTGTACTTTGTACACAATATTCCACATGTTTTCTAGCTGTCGTTTTAAACGGGATTGTATCTGAAAATGACTATGTCAGCGGTCGCACACTTTCTCATACCCTTCCTGCTTTGCATAGCGCTGGCAAACACTCACATCTTCGACAAAGTTTTAGTGGATGTCACTTATGATCACTATGCGGAGAAGACAGTGGACGGTCTACCTGCCTTCTTGGCCATGCCTTTTAACTGTCTAATAAATTCAGGATACATATTACTGGGAATCTATTGGATGTTGCATCGGATGTCAGACGGTAACGACATCAGTGGAGCCGCTCACAGTAAAGACGTTTTCGCGCTGATGGCAGTGGCGTATGGACCGGTGCAGTGGGTCCGCTTGGCCACCTTGCGGCACGCGCCCTCTGTGTTGGACCAGTGGTTCACTTTACCTATTTTTGCGTGGGTGATGGTGTGGTGTAATGTCATTGACAAAGGCTGGTCCTCTCGTTACGCTTTAATGGTCGAATCGTGCTCTGTCCTCAGCTATGGCCTGGCGCTCTTACACGACCGAGGGTTTGAAGTAGCTCTGGGTTGTCACATCGCCTGCGCCGTGTTTACAGGCGTCCGGGCGCAGAGGAGCCACGGAGACGCGGGGTCCCTGCGCTACCTTTGGTTGGCGTTGCTGTCCTGCGCCGGGTTCGTGGTTCTGAAGCTTCTGGATCATTCTCTTGCTGAGTACTGGGTGTTTCAAAACCTCACTGGACATTTCTGGTCCAAAGTTTGCGACATTCTGCAGTTTCATTACAGTTTTTGTTTTCTCACTCGCCTTAGTGAAAATGCGCAAAAACGCTTTTCATAAATGCTCGTACATGACATGTCTTGTGAACACAATGCAACCGAAAAATAAGACAATTAACATATTTTATATATTTTGTCTTTTCATGTCAGTTTATACGTATGTCTAATGATTTTAATGTGATTAAATAAAGCTCTTTTTTGTCCAGTTTCATCTTTAGTAATCCCTTTAGTTCTTTTTGAGGGGACATATTTTTTGATAAATATGAGCCATTTATGTAAAATACTTTGAATCATTTATAATACAGTGTTATATAACCATATCTTTTTTGTGCAGAGGTCTAGTAAATTTGAGATACTGGTCTACAATTTTCCTCCACAATTCTCAATTTTTATGATATATTAAAACAGCATTCTGAAACAAATACATATTTATCCCCTACACTACAATATTTGTATCTCAGCACATGTACGATAGTCATAAAAAAAAAATTTTTTTGCCATCTTCAAAATAATCCTCATGTTTCAAGCCTTGTAATGCCAGTCAGCACTGGCTCTGGAAAAGTTGATCTCCGTTTGTTCCACAGTAGTATGAGTACAGCTTTTCGGAAGTCTTTATTTATGCAGTAGATGAATGGGTTTAAACAACAGTCCAGATATGCCATTACTGATGATAGTGATCTCAGCCAGTCTGGAGAAGGGGACAGATCAAACCTTCCAAGGAGAAACAACTAGGACAACAAGAATGAGCAGAATTGTAATCATGAACAAACACATTCAAATTGATCCTTTGAGAGAGAGAGGCCACTGAAAAACACAGAAGCTTATTGCACTCTTTTCTCACCTCAGATGCTGCAAACGGAGCATAGCAGAACAGATACAACATCACCAGCAGGGGCGTGATAGAGGACAGGTCATTCTGGCTATACAAACAAGATAAAACGTGCAAATTCACAGGGAATTATCTTAAAATAACTTCTGTGTTCACAATATCCAAATCCACAAACCTGGAACAGCCTTTCCCAAAGCCTAGAGCAGTCATGATGGAGCAGCAGAGAATGAGGAGGAATGGGATGAAGATTGAGATGGAGAAGACACAGAGGATGTAAACCAGCATGTCAGAGTAACTGCTCTCCCAGAACACTGCACACAGCATTTCGGCTGGATCGTACCTGAACATGGGATGCAGAGTACAGTGAGACAATATCAAGATGCATACAAATAATTTGAGCATCTTTACTCTAACTCACCTTATCCAGCCATAGACCACTGGTACTGCTCCAAATATAGATCCAGTGCACCATGATGCCACACATGCAACTGCCATGACAACAGAGAGTCGTTTACCTTTGGAAGGAATGCCCATAAATCTCTGAACACAGAGAATAGCTGAGGACAAAGAAGAAAAGAATGCTATTGTGACATAACAACTTTTTAAATTTACATGTAAGCATTTGGCAGACGCTTCTACCCAAACCCATGACCTTGGTGTTGTAAACACTAATGCTCTACTGATAGACTGATAACACTAACCCTTAATTTACTCTCTTTTCTTTTAAACTAAAGTTCTTTAAAAAAAAAAAAAAAAAAATTTAGAGATAAAAAATTAAGATTTACATATTTTAGTTTAGATTTAGTTTAGTTCTCAGAATAGCTCTGTATTTCTGTAATTACTGTATTTCCCTTTAGTTTAAACAAAAATAGATAATCTTTGAAACTAAAGTACCATTTTTAAGTAACCTAATAATAATAAACATTTTATTATTAATTATAATGAAAGAAGAAAAATCCCAAACACTGGTATTGCTTGTAAGAACTATTATGTAAAATTCTTCTGCATTTTTTAGATAAATATTTGGTATAAAATATTTGAATAATATTTGAAAGCTATGGTTGTGTTTCCTTTAAATATATCCTGTTTTCAACGCACCTGTCTACACCCGTTCAGATGTACAAAGGGTTGTGTATTGTCCTTTATTGCTAATAACAATGAAAGCAGTATTTGTAAAGATAGAGATGTAATTAGCTCCATAAATTGTTCAATGTCTGCCATACCTATGCTTCCGATGGAAGAGGTGATGAAGGTGAACTTTAACAAGCTCACCATCTCACACCACGGTGAAATCTGACCATCAGTCAGTACAGCTAAGAGGGAGCCACAGATTATGAGAATGGAGCAGAAGAAATCCGAGAGCGTGAGACTGAAAAGTGGCAGCCAGTAAAGACATTGATAATGGTCTTTACACTGTGAGGAAGCAAAACATAAAATAAATAAAAGCATGAAGTAATTATATCTAAATAACTTAATAAAAAAATATATAGATTAAAAAAACACATATTATTCTTACCACTACTTTAACTATCAAAACCAGTCCATTTCCCAAAACACCCAGTATCATCTCAGTTGTGAGAATGGGAGCGAGAATAGACTTCTCAATTCTGGACCAATAATCCTCCTCTGATTCCGTTATATTATTTGAAGTGTTCACTGAAAGGAAGAAGATACATTTTCAAATTTCACAGCATAGGACAATCAGGAATCAATTTAGCAGTGAAATTGAAAAAATATATACTTAGACATCAACTTGAGTCAGTAAAATTAAATTTCCCAAAAGGTTGTTTTTTTACAGTGATGCCACAAAAGCATTTTGTGTTTGTCAAAGTGATTAGTTCTTTAAAAAAATTATTGTGAAGAACATTTTATAATCTAAAGAACCATTTCTCACAATAAATAACCTTGTGTGGAAGAGGAAGATGTTACAGGTTCTTTATGAACCATCAATGGTAATAAAGAACCTTATTTTAAGAGTTTATGAAACCGCACATAACATTTAATTTTGATTTATCCTTCACGGAATATTACAGAGAATTTTGTATAAAGCTGTTTGACTTACTTTGTCACCGAAGCAGAGACCTTCAAGTAAACCCAACAATTAGAAAAGCCGGAAATCTTCACACTGGGCTGTTTTCTGGATATGTGATACGGAGAGCACCGAACACAGTGATTACGTGAAGACAGACGTCACACCTTTCTTTAATTAAACTTATCCTGCTTCATTAAGCTTTTACCATTCAACACTTATTCAGCCATTTTCACAGTGACAGCACTAATGGTTATGTGTACCAGTGCATTATAAGACAAATCTTATCATCTTCACACAGAAATCTTCATTTTAGGACTTTAAACACATGGAGAACCCATAAAGAAGTGCCACAAACTTGTATAAACTTATTATATCAAATTATAGCAATTCATTACTTCATGGTGCAATACTGAAACAATGTTGACAAAAAACTAAATATTACATGTTTGTGAGAAGTATCTCCACAGACATATTTTATTAAAATGTCATATTTTACAGTTTCTCTAAAATAGGACAAATCCTGAACTACACTATTGAATATTTGTATGATATAATAGTGGGACGATAAAAAATTATAATAAAGGACATTTTATTAATTTAGTCATTTGTAATGTAACATTTATGATAATATTTTAATTTTGTATATTTATTTGTAATTCTGTTCTGTCTTTTGTTATGTAAGACAATCTCACTTCCGGCGTTCAACGTGTGCATTTCCTTAATCGTCCGCTGTTCTGGTTGAGAAGGCCAAATAGCGACTGTCCGGTGAGTACGAACTGATATTTAAATTCACTGCTTTCTTTCTCCATTCTTTGAGTGAGCATGCAACGCATTTTGCGCAACTGATATAATGAATTCAACATGAAGAAGTCAAACATTGGTTTAAATGTAATATGAGTAATAGCAGTGTAGTCATTGAAAGTCCTTGAGAAATCAGCCTGTGGTTAAGCGACTACAAACGCCGCACGGGCATCTTTTGAGCTCACAAAATTATACTTGAGTCATAGATAATTATGAAAATATTAGATATATAAATGTACACTGATGTCTCAATGAAATTGTGTAGTAAATGTGTGGAAAGCTAATTGGTCTGGTACGGATACGCTTGAGTGCTGCAGTCCTACAGTATAAACTATGCTTTATGTATTATAAAGGACGTGTTACATGCGGTCTAAAGATTGATTCATGATAATTGATATGTGCTTCTCAGATTAGCCACATTTATTCATTTGCTGCACCGTGATGTGAGCGGAACCATTGGTTTGGGTTTTTGTTTACCTTATGTAAGGGGAATTAAATCTTGGTACTCTTTTTTTTTTGTGTAACTGCCAGTTTATATATATATATATTTATTTTTTTTAGACGTTTGGAAATTGTCTGTAGATGTCCACCAGAATGTTTATGGTGTAATCTGAGCCAATACACACGACAAACCCTAAATTATTGTCCCTATTGCCCACAGTGCACTTCACTGAGATGTCTGCGGTGTTACGTATGGTCTACACCGTATCCAGGCCAGGTGGGGTTATGAAGTAGAAACATACAGTTTAATTTATGTATATTTGCACATGTAGTAATCAATATAAAGTCTCACAGAGGAGTGACGATGTCGTGTGTTTTCTCTCTAGGGTCATTTCTGGCCAGTCAAAATCTTGCACGTCCTCTCAGCCTATCAGCACACAGAGCAGGGATTAGTAAGTATTCTAAAAAATGTTCACAGTAAAAAATAAAAAATAAACCTTTTCCTATCGTATCACTTTTTTCTGGGGTCAAATGTCTGCAGTGTAATAAAAAAAACTTTCACAGTTTTTGGATTTTATAACACACAAATCGCCTTGCAATTCTGACTCCTCACACTTTTGAGATACATTTATGCATTTTGCAGACGCTTTTATCTAAAGCAACTTCCATTGCATTCAAGGAACACATTGCCATTCTAATCAGTTCTCACTTTCCCTGAAAATCGAACCCATGACCTTGTCGTTGCAAGTGCCATACTCTACTGTTTGAGCTACAGGAAAGTTATAAAGTCAGAATTATGGGTTATTAACTTAGAATTGCGAGAAATAAAAAGTCAGAATTGTGTGGTAAAGTCACATTAACAATAAAAAAAATTATTCCTTGGTGGGAACATCATCAATGCATTTTTCCTATATGCAGAGTATGTCAATAATCAGGAAGAAGCCACAGATATGAAGTCTATCACAGACCGTGCAGCTCAGACTCTCCTGTGGACAGAGCTGTTCAGAGGTCAGTAACAACCTTTTGTCTTCCATAAAGTCTTCACACAAATGATCCCGATATCTCAGAAAAAGCAGGAACCTCCTGATATTTGTGTTAATGCAGGTTTGGGAATGACCATGAGCTATCTTTTCCGTGAACCTGCCACAATCAACTACCCATTTGAGAAGGGTCCTCTGTCACCCCGTTTCCGCGGCGAGCACGCACTGCGCAGGTACCCCTCTGGAGAGGAGCGATGCATCGCATGTAAACTTTGTGAGGCCATTTGCCCAGCCCAGGTACACTCTCTTTCCGACTGTCCTTGTTCTTCCTGATATATCAGGACACTAATGACAAATAGTAATTGCATGTATGTTTATTTATTTGCACATGTGAACAGCAAGAGTAATTGCAAGAAAATAAAAGTAATGTCTGCAAAGTGACACCCCTAATTTTATCTCTTAGGCTATTACAATTGAGGCAGAACCTCGAGCTGACGGCAGCAGGCGAACAACACGCTATGACATAGACATGACCAAATGCATCTACTGTGGCTTTTGCCAGGAGGCCTGTCCTGTGGATGCTATTGTAGAGGTGAGCATCTAGCAGCGCGCGTTTCAACGGTTTAATAGGTTATCAACAACATGCCTTTAAAGCAGAAGTTTTCAAACTGGTTTCTAGGAGGTCTGTGGGGGGAAAAAATTAACAAAATATATTATTAGAGCTGTCAGAAATGATACAGCACAATATAAAAGTATAGGGGAAAAAATAATAATAATATGCATTATAATTCAAAATTTTAGGGTCAGTAAGATATTTTTGGAATGTTTTTAAAAGAAGTTGCTTATATACAGTGGAAGCAGTATTACAATTTAAAATGACTGTTTTCTATTTGATTATATTTAAAAATGCCATTTATTCCTGTGATCAAAGCTGAATTTTCTGCTTCATTACTCCAAGCTTCAGTGCCACATGATCCTTCATAAATTATTCCTATGTGCACAATAAATATTTATAATTATTATTATCAATGATGAAAACAGCTGTGTTGCTTAATGTTTTTGTGCAAAAGAGTGATGTTTTATTTATTTATTAGGATTCATTGATAAGTAGACAGTTCAAAAGAACAGCATTTATTTGGAATCGCAATCTTTTGTAACTTTCGGTATCTTTACTGATGAATAATATATCCTTGCTTAATAAAAGCATTCATTTTGTTTAAAAAAGTCTTGCCGAAACCCAAACTTTTGAACGCTGAACAGTAGTATAAATATTATACAATGTGTGTAGAATTATTTGTAGAATAATTATAGTAATGTTGTACAGCATGAGCGGGTATACGTAGACAAAAATTGCAGACAATAAGGTGTGATGCATGAATTCGCTATACATTGTACATTACCAGATTCACTGAAGTTTCCTTTTTTCTTGTCTTTTCAGGGCCCCAACTTTGAGTTCTCCACAGAGACTCATGAGGAACTGCTTTATAATAAGGAGAAGCTCCTCAACAATGGAGACAAGTGGGAGGCTGAGATCGCTGCCAACATTCAAGCTGACTATCTATACAGATAAACACGCTTCATGGACTCTCTCCTCAACACAGTGACAATATAGTCTTCAACATGCTCTCTTACCAATAATCACAGTTTCAATTCCATAAGGAAGAATTGGTTTAAGAATGTTACAGTTGCCCAGGGACTGACTTTTTTTTGAAGATTCACATACTTTTTGATTTCTTTCAATGTCTATATACATATAGATGCTCAGTTCTGGTATTGTTCACAGATAATAAAAATATTACAGCAGCCTTAAAGTGGTGCCTCACATTAAAACATTAACACAACCTCACAGAAACTTTTGAGGTAAGCTGTGAAAAAAAAGTGTCTAATGGCTTGAGAACCAAGTTGTTCTTGAAAACCACAAAGGATGCCGCACTGCTTTGAGGCCAATGTTATATTCTCATTTTGAGGCAATCGATACATTCTCCCCAATTGTTTTCATTCTTCCATTCATATTTTGACCATCCAGAGGGTTTTAATGAAGAAAGAGTTGCAAACAAAAGCACTTCAGCAAGTGTTGAGTTTCTCACATTATATCCTTACAGGTAAAACATTTGATTTGTCCTTATGAGAACTGTACAAAGACTAAATACTTGTGTACCGTATATAATAAATTAATGCTCTGTCCAAATCTTTCACAATCTCATGCCTCTTCTTATATTGTAATATTTTGGACTGCTTCATAAAAGCGATGTATATTTAAGGTAAGTTTTCATATATCTTTGATTTGCTTTTTTTAATGTCTTTTTAATAGGATGTGATATATTTGATTTTTGTCTTATAAACACCTTCAGAAGAGATAGTTCTTTACATGTAGTAACAGTTTAATTTACAATATCGTCCGGAAGAACCGTTTTATGCTCGAATTACCTCGTTCTTGGGTTTCTGGAGCTCACCCATCCATCTACACAGACTGTCAACACACTTAACAGGTAATTGATTCCTTTCATAAAATGTCTATTAATTTTAACTTTCAAGTTGTAACTTGTTTCCTACCAGTTATGACTTTTTCTCTTCTCAGTTTAACAGAACATGTGATCAGCTCAGTTTAGTTAAAGATACCTTTCTCCACTGAGAAAGTAAAATAAATATTGAATTCATCCATTTTGTTGGATTTCTTTCACATCATATACCCAGTCACAAAAACAAACAACAAAAAAACTTTAATGCTATCCCATGACTTTTTATATCACTTTTTCCTCTTAACATTGTAAAGAATTAACATACTGTACATTTGTTCAACTTTTGGTCTTCATAAACAATTATTTTTACTTACAATGCATCTCTTCATAGATGCATTTAACTCTAAACTCAATTGTTTCCCCCCCATACAGTACCTATACAGTTCCTCTCATCTACAGAGAGAAACTGCCACTCATTGAATCAAAACGATTGACTTAAAGACATCATAGAGGATTGGGAAGATATTTCACTGGAACTCTGTCTTCATCTGTTTGAAGTTCATCTTCATCTCTTATTCTTGCGTCTAGTTTGTGCTTTAACTCTGTATTTTTGTCATGACAACTCTCAGCGTTTGGCATGGTAACAGATACGATAATGTTGATATGTTTGGTCTTGATTGAATAGATCTATACAGGTGGAGCCGGGGAAGGAGGAGGGTTTTTGAAAGTGCTGAAACTGCCACTGCAAATCCTGAACAAGCATTTAAAGTTTGAGCAGTGAGCTCATTGGTTGCTGATACAGCAGGAACCAATCAGCTGTGGCCTATGGAGAATGACGTGGTTGCGAGCAGATTGAGTTATGAACCAGCCAAACTTTTATACAAAGCACCCACATTGGCACATTAAGAAATTTATCCCATTTTGCCTGAGAAACTACAATTGAATCTTATATAAGTTAAAGGATTTTATCTGCAAAGGTTTAGGTACTTAACAAACCATAGTTTTAGTTTAAAAAAAATAAAAATTATTTTGAATTAATAATGTTTCTTCATAAAATCTGCATGTGCCTATCTCCAGCCTTAACAACAATTCCTATGGCATCTGAGAGGAAGTGAGTAAAACTGAAATGATTGTAGGTCTCCTATAGCTTATCCCTGACTGGTGGAATTAGTGGTTACAACCCAGTGTCCTCCATTGCACTTTCAAAGCATGGTTCTGTGTGGAACCTCATAAACAGGTTCTGCTCTTGCTACAAGCTGCGAGAACCCTAATTTGATACTGTTGAGAAACATTTTTATTTAGTGTAATTTGTCAGTGTACTGCTTTGTGACACCGATGCTTGATGCTTTGACTTCTTTTGGAACAATTTTGGTTGGTGGAGAAGAAATGTAGATGCTGTTTAACTCTCACCTCAATCATAACATTAATAACAGTCAGGATTGCATGATTTCACTTACTGAATAAAAAGCTATTCGATTATTCATGATAATAATAGTCCCACAGTTTGCCCTAACCCAACTCTACTCTTTTGTTGGATGGAGTTACATAGTCTTAAATATGACAACATATTGTCCAATTTTGAAAATATAAAAATGTATTTAACTATATTTTGAAACATGAATGAAACCATTTAAAATGCATCTTAATTTGATTTAAAAAGTGAATAATGTATTTCCATTTTTATGTCTGAATTGACTTACTCTTACTTAATTTGTTTTGTAAGTGTGACTCCCAGTCCTGTAGCGTGAGATCTGTCAGGCGCTGTTAGCATCGTCTTGTGTGTTAATGGAGAAACAGAAGCAACTCAGTGGAGGAAGATTAGCTTCCCGGCATACAACTGTTGCTCTAATCCGCTCTGAGAGGATAGGCTTAGGACAACTACAAGACAGAAGCGATACTGCCATATTGTTTGTTTTTTTTGCAATAAAAAAAGAATATTTTTGAGTTCAAATAAGATATTTTTGTCTAAAACGATAATCCTTAACTGTTACCTGGGATTATTCATACTGTATTGAACATGTTTTCTAGTTATCCATTCTGAAATCACCGTATCTTTTAACTTCTACATTGACCATTAGAGTTATTTGAAATCGTATTAGTCTCGTATTACATTGAACCGAAGATGAAGGATCGACTGGAACAACTAAAATCGGTAAGATTATTTTTCTTATGAGTTATGATTTCAAACGGCGGTCCTGAGCTAAATATGGACAAACTGGGTCATTGTAGTGAGTTATGGTTAATTACATGTAGATTACCTAGCTGCCAATAATTGCACTCATTATGATATAAATAAAAGGGTTAAAAGGGTCAACAACATATTAACTGCACTCTCGGTTAATTCAAGTAAACCAGTGCCGTGCGGAGGTGTTCTGACATCCTCCTCGTTGGATAAGCATTACATTAAATACAGAAACCAAATACAATTCCATTTAGTCTTTTTACATTATGTAATTCATGTTCTTTTCATTAAAACCCAGTATAAGTCTCATCAAGTTAGTTTTAAAGCATTTTTACATGTATTCCAAAATAATAACTAAAGGCACAATTTAAACAAAATTTATTTTAATAGTCAACTTATTTTCATCAGGTATCAAGCTTGGTAAACACTGATCACAGATTTCCCCAAGCTAATTGCTCACACATTTTTTGTTGTTGTTGATTTTGACATGGCATAAAGAGGTGATTTGTCTGCGTTGTTTACTTACTTTTTAAACAGTCTTCACATCGAATGCATCGTTTTGTTCATTCAGAAAGCGCACTACCACTTATTGTGTGAACCGATCATATACAACCATGGTGCGATGGAGGCATTGCCTCCTCTCAAGTGACTTTCTCCCATCCATTCACAATTGCCCCACTGCACGCTTTAGGGAGTCTGTTAAAAAAGAATGGAGCTCAGCCAGGCGAGGCACTCCAGCTGTAATTTTACCTGCATTTTGTAAAATTTGTGTTGTTTTATTACTGTAATATGCATTTTTTTTCTCATCCATTTTTTTGAGGAGGCACTGCCTCCCTTGCCTCCTCGGAGGAAACGCCCCTGGTAGAAACTCTGACATTGATGTGTCCATGTCATCCGTGTCCTCCTGACTTGTCATAGGTGCAAAATTTGTTTAAAATGTCTGTTTTCCTTTGTAAATTCCGTGTAAGAAAATATGATATATGTTAAATTTGGTAATGTTCGATTTCTGTAGAAATGTTGAAGAAACACTGCAATGGGTTCTATCTTTACGTTTACAGATAAAACAAGTAAATGATGCTGGAAAAAAAACTTACACCTAGTTTACTAATCTTAGTCAGTCTCCCAGTCTGAACATCTGTTGGCTGGTTAAACTGGGAGACCAGCTGGATGTCCAGTTAAACACCAGCTTGACAGCCTGGAAGACCAGCTTAAGTTGAGACCAGCTGGTTTAATTATTATTTTTTTAATTACAAAGAGAAAATACTGTTTCTGACATGTTATAAACTTTCTGCTTTGTTCCTGTATGTCAAAACAGAAGTCGGATCAAGCTCCTGATGATGTGGAAATTCCAGTGGAAAATAAAGAATTTATGGATGAGTTCTTCGCTCAGGTATATGTGAATTAACTGCATTGAAAATGAAAGTCAATGAAAGACACAATGGGTTAATTTCTGTATGTGTTCTACAGATTGAGGAAATCCGTACCAGTATAGACAAGATTGATGAAAATATAGGCGAGATTAAGCGACTGTATTCTGTCATTCTCTCTGCACCTACATCAGACCAAAGTAAGTTCAATCAGTTTTGTTATTTATAATTTTTCGCTATTTGTCTCCCCACTGTATTCATGCTTTAAATGTCTTTCATATTATTTCTCAACTAGAGACACAGGATGAATTGGAGGCAGTTACTAATGAGATAAAGAAATTGGCCAACAATGCTCGCAACAAACTCAAAAGTCAGTTTTCAGCTCTTGCATTGCTTGTTCATGAAAACATATAAATAACTGGACAATATGCTATAGCATAAATTCTGATTTGACGTATTTTGTTGACAGGCATTGAGCAGAGCTTGGCATCTAACACCGAGGAGAGGGTTTCAGCAGATATACGAATAAAAAAATCTCAGGTAATCATTAACTCTTCCACAAGCCCACATGGATTTCAACAAGTAGTTAATTTTTTATTTATACAATGTTTATCTCTTATATTTTAGCATGCCATTCTTGCTAAGAAGTTTGTAGAGGTGATGACCAAATATAATGAAGCACAAATGGAGTTTAAAGAGAAGAGTAAAGGGCGCATCCAAAGACAACTGGAGATCAGTGAGTGATAGACAGATACAAATATTGTATTTAGGGTTTATTTGAAAAAAAGAGGTTTGCAATGTTAGATGCATGTTTAAGGTTAATGTTGGATTCTGTCTTACAGCTGGCAAAGTCACTACTGATGAGGAACTGGAGGAAATGCTTGAAGGAGGGAACGCTGCAGTATTCACAGCAGGAGTGAGTACTATATACTTCTGTGTGTGATGTTTTGTTGAAAGAACATAACCTATCTGTATGTTTTTGAGCTGAAAGATACTTTACTTACACTACTGTTTAAAAGTTTGTCGTCAGTAAGATTTTTGTTGTTGAAATTAATATGATTATTCAGCAAGGATGCATTAAATTGACCAAAAGTGCTATTAAAGACTTTTACATTGTTAAAAGAAATATATATTTCAAATAAATGCTCTTCTTTTGAATTTCCCATTCATAAAAGAATCCTGAAAAACAATATCACAGTTTCCACAAAAATATGAAGCAGCACAATTGTTTTCAAAACTGAAAATAATAATAAATCAGCACAATGAAGACTGGCTGCTTAAATTTCAGTTTTGCCATCGCTTAAATTAATTATATTTTAAAATATATTAAAATAGAAAGCAGTCATTTAAATAGTAATACTATTTCACAATGTTAAAGTTTAGTTTTTTTGTATTCTGTTCCAATAAATGCATCATGGGTGAGCATAAGAGAGAAAAAACGTCTTAAAATCTTACAGAACCCAAACTTTTGAACTGTAGTGTTTGATTATTATTTAAGCAACTCTTTCTCATTTTCTTTAGATTATGGACTCTGGGATATCCAAACAGGCACTAAATGAGATTGAGGCACGACACAAAGACATTATGCGACTGGAGAGCAGCATAAAAGAGTTGCATGACATGTTTGTGGACATTGCAATGCTGGTGGAGAATCAGGTACATGTTTTATTCTTTTCTAGAGAATAAAGCAAAGATATAGCTCCATTTTGGAGGTACAGGCTTCAGGTTTATTATATATCCTTAGCATTTTATTCTCATCTGTCAACAGGGAGGTATGATTGACAGGATTGAGAGCAACATGGACCAGTCGGTGGGTTTTGTGGAAAGAGCTGTGGCTGACACTAAAAAGGCTGCCAAGTTCCAGCAGGAAGCACGCAGGGTGAGCTTGGAAATTATGAGGAGTGAATCAATCGTGTCATGTAATAAATAACACTTTTATTGTGCACATCATTGTATGATTCTCAAATAATGTTTCATGTTTCTTGCAGCAATTTTTGTTCAGCAGGTTTTATTGTTCATCGTCCTTTGAATTTCTTCTGTTTTCCTTCTCTCTGTGTTTCTGTTTCTCCCTCATCCCAATCTCTATACATCTGTTCTCCGCACCTTCCAAATCTATCCTTCTCAATCATCCTTTCCCCATGCTTTCCTCTGCTATTATTATACAATCATCATGCTGTCACTGCTCTCACTTCCAACTTTGTAGAAGAAGATGATGATCATGCTGTGCTGCACAATTCTTGCTGTCATTGGTGGTTCTCTGGTGTATAGCTGGCTGACATAAACTTCAAGGTAAGAATTCATTAAGCTAAATTCATAAAACTATATGTTGACTGTTTGTGAGTAACATCCTGTCTTTTCCAGATGAAGAGTTTGTCTAGTCTACCAAACCCAGAGTCTCTATCAAGAATCAAGAGAGGCATCTTAGTGTCAGTGAACCATAAACATCCCTACTGACACATAACATGTTTTCCAGTGCTTGTTTGTCTCGTTTGTCTTTTACATTCTTCCTGTCTTATCAATTGGCCTTGCATTGTTAGAGGGATCATAGTATAATGTGATGTGCAAGCTATCTGTCAATTTTAGGGATGTGGTACGAAAAATAGCATTAAAGGAATAGCTCACCTAAAAATGAAAATTGTCATGATTTACTCAACCTTGAGTTGTTCCAAATCTGTATGATTCCTCTGTTGAACACAGTTGACTTTAATCATTTTTAGGTGAACCCTTTAATTAATTTATTTGTTTTATGGGAATTTGTGATAAAGCATATATGATGATAAAAGATAAATAAGAGGCTAAGTTTTGTTTTTGAGGCCTAATTTTTGTAACTGACAGGTGAAACATTTTACACTACCAATGTCAATTATTTTGTGCCCAATTAGTCATTTCTTGAAAAAATCTCAAATATTTAAATCATGTTTTATCTTTTAATTTAGTATTAGTCAAAACAATTTTGAGATTTTCAAAGTAAAGCTGGTTCTGTTGTTACTGACATTTACTTATTTAGATGAGATGAGAAGTTTATATCTTCCGTTTAATCAGTATTTTTCTCTTACGTGAGTGATAATAGTAGTATTGTCTATTTAGGAGGCACTAGAGTTTAATTATACAGGAGTCTGACTTGAGTCTAATCTGTGCAGTAGTGATTAAAAGACCGAGTTGTCTAAAATCTGTGTTGTTCGTTCTTTCATTGATGTTTAAGAACAATAAATTATTATTATTATTTATTTATGCGAGAAACTTTTCTGCAGTTGGTTGTGACGTTGTGGTTATCGACAGACGTTAAATCCAATGAGTCGCTGCACGTTCGATGATCGCTGACCAATCAGCAAGCACTTCCTGATCGATTGGGTTCAACGAAAAGTTTTACCATGCGGAGTTACCTGGGGTCGATCACGGATGATGATTCAGTGTGTACAACCAGTCTGAGTGTTTCAACACAGTTTATTGGACTCAGAGAAATGTCAAGGACTTCATGATGACCTTATAGGAAGTTACACTGGGCTAATTCGAAAGAAAATGTAGATTTATTTCACCACAAGCCAGAGCTTTATATGCAGTCATGGACTGGACATCCGCCGGCGATGGGACGCCAAGCCACGTAAGATCTAAGGTACTTAAAAGCTATATTTTACTAATCGCATTACGTGGAATAAGATTTAAAAAAACTATTTGGTTGCGGACATTTTGCTAAAACAGAATGAGTGTGTTGATATTTTATATTTGATTGGTTGGCAACCCGAAGCTTTCAGTACGTGTAAGCCAATCTTTGTATAGATGTTTTGATCGGCGTGCAGTTCCAGCCAATGAGAACATGGCTAGTCTGGTTACTTGCGCTATTATTTGTCTCTTAGTATCCGCCTTCCGGTGAAGTGACAACGGCATCAGCCAATGAGAGTAAAATCGATGGCGTCGCACGTGTCTGTGATTGGATGTCAAATCTGTAGTGGGCGGGGCTTAAACCGTGGTGTTTTTGTGACGATGTGAAAATGGCGGCGAATGATCTACTACGTTAACTTTGTCGTGAATTCACACAGTGGAGCTGTCTGAAAAATGCTTACTTTCACTTAGAATAGAAAAGTTTCTAGACGTGTCTAATCGGAGCGCACATTTTAATAGTAAGCAATACACGAGGACTATTTTAACCGATGGATTTTCCCCACTGAGAGCCAGAGTTTAAGTCTTGTGGAAATGTGGTTTTATTTGAAACTTGAACCGGAATTAACGTATGTTACTCGATAAATGTACGCTCCACATTTCTCGCTTCACTCTTCATGGGTGACCGCGATATTATACGTGGTACATATAAGCCGTATGTATAAGCGTATCGCTTTGTGTTTGTATTTGACCGCCGTGCAGTGTTTGTTAGCGGTCGGTTCGTTCTCCCATCAGCAACGCTCAACTTGACAACCTAGCGGTTTATTATGACCTGCTCTTTTATTCTTTTTGGCGTGAGAATACAATAATTTTGTAGCGCTGAGGTCATCTTTATGCGAATAAAGCTGCTGGCGAGTTTTTAACTATTTGAAAGCAGCGGTTCTTTTTTCCGGACGGTATCTATGTAATGATAAAGTGTCCGGCGCACGCGGTTATTTGTAACGGAATAAACTGACAGAAGCGCGTGCACTGACGGGCTCTGCGTGACCCGCGAGTCTGACAATGGACGATCCCAAACCGCGTTACAGCAAGCGACTGGTAAGTACAGCACAGCAGACACTTGGACCATAAATGGTTTAGCAGTGGACGGTAGTGTACAGTGAGTTTCTGAATTGAGAGCAGTTCGCTGGGCAATTCCGTTGCTGTTAAAATGTTCACTTTTTGAGTGAGAAAAAGCTTCTGCAAGGTGTGACTGGAGATGACTTTAATGTTAATTTTGCGTTGTCCATATCGGTTTAATGTGTCCGAATGTAAGGTTAGAGAAAAAATGTGGACGTAGGATTTCGTGACAGCTTTGGGAAGCTTGGCAGTCTCGTTGAAAGGATACATTCAGTAGATGTATAATTCTTGGCTGGCTTCTGACAGAAGGACCACGTGACCAGCCCATGCCAGCATCCGCTGACCCTTAAAGGTTTCATGATATGAAAACGCATCCATTGTCACTTGACAAAATCTGTAAAAAAACACAGAACAACAACAGAAAACAGAAAAGTGTTGCATTAACACATGTTGTGCTTTACATATACTTATTCCCTTTGTGTGTGTTGGAACAAAACAAAAAAAACAAATTTTACAGATTCACAGAAATCTTCAAAAATGGGCTGTACAAAATTATTGGCACCTTTAACTTAATATTTGGTTGCACACCCTGTAGAAAAATAACTGAAATCAGTCGCTTCCTATAGCACTATCCAGCGCTTTGCATTTTTTCTCGTTTTTACGTTTTTCTCTTTCCTTTGCCTCATTAAGAGGTTAAATATACTTATTCTTATGACTATATTATTATGCATTAATTTCTGGAGTTTACTTGCAATGAAAACTGCCAGTTATGAATCCCAACACAGCTTGCTGTGCATCATCACTAAGGATTGTGTAAAACTTGTGGTTGCAATTTTTGTTATTTTTAAAAATTCAATAAATCATTTATTAATACTCTGCTCCTTTCTGTTGTTCTTTACAGATCTTTAGACTAAAGTGGTCGAATTCTTTTGATCCAAACTGAAACATTGCCTTAGCTCCATACGCTTTTAATATTAATAATTACAGTAATACCTCGGTTTATGAGTTTAATTCGTTCTAAGAGCAAGCTCGTAAGCCAAAATTCTCGTACACCAAAACTATTTTCCCCATAAGAATGCACAAAAAAATCATTGATTCGTTCCACACGACCATAAATGCCCATTTTAAATATCTTTTTTGGTTTTACCCTATTAATTAGTTAAACCATTATAACCGTTAAGATCCCATATAAATACTAATTAATAATTGATAATTGAATGCTAAAAATACTTGACCATTTACTGTAACGCGCACTTTTATTGTCACTGCTGGCGTGATGGAGACGAGAGGAGGGGGTTACTGCTTAGAGCAGGGGTGGGCAAACTACGGCTTTTTAATCCGGCCCACCGAACTTGTCAAACCTCCTTCATTTTACATTTCCCTGTAATGTCTCTCTGTCGCGGCTGCAAGTGGCAGTGGCGCTGAAGCTGTGGTGGAGAGTAGGCGTGTGTCGCAAACCCCTCTGCACCCCCCTCCGTCAACAATCACGAACCGCACACCCCGGCCCCTCTGTCAATTGTAAGAAACCAATGTTGCCCGCAAGACAAATCGTTTGCCCACCCCTGGCTTAGAGGGAGAATTTCGTACCTTCTTTCTATATGCTATGCTGTACTGTACGTAAATATTTGAAGAATAACGATCACAATTAATGCAACAACATGAGGTAAAACCGCTGTAAATCACTCATGTATATGATCTGTACAGAGTTATAACTGTGTTATAGTATGCTGTTCTCTAAAAGTGTATGGCCCTTTAAGAACGTCATTACTCCCTGGTTGCGTTGTACTGAGAACACATGTGAGCCTCAGTAGTATTCAATGTTGTGTTGCAACTAAACCGAGCGACGCTGAGAAAATGATTGAGTTAAGGGAATATCCCGTAAAAATGCGCGGGAAGATGCTGAGTGTCAGGACTTTTCCACACAAAAATGCGTGTGGGAATATTTTTCTCGCACACTGATACAATGCTCGTACACCGATTTGCTTGTATACTAAGTCACTCGTAAACCGAGGTATTACTGTATTAATATTCAGTTATTTTTGGATTAACCCCAACATACCTCAGTTATAAAGATGCTGAATGTTAGTTACTGACAATGATTTTTGCATGCCGAACATTTTTTAATATACAGTTGTTTCAACATGTTGGTTTTATTGCTTAACTCTGGACTTTTAGAGAATGTTGCACATAAATTGAACGATCTCTCAGCCAAGATGTGTTAGTATTTATCATCTATAAGATTAAAATGTTCTGAAATCATATTGTTGGTTTGATTAAAACATTTTCCCTCTATGGTTTTCTGAAGAACAGACAGTGATGGAGAGAGAGCAGGATTTGAGAGATTGTTGTGTACAGACTGTTTTTGTAGAGACTGGGGAAGTGGAGGACGAATGATTAGATTGGTTTAGCAGACCATGTGATCAGACATGCGGAAACGGGGGGAGGAGTGGGAGGGCGCACTGCAGAGGCGAAACGATGACAGGGGAGAACAGACAGCAGATTTTCTCATTTTGAAAGACGGAAAGAAATGCAGGGATGGAGAACGGACAGGAGATCCTTACGCTGGTTGACGGGGGGATGTTGTTGATGAGACGGAGAGGCAGGAAGAGGAAAAGCCAGCAGAGGGATGAAGATGTGACACTGAAGGTGCGAGGTGTGTAGTGTCTCATTGCCCTCCACAAGGGCTTCCTCCTAGCGCACTGCGGTCTAGGGCCTCGCGTGGAGAGAGGACGATCAAAGGCTGCATGAGGAAGGGCACAGAAGAGGTTTTAATCCTGTCATCAGTTGCATTTTTTTCCTGTCTCTCATCTTTTATACTGCATCTTGAAGGTTTTCTTGTGTTGGTCTGCCTCCAGTGTGGGGACACGTTTCTGTACAGGTTGTACTGTTTCTTATATAAATGCATATTTGCTGCTTTTGTTGCTGAGAAATCTGACAGTTTGTAGATTGTTGTGAATGGATGAGATTGCAATGATTCGACAGATTGACCGGTTTCACGCACAGGCCCAGAAAATTGGGAAAATGCAGCATCACTGACTAGGGATGGGCACCGGTGCTTAAGGACTTGTAAATGACAGCATTGATTGATCTTGATGATGATTGCATATTTAAAAATGTCTGTTCTTAATATTGTGATTGTTCACAGTTGCATTATAGGCAGTTCCCTGCAGTCTGTTTGGTTAAAATAGGAGCATGGTGACGTTCTTCGTGACAGCAATTTTCAAAAGCAACTAGACAGGACATCATTTATGCTTTGGAACAGAACACGGGTCCTCAGACATGTTTTTAACTTGATACAGTGCGTTAAAGTAAAATTATGTGACCAATAATTGTCTGGTGTGTTTGGACTTTTGTGAGTTAATATAAAGGGCTTTAATTTCGTGTTTAAAGGGGTGCACATGGTTCAATCAGACAATTTCCTAAGATACTGCGCAGTCATGCCCATGCCCAATTCATTTCATTGATTTTTTCTTCTTCTTCTACCCCCCTCTTTTTTTCTTGTCTTCGAGAGGGTGTGACGACAGGGCTTTAGGAAGCGTGTGATTGGCTAGTGGTTCCACATCACCATAGAGACATTGAGGGCAGAGGCAAGGGCGAGCAGAGGAGGGTCTTATTGTTTTGTTCATTGTGTGCCTGTATGTGTTGCTCACCTGCTCTTGGCATCATTAAAACTTCAAACGAGCATTATTTCAGATTGTACTTGCTTGCTTTTTTCTTTGCAAGATTTTTTATTATAACATAATCCAAATTCTGATGTAAGGATGCATTGAATAGATCCAAAATAAAGGTAAAAGCTTCTATTCCGAAATGCTGTTTGATTATTTTATTTTTATCAAAGAATCCTGGAAAAATGCATTATTTTGCTTTCCACAAAAATATTAAGCAGCAAAGCTGTTTTAAGTTTAATGTAGGTTTATGATAATAAGAAACTGATGTTATTTGAGTTCCAAATCATCATATTAGAAATTATTCTTCAAAAATCAGTAACACTGATTAATTATTTTACTACATTTACTCTATTTTTTGATCACATAAATGCAGTCGTGAGCATAAAAATAAATACCATACAGACCCAAAACGTTTGAATGTGTATGTTGCAGAAATCACTAGCGTTTGTGCTGCAGTGTTTTTAAAAGCATCACTTTTTGTTTTAAATACAATCCTAAATACAACTCGCTTCTCTGTGAAAGATGCATGCATTGCTACCTTAGATTTTTTTCTTGTTAAAAAAACTTCCTGAACTGTATTGCTACTCACCTTTACTCTATGGATGTAAACATGTTATATCAAAGAGAATGTGGCAAGTTGGTGGTTTTCTGTTGGAGTCGCACCCGCAGTTCTTCTCCAAGACTCAAGAATAGTGAGTCCTTGTGCATCAGCATGGTTTAAGTTATATTAATAGTTTTTGTGTGGGGGCTAGTGCTTGTGATTGGTGAGTTATTTATTTAGTGACGTGTGTATGTGATACATTGTGAGCAAGTGCGTCTCTCGGCTTAGTGTAGGTGTGTGCTCATAGCCTAACAAGTTGTAACTGTGTTGGTTATACAATGATTAAACCATTAGAAGGAATTTATTAATTCAGAGAAGTACTGTTGTTCTGGCAACGGTTTCTCATTGTTTGATTTTCTTTTGTCTTGCAGCGGTCTGGCACGCGGCGGCGTTACCAAGACGATGGCATTTCCGACGACGAGATCGATGGAAAGAGGACTTTCGATCTGGAGGAGAAGCTGCACAGCAGCCGCTTCAGCTCTGAGCGAGTCAAACATATGGAGGGCAAAGGTGAGAAGAGTTGCAGTTCTTAAAGAACTCATCAAAGATTCACATCTTTATAGAGCGTGTAATTTAACTTTGCCTGTCTTTGTTTTTTTTCAGACCTCACATATGAGTATGTCCAGAGGTGTGGGCTCCGGGACCCCATCATCTTTGAGAGACCTGATGGACTTGGCATTAAGTAAGAGATTGTCCTATTTTGTCTAGGCCCTCTTACTGAAAAACCCTCCCTTTTGAGTTCCTCATGGATGACTGTTTTTACTGTGGCTTTTTAGTTTTCTTTTTCCTTTTCATATTTCAGAACCTTTATAAAGTTTCTATGTTTCATTTTTCAGAATGCCAGATTCAGACTTCAGCGTGAATGATGTGAAGTTGTTTGTAGGTAAGTGTTTTTGTGGTGGAAATGCTGAATTTGGCGACATGGTGAATTTCATGTCGACTCAGATCAGTGGTGCTGCTTTAGGATGCTTCAGCCTCCTCTCCCTGCTCTTCTTTGTTAACAGGAAGTCGGCGGATGATTGACGTGATGGATGTGTCCACTCAGAAGGGCACAGAGATGTCAATGGCCCAGTGGAGGCGCTACTATGAGACTCCTCCCTCTCAGAGAGAGAAGCTTTATAATGTTATCAGTCTTGAATTTAGCCACACTAAACTAGAGAGCCTCGTCAAAAGACCTGCCACGGTAGGAACCTTAGCGCTTAGATGTGCCAAAAATGCTAATATTTGCACCAGTCTGTGATCGCCAAAAATGTTTCCATGTTGTCACAGGTGGACATGATTGATTGGGTGGACAACATGTGGCCACGACACTTAAAAGAAAGGCAAAGAGATTCCACAAACTCCATCATGGAAATGCAATATCCCAAAGTGCAGAAGTGAGCATTTCTTAGATCGTTCAATATAAGCCTGTATTTATTAAGCTTGATCTCATTTCATGTTTTGTGAAGTAATTATACTGTAATAAATTGCTAATTAAAAGCTTTTTTTAATTACAAAAATTAAGGAGCAATTTTTATAGTGCAAGTAAATCTTTGTGTAGCTTTCATCTTGATTGCACAAATTTGCACCCTGTTCTGCTGTCATTGTTTGCGAGTTGGAAAGTTTTGAAGTTCAAGGGCATTCCAGTGGGTGGTATCTGAGCACTAGAGTGAGAGGACTATTCTTGTTTGGTGCAATAAATCGGCCACATCCAATACCTGTGTGTCTGACTCTTGACTGCTGCCATCTGGCATCGCAGAGTGCGTTTGTTATAACGCATTGCAAACAGATTGTAATGCTCTAACGAAATATAAATTGATCATTTGTTGTAACAATTTTATGGTCCTTTTATATAACTTAGTCATTTCAGAGCAGTCTTTCTCAGCCATGTTCAAGGGAGTGCTAAATATCACAATGGTTGATGACACGCACTAATGGTCTAACAAAATGTAGTGTTTTATTACATTTGACTGTACCAACCTGTATTTATGAGCTCTTGAACTCTAGATGGGTGACCGTATAATCCGCTGCTCTGTTGCACTTTTTTCCCAGTAGGCGTAGATTTTCTTAGCCATGTCCGTTTGATTCTAAAATGTTTGCCCACATTATTAAATGTCTTTATAGAAAACAAATCATTTTGTTATGAGCTTGTGTGAATTATTATGCTCCTGGTAACATGTGCATAGTTCAAATCAGCACCAATCTACACAACAAAGCTCAACTCAATTTAATTTTTAGAGCTTTGTAATAACTTCCAATTGCGATCTAAAGGGGAGTTATAATATGCAGAAATAAAGTATTTAAAGCTTTTTATATTGGCTATTAAACTGTTGTTGTAATCTTTTGTTAGCTTCATGTTTCGTCTGTACAAATGTTTCTGTTCGGTATTTATGTATGGAGCCAGAATGCAGAGCTTTACAGAATCTTTGTCATAGAAAGGTTACGCTATGACCACATAATAATGAAAGATCAGTGGCCAATTCTCTTGTCTGGGAGTCGATTGACCCGGAAGAGAGGCAGAGCCAGTGAGCTCATCACTGATCTTATATTTTAGTGGAAAATTAATAGTAATGACCGTTCTTTCTGAAGAAATATTAAGGAAACATTTTTTGGACTAAATGCTAAATTGATGCGGCATGATTCGATCACCCATAAAATGGAGATGCAATTGAATGCGTCTCTTTATTTCCTTTGAAATGCCAATAACCACTGGTTTGGTTTTGCATGTGTGATATGTAATCCTCACAGAGAATAAAATTACTATCACTGTAACTGAATTCAAAAGTTTTTAGACCCAACCAATGACAGCAGACCAGAAAGCAAATGTATGAGTGTGATAAGTGCACAAAAGAAAAATAAAATTTACTTGCACTACAGAGTTTTATCCATTGTCTTAAGAAGCCTTTTTATGTGCAATTTTCTATTTTTTTAATTTATTTCAATATAGTTTTCTCTCAAAACCATTTAATTTGATTGCATTAAAAAGACAAAGGTATGTCTGCATTCACTAGGAAATACGTTTTGTTAAATTTTCAATCCTACCAGTAATTATCACCATGTTCCGTTTCTAACACAGCTCTCTTTGTTCATTTTATTTTTTATTAACCAAACAGTCCTCTTTCAAATTTGCCTGTTCTGTGTGCAGGTACTGCTTAATGAGTGTGCAGGGCTGTTACACAGATTTCCACATAGACTTTGGAGGCACATCTGTGTGGTACCACATACTGCGGGGCTGCAAGGTCAGAAAATTGTTTATATACACTAGTTTAAAAGTTTGGTGTCCATGAGATTTAAAAAAATATTTTTGAAAGTAGTATCTAATACGCATTAAGGCTGCATTAATCTGATCAAAGATGCAGTAAAAATACACTGACATAGTTTTTTTCTATTTTAAAATGTAATCTATTCCTGTGATTGGAATTGAAAAAAAGGGAATAGAAGGTTCAACTGTTTATTTGAAATAGGAACATTTTGTTACATTGTGAAAGGTCTGTCACTTTTGCTCAATTTTATGCATCCTTACTGAAAAAAGGAATCAATGATAACATTTTACAATAGTTAACATTGTTTGCATTACTGTATTGCATTACTGACTACATTACACTACATGAACTAATATTGAAAAATACTTTTACCTTTAGTTGGTTAATTTAGACTTTTACTGTTTATTAAAATCATTGTTTTATGATTATAATTTTAATTAATTATAATAAATTGTATTAACATTTTTACAGTGCTGAAATCTTTGATATGAGTTTAGCATAGACACTTGAGATGTGATGATGCAAAAGGATCTCTTATGCTTTTATATCTGATAATTAGTTTGCTGTCAAAATGCCCAAAATGTTTTTAGCCTAGATTTACCCTGATTGCTTGTCTGCTACAGGTGTTTTGGTTAATCCCACCCACACCACAAAACCTGGAGCTTTATGAGAACTGGGTGTTGTCAGGAAAACAAGGCGACATCTTTCTTGGTGACAAGGCCACTGATTGCCAGAGGATTGAGCTCAAGCAGGGCTACACGTTCATTATTCCATCGGGTAAGCATATGCAGACCAGCCTGCGTTAATATACAT
This sequence comes from Rhodeus uyekii, assembly GCA_037043235.1. Taxonomy (NCBI): domain Eukaryota; kingdom Metazoa; phylum Chordata; class Actinopteri; order Cypriniformes; family Acheilognathidae; genus Rhodeus; species Rhodeus uyekii. The sequence continues at coordinate 648,793 of JAWRVZ010000110.1, forward strand.
TAAGAGAAAACTAGATTATTCTGTGTACATATGTACTTGAAATACCTGAGATTACAATGTGATTTCATGGTATTTGATTAGTTTAAGTCAGGGGCTGTCAGTAATTATTTTTATTTTTTGGTATTTGAATAATTTATTTGTGGAAATAAGTATTATAAATAATATAAGTATATATATGAAAATGATCTATTAATGCAGTTCATGGGTTCTTGTTCAATTTGCAGGTTAGTCGACCCGAGTAAATGGGAATCAAGGATTGTTTTTAAATCCAGTACTCTAATCGAGGAATTGTGTTAGCCATGTCTTTGTTTTGTTTTAGGTTGGATTCATGCGGTGTACACACCAGTGGACACGCTTGTATTTGGTGGGAATTTTCTACATAGTTTTAACATCCCAATGCAACTGCACATCTCCAGCATTGAGGACAGGACAAGGGTGAGCCCAACATTTCACTGCAGTGATTGCTTTTTTTCAGTTCTTTTATAACTTGCATACCTGTTTATGGTCTTTTTAATCTCAAAAGAACACGTCTGGGTCATATTTGATCCTAAGTTTATAAGAAAATGCATTGTGCAATAGAATAAAGCCGCTGCAAAAAAAAAAAAAAGTGCACCATTTTGCTTTGTTACATTACAGTGGAACCCACTTATCTCGAGCTCGGTTTACTCATCAACCCTATTATGTCGACGTTTTTGAAGTGGAACAACCAAATTCCCTCATTGTCTTAGCATTTTCTTATTGGTTATGTCGATTATTTTATGTCGCTGAACCCTGATATCTCAAGCACAAAAGAGGGACAAAGTCGCCACTTAACATTGGTTATTTCGATCCCCGTGACTAATGATAGTACCATGTTCACTGCGTATGTTCGCGTTGCACGTGCATCACGGTCCGTATAGTCGCTCGCTCCAATGACGCTTCACTCACTCTTGCGGCGCAGTGCCGTCCAGGCGCAGAAGAACTCGCGCAAAAAGTCTTACAGATGCTATCTTGGAAGAGGAGGCGCAGGAGTTCGCCATTACTGTCCAGGAATTCCCAGATTACATTGACAAAGACGTTGTTACTGATAAAAGCATTTGTTTTCAAGCAGACCGTTAAAGGCAAAAAGCAACAAAGCATTTTAGACTTTGTAAAGAAACCATATTAACCTTTTCAGTACTGCTTCTTTGCAATATTTTTTAGAACGTGTCAGAGCGAAATGACTGTTATGAGCGAATGTGTTTGTGTGTTGTGACTGTGTTGGAGAATATAATTAAAGGTTTGTATTGAGAATCGAATGTGTTTTTTATTGTATACTGGTAAATCTCTGCTGTTAGTTGGTGCATATATAAGCCATATTGGCTTTTGGTTATCTCGATCATCGGTTATCTCAATGCTTTTTTGCAACCCCCTAGGCCGTCGACATAACCGGGTTCCACTGTATCTTGATAACAGCAATGATACATCTCCTCATTTCTCATCATAATAAAGAGGGGAAGTTATTTTGTTACTTTAATCCAATGAATTGTATATGTTTCAATGCTAAAAAATAATAATGGTAGTATTTCTTGTACTGAAGTTTTTTTTTTTTCTGATTTTAATATAAACAAAACCTTTGTGTCCGGACAGGATGATTTTCCTAACTCCTTTACGGTAATGAGAATGTGATGTTTTTCTCATAATTATTGGAAATTTGGTAGGAAAATGTGTCATGTTTTTGAAAATAATGCAACTGAAAATCATAGCGATCTCTGGTCATCCTCAGGTGCCTGCTAAGTTCCGGTATCCGTTCTATTATGAGATGGGCTGGTATGTTTTGGAGCGTTATCTGTACAGCATGACCAACACATCGTACCTCATCCCTGAGTTCCAAAAATACTCTCTGGGCATCGGTTAGTACATTAATAACACATTCACACCCACGTAGATTTGCTTGTAATGAGCACAGATGAGTTAAACTGTCTTTTTTCTCTGATACTAATACATAGGCTTGAAGATGGAAAGCTCGGGCTGTGAGGTATTAAATGGCCACACTAAAGAGGAAAGAGATGACAACAATGCTCCCATTCCACCTAGTGGGCCAGGGGTGAAGCTTCACTTGACTCCCTTAGAGCTGGAAGGGTTGTGGAACTTGGTAGGGAAGTTGGAGTCACTGCCTTCACATAAGAAGTGTGTTCCTTCAGGAATACACAATGCTGCTGCCCTGCTACACGACATACGGGTCAGAACTCATGCTCATTATGCTTTTATTTTTGGATATGGTTATTCTAATTCACTTGCTGGTGTGTTGTTTGTGAAGCTGTATCACAAGATTTTCTTGTAAATGTTACTTAAGTTTAGGGCTGTCACTGTTTCCTTTTAGGGCTGTTCCTCGATTAAATTCGAGTACTCTATTTACACGCATATAGGTTATGGCTGCATTCACAGTGCAACACAAACTGCTGTCATTTAACTGTTGTGGAGAGCCTCAAACTTCATCTGTGCATATGCTGTGAGTTTGTGTTGCTTATAACCTTTATCTGGTATCACATTGTGTGCCATTTCATCAGATTTGTAAGGTAAATCATTTATAAACCTATGCCACATCAGTATGTTTCTAAACCCTAACCCTAATAATGCATGATTTGATGTCCACATATTCTTCAAAAAAAGTTACAGAGGCTGTTGCATTTTTATTGTGAAGTGGCCACTTGGCCAACATTAAACAATGATTTGATCATGCTTTAAAGTGTAACAACAACAGACTTTTGGCGCTTTCTACAATTTTTTTTTTTTTTTTTTTTTTTTTTACTATACAAAATGTATAGTACATTGTCTATATTATGCACGTTAACAGTGTTGTTCTATCAAACCTTAAGGTTACTTTATTTTAACACTTTATTTGAATCAAGTATTTTTTATATATATATATATATATATATATATACACACACACACAGTAATACCTCGGTTTACGAGTTTAATTACCGTATTTTCCGCACTATAAGGCGCACCCAAAAGACTTGATTTTGTTCAAAAATCGTCGGTGCGCCTTATAGTCCGGTGCGCCTTATCTATGGACTGAGTTCCAAACTCTATAAAATTGTTTTTGGGTGATTTTGATAAGCGCTCAGCTTGATTGACTGTCGGACCATTTCACACTGACACAGTGATAAACCAATCACAGAACATTATGTAATACCATATGCTTACCTCCTGAAATCTGACTCCCTGTCACTCTGCGCTTCCTGGAGCATATTCCCTTATCAATCCATGTTTTCACACAGCAAACACCCAGAACGCGCAAGCGGGGTAAAGTTAGTTTTGTTTTTTATATTCCTCACACATTCAGCATAAAATGGCAATAACTCTAAAAGGACTCACTCAAAAAAAAAATCTTAACAATGTATACTTATGGATACATATGTCTTAATGTTTCACAAGCTTATTTTTCATTATTTCCGCTAGATATAATGAGCAAGGAGCCGTAAAACCCGTCTGAATGTGAGTTTCACCTGAAAAGCTTGTCTCTTTGCCGAGATGTGAGTAAGGGACCGTGGGAAAAGTGCAATTTCCTTATGGAGAAAGCTATTGGTAAAAGAAAGGTAAATTTGGACATGCAATTCACTTTTTGAAAAGACAGGTTTAAACGTTGTCCACTGTGTCCCTTTAATGAATGCCACTGGTCTCATGTCTACACACACTTAAATTATAGCAGAAATCGAAAAGAACTTGCACTTTTCCCACGGTCCCTTACGCACAGCTCATCAAAGAGCAAGCTTTCCCGGCGAAACACACATTCAGACGGGCTTTACGGCTCAGTGCTCATTATATACAGCCAAAAAATGAAATGGAAGCTTGTGAAACATTAAGATATATTTCTTTTTTGTGATAAGGTTGTTAAGATTTTTTTTGTGTGAGTCGTTTTGGAGTTATTGCCATTTATCGTTGAATGTATGACATATCGAAAACAAAACAAACTTTACCCCGCTGAACGAGCACAGGTTTTGAGTACTTAAATTAATACAAAGAGAACAAAATAATGTGTATAAAGGATGTGAGATGGCTTGAAACTGTAAACTTCCTGAGCTTTGTCAGGATGAGAGATAAAGACACCAGCAAAACTGTTGATTTTCTTGAATAGCAGGAACGAAGCATAATTGAACTTAGCTTTCGTTTTTAACTTTTCTATTTTATATCATTGTTTTAATTTTTTTCGATTTGTATTCTTTATTTTTGATCACTTTTCATGCTTTTTTCGTTTAGTAAAAACTGTAATTTTCTTGAATAGCAGGAACTAAGCATAACTGAACTTAGCTTTCGTTTTTTTTTTACTTTTCTATTTTATATGATTGTTTTGATTTTTTTCGATTTGTATTCTTTATTTTTGATCACTTTTCATGCTTTTTTCGTTTAATAAAAACTGTAATTTTCTTGAATAGCAGGAACTAAGCATAACTGAACTTAGCTTTCATTTTTTTCTATTTTATATCATTGTTTTGATTTTTTCGATTTGTATTTATTTTCGATCACTTTTCATGCTTTTTTCGTTTAATAAAAACTGTAATTTTCTTGAATAGCAGGAACTAAGCATAAGTGAACTTAGCTTTGGTTTTTTTTTTTACTTTTCTATTTTATATTGTTGTTTTGATTTTTTTCGATTTGTATTTGTTACTTTTGATCACTTTCCTTACCTTTTTTCGCCTGATTACCCTAACTTTCACTTTCACTTGGCGCAGACCTTTTGACGAAATATCTGTGGAGGGACATCTGCTTCTCCTTTATCCACAACAACAGAAGTCTCTCCATCTCATCATTTATATTCGAACACAACTTCAATATAATCCTCACGCCCTTGGAAGGATTTACATTCTTGATAACATCGTTCTGCTTTAGGATGGTACATATCTTGGATGTACTGCGATCATAAGTGCGAGCTAGATCTCTCACGCGGCACCGCGCTCATATTTATCCACAATTTCATGCTTCATTTCCATTGTCATCATGCGTTTCTTCTTTTCACTACCATCCTTACTACTTACTTTCTTAGAATTCGTCGCTATTATGAAGAATAATGCACAAAATAGAGAGAAAAATATCTACCGTATTCGCGGATGACTCGTACAAGTCAGTGAACACAAGAAGTGCCTCGGCCTCAGTACTCTAATATTTACTCCTATATAGAAGCAAAAATCTGCCCGAAGGCTTGCTCATATCTTGGAATACTCATATGTAGAGTCTCTACAGGAAAGCTGCATCTTCCAGGGGCTGCACACTGCCACGTGCTTCTGTCTAATCACTACACCAGGAAAATTGCCAAGCTGTTCAATTCAGACACAGAAGATGATGACTTTGATTGATTAAAACAATGTGAGCGTATTGTTATACAGTAGAATAAAGTTCAGTAAAACTCACTGTTTTGCTTCCATCAGCTTTTTGTAGACCATATGTTTTACCGTGCGCCTTATAATGCGGTGCGCCTTGTGTGCGGACTAAGTACAAAACTGGAGCGGCGGGCGAGGCTGCGCCTTATACTCCGGTGCGCCTTATGGTGCGGAAAATACAATACAATGCACGAGCTTGTAACTCAAAATGCTCGTACACCAAAACAATTTTCCCCATAAGAATGCAATAAAAATCACTCTATTTGTTTTACACGACTATAAATGCCCATTTGAAATATTTTTTTTGTTTTATCCTATTAATTACAGTTAAAATTATAACCATTAAGATCTCATATAAATACTAATTAGCAATTGACAATTAAACTCTAAAAATACTTGACAATTTACTGTAACGTGCGCTTTGAGTAGCGTCACTGCTAGCATGAAGGAGACGAGAGGAGGTGGTTTTACTGCTTAGAGGGAGAATTTTGTACCCTCTTTATTACTCCTCTTGAGAGCCATTGTCTATATGCTGTACTGTACGTATACATTTCACAATTTTAACAAAAAGTAAAACCGCTGTAAATCACTTATAAAAGTATGCACTGTGGTAAATGATGAAACCAAACCGAGCGACACTGAGAGAATGAACGAGTGAAGGGTTGATAGGCTTTATGAGAGGCTGTTAGGATATTTCCAGTAAAAATACGCGCAAAGATGCTGAGCATTAGGACTTTTCTACACAAAAATGCGCGTGGGCGAGGGAATATTTCTCTCACACCGATACAATGCTCGTATACTAAGTCACTCGTAAACCGAGGTATTACTGTTACTGTGTATATGTACTAACTATAACGATTGTTACTAACTAACGTTACTAACTTGTTTTTTTTAAAATAAAGGCTATTGTCTGCTTAGTTTTATTACCATAAACAGAATATCCAATCACTCAATAAACCGCCAAAATAAAACTGAATTACTAACATAATCGTTAGTGACAGCCCTGCTTGAGAGACAGTATGTTACTGGAGTTAGTTTATATCATTTGTTTCTGTAAGATGTGTTCACACTGCCACTTTGTCACTGCGCTTGAGCCGCTAGTGGGCGTTCTCACTACTGTTTGCCTAGTAATGTTTTTGAATGACAGTCACTGATGTTATCCGTGGTAGAAAAAGTCAGTGTTCATGCCACTAAAGCTGAACATTTTGTAGGTCAAAGACTAAATATAAATTGAACCTGTGTTTAAAATGCTTATTTTGATGAAAGATTTTTTGATTAAAGATGACCGTGAAATGGGGAAGTACTGTTTGCCATTGCTGCTATTTATCTGTGTAAACCATTCACACCACCGTACGCGCATGAAGGTGTATCATAAATTATATAAATTATTGACTGCTAAAATAATTCTCCATCTTGCCACTGACACTCATGAAGCATCATGCTCCACTGACTTCACTCCTATTGGTTGTCGCTCCTGAAAATCTCAGTTAATTTGCATTGTTTAATGTCTCAGCCTTATCGCATTGCTGTCACTCATGTTGCTGGAAATCACCAGCTCTCCATTGAAAATAAATAGAATTTTGTCGCTGGCAGTGTGAACACCCCTTAAGAATTCATTTTGAAATATGAAAACGTTTTTCTCTCTTCCTTTCAGGCGTTACTGAAAGAACATGCAAATGACATCCCTAAACTCTCTTACACTGGAAAGCCCATTGTCAGGTGGCCAAAAAGGGTAAAATTGATTTTAACCAAAATAATTTTTTTAATGTGTTTTTTAAATTGACTGTACAGAACAATGCAACTTGGAGAGTTTCTTTTTATCAGTTTCTTTTTTTTTTTTTTTGGTAAATCTCTATTTGTACCTGCCATACTGTGAAATTATAGATTTGATTAAAATTAGGAATTTCTTACTGTATTATCTGCTTTGATAATTTATATTTTAATTTAAAAATGCTGGAATAAAATCATTACACTGACAGTGATTTTTTTTTTCCATTACCATAAAACAAAAATGGCAAATATATCTTTGTGTTTAGCAATCAATTTTATGTTTTATTGAATATAATATGACCAGAACATTTTCTTGGTTGATCTGCCAATTTGACTACCTAAATAGGTTGATTAAACAAATCAAGCCAGATTTTGTAATATTCTACTCTAATCTAAACCCATCACACTGCAGTTCTTGCCTCTCATTTCTTTTGTCTCTCCCAAGCCCCCCTGGTACCAGCCGCCTCCTCCCCCTCCACCCGTCATTCGTCCCAAGCTGGCAACCACAACCATTATTTCACGGCCAGTGAAACCAGCCTCCAATATGTCGGTCCTGCGACGGCGCCGCGTGCGCTGTAAACGTTGTGAGGCCTGTCTACGCACAGAATGTGGAGACTGCAACTTCTGCAGAGACATGAAGAAATTCGGTGGCCCTGGCAAACTCAAGCAGACCTGTGTACTGCGCCAGTGTCTTGCTGTGAGTGTCTTCACATTGTTCATTGTTAATGTAGCCTTCCTTTGTTTGCTTATATTAATTAAATATCACTTTCTCTTAATAGCCTGGTCTGCCGCTCTCTGCTGTATGTGAGATCTGTGAGGAAGGCAATCAGGAGACCAGTGAAGAGCTCATGGAGTGCTCCAACTGTGCTCAGATAGCACATCCTAGCTGTTTGAAGGTAGAAATATTATTACCACAGCAATTCAAATTCACTTCAATTTTTTTATTTTGTATTATTCCTAATCATTTATCTGGTGTGCTTTGTGCAAAGTGTGGACAAAGACATTTGATTTCAACACAAGAGAGTTCAACAATTAACCGCTGGAAGTAAAAATCCCTTTTTTTATCGCCATACAGAAATGTATTTTAGCAAGTCCTTAATTTATAAATATTTGAGGACTGACCTACCACAAGCCTTTGATGGGTTGTTAACATGAGAGTTTAAAGGGTTAGTTAATCAGTGACCCTCACTTCCTTCCGTACCCATAATACATTTTGTCTTCGAAACAAGAATGAAAATCTTTTTAATGAAATTGTAGTGCTTTCTGTACCTCCATTGACCGTTTATGCAACTGCCACTTCATTTACAACTTCATTTACAAAGTATTAATTTAAAATTTGCAAGAACAGATGTTGCGTGAATGCATATTGGAGATTAATGATTTGCAATTAAAATAGTTAAAGTTTTTTTTTTTAGCAAACAAAGCACTTTAATATAATTCTTCATCCAGTCTTCAGTATCACATACTCTTTCGGAAATCATTCTAATATGCTGATTTGCTGCTCAAGAAACATTTTTTTAATTCTTCTCATAGTTGAAAGTAGTTCTGCTGCTTAATATTTTTGTGGGAAACGCAATACTTTTTTTTTTTCCCCAAGATGCATTGATGGGAATAAAAAAAGATTAAAACAACCACATTTAATATAAATATTTTTGTAATATTATTAATGTCAATGTAATATGTCCTTGCTGAGTAAAGGTTTATGCTCTGTAAGATTTAATACTCTACTAGATTTAAAATCTAAAAGTTTGAATTGGTTTTTTGTTTTGCTGATTTAATTCATTTTCAATGCCTTGTGAGATGGTTCAGCTCTATTGATAGGAGTATGATGCTGATTGTTTTTCCCTCTGTACAGTTAGTAGTTTTACCATTGAAATAATTTGTTCTCTTCTGTGTCTGTAGACATCTGGTGAGGGAGTAGTGAATAAAGACCTACCGAGCTGCTGGGAGTGTCCTAAATGTGTGTTTGGCAAAGACACAGATTCTGAGGTAAACCACAATTTTATGAGCACATTCACCCAGATCCAGATGTAAAAGATTTTTTTAAAGAGGGTTTGATCGTTTGTTCTAATGCTACAAGCTTATGCAGGCCTGCATACATACACAATCATTCACACCATGTAGACAAATGCATGATTAGAGCTTACTGTGTTGTACACACTCCGATGTGCGTGTGTAACAGTAACGGCTGTTTTCCTGTGTGCCAGTCGTCAGGCAGCGGTGATGACATCACGGCACAGGATGGGTCAGGGGGGCGAGGGGGCGAGGGTGGTGCATGGCAAGGGGTCGGGCGGCCCCCCTCTTCTCTCTCTCACGGGTCGCTCCAGAAGCGGGCAGCAGCCCCTGAGCAGCGGCTCAGGAAGAGGGTGAGAGGCTCCGCCTTACTCACGCCGCTGCTGCATGCACAGCCGCTCCGATCTGCATTTATTCTGTGTTCTCTTCTCTGATCTCTCTCTACCTCTTACAGTAAATTCCCTCTAATTTGTTCTACCATTTTTGTCTTTTCTCGCTCTTACTTTGACCCACCCAGCCCTGTTCATCATCATTGTGCCCAGTCATGGCTTTGACTTACTGAGGGTTTCAGAGTCAGCTTTGTGTTTACAACTTGTGTTTTTCCATTCAGTGATCCTGATGTGTGCATCACCGTTCTGCATATTAACCACACTGTTGTTGTTGTTATTATTCTGTTTTGCAGATAAAATTGGAGGGTGGTAAAACGCATGTAAGTTGTTGTTGTTTTTTTATGGGGGGGGGTAGTGTTTATCAATGATTTTCTACATGTCTAATTAAATTAATTTAAAGTTTTAGACCGAATTTCTACATGGTGGTTCAGTAGGTGCCTAGCATTAAACATGTTTTAACATTTTTGTATCAACATTTGTGTATCAAATGGTCCCATAAGCCACCTTCCCACCGTCATTGTTGTATTGACGCATTATTGTCAGTTTAATTGATTGTATATTTTTATTTTTACATGTTATATGCTTAAAAAGTGATCTATTACGACTGCATTGTCTTCAGAAATTGAGAAATTAGTTTTGATTAGAATACTTATCATTTGATGGACAGTCGAATATGGTCCAGCAGCACCTAAAACTAAAATGAAAATGAATGACTTCCTGTATGTTGTTTGTGTCCTTTTATTTTATGTGTTACGTAGTCTTTTCTCTCTTTCAGAAACGCAAATCTTCATCTCTTGATCCTCGTGTGGCTAAGATTTACCGGCGACATGGAATGGAACAGGATGATGATTCTGGCAGCGATGACGATGGAGATAGTGGCAAGATGTCATCAGTGCGGGGCGGGGTCTCTTCATCCCGCCGAGGTTATGGAGCTAGTAGGCGAGGTGTTTGGAGAGGCTCCTCGCATCGAGGGAGTCGAGGGGGAGGCAGCTTGGCGACAAGTTCGCTGAAAATGAGGCGAGGACTTGGGGCAAGAGGGGAGAGAGGGGGTCGGGTTAGGTTACGAGGAGGATCCCAGATGAGGCGACGACGCTATGAAACGGACGATGACGATGATGAGGATGACGACGACGATGATGATGATGATGATGAGGAAGATGATGATGATGACGACAGTGAGGAAGAGAGGCATCTTGGTAAGGAGCGTCGTTCAAGGAGACGGAGGCAGAGAGGTGATGACTACGATGATGATGATGAAGATGATGATGATGAGGAAGACAGTGAGGAACAGGACTTTGATGGAGAGGATGATGAGATGGAAGACTTAGATGATGGAGGAGAGGAAGATGATGAGGATGGAGAGAACCAATCAGACTCTGATCCTGATCCACCTGTCTTACTTGTCTCCGACTTGAATGATGATCTGCTGAACGATTCCTACCTGACTGTGACTCTACAGCGTCCTACAAAGGCCAAACGTGACCCGGGCTCCATTGTACCCAAACTAGAGGCGGCTATGTCTCCACGCACACCTAGCGGTCCTGGCTTCATCCAGCGCAAAACGCTACCCAGGACCCGACTCAGGAACAGCACCTCGACACTTGCCGGGAATGGCCTCCCTCAGTCCAAAAGCTCGTCTGGCCGCCTCACAAGGCGGAGCTCTAACCAAGATGGTCGAGACAGAGACACGGCATCGCCTTCCTCTATATCTTCTCGTTCCTCTGTTTCCCCACCACCACCTCCTCCAGCTGTCACTACTTCTTCTCCTCCTTCTCTCCTCTCTCATCCCTCATTCCGTGATGTAGGAAACGAGCGTGGCTGTGAAAAAGACATTTGGGTATCAGTGTTCCGCTACTTGGGGCGGACAGACTTGGCTGTGTGTATGAGAGTCTGTAAAGCTTGGTACAAGTGGTAAGTTTTCATTTAAGATTTTCTTTTTTTTGACATAGCAAAAATTCCTGTTCACATAAGGACTGATTAATTTAAATGAAAAATAATGGCTTAGTTTGATTATTAAGCTGCGTTTTTAAATAATTATGTGCTGCTTGTTTCAGAGTGGAGCACAGCACTGTGTCCTTTTACACACAAGCAGCTCATGATCCACTGTTTTCAGTGTCTCATAGTTTGAGAGTTTGGGTTGCTTATAAAGTGTAATGTGGCAACCATCTTACCAAATTTGAAGTGAGAGGTAATGTTGTCAATGAAAACTATAAGGACAATGGTAAATAAATAAATAGATAAAATAAATTTATTATAGAGAAATAAAGGACAATAAAAATTTCATTTTTAGGGATGTGCACACAACTAATTTCATAACCGTTTTGCATTAACCCCAACCCCCCAAACAGATTTACTTAAATGGACTTTTTACAGGGAAAGCAGGAACAATGCAAATGAAAAAGTTCTACATAAACATTAAATATAAATGATAAAGTTCAAACTATTAAACACAAACAGTCTGTAATAAAATCAGAACAAATAATCAAACTACAATCAAATAAACAATAGAACAAAGATACAAATTAAATGGGGCTTTTCAGGACGAAGCTAGATATAGATTAGGTAGAGAAATTGAATAAAATAATCAAATGTAAAATAACTTCACTGTATAAATTAAATGAAGATGAATCGATAAAAGTCGAGAGCAGCAAGCAAATTTTTGTTTGTCATTAATAACAGACAGCAGCAAGTATATTAGGTTGCTGTCACTCTAAAGGCTTTTTTGCTGTTTTGAAAGATTATTTTATGTGTTGGGTGTAATAGAAATAGAATATTTAAACATGCTTTAATATTCATAAAATATATTATTTTTCACATTCTTTTTACTAGAAGTTTTAAGCAGAAAATAGAGGATACTATGTTTGTAAACATAAATCCCTCTCTGCACTTTTGATCGTAAGAACGACAATCAATGTGCTATAACAATATTCTCGTTACAATTTAACAAGTAATAAAACATAATTACACAGTGTTGTAGCAAAGCTGGAATTTAAAAATATCCTTTAGTGCACAGCCTTATGCTCTCCCAGGTTCTTCCGTAAAATGCACTGCGCACACACACAAACATTTGGGTTATAACGGTATTGAAAACAAATTAACCACTGATTCCTAAGTGTGTCCATTTTCAGAAGGTCAAATGAAGGCTTTGCCTTTTATTTTTATTAGAATGAACCTAATGCTGTTGTTTTTTGATTAGCGGATTAATCCTTTGGTGATCTTTCCAATAAATAAGTACAACTTCTGCTATTTGTATTTTAAACTTTTAAATCATTTTCCAACAAAATGGTTCAAGTTAGTTAAAATAAAGTGCCAGACTTAAAACTCAAACACCCTTTTAGAGTATCACGTACCATTCAGTGTCACGTGATTACTGATAAATTCAAATGTGTTTTTGCGCGTTGACTGGCGCTAAACTCAAGACTGGTGTGCCCAGAGCTTGTCATTTATCACATGTTTAGTGTTTAACCACAAGTTGTTTTTTTTTTTTTTAAGGTTTCAGACATTTAAGTACTGGCAAAAAAAACACACTGATGTCTATAAAAGCGGAAATGGCAATCCTTTCAATTATAAACTGACAAGGTGTTTCATTCCTTTAACTCAATCACTGGTGTCTGAAATTGCAAGATTTACTAGCCATTGGCTAATTAAAGATATTTTTACTTGCCTGGTGTGACATTTGGTCGCCTCGCGAGTGATTTGCTTTCATTGTAGAGTAATATCAAGCTTTTAATGCATGTTGGAAAATAGCTGTGCATTCCAAACAAAAACAGAGTTGATTATTTGGAAGTTCATGCTGATATTTCTTTAAAATAAAACTATGATTATCTTGGTCACTGTGTTGATTTTGTTCTGATCCTGTCTTCTCCTGCTGCAGGTGTTGTGATAAGCGCTTATGGACACGAATCGATATGAGTCGTTGTCGGGCACTCAGTCCTCAGGCACTGTCAGCTGTCATTAAACGCCAACCTGTGACACTCGACCTCTCCTGGACACCTGTATCAAAGAAACAGATTGCCTGGCTCATTCATCACCTCCCAAGTACGGTTTACCCGAATCTCAAACTTTTATGGTTTCAACTCTGAAATTGTCTGATGTTTTATAAGTACTGGAATCTGCATAAAAATGACACCACGATAAAGACTAATCTACCCTCTTTCTCTCTGTGTTTCTTATAGGTTTAAAAGATCTAATCATGTCTGGTTGTTCTTCATTATGCGTGTCAGCGTTAAGTTCGCAGAGCTGTCCGGGTTTGCGAACGCTTGACCTGTGTTGGGCCGTGGGTGTCAAAGATTCACAAATAAAAGACCTTATTGTGCTGCCAGGTGAGGCACTCATATTTATTATTACTGGGACTGTACAGCGTGAGTTGAAATGACTCATTGACGCCTCTCTTCTACTTTCCCCTGTCATGCAGGCAGTGAAAGTCGCAGTCGACTGAGAGGTTTGCTCACTCTGCGCTTGTCTGGTCTGGATGTGAGTGACTCTACCCTTAAGATGATCGTCCGACATATGCCTTCACTGCGCCGGTTAGATTTGTCCCACTGCCAGGGTCTCACAGACCAGTCCATCAACCTGCTCACAGCTTCTGGCTGCAACACTCGCAACACACTCAGACAGCTCAATCTTTCAGGTACCCCTGATCTTCTCAAAATACCCTTGAGATTTGATTTGTTTAGGTTATAAAAGTCTGCACTGTTGCAATCAATGAATGCAGTGCATTATGCCAATCGATTGCTTATCTACTGTTGATGAATTACGATAAAGTGTACTATGTTGTAAGAGTTTATATTTAATCTCCCTCAACTTTTTAAATGAGCAGCTGGAAGTGGTTAACCGTTGATATTTCAAATAAATATCATATTTTACACGTGTACTTAAAAGCACACTGTGTAACTTTTGTTGATCTAGAGCAGGGGTCGGCAACCTTAAATGTTGAAAGAGCCATATTTAACAGCTTTGCCTCAGCTCTAGATTGACAATCACAGGCGTCCAATCACAACTGACCTCTGGAAAAAAAAAGGGAACTAACTAATGACATTTGATGTTACTATTACAAGAGCAAGCTCCGCCCCGCGACTGACACAGCAGTTGAGAGCAGGTGAATGTTCCAGGATTAGATTAGATGTCACGCGCGTGCGAGTGATTAAAACGAGCTCGCGGGTACCCGTATTTACGCGTTTAGCTCTGTTTTCTGCTCGCGGATGTAATTTACGCGCGCAGACATCAGTTTTGCGCTTGTATATTAAAGGCACGGATTTACCGCCATATGGGCGGAGCGACAGCGGACCGAGCGCGGATAGCGGGACCGCTGCTACAAGTTACGTGCTGGGGATGAAAGAGCCGCAGCACAGGGGTGAAAGAGCCGCATGCGGCTCCGGAGCCGCGGGTTGCCGACCCCTGATCTAGAGGTTACTAAGTTAAAGTTTTGGTAAATTAAAAACACATTATGTGCACTACTGTTTCCTGGAAATTTTTGGATTCATGTAAACATTCCATGTAAACTTTTTTTTGTGCTTCCCCATCACTGGAAGGAAAAACAAAACACTTTTTTTTTAATACAAAATTTCAGTATGTAGATTTTTTTTACACATTATGGCATCAGGAAAATCCCATTTCAATTGACCTCTAATTTGTATGTTTTGCGGTATTTATACATAAATCAATTTATATATATATATATATATATATATATATATATATATATATATATATATATATATATATATATATATATATATATATATATATATATATATATATATGAGTTATATTTGGGGTTTTATGGGTTTGTTCTGTATGGATATACAAGATAAATGTTATCTGTCTTAAGTTAATGAGTCTTTAATTTGATTTTAATTACACAGAAATAACATATGCACATAATTGTAGGCAAGTCTTCACTGATTGGTTGTTTGGCTCTTTTTCTCTGTAGGTTGTAATAAGTTGACAGATGCGTGTCTGTCTTATATGAAGCGATTATCGTCTTTGGCTCTGCTGGATCTGCGAGGCTGTAGGAATGTGACTCGACACGGCTGTGAAAACTTCATGTCTGACCTGTCCTACTGCACGTTATTCTGTCAGACAGAGGACAAACTCATTCAGAGAATATCATAACGTGCACACATACTCACTCACACACACATACATACACACACAGTCTCCGCACAGCTCAGCTTAGTGAGCTCATGAGTGCTCCATCCCACTCAATACAGGCTGATCTCGCCTGAACGGGAGGATGAAGCTGAAGACAAGAGACGAGTGGAAGAATAAGGCCGCTGTTTTACAAGAAGGGTAAAAACAGGCTGATAGGAAAAATGGAGGATTTTATTCCCACAACCAATGAGATCGATCCAGGCACATCCAGTGTGTGGCTTTTTCTTCTTCTCTGGGGATTCAGCCTTACCCAAAGTGACTTCTTCGGAAGATGTTGCTGATATGCTTGAAATTAAACTTCATCATCCAGTCTAAGTGGGATTTGGTGAAGGTTTGATCGGAGTATTCTGTCCAGGTGTGAGCGCTGATGTTTTGGCTCTAGACAGGTTTGAGTCAATGATAAACTGCGAGGAGGAAGGAAATGACAGACATGGCACATCCTGGTAGGTCTCGTCTGCAACAACTGTTGATCAAAGAATGTAGGATGAATCTAAATCATGAAGACTTCTGCATATCGATCCAGATCCTTCACTAATGCTTTCTTGGTGACTTTATGTCTGAACGCAAATTTTGGTAGTTTAACCTCTTGAGGTTTTGCTGCCTGGATGTTTGTCGACCACACTAATTTTTTCTTTCTCCCTCGTACCAAACTAAAATCACTCTGTTTTCTTTCAACTGATGGTTTGTACTTTGCTTGCTGTCATCTCAAATGGCCGATTCACCTGCATTCCCCTGTCCTGGGAACAGTTGCACAGTTTAGGTTAAATTGTTCATTTACTCTTGGAAAGCTATAATTTAAGTGCAACTTGTAGCAACACACTAGCAATTATTTTATGACTTTTTTTTTCTTTTTTTTCCTCATGTTTAGGTTTTTTTTCATGAAAAAGCAGGAAAAATAAAAAGTGGAAAGCAAACAAGTTGTTTTATTTGCTTATATTGCCTTTCATCATGCATGATAAAAGCTTTTAAAGATAGAAGTAGAGCTACAATAATTTAAATATGAAGTATTGGTCAACTGATATGTAGTTTTGAATGGCCAGAGAACAGGATTGCTGATCTACAGTGAGGTAAAAAATTCTGAAACTGTTTAAAATCGTTTGGTATTTTATTTCTGGAAATGTTTTGAAAAGTGTTCATATCTTACCGTATATAAAATTGTCATTCAATATTATTTCTAGGTCACTAATCAAAGAAGTACACTTTTCAGATCTGTTTTCTGACCATGTGACCTCAAGGTCAGATTTACTTTACTTTTATGCATTTGGCAGACACTTTTATCTAAAGTGACTTGCATTGCATTCAAGAAATACTTTGAATCAGTTCTTGCTTTCCCTGGGGATTGAACCCATGAACTTGGTGTTATAAACACCAATTCTCTACTGATTGAGCATCAGGAAAGCCTGTACTTTTATCCAATTGAAGCATACAAGATTTTATATTAAGGAAAGAAAATGAAAAGGGTTTTCATTGTTCATCTTTTGAATTCTTCTGTACAAATGAATGATCGCAAATTCTTCATGTGCTTAATAATATCTATACTTTATATATTCATGTATGTGTGTGTGTATATATAAAATCCTTTTATCCAATACATTGCATTCAATGTATAAACCTTTATCTTACAAAATTTATTGCTATATGGCTAATATATTACTTAAAAGCCCTTGGGTATTTAGTCTTTCATGTACGGATTTGAAATATTAGCTTCTAATTTGTCCTCATTATGAACCCTCAACACAGCACCTTCCAGGTAAAAGTGCATTTAAAAAAAATGTATCTTATTCTGAATTTTTCTTTTGTACTGAATTTAGAAACTTGATGTGAAGGGGTTGTGAATAACCATGATCTTGAAGGACAAATATTCTCATTTCTTAGTTACAAAAAACTTTATTGGTGTTGTGTAATTTATACATCATGTGCTTGTCAAGACCTCTGCAAAGCTTATAAAACAAATCCTGAGACAGGTTCTTAAAGGGGGGGAAAACAACATCTCTGTTTTACATTTTAGAGCATGTCTGCTCCTGACATGCTGTCATTAGATGAGAAAGAGTCCAGTGAACATTCTTCAAAACCTCTAATTTTGTCCTCCACAAAACAAAGGCATACAGACTTGGAACAACATGAAGGTGAGTAGATAACACGTTAAGCTCCAAAATTAGATATAAAAACATTTTTACAGAGAACAATTACATTTCCTCTACATGCTGAATTGATGTAAAGGAGAAAGGGTTAAACTTGTATCCAGATCCGCTGTAGAATTTGTTCTGAAACTCCACCCTGCATCAAATGGGAAATTAAAAAGAATTCAGTTTCTCTCACGCACGCGTCACATGCCTCCAAAATTCACTAGTGGCTGATTCTACAGTGATTGGCTTTATTTGGAGTATAATCTTCATATGTATGGCAGGAATCTGTTTGAAATATTTAAATCAATGTAAACATCACAGTTTAAACTCCCAAGTTTATTGCCTCATTTGAATCAGTGGCGTAGCCACGGGTGGGCCTGGGTCCCCTCATTTACATGTCCGGCCCCCTCAGATTTTCAATTGTTTAACTACATATGTCAGACACCAACATGCTAGAAATTCTGAGATTCTCCCCCCCACCATCACACTACCACCACCATATTTCATATTTTACTGTTGGCATGACAGTGGCGTAGCCAGGAGGGGGCCGGACTGGTTATATATATATAGTATAAAAAATTAGTTGCCCCCTCATTTTAAGCTGGGACCCCTCCCAAAAAATTAAATTCTGGCTACGCCCCTGTGGTATGATGTTCTTTTTCTGAAATGCTTTACTTTTTTACGCAAGATGTAATGGGACACACACCGGCCAAAAAGTTAAACTTTTGTATTGTCAGCTCACAGAGATTTTCCCAAAAGTCTTTAAGTTGTTTTCTGGCAAAAATGAGACGAGTCTTAATGCTCTTTTTAAATCTTGGAACTCTGCCATACAGGCCACTTTTGCCCAGTCTCTTTCTTAACTGACCTTAACTGAGGCAAGTTATGGGCGGGGGTTGGGGACGACACTTTTTCAAACAGAGCCTTGTAGATTGTGTTATCTTTGACTAATATTTAAATTAGTTTGATGATCTAAAACATTTAAGTGTGACAAACATGGAAAAAAAAATCAGGAACAGCGCAAACTCTTTTTCTCTTCTTCATTTACTTCCATGCTGCCTGTCATAAATGTTTCCAAAAGAGTAACGTCTCACTTGCACATCTGGTCGATGCCTTATTAGTTTTAGAGTGGTTTACAAGGGTTGTTTGCATCCCAAATGTTTATGCATCCCATTTATTTGTGTGTGATTTTCTCACCAGTGCAGACGCAGGGCGTGCAGGAAGGCTGACAGCCCCTCCATGATGAGCAAGATGGAGACAGTGAGCATGGCAAAGATGGAGAAGATGATTGACAGCACCACGGATCCCACATAACCTTGCCACGAGAGTGAAATTCTCATCACCATCACCCAGAGAACCTCAGACAGCTCTAATACACATAAATACATAAGCAACTAAGCACCTACAACAGACAATTTCACCTGTAATTGAACATGGAATACTTAGGGATGCTTGTGAGTATTTACATACGTGCATGCGCGAGGCTGAGGGCCCAAAGTCGAAGGTACGATGCAGTGTTGGAGATGCAGCCCAGGCAGTACTCAATGGTGTGGATGGCCTGGTGCATAAAGACCTCTGTCCAATCAATCTCCTGTAAAGGTCAAGAAGACAGTCATACAGTACTTAGGTAGTTCTTCAATAGAGGAATGGAAAATGAATGCTTTCAACTCTCGAATCTACAAGAATATACCCTTTCATATCTCTCTCAAATGTTTAGCAAATGTTCACCTGTTCCTCTGATCCCCCTCCTCCCTCTAGGTCTCCCAGTTGAGCATTTATAGAGCTGGTGTCTGTAACTAGGGGGTGATGCTCCTCCTGTAACTGAAAAACAGGGTCAAGACCTTTCATCAGACACAGTATGTGAAAAACTTCAAGAACACTCACATTTAAGCTAAAAGAGCCCCATGCCTCATTGGTAAGAAAACTACCTGGTCTTTTTGCACATGCATTAGCTTGACCAACATGAAAAATGTTTTTTTCCCTAGTTTAAAAGTTTAGAGTTGGTAAGAATTAAGAAAAGTCTTTATATATACAGTAGTATATTATACTGATGATAACATTTGTTTTTTTTGTTGTTTTTTTACAAAAAAATACTTTATCCATTTCAAAAAGTATAAAAAAAGTTAAGTATAGTTAAGTATAATTTCCAAAATATGTTATGCACCCTT
Organism: Rhodeus uyekii; assembly: GCA_037043235.1. NCBI lineage: Eukaryota > Metazoa > Chordata > Actinopteri > Cypriniformes > Acheilognathidae > Rhodeus > Rhodeus uyekii. The sequence goes on from JAWRVZ010000110.1 coordinate 668,751, forward strand.
TGTTTGAATTTGCCTTGATTACAATTTTTACAGAGTCTGTTTTTGAAGTGAGTGTCTCGACTTGTGTAAAATGTATTCTTAGATTTTATAAAAACTAAATACTTAGAAAAATGCATATTCAAATGAACAACTATCTGCATAACAGATAACAACCCCCTGCAACTAAAAATGGCTTATCACAAGACCAAAACCATGTTATTTACTTGTGTAGTATATATTTGTAACATGTATGTATATATATATATATATATATATATATATATATATATATATATATATATATATAATATTGTAAAAGCCCTTTAATTGTTTTCAATATTTTCAATATTTGTTTGTATATTTTACACTCTCACGCCAATAGGACTCTCATTCTGTCACATGTGCTCCTTTATTCCACTCGTCAGTCACCATGGACACTAATCATCGCAGCTGTTCATCACTCTGTGTATTTATGTTCTCTTCGTTCATCCCTTGTTTGTCAGTCATTGATTGTGTTTCAAGCATGCAGTTACTTTGTTGCCATCATTGTTCATTACCTCAGTTTGTTTGCAGTAAAAACCTTTTTTGATTATAGAAACACTCTGAACTCTTTATTATCAGTTTTTTTATGATTCCAATTCCAATTTATATTCAAATTTGAGGTTAACCTGATCAAGAAAAGAATGTGGTTGGTCAAAGCCTACCATTAAATTTAAGAGTCAAAACGTTTAAATTGTCAACTATGTTACCTGTCAACTAAGTTACTCTGTAGAGCAAAAGTATTACCGGTACATTTTGTAAAAAAAAAAAAAAAAAGCACATAAAGATTTTTCTTGAAGCAAAGATGCCAGAACAGACTAATTTCACCCCTACTTACCGTTCTCCTGTTATTCCTGTGCTTGAAGTACAAGTAAAGCGGTTTTCCAAATAACAACACTGGAACTGCTAGCAGCGCCAAACATAATAAAACTCTCTGCACTATCACCTAAAGAAAGTGACATGATATGTATGTTATAGTCATGGCAGTAAAACTGTATTACAATATAAAAGCTACAAGAATCAGTGAATACTGAGTTAATCTCTCACCTGTCCTCGATAAAGTGGTGGGTTGTCTGAGTTCTCACCAAATACGAACATGTCAATGAAGTGGATCAGGATGCTGGGAGCGCGGTCTGAATCCTGAGGTCCAAACGCAATCCATTTAAACACCACCATGAAGACAAGGTACCCAAACAGACACAGCATGAACACTAGCTCAGGAATCAACACCAGAAACATGCTGTTCACATCCCCCGTGTACCTGAGGAGAAAGTGTAACAGATCAGAAATATGAAGCAGGAAATGGTATACCAAAATGAATCCTACTTTATGACTCACATGTAGTTGAAGAAGGATAAGCAAATTCCAAAAGTCATATGAATGACCCCGATGATGACAGACATCTTCATTTTATAGGAGTTGAGGAAGGTGAGGTGGTTACTGGCGAGGCTCCAGATCTAAGAACCAGGGAACGAGATACAGTCAAACCCAAACCTCATAGTGAGCTAAACACAAGAGGGATTTGATTAAAGCCCTGATTACCGGGTCAATGCCGAATGGATAGGGCCCCTGGAATACTCCAGTTATGTTTGGATCTAAAGTGAGGTACTGGTTGCTCCTCAAAGTTTCATCACTGAACCAGCCCAGAAGAAAGAAGACAAAAGTGAGTGTAAAATGAGAGCACATAGGCAAGCTGAAACTGATCAGGTTCACAGAGTCAAAGTTTAAATACATTAGCGAAAGTTCATGCATTAAAAAAGATCTTTTGTCTACAGTCAAAATAAAACTAGCGAAGCACAGCTCACACAGACGCTTTCTCTTGGTTAACATGGTGAATCTATGTCTCTAACACAGTGCTTCTCAATTATTTTCTGTCGCCCCCCCCTAGGAAGAAGTAAATATTTTGCGCCCCCCCCATTTTGGAACTTCCCTTTGGGGGGGAGAGGAGGACCTACACGCGAGGGGGCTTGTGGCTAGTTTTAGTGTAATTTATATGCATTTGTAGGCTTGTTTTAATGGAATTTATATGCATTTATATATGAAATTTGGGCGGGTTTGTCATCAAAAACAAGCCCAATTTTTATCGACCAGCCCAATGCATTTTAAGTACTTAATGTAAATAGTTATTTATTTAATTTTACTTAGTGAACCGCTACTGAAAGAGAGACTCACAACATTCATGGATAGAACGTACTTTTGTTTGGCTGGTAATATATTTGCAGTTTGTTTGTTTCTCTTCACGAGACACAAATAACTTTTCTGAAATTCCTCAAGTGCACCATCGAATGGGAAAAAACTACAGCCTAACAGTAGGCTAAGATTAATAATGAGAATGTTCAATTGTTTTAAGCTGCATTTGTTGCATTTGTGTATAATTAGCCCAGTTATCATTTTCTCATGGAAACAGAGGTGAATAAAAACGTGTTTTATAGTTGGTTGGTAAAGTATTTTCATTTGGCGAGGGTGGGGTTTTAGCATGCGGTTCGTGTTTACATCGGCCATGTGCTTTCATGTTGTGTTTCATGTCGCGCGCAGTTGGTGTTTTCACTAGCTATGCGCTGTCTTGTCTTGTTTCATGGGAACACGCGGCTATACGCGTTCGCATATACATGTGATTTGCCCCAGCTGTTTCCCCTCATTATCCTCCTCATGTGCTCCCTATTTAATCCCTTCATGTTTGCTGTCTTGTGCTGGTTCGTCGTCATATCTTGGTGGTGTTTGCTGTCGTGTTCCTGTACTTAGTCTAGTCTAGTTTTCAAGTCAAGTCTAGTCCGCCGAGTTTTGTTTTTCCCCCTCGGGGTGGTTTTTGTTGTGTTTTGTTTGTTTTCATTGTAATAAATCCCCATTCTACTGCATCTCTGAATCCTCACATCTTCCCTTCATCACACCTGACAGAGGGACAGCAATCTACCTAATATTTAACCTTTGCTTTGGATGTAATAGTGTGTGTGTACCTCCAGTTACAATGCTGCATCATGGGTTTGAGGTGCCAGCCAGAGGAAAGGGGACTGAGTCCCTTACTGAAGCACTCATTATAAACAGCCCCAGTATAGATGGAGAACAGTCCCATCAGAAGGATCAGATACCTCCCACCAAACAGCATACGCCATATCTAAAAGAGACGCACAGAAAAAATGTACTAATTCAGTACAAATCTAAAGAAAGTGATGCAGACAGATACATTACTATCTAAATTTTGGGGTCAGTAAGATTTTCTTTAAATAAGGTGTGATATATGTTATGTTATTCCATAAAGAGATGCATCAATTCCAGCACATCTCAAAGACTTTCAATGAATTTAAGGTCTGGAATAAGAGGTGCCAAGTCATGTGTGAAAACAATTCTTCAAGCTCTCTCCCAACCATTCTTTCACAGTTTGAGCCTAATGAATCTTGACATTGTCATTCTGCAACATGACCATGATGTTTCTTCCTAAATGGTTGTCTAAGAAATTAAAATGTACACACTCCATCAGTTAGAGTTAGAAGAACTGTTGCCAAATATACAACATGCTAGAAACATAATAATCACTGCAATAATGATCCAATCATAGACTCTTAAACATTTCACTATTTAAACATATAGAGTTACTTTTTTTTGTGGCTGGGCAGTGTATATACAGGGAGTGCAGAATTATTAGGCAAATGAGTATTTTGACCACATCATCCTCGTTATGCATGTTGTCTTACTCCAAGCTGTATAGGCTGGAAAGCCTACTACCAATTAAGCATATTAGGTGATGTGCATCTCTGTAATGAGAAGGGGTGTGGTCTAATGACATCAACACCCTATATCAGGTGTGCATAATTATTAGGCAACTTCCTTTCCTTTGGCAAAATGGGTCAAAAGAAGGACTTGACAGGCTCAGAAAAGTCAAAAATAGTGAGATATATTGCAGAGGGATGCAGCAGTCTTAAAATAGCCAAGCTTCTGAAGCGTGATCATCGAACAATCAAGCGTTTCATTCAAAATAGTCAACAGGGTCGCAAGAAGCGTGCGGAAAAACCAAGGCGCAAAATAACTGCCCGTGAACTGAGAAAAGTCAAGCGTGCAGCTGCCAAGATGCCACTTGCCACCAGTTTGGCCATATTTCAGAGCTACAACATCACTGGAGTGCCCAAAAGCACAAGGTGTGCAATACTCAGAGACATGGCCAAGGTAAGAAAGGCAGAAAGTCGACCACCACTGAACAAGACACACAAGCTGAAACGTCAAGACTGGGCCAAGAAATATCTCAAGACTGATTTTTCTAAGGTTTTATGGACTGATGAAATGAGAGTGAGTCTTGATGGGCCAGATGGATGGGCCCGTGGCTGGATTGGTAAAGGGCAGAGAGCTCCAGTCCGACTCAGACGCCAGCAAGGTGGAGGTGGAGTACTGGTTTGGGCTGGTATCATCAAAGATGAGCTTGTGGGGCCTTTTCGTGTTGAGGATGGAGTCAAGCTCAACTCCCAGTCCTACTGCCAGTTTCTGGAAGACACCTTCTTCAAGCAGTGGTACAGGAAGAAGTCTGCATCCTTCAAGAAAAACATGATTTTCATGCAGGACAATGCTCCATCACACGCGTCCAAGTACTCCACAGCGTGGCTGGCAAGAACGGGTATAAAAGAAGAAAATCTAATGATATGGCCTCCTTGTTCACCTGATCTGAACCCCATTGAGAACCTGTGGTCCATCATCAAATGTGCGATTTAAAAGGAGGGAAAACAGTACACCTCTCTGAACAGTGTATGGGAGGCTGTGGTTGCTGCTGCACGCAATGTTGATGGTGAACAGATCAAAACACTGACAGAATCCATGGATGGCAGGCTTTTGAGTGTCCTTGCAAAGAAAGGTGGCTATATTGGTCACTGATTTGTTTTTGTTTGGTTTTTGAATGTCAGAAATGTATATTTGTGAATGTTGAGATGTTATTTGGTTTCACTGGTAAAAATAAATAATTGAAATGGGTATAAATTTGTTTTTTGTTAAGTTGCCTAATAATTATGCACAGTAATAGTCACCTGCACACACAGATATCCCCCTAAAATAGCTAAAACTAAAAACTACTTAAAATATTGATACAAAAATATTCAGCTTTGATATTAATGATTTTTTTGTGTTCAGTGAGAACATGGTTGTTGTTCAATAATAAAATTAATCCTCAAAAATACAACTTACATTTACATTTTACATTTACTCATTTAGCAGACGCTTTTATCCAAAGCGACTTACAATTTGAGGAATATAACTTGCCTAATAATTCTGCACTCCCTGTAGTATATTTGGCCCCAAACTTTTGAACAGTAGTGTGAAGTCTGAAAGCTGAAGGATGATTCTTGTATTGAACCAAGAAAATTCTTAAGAGACTCTTAATGTATAGTTTATTCTATTTAAATGCAATTGCAATTGATATGTACTGTATAAAATAAAATAAATAAACCTCATTAGTACTATTCCTCATCTTAGGGTTTCTTTCCTCCAGAATCATCCACAGGGCAGCCAATGTAATGAGTAAACCGTGACCAACATCTCCAAACATCACCGCAAACAGGAAGGGAAAAGTAATGATGGTGTACACAGCTGTGAAGGGATCACACACGTAAGGCATTTACTGTTAGAGGTTTATGTACTTTAATAGGTTATTTATCTCAAGCAACAACAACACTTAATTTTACTCAGTTAAATTAACATTTAGTGCACGTGTTACCTGGATTAATCTCTCTGTAACTGGCCACACCATAAGCATCCACAATGCTCTGGAAGCTGGAAGTGAATGCGTTGGTGTTAAAGAGTGTTGGGGGAGATGTAGGTGCAGGTAAACGGTTGTAGAAGGAGTCTACACTGCTACCGCTTTTCCTCTAAGATATAGAAAAGACAAAAGACAGTACGCTGTTGTGAGATCCGCTGCTTTGAATCCTGCCACTATTATATTACTCAGTTATCTAAAAAACTGTGCGCACCACTTAAAATACAAAATACATTTGACGTATTTCTGAATGGCCTTTTCTCACCGTTCCTTCGATCAGAGCGCTTTGGAGCAGAAGCAGTTTGGCCACAGGACACCAGGCCTCTGCAATGAGACACTTGTCTGTGACTGAAGGGCTGCAGAGGTTAAGGACCATCTGCACAGCTTTACACTTCTGCACTCGTATTTTCCATTGTGGCATCTGACTAATGCAGCGAGACAGCAGCTGCTGCATATACTGCTCCGTCTGAGAAAGCACCTGCAGACAGACAAGAGTGAAGTTTAAGAGTGGAAAGTCAAAATGAAACATTTTATTATTATTCATTTACTTTTGTGAATAAAGTAAATAAACTTAATTAACATACTGTGCACATTACTCCAAATAATGTACTAAAGTTTTAGAAAAAATTTGTGTAAGGCTTTATTTATTTGATAAAAAATAGTAATAAATGATAAACTGTTTTCTATTATAATACATTTTAAAGTACTGTTCATTCCTGTGATGGCAAAGCTGAATTTTCAGCATCATTAATCCAGTCTTCAGTGTCCACATGATCCTTCAGATATCGTTCTAATTGCTGCTCAAGAAACATTAATTATTATTATCAATATTGGGTACAGTTGTTGTCAGGGTTCTGTCACTGTAATGAAGCGTCACTCAGGCTGGGATCCATATGCGTACTTTATTAAAGAGCAAGGGTGGTCGTACAGGCTGGGTCAGTCGGGAGCAAACAGAAACACAAGGGCAGACTGAATCAGAGACGGTGTCACAGGCAAACAGGTCAGGGCAGGCAGATAACGATCACAGGTAGAGAATCCAGGCAGAGGTCAATAGGCAGGCAGACAGGTTCAGAAACGGGTAAACAGCAGTGATGGCAACAGGTAAACAGTCATATGAAATAACGCTCAGAAATGCTAACCGGGGTACAACAAGACTTCGCTCTGAGCTGTGGGGTGACCGGGTTTAAATAGTCTCTGAGAATGGGTAACAGGTGGAGAAGCAAGCAGTCCTGATGGAATTCAGCTGTGTATGTGTGTGATTAGTCCGGTGAGATGGTTGCTGGGAAATGTAGTGTGTGAGGTGTGTCAGTACTCAGGCGATGGCTCCCTCCAGTGGCCCGAGGAGGGAATCACGGAGTCCGTCTCTGTGACAGTCACTTCGGTATGGGTTTCTGGTGGGTTTCTTTCTTCTTTTTTTTGGTCGACAGAGCTCTGACACTGCTCCCTCGTTCCCATTGCTCTATTCGTTGCGTCTTTGTGAGAGTGCGTGGCTTTGTGTTGTGCGCTCTCTTGTCTGTGTGCTTTCTTGTCGTTAGTGTCGCGTGCAGTTGGTGTGTTTACTAACTACGTGCTGTCTTGTCAAGTTCATGTGAACACGCGGCGATGCACGTTCGCATTTGCTGCGTGTTCGTGTCTTGTTATTGTGTAACCCCGCCCATCTTGTTCCCTTGTTTCCCTTGATTGTTCTCAGCTGTTTTCTTTGCTGTGTTCCCTATTTAATCCCTGTGTGTTTGCTGTCCTGTGTAGCGTCGTTGTCTTTCTATGTCATTCCCATGGCAGCTCTCTGTGTTTCCTCACCATGTTCCCTCCGGTTTTTCTGTTTAGCGTTCTGTTTCTTAGTTTAGTTATGATTTTACCCCTTGGGGCAGTTTTGTTTTATTTTCATTATACGTAATAATAAATCCTTTTTCACCCGCATACCTGAGTCCTCCCTACTTGTACCGTGACAGTTGTGCTACGTAATATTTTTATGAAAACCATGATAAATTTTTTTCTTTTTTCATTCTTTGATTAATAGAAAGTACCAAAGAACAGCATTTATTTGAAATGTAAATATGGATAAATTTAATGTAACCTTGCTGAATATAAGTATTATTTGTTTTTCTTTTAACATTTTTTTTAATCTTACATTTAAATGGTAGTGTATAATATTTTTTTATTATATTATTTTTCACTTATATATCATATCCTAAAAGTAAAATAATTTAACTTGTAATGTGCAATGTTTTGCTTTAAAAATGTGTGCTTGTGCCAATTTCTGTAAAAATGTATGCCACTTTTGATATTTTGTTAAAAATGTAATGAAGTTCGTTAATTTAAAGTATGTCTGAACTGTCTAAATACTTTACACTGTATGCTCTTATTTCAAAGAAAATGTAATTATACAAAATAAAAGGATAAAGGGAACATTTTTCACCGTTTTGATATCTACTATCCTAGTTTCCAGCCCCTGAAGTATTTCTTCTCTCTCCTCCAAGCCCTCTGGATACACAAAGGTGTGAGTGTGGAAACTATGAATAAAGAGATCCAGAATATATATTATTCATGTATAAATGGAAAAGACTGCGTGGGATTACTTACATAAGAATAATGTGATATAATGAAAAAGTGCTATAGTAAGTTACAATAATTAAATTGAAATAAGCTATGAATGTACCAGTCACAGATCTTCTTTACTTTCTGCCCAATCTGCTCTCCCCAAAAAGAAATCACAAAGACAGTCCACTGAATCATCTCTCCCTGTGAGCAGGAAAAACATGAAAATTAAATTGACTTTTTCATCAAAATTAGTTATCTGATTCATTTTAATGTAACATTCTCTTACAGTGTCTGGTACTTCCAGCCTCTCTTCCATTTCCCAGAAGTCTACAATGATATAACCACGACAGGCCCGCCATAGCAGCCTCTCAAACGGTGAAACCTTCCATGGATGAACCACACCAGCGACAAAGCTTTGCAGGAAAGAGGTCAATTCCATTATTAGTGTCTTGTTACAGTGTTCACATTTGAAATGTGAAAATAATTTACAAATTATTGCCAAAAGGTGCGCTCACGTTTGCCTTGATCTGCTAAATTTGCAGGCAAATTCTAGTCATTTGAAATGAAATTTTCATTTTATGCAATGGGGAGTAAAAAGTTTCTCTGTGCAGATTTTGCTCACGTTTACACATATTTGTTGCACTGACCAACAGAAAACTACTTGTTCTGAAAGCGACTTCTGTGTGAACTGTGCTTCATAGATTACCGACAATAGACAATGGACCTTTTTTTCCCACAAAATATTGATAATACCATGTCACTTTATCCATAAAGGTGTGGTCACATTTACTGTGGTTTGGTGAAATTTCGCTGGCCAATTCCAATAGCAATCTATGTGTTTGGCAGTTTCTTGTGAGGGAGAAAAAGTTCCCCATGCTAGACCTGCATATGGCCATTCCCAGAAGCCAGTTATTATAGTTTTAAATATAGAATATAATTTTTTATTGTTTTGCAAAAACACATTCCTTCACTTCAGAAGGACTTTATTAACCCCCTGGAGCCGTTTGAATTACTTTTATGATTGATGTATGAACTTTTTTGGGCTTCAAAATTTCAGGTACTACTCACTCAGGATATTTTTTTATATAACTTTAAATTGTCTTTGGGTTTTGGGGTTGTTACCAAGTCTTGAGGGTAAGTAAATTACCCTTTAACATTCTCTTACTAGATTGTTAAGGCAAGCATCGTTATAACATTGATTTCTGCCCTCTCTCTGTTATAGTGTGGTGACATTAGTAATATTTCATCAAAGGTTTTAGCTCCAAAAACAAAGCCTATTGTCCTTTGTCAATAGTACAGAGATATATGAAGCACAACTCAAGATTAAACCAAGCAGCTTTCTGTTGGCCAACACGGCAAGTTTAAATGATCAATTTGCCTACAGTAATTTCCGTACTATCATTTTTTCATTTAATCCATTTTGGCAGACGCTTTTATCCAAAGCAACATACATTGCATTCAAGGAAGTCAAACCCATGACCTTGGTGTTGTAAACACCAATGCTCTACTGGTTGAGCTACAGGAAAGCTGTTCAGGAACATTACGTTCCTGAACATGCGGATTCCTAATGAAATTACTGGATTTCCCTGAGCAAAAGTAAATGTGACTGCATCTTTAAACAGATATTGTCCTCACCTCAAACGCATATCTTGCCTGCTATCCAATAGCGCTGTGGTCTCAAGAGTTGGAGGTGGAACCTTTAAAGACATTATAAGAATGTTTGGTGAATATCTGAGAGACATCTCTTGGAGATTAGCATGATAAGAGATGGGATTTTTTATTTTACCAGTGAGGTTGGCAGTAAAATGCTCTGTTTCAGGACCCCTCTGTACTGGGTGAGCTGGACCAGCTGATTACAGAGACTGTCCCTGTTCCTTGACACCTAAATGCAAACTGGGTCAAGATCACCCTTTCTACTAAATATTTATCATGATCCCTTTTCTGGAACACAACATATTCATCATTCCTAAGCCTATTTCTCTTTCCTCCTCTTACTTCTTTGAGTTCTCTGGCAAGTCGCTCGCTCTCCTCCTCAATGGAGAGCAGCTCTCTTGGCTGTGGGGCTGATGGGACTGGTGTGGCTGTGGATAGAAGCCCTTTCAAAGGAGGATAGATAGAACGACTGATCTCTTGCTCCAGATATTCTAAGGCAGAAGGGGAGAGGAAACATGTTGAGGATGTCCAAAGTTAGGCTACAAAAGTGACTGAAATAACTATATAATACTTATTTAAGGGGTAGCTTGACACGGAAAGGTAACTATTTACTGGTTACATAATACTAGATGTTGGTTTTAAAGACTTACTGAAGGTTTTCTCTATCTCCTCGCATCTTCGCACTTCTGAAACAAACTTCCTCTGAAATGCATTCACATTTGGATTCAACTGAGCAAATTGGGTTGAAGAGGAACAGAAAAGAGAGAGATAAAGAGCAAGAAAGTGTGAACGTACCGATTAGAGCACAGATTTTTATCTGTAAACTTCATCATTAAAAGCATAGCCTATGTCTAGGCTCTGTAAGTACACTACTGTACAAATGTTTTGATTTGGTAAGATTTTATTTTCTTAAGAGGTTATTTTTTTCTCATTGAGTCTGCATTTATTTTACCATAAATACAATAGAAACTGTACAACTGTGAAATGCTATTGCAATGTTGTGCTGTTTAATATCTTTGTGGAAACCGTGCCTTTTTTTCAGGATTCTTTGATGAAAAGAATGTTCAAAAGAACAGCATTTATTTAAAATAGAAATCTTTTGTAACTGTAAAATTCAGAGCTGTCACTAATTTAATGCATCCTTGCTGATTAAAAGTATTAGTTAAAAAAATATATACTTACGTCTCTGAATTCAACTAAGCCCAACTCCCCAAGCTCACTGACACAGTTGTAAGCCGAACCTGCCTGGAGGAAAATCTGGACCAGGCACATCTCTTCGCTTCGAAAGAGGCTTCCCATGGTAGCCTGAAACAATGCATACAAATCTCTCCAATATACAATACAATTTTAACAGTATAAAAATGTAAGTAACTCCATATCTTGCAAATTTAAGAAGAAATGATAAGTGTCCTTATTTATTGTATTTCTTAGGGTTCTGCTTAATAATCTTAGGCTTAATAATGTCATATACAGTGTGATGATGAAATTAAAGGCTGTTATTGAGCATAGCAGCTATTTATTTAATAGGGCGCGTTGTTCTTTTCCTAAATTTGATGCAAAACAAGGACAGTTCACTGAGGGGATGCATGTGACAGTGGTTAGATGGTAATTTAATTAAGATTACATGGGGTAGTCATGTGATGAATACTCATGAATAAGAAACAGAACCTCAATTAGAGTCATCTGAGATAAATCCCCTAACCTTTATAACACTTTATAGACTAAAAGAAAAATCTGAATGGCAAGGATCTGTAGGCTATTGATAAGGACCAGGATCCTATTCTTTTTAGGTCGTTTGTCTGTTTCAGCCATTAAAATGTAAAACTATACTAAATGCGAAGTGAAGATTTTAGCAGTGACTGAGAGTTTATTCAAACCGTTACAAACCCTTTATAAACAAGCCACGCGACGGTATTGCAGCAAAGGCATTTCTCGCATTTACCAAGTAAAGCTGTTCAAAGGGACACTTTAACTGTCTTTCGGGACATCTGTGCAAGTGTTTACAATGATAATTTTGCGTATTTAGTCAAAATATGGTGTGGCTTTATAATTATTATTCGAGTGTGTCGAAAAGTAGCGTAACGCAGTGTAAACAGTGTCCCGTTACTGCAGACGCATGGCGTAACAACGTAAACAAACCCCCGTCATCACTGTGGATTGATAAACGCGATTCGTTTGCCTTTGAATAGCTTTATATAATAGGCTATGCAGCATTTACACTTTATGGTTTCAGCGAGGAGCTCTGTTTTATACACTAGGTCGACTCAAATGCGCATGACACTGCCGATCTTACCGTATACGAGAGACGAGGATCGATAAATCCAAGATGATCGATGTTGAGAAATTAATTATCCACAGTTTAATCTCATAGTCGGTCGTATTCTGCTCTGCGATGAAAACAGCGGCTCTTTGAGCTCGTGGTCGCTCATTATTCTAGCTCCAGTCATTGCCATGTGATTCAGCCAGAGAATTAGACCAGCTACAGTAACAGCACACAAGCAACGTTTAAAGCATGAATCCTAAATAGTGATGGAAATTATGTTTATATAGGGAAAGTGGCAAAAAATATCTTAATGCTTATGGTTTTGCATAAAAGGGATGCACAAAATAAGTTTTTATATTTAATTATAACCTCTTTTAAAAAACTATAAATCATAAAAATACTTGTAAGATGAGTAAGATGACCAACCATGCCACAAATAGGCCTAGAAAAAAAATCTGAATAATCCATAGGCTTATACATTTCATGATTACTGTCATTATTCACCAAGGTGCTGAACAGTATGAAGTCATTGTTAATATAAAGCAAAAACAAAATGATGTCTCTTTTGTTTTCATTGACATAAAATTTGCCACCAACCTTGTGGGGGGAAGTGTGGAACCACTGGTGCTTGTTTATATTCTTTTATTTTTCTTCTAATCATTTGTAATTGGTGATTTATAATTAAAAATTTTGAATGACTTCTTCAAATGTATGTATCCACCTATGTCTATCACCTATGTAACCAATTATTAGGTAAAGCCTTTACTTCATTTTCTGTATTTTTCCATAGAATAATGTTGAATATTGTATGTTCTTCTCACCAGATAGAACATGTTATCAGAATGTTTTGAGAAGTCTTTCTGTTGATAGTTGGAGCCTGAGCAACTTCCGGCTTGGAGAATGTGTTATTATGTGTTTCTGTGTGTGTGTGTGTGTGTGTGTTTGTGTGTATCTGTGTGTGTATTAATATCCTCGGTATTGGTGAGATGATTAAATGGCACCATAAGGAGATGGAATGACTTGTTTTTCTCGACAATCTGATGCCTAGAAACACATTTCTGCAACCTGGAAGGTCGCAGTATGTAAAACAGAGGCCTTCTTGTCAAAGATGTGATCAACGAAGATCTGCTTTTGACTATCTTGTGAGACTTGAAGCTTCTGCTGAAGAAACTGTAAACTATCTTCCCTAAAATTTCAATAGAAGGCACTTCTGACTCCTGATCTTCATTCATCATATCTAGTTCTTGGGTCTTTTAACTGTAAATTCCCCTACAACCTTGACTAAGGTCCATAAATGAAAGTGTTTCTTGAAGCATCAACTGGTGCTCATTGACTAAGATATGTCCAAGGAGCACCAGGTGATGTTTCAAGAAACACTTTCATGTATAGACATTGACAAATGAATCAGACAATAAACATATTATGGTTGGAACGGCATCTCTCTGTTGGTTTTTGTTTGAGTTTATGTCATTTTTGAGTTAGAGCATCCATTTACTGTGACATCTGTAATGCCAACATTTAGCAGGAGTTCAATGGCAAGCTAAGACATTTCTGAAATTATTCGGTCTTTTCTCTACCATCCTGTAGACCCAAGAACACAATATGGTCCAAGAATGTTACTTTCTGTTTTAACTTTAACTTTGCTTTGCCTAATACATTATTATACATTACAATGTACAATGTGTTTAGCATTACAATTAGACAAACAATACAGAGTTGATAGTGAACACTATTTCTGGCCATTTTGTCTGGCTATCTGTAATAGTGAATGAGAAAATAGATTAATTAATTCTTCCTGCAGCATAATGCTGTATAATAAAAGCAGCTATTTGATGTCATGAGGTTGCTTTTTTTAAGGGTGTGATGTGTGATTAATTCTGAAAGTGAGATCTGCCATCAAAATGTGAGAGAAAAAAATGTGAGAGAAGTAGGGGTTGTGAAAATAAAAGAGATACAGAGTTACTGGCTTAAATTGAAAAATGAAAATGTATCATGTTAAAAATGATAAAATAAAATAAAAAATATTACACTGGCAGTTTTCTCTCTGCCTTCATGAACTTGAAATCATAAGTCATTGGGATGAGGTGAATCTTGTTAGATCAGATTGCTTAATTGAGTCTTATTGTATAAAGTGCATTCAGAATGTATTCAGACTTTTTTAACACTTTATGTTGCTGCCTTATGCTAAATTTAACACATAAATTAGCACTTCCTACCTTGCTGGTCAACAGTGGTCACCATGATTTTACCTAGAAAGATATGATCCTGGAAAAACATTCCTGCCTGAAAATTTATCGTCAAGTCAAGTCACATTTACTTATATAGCGCTTTTTACAATACAGATTGTTTCAAAGCAGCTTTACAGTGGTCACAGGAAAACATTATAAACATTATAGAGTTTGGTTGGCTGAACGGCAGCCATAAAAGAGCAGTCAAATTAATATAATTAATGAATATTAAGTGTTAAGTTTTGATTATTGATTGATTTGATTGATTGATAGTTTGATTATTATATTGATAACAATTCAAGTCCAATATTAAGTCTAATTTGGTCCGATTGGAGATGGGATCATGATCTTCACAGGGGAGGGTTTAGTAGAGTCACGGTCTCCACAGACACTTCAGGGCAGTGCTGTGCTCGTGTCCAGGTCCTTCATCTGATCTGGATACGGCCCGGATCCGGCTGACCATGGTAACCTCGGAATAAACAGAGAATAATATCAGCGTAGATGCCATTCTTCTTCTGATGTATCGAGTACATCAGATGTTATGGGAATGTTCCCGGCTCCGGCTGACCTAAATTATGCAGCCTAACAATCATTTTACATGATTTGGATTAAAAATGTATGTATAATGTGTTATGTATATGCCAGGTTGAAGAGATGTGTTTTTAGTCTAGATTTAAACTGACAGAGTGTGTCTGCTTCCCGAACTGTATTAGGAAGACTGTTCCAGAGTTTAGGAGCTAAATAGGAAAAAGATCGACCACCAGCAGTTGACTTTGATATTCTAGGTTTTATAAGCTGGTCAGTATTTTGGGATCGCAATAGACGTGAAGGACTATAATGTGTTAAGAGATCGCTCAAGTACTGTGGAGCTAAACCATTTAATGCTTTGTAAGTCATTAGCAAGATTTTAAAATGTATTCGGTGATTAATAGGAAGCCAGTGCAGGTTTGACAGAACTGGGCTAATTTGCTCATACTTCCTAGTTCTAGTAAGAACTCGAGCTGCTGCATTTTGGACCAGCTGGAATTTGTTTATTAAGCGTGCAGGGCAACCACCTAGTAGAGCATTACAATAATCTAGCCTTGAACTCATGAACGCATGAACTAACTTTTCCGCATTTGTCTTTGAGAGCATATGGATATATTTTTAAGATGGAAGAATGCCGTTTTACAGATGCTAGAGACGTGGCTTTCAAATGAAAGATTGTTATCAAAGAGCACACCCAGGTTTCTAACTGACGATGAAGGCTTGACAGAACAGCCATCAAGTGTTAGGCAGTAGTCTAAATTATTACGTGCAGAATTTTTTGGTCTAATAATTAGAATCATAACCCTATCCCTACCCTTTAACCTAAGCCAACCCATAAGTTATCCCTAAAATAATAGGGATGGCAAATAACACTGATGTAGAAGCTCCTAACCCTGGCTGTAAGACTAAAACTTGACATGAACTGTAAACTTGTCTCTCAAATTTGATTATTTGATTGGAATGTTATTCCAGGATCAACATAGATCCTGGAAAACGTTGTACTTAATTTGGTCACTAAAGAGTGACCAAATTTTTTAAAATGCTTTTCACTTTTTTTAAACCATTCCTGTTGATTTAACGCCATCAGGTTGCATCAGATATCTCATTCCCCTGGATGTAAAGCGGTTTCCTGTGTGATGAAGACACCTACACACCCTGAAGTTTAGGTTGATTGAGAGAAAAGTTATACGGTTAAGCATTTCTAAAAAGACAATAATAAACAGTCATTATTCACTTAGAAATCAGTTGAATGTTGATTCAGTTTGGTTCAATAACCGTGTAAAGTTCATGGGCAATGGAATGAGTTAATTTTATCCAATGTATGTATCCACAATTTTCTACAGGCCTATTATGAAGGGTATAATGAGTGATTTGGTAACAAAATATTGTGATTAATAATCATATTTCACGGATTCTGTTTTTCTTCCTTTCACTGTGTAAAACAAGAACCATTAGCGTTCTGTTGATGACTCTTTTTTTTGGGAGAGTGGCAACGTATTTACTTCAGTATTTACTTAGGTAATATTTACTTCATAATTTATTATATGTATGAATTTTCAAAATTATACTCATTATGTAAGCCCCATTCCTCAATGTACCCTGAAAATAATGAACTTTAAGGCAGATGATGTTGACATAATACACCTGATCATTATAATTGGCCAAAATATGTGTAAATGGAGCATTTGTTATGCTTACTGAGATTATCTGCTTTGAGTGGACATCGGCAGTATTAGTATATTAAGTGATAGATTTATCAAGTGGGTTTACCAAGTGGGTAAACTTTACCAAGTTAACCAACATGTTATGTTTAAAACACTTAGAATTAATAGTCATTGGTGTGATTCTGTCATTTAGGTTTTGTTGCTAGTCGTTCAAATGTCACTGAGTATTGCACCATGCCTAAAGCATGCGATGTGACTGGCTTCACTAAGTGGGCCGCTACTGTGTCAAATATTTCAACAACCCTGCCAACTTCACTGATGCTGAGGTAAGTTGTAGCACTGGTGCTTTTGCATGTGTGTGTTTGAAAAATCATTACAGATTAAAGAGATTTCAGTTCTATTATTTTCAAAATTATTTCCCCCACCATTAAAAAATCGATGTATTTTGCAGTTATTAAATGTGCTTCCTGTTTCATATCCAGTTCAGCTGTTTGAAAAAACATAACTGGTCTCAGTAAAATGGACAGAACTTATTATGAGAACTTATTATGCATTGTGAAAAAGTTTAGCCCCAAAAATCTGCACACCTGGCTTGGAGGCTTTCAACTTTTTAAGGTAAAAAAGACAAATGTGTGAAGAGGCACAGACATGGAGAGAGTCAAGAGAGAAAAAAAAATCTTTTGTGTTTTTCAGTGACAGTTTCTCACTATCCAAACACATTTTCTGTCTTTTAAAAAAAATCCCTTTCTCACTTTTTCAGATTTCTTTGGCTTGATGGTTCCTTCCGGAATGATCCATTTTGGGCACCTGGTGAACCCAACCACATCTTCATTAAAGAGGAATGTGTGGAGATGAACTGGAAATGTGAAGAGAGGAACTGGTGAAAAAAACAAATGGGTTATAGGATATATTAGGATATATAAGATATATGTCATTTAATATGTATTTCATTTAATTTTATGTTAATTATTATTTTCTTTGTGTTCTTTCTTTTTTTGGCAAGACATTACAGAAGTTACTATTTACTACATCTATTACTACATACTATTACTATTACTAGTACCATAATAGGGTCTACATCTGTTAATTTCACTTTCACTCACATTTTCAGATGAGGGCAAGTGGAATGATGAATCTTGTTTTGTCAAGAAAAACTACATGTACGCCTTCAAACGCAAGGCCGTATAAACTAAATATTTTTATTTGAAATATAAACTTTTTTCTCTGCATCAATAAAAAAACTTATAAAAAAAACTTTGATGATAATAAATGATAATAAATAAATATTTTTTGCAATCAGAATGGCCAGTTGATTTTTGAATTGGAAGGACTAATGCTTCTTGCAAAATAAGTAATTTATGCTGTAAAACAAACAGCATTTTATCAAGATGCCACATTTGTTTCAAGGGACTTTAAAGTATGATGAAAATTGATGAATAACGAGAGGGCGAGAAATGGGAGGGGTATTTAAAATGATAGCGATAAAAAGTAACTGACATAAATTGACATGTAAATTTAGCTTACGGTGACGTTAATAGAAAAATACCTTCTTCTGAGTCTCTTTTGAAAATGTAATCTTGAGTCAGAGAATGTCTGGAATGCAGTGAATTTGGGAATTGGGAACACCAAATATTTACATTGATGTTTTATAATGAATCTTTCTATGGGAGAATTATTTTGCAACTTTATCATGCAACTTGATGAACTGAATTCCTGTTCATCTCAAATGAGTCTTGGTCTTTTTATGTTCAGATTAAGTGAAAAGGCCACTCAGACTGTGAGATGCAGCACCTTTAGCTGACAGTGTAAAGTGTAGTTTGAAACTGAGAGATCACAACTCTATCAGTAACCACAAGATCTAGCAGTTTTAGTGTGGCAAAGTAGCCTTTTCCGATGCTTGTCGTTTACCAAACAGCTTTCTCTCTCTCTCTCTCTCTCTCTCTCTCTCTCTCGCTGACAAATTGACTGTCTACAAAAATAGTTTCGTTTGGCAAGCATGCACAGGGCCGATATGGGTTAGAAATGAAATATCTCACGTGAAGGGTCATGGAAATGTGAAGAATACGTTTCAGTATAGTCTAGTTTGTTTTAAACCATTAGTGCAAAATCCATTAGTCAAATGGGCTTTACAATCCAGTGTGCAATGAGAATGATAGCGATTAACAATTTAAGATTAAAATGAATTGTGTTTAAATCCATTGGGACACTTCTCAGTCAATCATCTCATTCGTTGCATTATGCTTATCAACTGAAATTTGTATGCATGTGCTGATCTCTGCACACTGTAAGAAAAAAGTATCTGTAGAAAAATGAACAAAGTACCGGTCGTTTTCTGTCAGGATATTATCCATTTACAGACATTTCTTTTAATCTTAAAACAAAACACAATGCCTACAAGAAATACGTACCAAAAAACCTGTGTAGATTATTATTGAAAATCTCATGGTTTTCGAGCTTTCCTGTAACTCAATCAGTAGAGAATTGGTGCTTACAACGCCAAGGTCATGGGTTTGATCCCAGGGAAAGCAAGAACTGATTCAATGTGTTCTTTGAATGCAATGTTAATCACTTTGGAAAAAAGCATCTGCCAAATGCATACAAATTTATTTTTATATTTAAAAAAAGTAAATCCCTTGATTATACTTGTTTTAAATGAATTATTATATTTGACATTGTTCAAGATTAACATTAAGATGTAAAAAAAGTATGAATGTTTCTTTTGTGGCAATGCACAGTGAATTGATTAGTAGTTTAGTTACTAGATGTGTGAAACACTTTCACGTGTGATAAAGAATAAAAAAACTGAAGATGGCAAGATTGACAGAAGGGGAGGAGTTGTGAAAATGAATGGAATGGAATGGAATAAAATGAGGTGAAACAGTTACTGTGAGAACAGATGGGAGAGAAAAGTGCAAGAACAACAATGGTAAGTGATGTTCTTGAATGAACACAATTTTTGTATTCATTTTATATATTATTAATATGGGTTTTTTCACAGTGGAAATCAGGATTTACAAGGTTGATTCTGCTGATGAGTCTTCTTTTTGAGAGTGGCAACTTCTTTACAATGGAGAGAGGTAATGTTTAATTCATCATTATATTTATGTTAAAATTTCTGGTTTAAAAAAGGTTTAAAACAGAAAAGGATATGTCAGGTAATTTATATATAGAACCCTTTTGGCATAACGAGTTCTTTAAAATCAACCCCATTGAACCTTCTTTTCTTTATAAGAGTGTACCTACTACTTACATTCCTTAATGTACCACAGTTTAAGGGATATTAACACAAAACATGTGGCCGCTATATGTTTTGTGTATATGGTTTATAGAGTATTTTCTCTGCTCACTGATATTACCTGTTTTAAGCAAACATCGACAGCATTATATGGGTTAGTTCTTCCAAAATCGAAAACTATGCCAGAATTTTCTCACCCCCAAGCCATCCTAGTTGTATATGACTTTCTTATTTCAGCCAAAAAGAATCAGAATTATATATATATATAAAAATACCCTGGTTCTTTATAATGGGAGTGAATGGTGCCTTAGATTTTAAAGCCCCAAAAAAATCCATCCATTCATCATAAAAGTTATCCAAATGGCTCCAGGGGGCTAATAAAGACCTTCTGAATTGAAGCAATGCGTTTTTATATGAAACATGTTTTATAACTTTATTTATTTTGTATTACTTTATACTCATGTATTACTATATAATCACTGGCTTCCGATAACAAACGTATGCCAGCTCCAGCCGAAGAGGTAACACTTTACGGTAAGGGTACATGAATTATCATGAATTCATCTAGAAACTCAAATTCATCTATAAAGTTCAAAGTCTTTCATTCAGGACCTTATGGATGAACAACACCTTAACTAAAGCATTAACTAAGATGAGTATATCATCATTAATTATTTTTTATTACGCATGATCATGTTTTCTTTGTTCGCAGAAAAAAGAAATAGGTATTTACGATCTACGAGGATAAAGCTATAGTTATGGATGAGTCATCGTGAATTTATTATGAATTTAACCGAATGCACAAAATTTACATTTATGCATTTGGCAGATGCTTTTATCTAAAGCGACTTGCATTGCATTCAAGATACACACATATTCTAATCAGTTCTTGCTTTCCCTGGGAATTGAACCCATGACTTTGTCAATTCAAGCGCCATACTCTGCTGTTTGAGCTGCAGAAGAGTTTAGCCGTCTGCAGGAAAGTGGACCTTGAGGGCCAGACAACCCCTGACCTAGAGTATAAATTAGTCCTGGGTGTGATTCTGCCTTTTAGGTGTTGTTGCTGATCATACCAATGACACTGAGTATTGCACCATGCCTAAGCCATGTGATGTGGCTGGCTTCACTGATTGGTTCAAAGTGGGCCGCTATTGTGTCAAATACTTCTACAATCCTGCCAACTTCACTAATGCCCAGGTAAGTTGTAGCACCTTTTTTTGTTGGATTGTTACAGTAATTCTCCACATTATTACCTCCACCATTTAAATAAATTGTGTATTGTATTGTGTAGTTATTAAATGTTCTTCCTGTTTCATACCCAGTTAAAGTGTAGGACAAAAGCCCCTGGCGCAAATCTGGTGTCAGTGCACAATAAAAAGGATAATGATTACTTGCTCTGCATTGTGAGAAAATTTAACCCAAGAAACCTGCGATTCTGGCTTGGAGGCTTTGAATTCTTTAAGGTAAAAAAGACAAATGTGAAGAGGTTCACAAATGGGGAGAGCAAAGAGAAATTATTTAATTATTTTCTAGTTTTTCAAACACCTTCTGACTTTCTTTTTTTGTTGTTTTTATTTTTTCAAAACCTCTTTCTTACTTTCACAGTCTGGATATTTTTTTTGGCTTGATGGTTCCTTCTGGAATTATCAACTTTGGACACGTGGTGAGCCCAACCACATGTACACCAGCACGGAGGAATGCGTGGAGATGAACTGGAAGGGTAAGGATGGAAGTGGAATATGGGATAATCATATTAAAATCAAAATTTTAACTTGACGTTTGGCTAAAAAAACTTTTTGGCTATCACTTTTTATAGTGATTTTAATGCTGTAGGGTCAATTAGAGGTTTGGTAAAACACGATGATAGATGAAAGTACAATAACCTCTTCATTTTACCGTCCCTCACATTTTCAGAGGTTGGAAAGTGGAATGACGACTCTTGTGGCGCCAAGAAAAACTACATCTGCGCCTTCAGACGACGTAACCTGTTAGATGGAGTAGACCCGGAGTAGATGGAGCACTTTTATCATCCCATAACTTTCTGAATAAAATTATTATCTTTGCATCAAGAAAAAAAATGTTAAAAAAATACTAAAATTAAAATCCTTAAAATGACAATAAAGAACTTTTTCAATCAAAATGGTTTTATTTATTGTTTGTCTGATTATATATACAAGATTTTAGATTAAATATGACTTTAATCTCACAAATATAACTAGTTCATATGCTTGTGTTGGAAAATAAATGTGGTTTTGTGTACAATTTGTTTGATGAACTATTACACCAAATATATTTATGCTGCTTAAAAATCAATTAAAAATTCTAACAGAATAGAATAGAATATATACCATTTGTCCGATTTGCTTAGAACTTGACATGCATCACCTAGAAAGCCTAGGGGCAAAAAGTCTTTATTTATGAAACTGTTTAGCAGATACAATGTTCATATATATGTCTGGTAGGTTATGGTTCATTGTGAGTAACAAAGTAGAAACTTGTCAAAATTGTGTGTATATGGAGAACAGACTATTTTGAAGAAATATAGTGCTTAGTGATGCACAATGGGCTCACTGTAAATTCTAAATTATGATTATACAGTCTTTAAAGATGAAGACTGTAATACTACCGTTTCTACTATTTCTTACAGCAGGATAAGGCATCTTTTTTGTCTAATCTTTCTAACATTTTCCAGCACTGACTAATAAATAAATGCTATTGTTTTATATAACTAGTTTACAAAGATATCTGTGAAATAGTTTTCACAATAAATCCCCAAAAGATTGAGGACATATTTCTCTCTCTCTCTCTCTCTCTCTCTCTCTCTCGCTCTCTGTGTGTGTGTGTGTGTGTTTGTGTGTAAGCATGTTTAAAGGGATAGTTCACTCAAAAATTAAAACTATCTTGTAATTTACTTACACTGAAGCCATCCTACATGTATATGAGTTTCTTCTCTCAGCCAAACACAATTAGTTATATTAAATAATGGGAGTGAATGATGTCTTAGATTTTAAAGCCCCAAAACTGCATCTATTTATCATAAACGTATATTCATAATTTAGAATTTACAGTGCGCCCATTGTGCATCCATACGGCTCCAGGTGATATTTGATAAGGCCTTCTGAAGTGAAGCAATGTGTTTTTATAAGAACATGCATAACCCTAACCGACAAATATTCACTACCAAAATTAATGTTTTGAGGAGTTGTGAAGTTATGGGGTTATAGTCTCTTTAACGTTCATATTGTTGCATGTAAAGGTTTTTTGTATGTGTGTTTCCTTAAAGACTTACATCTTATCTATACCTCCCATTGAGCAGTAATCATCACCGTATAAATCTTAACAACACAAAATCTTTGCCATTTATGTCATATCAGTTTAGACTTGGTGTTAAAGATCCAGAGAGAGAATACCAAGGACACTGGCACTGTATAAAAATTTTTTATCATGTAAAAATATTAATAAGAAAAGCTGGTGTGTGGGATCAATATACAACAAATTCACTCAACTGCTTCCTTGGCTCAAAAACAAATATAAAGTATTCCAACAAGGCTTGTGTGTAGGCTATCTCCACCACAAAGCACTAATGGGAGCACGGCACTGGGCTAGGACTGATGCATGCTGGGATGGGAGGCGCCCTTTAGCCACGCCTCTGACGCGCATCCTGTTGCGTTTGTTTATGCAGGCTTGCCAGACTGAATTAGGCTCTTCCTCTGTCAAGGCCTGGCTATTAATGGGAAAGTATTGCCTAAGGAACAGCTGAAGGCTGGAGCACTAATATAGATGGTCCGCATTTCTTCTCCATATTTGGGAGCATCATTTTGGTTTGAAGAGTAAAATGAATAAATTAGAGTGGTGAATTATTTCCCTTTGCACTTATTTAAGAATGGTTGCATTAAATGCAAAGTAAATACTGAAAAAGTAAAAAGAAAAAAAGTAATTTTCCATAATAAAACGATTGGTTAAACCGTCAGAACACTAGTAAAGAAGTGAAAGGGAAAAGTTCCGTTACTAAATATCACATATAGGGAACGAAGGGCTGGGTTCGGCACTCCAACGTTAAAGCTACGGATTATGTTTCTTAAAAGCTACACATGCCATAACAGATATTTGCCCTTTTCAGATGCAAACACACACAAATCCTCATGAAAGATGTAATCGTCTATTACATCTTGACAAAAGAGCAGGAATGTGCCCGGAGCGGTTCGTTTGCACGAGCAGAGAGGGGCTGAGTTTAACTCCAGCACTGGACACACCTACCGAAAACACAATTTACATCCCTGGACACGGACAAACCCTTTACACACGAAACATCCATCATATCGATGACATTGTGAGTACGCTTTGATCTAGTCTTTGCGTTTAATGAAGTTTGAGAAATAATCTTACACGGGCGTAGCGCGAGCGCTCCTTTAATACAAAGTCATTGTTTATGTTCTTACCAGTCGCGCATAACAACGATACTTGTCTGTTAGGTATTATACTGGTTTAAACATTCGTTATCCTTTGCTTTTGGTTGTTTTTTTATTCGAAACATTGTTTCCTTAATGTACAATCACATTAAGTTGTTATCTGAATGTTTTGTGCATTGGGTTATTCGACATAACTAAATCTGATTATTTCATGCATTTGATTTTTGAATGATGTAACTGAGGATCTGCCCCAATCATTTAATCAAACGCCCTTCTGAGAAGCAGACCATCGGGCCAGATCCAATCGCAGAACATTGCGCTAAAACCTTTTGTACTTTGTTCATATATGTACTATTTATTTCATGTAAATATAGCATACTTAAATGCTTCCTCAAGATCACATAAATAACGTTTTGCATATGAACTGTGGGTAGTGTAAATGTACATATATAACTTGCTCTTAATTTGGTGCTGATCTTCTTAATCATTTGGATAAAAGTATGATGAAATAGTATCAAATTCTCAAATAATAATATAATACTGTATCAATAAATACATAAAATGCATGTAATCATAACTTATCAATAGTAATGTCTTTTTTCATTTTAACATGATTTTACGAAAAGTGTTGAATGGATATAATCATATTTGAACCTTCATTCTAGTAATTTCTCATTTTAAAATACTGATCAAAATGTAAATGTTATTTTTTTTACCTTTATTTCATAAAAATCATTAACGATTTACACGTTCCATGAACTGGACTTTTTTTTTAAATGAGCTACAAAGCTGTTTATCAGCTTACTATCAGTCTACTATCAGAAAGCAGAAGCCATGTAGAAGATTGTGTATAACAGGTTTTTCAGCAAAGTTTAAATATATTGTAGGCTCAAAAATTCAGATTAATGAACATATGCCAGGTGTCTTAACCAGTTTATAACAACATACTTGGTTCTACAACTCTGGTTAAAACAATAAGATTAATGTTTTAAATGTAATGTGTTTGCAGAATCTGTCTGAAATAGATTAATTCTCAAATGCTGAGTGTTTGGACCCTCCTTGCTGCTGCTATTTGTGCAGGTATGACTACATTTGCTTCTTACACACTAAAAAATCCTTACTGGAAATGGTACTGCAAGGATGTATTAAATTTAATTCTTTAGAATCACAGGACAAGTGGAATCTTGCATAAAATACTGCAGTAGCCTATAGACATGATACTCATTTCCCAGCAGTCCTAAAGAACTCCCACTCATCTTGCAATTATAAACTACATCTCTAGAACATGAAACAACTTGATTTTTTTTGTCTCCCTCAGTGCCAGCATCTGGATTATCTCGGAAGAATGTAATCCATGGCCGTCAGTTGATTCTGGATCTTCCTGAAAGGACACAGAAGTTGATATTTGTTTCTGCTGATGAGAGTGAGCAAACTACTATCTGGGATCATAAAATCTCTGTCTTTGCTACTAAACCCACTAAAGGCCAAGTGAACAGAGCTGGTTCTGACTGGACTTTCAGAATCAATCGTGTTACGTTTGACGATGAGGGAACCTACACCCTGCAGAATTCCTTTGATTCAAGCATCTCCAGTTATGCAGTGAAGGTTACCAGTGAGTAGTAGCTTAAACCTCTATCTCAGAATAATATTGCTGATGGTCAACATATCCTCACTGTTTTATTTCCTCAGCCAGCAGAGAAATCATTGAGCGTGTGGCAGGTGAAAGACTGACCATACCTCTGCTGGGACTCAAGCAGATTGATGCCACGCTTCGCTTTTACACCAATTATTCGTCTGTCACCCTGGTGGAGGGTGGAGTTCCTGTGGGCAAGAGCCACCCTGACTATATTAACCGACTGAAAGTATCCAGTGAAACGATCCAGGTTCTCAATGTCAATGTCTCAGATTTGGGCAGATACGAGCTCACCGATCATAAGGGCAGACTTGTCTCAAACAATACAATGATACTCGTCGGTAAGAAAATACTGCACACACACACACACACACACACACACACACACACACACACACACACACACACACACACACACACACACACACACACACACACACACACACACACACACACACACACACACACACACACACACACACACACACACACACACACACACACACACACACACACACACAATTACTTAGCTATTTAAATGGGGATATTGCATAGATTTCCATAGTTTTTAGTTGGTTATAATTATATACTGCTCAAAACAATTAAGAGAAGACTTAATCATCACAGTATAACACCAAGTAAATCTGTTAAATTTGGAAGCAAAAGTGATTATGAATCAGTTTCACCTGCTTTGGTGCAAATAAAAGTAACAACAGGTGCGCTGGAGAGACAACAGCAAGACAACCCTCCAAAAAGGGAATGATTTTGCAGGTGGTGGCCATAGACAATTGTTCTCTCCTTATTCGTCCTAACTGATTTGTCTTTAGTTTTGTCTTTCATTATGAGTTGCTGTGATGACCTTCATGCAAGGTGTATCAGCCTTTTTGGCATGATTTTGAATCCAGCCCTCAGTGTTTCCACTGACAAATTATAGAATGTATATAAATAAAGAGTTTCAAATTGAATATTTCATAAAGTGAGACCCAATGTGTGATTTAAGTGTTCTCTTGATTGTTTTTTGAGCAGTGTACTATAACCTTACCAGAAAACTTTCTGCAAAAAAAACAACAACAATTACATTTACTTTATTTTTATGCCATCTTTACAGAAGAGGATGTCCCCCAAAATGAGATTCTGGGCATTTTTGTTAGCTTTAAGTCACATCTGGGATAAACACACACACAACCATATAGAAGTTTGGGATACTTTTTTATTTTTTATTAATTAAAAACTTTATTCACCAATAATGCATTAATTGAAGTAAAGCAAGATTTGACTGTAAAATTATTTATAATTAAGATTTCTAATTCAAATAAATACTGTTCTATTAACAACTCTCTATACATAAAAGAGTCCTTTTTTCAACATTTCCTTGAGTTTCTTGAGCACCAAATCGGCTCAAGATGTTTGAAAGATCATGAGACACTGAAGTTGTCGATGTTGAATTTTTAACGATGTTGAAAATTCAGTTTTGCATCCCAGAAATAAATACAATTTTTGCTGTTACGCTAAGTTAATGACCCCATACTTTTGAACGGTACTGTATATTAATATAAAACATTTGTTTGTATACTTGTGTATGTGTTTTATTTGTGTTGCATGCATTAGTAACCACTATTATTTTTGATGTTTTTTCTTATCTCATCTCTTCAAATATTGCATGTAGATCAACATCCACAAATCCCTAATAAAGGTCTATTAGCTCTGCTGCTGCTTGGCATTCCTGGTGGAATCTGTTTCTGCTGCAGAAAGAGAATCTGCAAATGTTGCCAAACCAAAAAATCAGACACAAATACAGTCCAAGTGGAGTCCAACAGCCCAGAGTCAATACCTTGCAACCCTGTGATCAATCCTGTAGATCCTGGAAGCTCTGGAGGCCCTGGCCAGGTAAAATGAACGTGAATATTCTGTAATAGTCCTTGTAGCTGCTGTACATTGTAATGAATATTAATGGTTTGTGGTTTCTGATTAAAGAACTACACCCCTGGTTATCCACCTCAACCAGATCAAGGACAGATTCATTATCCTCCTCCACCAGAGTGGAATGGACAACCTGCTGTTTCTCCCAACCCTGTGAGTTCACATACAAAGAGATTTACATTTATTCATTAAACACATCCTTTTTTCCAAAGTGACATATAAGTAAGCTGTTTATCAGTTTATCTCTCCAGTTTATCACCTGTTTAGCAGTTAATCTTTTGATTGCAAAACTGCTTGATTACCTAGAAAAACAAGAGAAAAGCCAAAATTTGTTCTGTGTGAATGGCCCCTTAATGTTTGGAGATTTTTTTCATTTTTGGTTTGGGTTTGCTTGTGCAGTAGAGAGTTAATTTATATACGGTGGAGTCCGCTTATCTCGACCACGGTTAACTCGCCAATCCTATTATGTTGACGTTTTTGAAGTGGAACCGCCAAACTCCCTATTTGTCTTAACATTTTCTTATCGGTTATGTCAATTCTTTTATGTCGCCGAACCCTAATATCTCGAGCACAAAGGAGGGACAAATTCGCTACTTAACATGGGTTATCTTGATCTCGTGACTAAAGATAGTACCTAGTTAACTGCGCATGCGCCGAGTTCGCGTTGCACGTCATGCCATGACCATTTTTGGTCTTTCCGCCTTCGGTCCTTAGCTTAGAAGCATTTGTTTTCAAGCAGACCGATACAGGTAAAAAGCAACAAAGCATTTTAGACTTTGTACAGAAACCATAGTAACCGCGTGTGCAATACTTTTCATAACTGTGTGAGCGAAATGACTGTGTTATGAGCGAATGTGTTTATGTATGTTGTGACTGTGTTTACGCTGTGAGCGAAATTGTGTTTGCAATGTTGGAAAATATAATTAAAGGTTTGTATGGAGAATCGAAGGTGTTTTTTAATTGTATACTGGTAAATCTCTGTTAGTTGGTGCACATATGCCTTTGTTATTAGCAAACATATACAGTGTATGTACATTTTCATAGCATGCCGATCGCTTCAAACAAATCGCCATATTGGCTTTTGGTTATCACGATCCTCGGTTATCTCAACGCTTTTTTACAACCCCTGAGGCCGTCCACATAACCGTGTTCCTCTGTATTTATTTAAAGTGAGGGTTTTGTGTACACTTTAAACTGGAAAAATCAATTTTGTGCATGTTCTCTTTTTAAGGGCTTTAATCCGCCATATATGCCTCAAAACCCTGCCTATCCTCCTGACTTTGGATCTGGAGTTCCCCCCGCTCAGCCTCCACCGTGGAATGCCCCTCCCTCCCAGTACAACCCATCTGCACCTGTGGTACATACAAATCTCTTTTTGTTTTCAGCCTGTATGTTTCTGTTTGCTTCTTTTAAATATACAGTTAGCTTGTGAACATGCAATACAACTGTAGTCACTTGCATCAAAATATACACACTATTTAAGTCATTCTTAATGTGCAATTGTTAATTGTGTAATTATTTGTGTATATATATATATATATATATATATATATATATTATCCTTTTTTGTAAATTCTGTGTGTGTGTCTTCAGAACTATTCGTCAGGGATGTACAGCGCGCCTACAGGGCCGAATGAACCGTCTCCGGCCGCGCCACTGCTCACACCTCAGCCTGGGGTAAAGCTTACACTTCTAAATTATTAAATGTATCATATGATACATTTATAGTTTATTTTCCCCTTACTTGTGAGTAAATGTATTGGTGCCATCTTTTAGTGTTTGTTATTGTTTTTAATAGTCTCCAATTCTCCAATCCTTCAGTAACCTTTTTGCAATGTCTCCATTCACTATGACAAGTTTTTTTTTAAACAAATTGCAGAAAAAACAGCTGAAAATGAAATTTAAATGTCATGCTCACACTGTCTCTGTGTCTCACTCTCTCACCCTTCTTTTTCCCCCCCGATAGCCCTACCAGTCTGCTATGACCAATGTTTCCATGGATATCCTTCACTCCGACTCTACTGTCCAGTACGACATTAACAAAGGAAATTCTTCTGGCACTAACTTCCTGTAGATTCTCCAAATTCTTGAACTATCGATGTAAGGGAAATAGAAACAAACATTTTTTTGTTCATTAGATTCTTACACGGCCCAAGCCTTAAAAAATAGTTTTTTTTTGTTCTTTCATATTTTGAAAGAACAGGACGTTATTAGCACTATGATTAAAATGATCATTTTAACCTTTGTATTAATCATTACCTTAAACAAATCAGTTAGTTGTGTATACAACTGAAAACCATTTTTATTTCTTTCTGGAGAACTAATAGGACATAAAAACGGTTACTTCAATATATTTTTTTATTACACATTCTTTCAAGACTCAACCTAGCTTAAGAGCAATAGAAGGATATTATAATTGAAATACCTTTTAAAATCATTGTTAATACTCTTTTCCAATGAAGAAGTGTTTATTTGTTCTTATATAGGAGGAAAGAAGCTGTTCACAGTTACAAAGCTACCACCATATTGTCAGCTAAATGTTTTCATGTTATACTCATCCTACATGAACAAAAGTAAGAGGATTTACCTTCTGAATGAGCTTCCAGTGACACCCATTGATGACAGATGTGGATATTGAAGCACCAAAGCAATATCCATAGACAAACACTGGAAGGCATGTTATGGTCTGTTCTGAAGCTCACTTTCAAAGGGATAGTTTATCCAAAATAATGAAAAATCTGTCTTCGTCTACTCCCACCTCATGTCATTTCAAATCTGTTTGAATCATGTCATTTCAAATCTTTTATGTCTTTTAAGTCTGTTTTTGTATTCATACAATGGAAATCAGTGGGCAGTTGGGCATCAGTACTGTTTGGTTACCAACCTTTCTTCAAAATATCTTAGGGCTCCACAGAAGAAAGTAATGCACACAGGTTTGAAATGACATGAGAATGAGTAACCGATGGCTCAATAAAAAATTTTTGTGGTAAACTATGCCTTGATAGTGATGCTGAGCCTCCATTAAGCCTCCAACAGTCAGCCTTAAAAAGGCCTTATTCTACACTTTTGTATAGAACTACACATAATAAGCTGTTAATTTATTATGTTTTTATACAGGTGTCCAAAAACACATGTACACTTGGCAACATATATATCTAGTCATTTTTACTAACTCTTGTTTTGTACATGCTACGTCTGTCTCTAGAGGGGCAAATAGCTTTACAACTAAAATAAATCTAATGTAAGTCAAATAAAAAATGGTATTTTGACCTGCTTAAAAAGTATGTAGAACCAAGGAATTAGCAATATATGCAATATAATTGCGAGAATATATATACACACACACACACGCATTAATAATTTAACATGTACACATTACTATTTATGCATGTAAGTGAATTCAAATGTATCAATGTACTGTTTTAGGGATTTTTCTCAACTACCACAAGTAGGCCTAGCAGGAACTGCATCTTAAGGCAATTTTAAAGTGCTGTTAGCTGGAATGAAACCACAAATGCCTCAAAGATTTATACTTGAATATTGATATGCATAAAATGTAATAGTGATGTTTCATAGTAGGGTTCATGTTGTACCTGCTTATTTCAATAGCCTTCATATCACAATGGATATGGGAATATAAAAAGACCTACCATTGTTCTGAAGTAAAATACGGTTTTCAATTTCTACCTATACAGGACTATATTTCTTATTGTTATATTGCATGTTCATATTACGTTCTCTGTATTGTTCACTTTGTCAGACATCTAAAGCCAACGGACAATGCCATTTACCTTGTTATATGTTGTACTATCAGGAAAGAAAATTGTTTTATTGTTATGCTTTACTATAAGAATGACAATAAACATTACTAAGTAATAAACATTCTTGTCATTTCTACACTCTAAACATAGCTAGAATCAAGCATCTCCAGCAAACTTCAACTGTGATTATTTTTTTATTGCTGAGGTTTCAGTAAAGTCAGCATAACAAGAAAGATTCCACTGGATTTACCCAGTTGATAAGGATACAAAAATGAAAGAAAAAAACACTTAAAGTTCACAACCATACACTATAGAGAGAACCTCCTAAGGGCAATGGAGCTGGCCTGTGTTGACATCCCAGTTGAGGCCTTCCAAGGATGGATTCGCCATTCCAGGGCGTTTTTCCCACAGTGTCTGGCAAAAGACAATGTAGCCTGCGACGTGGATGAGGTGATATGGCCCGATGCAGCTCGGCGACATGAAGCCGCACAGTGATTGTGTGTATGTGTGGTGTGAATAAAGTAAATAAAAAGACATCACACCCTGATCATGTTTTCAGGAGTACTGTTGTGTGCAATAGATTCTGTTTTTGCATTGAGTTGTTACAGTAGTGTGCATGCAGAATTTACTATAGATTTATACTTTTCAAATGACACTCACAAATCTAAATGCCTAATCCTCTGCAGAGCTCTAAAAAGATCAATTACAGTAAAGTTTCTAAAAATATGCATTGGCAGATATGAAACAAAGAACCTTCTCACAAACTGTGCATTGTGTTTTCAATTGTTTTGCTGTAGTGTGTCTCTAGAGCTTACATTTTTGAAAGCTTCGAGCTGCTCTTTTGGTGTGAAAGTTTGCGTTTTGAAGTGAGAAAGTGTGGTTGTTTACGTAACTTTAGAAAAGGGTGTTGTGTTTAGACATTGGGGAACATGGAGGAAACGTTTGTTAAATGTTTTAGCATTTGAGAAAAACTGTATTATGATGAACTTATTGGCTACAATGTTGCCCTGTGCATCTTTTCCATGAATAATGTACAAACAACAAAAACAAGATTATGTAAATGCAGTATAAAGACATTTGGCTGTTCTCTGTATCTTAAGAGCATGAGAAACTGCTAAATACACTTTTCTCTGTTTGAACATTCAGTATTTTATTAACAATTGGCACATTGAATGCCACATCCAGTTGTGCTATGGGATCCTAAGACACGTTTATTTCAGAATCAATCATCTTTGAACAATAATTCAAATTTAGTCAAACAAAAGTCACAATAACATGCTTTCTATCCTTGGATTTATGAACAGAAATGAAAATAAGTTATATCAGGTGTGGTGAAGGGTTTCCATATCATTCCCTTTTGCTTTTCTCCATATCTCTTAGTCGTCTCTCCAGCATCTTGATTTTGTTTTCGAGCTGCGTATCTGGCGTTGCGGATGTTGCACCTATTCCTAACAGGACACAAACACAGGCCAGGCCGGCTAATCTCAAGGCTGTGGTTTCTGCCGAGGCTCCAGCGTCACTGAGAATCAATACAAACATGCCAACGGCAAAGGTGACCTTTAGCAGCCACAGAGCCTGTCTCACGGCACGGACAACCAAGCGCAGGATGAAGGATATTATCCAGTAGGCCACAATAGCCAGAAGGGCCCACTGAGTGACAAAAATCACTCCTTCCGGAGTAACGTTTTGGAAAGGTAGCTTGGCTAGATAGACACATGGAAAAATGTACATGTGAGCATGTGCTTTGGTTTAAACATATTAAAGTAAAGATTTTTTTGGTACAATTACCGTCAATTCCTGCTGATTCCAAGAGCTCTGTAACCCACTGGATAACCGTGTTAAGGGCTAATGCCACTGCATCTGACAGCCACTTCACACTGCTTTGTAGAAACTGATGCCCATGAATAAAATACAATAATGTCATTTTCCAAAGAGAACAACTTCACCATACAAAAAGTCTTTTAAAAAGCATCATTATGTAGTAATGTCATATACACAGTGGCCCTGAAAAAGTATGTACTAAGAATTGGATGAATTTGACTGCATAAGCAAAATGGCAAACCATTTCTGCAAAGCAAGTCATGCAAGGTCTGCTTTTTTTCTCAGAACTAACCTCACGTTTAACCACTTCGAACTTCCACGAGCTGGTGCCAGTCATTTCAGATCCGCTCAAGATTGCATAGATGGTTTATCAAAGTAACCCTAGCTATTCATCACGATAAGTTATGTGAAAACATTATGTGAAACTGATTTAACATTATGCCTGGTTTAACCAGAAGTTTTCAAATATTTTTTTAAACAAAAGAAACTTTTTTTTTTAATCAAACGCTAAGCTTATACAGTATATACACACACACACACAAGTGTTATGGAAAGGAATGCACTTGGTTCCTCATACAGCCAACGTTATTAATTTTACGTACCACGTTTAGTATAAACTACAGAGAGTTAGAGAGAATACCAAAAATTATTTACTTTAAGGAAAATTATATTATAAAAGCCGGATTTTTCAAAATATCAGCTCACCTTAAGACACAGGTTGACTCTCTTTTCGCCGAGTGTAGAAACCAAACACTTGTAAGCTTCATCGTACAAACTTGAGATTATGGATCGCACATTTTGCAGGGGACTAGACTCCTTTTCCCTCTCGAAAGAGTGACACAGTGGCAGCAACTGATATGAAACTGAAAGTATGAGTGTGGTAAAATACAAACACCGACCCATTTTTCTCTTTATCAACGCTGGCAGTAGCGATATTCTTATGCGTGGGGAAAATGTTCTTCTCAAACGACGTGTAAAAGAAACAACTTGAAAACAACTGGTGACAACACAGAAATACTGAAGACGCTGAATTCAGGAGTCTCCCCTTGGGATTAGTAAGTTAAGTTAAAAAGATGGGACTTTTCATATCAGAGTCAGATAAATGGTCTTACAAAGGATGGCAGTTCTGTCCATCAATAATAAACTCGAGATTTACTAAACTAATCCAGAAAGCGTTTCCCTTTCCCTGAGCAAATGCCTGCTTCCTCTTTCCTCCCTGGAAGGAGGAGCAACCCGCCTACGGATGTCTGAGACTGTAACGGCACACAAATTGATCCCATATGAGCATTGTGAAAGACCATTCTTAACCACGATTATTCTAACTCTCACAGCCTTTTGTAGGATTGTGAAAATGTACGTATAAATGTAATAGCTACATGAGCAGTGTACATACCGTGAAAAACATAGCAGAGACTATTGACACATTGGTATTGTAATAGATTTATTTATTATAATTGTTTATTAATAGTGTATTTATTTTTGTCCAACAAATACAATGCAACAGCAAAGTAAGAGAAAAATAATACAACTTTTAATTAAAAACCACAACGATTAATTAAAAAGGTTTCTGACAAAAAGACAGACAATTTTTTTCAATTATATTTCTTATCTGTGGAAATGTTTTGCTTTATACAGCAGATAGGCCTGTTTGGTGGGGCAACGCACGGTGAAAAAAGGCTCAAAAAGTGCCATGATCGTGGTGTCATGTTGAGCTATATCCATGGCTGTCTGACCCCACGCATCTCTCTCCTGGAGAAATGGGGAGAAAGAGTAAATCCAAATGTTTATCTGCTGTCAATGTGTAATATTAAATTAGATTTTTTTTAAAATAAACATTACCATTTACCACCACCTCCTCCTTCTTTAATATTGTCTAATAAGAAAGTAGTTCATACCAGTGGCGTGGCTCCATATTTCAGTAGCATCTCGATCATCAACTTATCTCCCAGACAAACCGCCTCATGCATTACAGTGCGTTCATTATAGTCTTTAGTGTCCATGTCGACTTTTGATAGAAACCAAGCATACAGCAGACGGTAATCTCTATTCTGTGCTGCTCTGTTGAGCGAGAGGTTAAAAAGCTCAGAAACATGCATTGTACGGTAAAATGCTGTGCGACATTTATGTGTGAGATATTACGGTTAATGCTTACTGGATCATTTCCATGGCAATTCTCCCAGGGTCTAGTCGAATAGTGACTCCTTTCATGCTCAGGAGTTTGACAACATCACAATGCCTAAAAGAAACACCAACACAGCTACACTGACACGTTTGAGTTGAGCATGTACAAATGATTCATTACATAATGTTTCTTTTGAATTAAATTGAATTCAGCTTGAGATAGTATAGGCTCCAATGGGTTGCTGTCAGTAAACTGCAGCAGGGGTGACTACTTTTGTAGGACAATCCGGAAGTCAGCATCAACCTGGTTCCCTCAACATAAACCCAATAGGATTTTTCTAGTATTGCAGAAAAAAAGCTCTATGACTAACAAACTTTTATGATTCTTTACAAGTTTTGCACATCATGATAATCTTCATAAATGAACTCAACTTTTGTGAAATGTGAAGTCTAAATACAGAAGTAAAAAGCTATAGGTAGGCTTTAAACAAACTACTAGTTCAACGTCACAGCCATTAAGCTTCCGACAACTAGTCCAAATTTGGAAGTTCACTTATCTCGACCTCGGTTAACTCGCCAACCCTATTATGTTGACGTTTTTGAAGGTTAACCGACAAACTCCCTATTTGTCTAAATATTTTCTTATCGGTTATGTCGATTCTTTTATGTCGCCGAACCCTAATATCTCGAGCACAAAAGAGGGACAAATTCGCCACTTCACATGGTTATCTCGTGACTAATGATCGTACCTAGTTCACTTTGCTATCGCTGAGTTTGTGTTGCACGTGGATCGCGGTCCATATGGTCGCTCTGTCAGTGACGCTTCACTCACAGTGCCGCGCAGCCGCAGAAGAACTCGCGGAAGTGGCGGAAAAATGAAGCCTTACAGATGCTATCTTGGAAGAGGATGCGCAGGATTTCACCTTCACTGTCCAGGAATTCCCAAATTACATTGACAAAGACGTCTTCTCTGATAGAAGCTTAGAAGCATTTTTTTCAAGCAGACTGTTAAAGGTAAAAAGCAACAAAGCATTTTAGACTTTGTAAAGAAACCATAGTAACCGCGTATACAATACTTTTCAAAGCGAAATGACTGTGTTATAAGCGAATGTGTTTATGTGTGTTGTGACTGTTTACGCTGTGAGCGAAATTGTGTTTGCAATGTTGGAGAATATGATTAAAGGTTTGTATCGAGAAACGAAGGTGTTTTATACTGGTAAATCTCTGTTAGTTGGTGCACATATGCCTTTTGTTGTTAGCAAACATATACAGTGTATGTACAAATAAATCGCCATATTGGCTGTTGGTTATCTTGATCTTCGGTTATCTCTGTGCTTTTTTGCAACCCCTGAGGCCGTTGAGATAACCGGATTCCACTGTAATTTAAAAGACATTTTCCCTGAAAGTTTGAGTTTAACAAATTTGCGAGAGCAAATGTAAAAGTGGACTCGTGTGTAGATGAGTTTACCTTTTCGGCATGATGATGTTTAATGTCCCAGACAACTTCTATAGTCCCATTTATCCATGTGCAAGCAACAGCCTTTCTCAAGACAAGTAGCATTACTGATGTATTTTATGCCATATAATAAAATGTGACAATATTTTGATCTAGTGTTAACCTATTTAATAAAAACCCCATTGACCTCAGGTTGATTATTTGGTTGAAGTACTAAATAATTTTTGGGTTCTGGCCTACAAAAATACATCACTCCTGCATCACACTATAAAGCCAGACAGAGCCAACACTAAATGGTGATAGATGTGTTACTAGTCCCAAATATCAGTGTCTGCAACCCATTTCAGATCACATTATGTACCTGTTCTTTATGGCCATGTACATTGGGCACTGTCCAAAGCGGTTCTTGTGATGAGGAGACGCTTGCTTTGTCAGTAAGAACTGAGTCATCTCTAAGTTCCCCAGCTCACATGCTGTATGAAGGGGTGTAAATCCGTCATAGGTTTCGCAAGTAGCATCCATCTTAAGAGGTTCAAAATAAATACATCACTTTGGGTCTGAAATAAGTTTGACATGGCATTTTTAGTTTAGGAAATCTTAATTTTAGTAACCTTCTCTAGGAGGAGACTTAGTGAGATGAAATCGTTGTTTTCCACAGATCGGCAAGCAAAAGATGGAATGATTCTGTCGACGAACGATCTCCTTATCTGAGAGATAGCAAGGTAAATTCAAGTCTATAAACATATGTTAATAAGTGTCATATAAAACTTTACTTTACATGCTATTACTGAACAATTTAAGTTATTCTAAAGTTGTTTAAAAATCAAGTACGACTGGAATCAAAGCTATAATGTTAAGTTATATCTGCCTGCACAGATATTCCTTTGAATAACAGGGGCCATATTCACAAAAAAACTTTTTAAGGCTAAAACTGGCTCCTAATGAAGACATTTAGCAGCAACTCTAAATAATTAGGGGCATGTTGGTCCTAATTTTAAGACACAAAAATGTTTAATCTAAGAGCAATTCACAATGCATTTATTTAATGCTAAAAGTAGTTCCAAAACCTAGAGCAGCTTAAAAGTCCCCGCAAAGAGAAAACTCAGAAAACTAATTTTATATAGTTGTATATTTCTATCTTTATATAGATTTCTTCTTCCCGCTGTCTGCCTGCTATGCTGCTGAGGGAAATTTAAAAGAGTGCAGTCAAAAACTGTGCATCATCCATAGCAATGAGGTCAGCACTACCTCACCTCTTACATTAGGAGTTCCTTGGTAAAACTTTACTTTTTAAAACAGAAGAAGCGTTTTGTGAATGGGTTTTAAGTTATAACTCCAAGCTAGGAAGTTGTAGGAGGACTCTTATAGGTAAAATAAAAATAATTTGTTAATACAGCCCCGTGTATCTATAATCAATGTTAAGTATCCATATAAAGTTTCCAAACTACTCAGTAATGAATCTGTCAATTAATGTGTCCCTGAGACTGTTTGAAAGTGAGCCTGTTCATGCCTCTACGCTTTTGCCACGCAGCCACCGGAGTTTCAGCACTTTGCCCAGTCTCTGCAGGAACTCTTTGTCCCGGACAACCACACTATCCACGACGATGGGCCTAAAGCAGTCATCCCCCTTACCTGGTGCCTGCATCACACAAACTATGAGAAGGAAGGAGAGGAAGGGGATTTATTACTTTTAAAACAAAGAAGAAAAAGTTATAGAAACACTGTGATGTACAAATTTAATAATTTCATTTTTTTTATCACCATATGCTCCCTTTTTTCATTTGGCACTTTTACTGCATTCAAGGAACACACCGACTTTCTAATTAATCAGTTCTTGCTTTCCCTGGCATTCAACCCATGACCTGGGCGTTGCAAGCGACACGCTCTAGTATTTGAGCTACAGGAACGCAATCCCCATTTAATACCAAATTTGTCTTTGATTCTACGTCAAAAAAAAAGCGTCCAAATGAGCTTTCTTGCTTCAACAACTCGCATCATTACACGCGCTATCAGGGGCGATTCTAGGATTTTGATTTTAGGGGGGCTCAGCCCCCAATAAGGGTATGATTAAAAAAATATTATTTGACTATTAGGGTAGGGTGGTATGCTACTAACCTTACTGCAATCCACTATTCCAGGGGTGGCCAACCTGTTCAGCATGATGAGCCACAAAATAAAGCTCATGACTGCGGAGAGCCGCATAAGAAGTTGAATTCGCATTTGTTGATGGGGTTTTGACATTAGAAAGGTCTCGCACATATATCACACATTTTATATGTTTATAAATAAAAACTTTATACATTTAACTTATGACACCCGCGAGCTATATGAGCATTCAGTGAGAATGCGTCTGTGAATTATATATGCGGGAAAAACCGGTATATCATCTCATTGACGGTGACCGGAAGTATAAAAAGTAAGCAACGGTTTGTTAATGTAGTGATCGGTTGGAAAACGTCTCCGGTTACTATCGTAACCTCTGTTATTTTATCATATTCCGTTTAGAGAAGTATGAAGGAAATGATATTTATACCGTCTGGCAGCCAGATCTGCATCGCGCTACGATTGGACAGTTGTCAACTGCTGTTATCCATAAGGTTTCAGAAATGACGTGAAGGGGAGGAGTTCCCAAATGCATTTCATTAAACATCTCGTTCCCACTCTCGAAAGGGAACGCGCTTCTGCGCGCCTCTATTTGAATTCGGTAAAAACATCATGTCCACGTGAGTGGCGGCTGATCTTGGCAGGATACATGTAAATTTATGGTATTTTTTCCGTAGACAAAAAGGTCTCCGCGGGCCGGATGAGAGCCGCAAAAGAGCAGTCAAAGAGCCGCATGCGGCTCGCGAGCCGCGGGTTGGCCACCCCTGCACTATTCCATGATTACATTATGTAAACTGCAATGCATTTATGACAAAGAACTGCACCGATACAGGTGTAATATCATAGCATTAGCAATCTATCAATAAATGCACGCACACACGACACACACCTTGATGTTCACTCTGCTCGGCGGAGTCGGCGCCCCTGCAGATTGAAAAATGCGCTAAAACCAAGCAGACTCAGATAAGGGGAGGAGCCGAAACTTGACGCAGCTTGCCGCCGTTTCAAATGAGTTTTTTTAAAGGGGACTGAAGCGATCAAAAATTTATTAATCAAATATATTTTTTAGGGGGGCGGGGCAGAAGTTTAGGGGGGCTGAAGCCCCCCTAAAAAGGGCCTAGTGACGCCCCTGCGCGCTATTATTAGTTTGGTTTGCCAACAAATCATGTGATGATAGTTAGATGATTTTCAAATATAGGCCATTATTCTGCTCCACCTAACGGCACAACACGCTTAATAATGAGGGCCAATATAATCACTTGCCCTGTGACTAGAAACCAACCTCAAATCTAGTAGAAACTGATGTGTAATATATATTCTGCCAAAAAATCGCTCGGTCAACTGTTGTGTCTGTTAGAAACGCCGAAAGATTCGTTAGCAACGACATTACGGTGAAGGCGGGGCTCATGAATATTAAAAAGGCAGAGCGTACGTTGCGTGACGTTCTCATGACGTTCTTCGCTTTTCAATTAAGTTTTTTAAATGAATTTATTTATTTATTTTTACTTTTTGCTTGAACAATATTTAGTGTGCTAACCTTTGGGGACACAATGTAGATACCTTTATACTGAAATCAGACTTAAAACTCGAACGTCACATAACGTGATTAATATTCATGAGCAAAACCTTATTAGAGTAAGATAATAAAATCGCGTTGTGCGAATAGCAATTGAAAAGCAACTGTCTTGTTTTCTAGACACTTACCAAACGTTAAAATTTACATTTAATC
This sequence comes from Rhodeus uyekii, assembly GCA_037043235.1. NCBI lineage: Eukaryota > Metazoa > Chordata > Actinopteri > Cypriniformes > Acheilognathidae > Rhodeus > Rhodeus uyekii. The sequence continues at coordinate 709,559 of JAWRVZ010000110.1, forward strand.
ATTTAGCAGATAAAATGAGATGAAGAGAACAATAGAATAGAATAGAATATTATTAATAGTATTAATGGATCAAGAAGTGTCTTTAACTGCAGAGAAACTGAAATAATCAGAATCTATGTGGTGCTGTTTGTAAATTAAATAAATTAAATACGTTAAATAAAACCACACACAAAAAAATCACCATTAAATTCGAAATATTACTTTAATAAAAACAATATTTAGACAGTTACTTTGATTATATTTGTACATACAGTACTGTGCAAAAGTCTGAGGCACGTTGATATTTTCACCCCCAAAAAAGGGTTTTAAAAGCCAGTTATTTATATATTTTGCTGTAGTATACATTAGTAAAATATGGACTTGATGATGGTGAGATCAGATCTCTATGTGAAGCACTGGCTGTTGTCAGACTCCTTGTGCATACCAAATATTACTGGATTTTTAGAACTAATGGCAAAATTAATGTTTGGAAATGTAAACTGATATTTCCCACTGACACACTACAGCAAAAGATTGAAATAATTGGCTTAAAACCCTTTTTTGGGGTGAAAACACTAATACCTAAAACTTTTGCACTGTACTGTTTATATTTATTTATTGATATATACCACATACATACATATATATAATATATAATATATATAATGTACAACTCAATTTCACTTCAAATACAGTGACATTTCAGTGCATTACAATCTTGAACATACATGTATAAGCATTACATTGGTTACAAGCAAAACAAAAAATGTATATTAAGTGGATATAGTTTAATGACCGCTGACTTAAATTCAGAAATGTCATACATGGGGGGTACAACAGTAAATCATAACAACTGTAAGTCATTCATGGGATGAACCGCATCCTAAGCAGAATGGCATTCACTCACAGTCTGAGAGAAAGAGAGACACACAAAATATAACACAGCATTTCATTATTTCCATGTAAAACTTTTTTCCCCTAATGTAGCCTAAACTTGAATAAAAGGAAAAATGCAGTGAAAACAAAACATTTGAATCTTTGTATTTCTTTGAAATAAATAACCAATAAAATCGCAAATCCAAATATGAATTATAGACACCACAAATCAGTAATAATACAATTTAAAAAATAAATACATACATAAAAATAAATATTTGTTCTCTTACCCCATAGCCTATAAAGTTCCTCCTCTGATTATACAGTATAGCTGTGAAAGCAGTACACAGTGCGGTCTGGACAAGGTTGATCATTGAGATGCATGTCTTCACTCCAGTGCTGAATTTCTGTTTCAAAGAAAGAGTCCTTACTACAATATACAACTGTGTAATTGTCTTTACACACTTAGTATAATATAATAGAACTCTCATCTGTATGAGATACATACAGTGGCATAATACGCGTGGTCACACAACTGATGAGGTTCCACGTCGCATTTGGTTGCCGAATTGGAAGCAATGTCAACATAGTATAGGATAAGTGCAAGAGCTGAGATGATAACGGCCACAACAGAGACTACCAAGCAAACAGAGACCTAAAGATAAGAACAAGTTTCATTTTTATCTTTTTAAACACATACTTGCAAGTGAATTGGGTTTTGCAGGCAAACACATTTAGACAGAATGTACATGCTGTTGTAGAGCCTTTGTGTTTGATATTGTGTTGTATTTGATATTGGTCATGACTACAATTGGTCAAGATTAATACACAAACTGTTTATGCTAGTATCTAGATTATGCTATAACATTTCTCGTTAATCCGTCCAGTTTTAAGTTCAAACTCACTGTCTTCATGGTGGCAATTTTTTCCACTGCTATTGCAGCTGTGCCTGAAACGACAAACTGTTTGACAAAAAAGGAGGACACAAAGAACAGTTCAATGATTAGTGGATATACTGTATAGTGTACATTTCTCTGAATACTTTATCATCACCTTAATAATCCATTATTTCGCCATTACATCCTAGGATTATTAGTGTAATATTACCATAAGGCCACTCCACCATGGCACTCCAAGGTTAAGTATCATTGTGGTCTCAGAAGTGAGCAGAGGTATAGAATAGGAGATGATCAGCAATCCCATTACTATCTGAGAGACCTATGGGCGAAAAAAGCAAGAGATATGGCTCAGTAGGAAATGTATGAATCTCAGAGTAAAATATAACTTAGGTTTTTGTAACGTAATTCAGTTGACATGAAGTTTTTATCTGCTGTTAGGTTTTTCTACAAGCATTTTAAATAAAAACAGGTTTATAAAATGTTATAGCACATTTTTCACATTTAAACTATAGGGAGTTGGTCATGCCAAATTGTCCACTTAGAAGCCAAGACAGGAATTATAATTAATATGCTACATGGAACATTTGTAGTTTTTAATTTATATCTACTTAAGAAAAATATAAAAGACTGACATCAGTTGATACGATTAAAGGTTGTTCACCGCTTGCAGAAAGATGTAATGTGGCGGAGGATACAACTCATGCTTCCTGGTTTTTCCCTTTACTGCTTGGCTTTTGATCAAGCATATTTAACGGGTACTCCAAGGCTTACAATAGGTCTATTACACCGGATGCAGAACTTGGTTTCTTTGGTTTTTCACAACGCACCTTTTGCACTCCGGAAACATTACAACAGTATTAAACGCTGAGTATGATTATGGATGAGAGACTTGTGCTTGAGAACTGAAAGTCCCCCTCACCCCCTTCCTTTCGGGTGCAGATCATGGATTTTTTGAGATTCTTGAGGACTAATTCCATTATTTCTTGGACATTTGGACGAGTTAGCCGCTCAACCAACCTCTAGTGACTCCTCTGAGAATATATTATTACAGAAACGATCAGATTATCTTATTATCTATTATTATTATAGTAATTATTTTTTATTATTTTATTGTAATATTATTGTTGTTGTTTTATTTGATTTCCTTTTTCCCTTTCTTTTTTCCTCTTCTTTATTTGTGTGTGTAGCTAAAGACAATGTTGTTTGTTTTTTCTCTGTGTAATTAAAAAAAAAACTTTAAAATAAAACCTTAAGACATAAATGGCTGGGGATATAAAACATAAATGATGGCTACTGATTTAAATTGGTAAAAAATGAACAAGAACTCCTATATCGGCCATACTAGAAATACAGAATGTAATAATTCAGAGTATAATACAATTTTACTCTAAAAATTTGTGCTTGTCCTCTGTTTGTGTTAATTGTGCCGTTCCCTGAACCCTAAGAGATTTGGAGCACTATAAAGATATTATTTAAGATTCGATTTTATACAGTTAGGCCTATGTAAAGACAAGGTGCAAAGAGCAAGGAAAAGAAATTTGAAAATAAGTGAAAGTTTGCACACATTATTGATCTATTATTCTCCTACGACATAATAAAAGACATTTTTTTCATTCATGAAATTATCACTAAAAAGAAAGCCCAAAATGGACTATAGATACTTCAGAAAAAGAAGGAAAGCATCAATTATGTTAGAAGACGTCCTATGAGAATCAGTGCGGAGCTGTAGCCTATGCCAATGAATGCATAACACTCACCCCGAATATTTTGGGCTCCCCCTTCTCGATGCTGTCCCGTAGAGCTTTTTGTTTGTCTTCAAGCTTTTCCTCCACCCGACTTGGGCCAGTGTTCACTGACAGGTCCGTCGACACCTTCAAAGTCATCCTTCGTTTTCAAGTAAGTTAAGTTTGCAACAGGGGATAACAAATGCGACACGTCTGTAAAGTTAGAGTTGAGTAATACCAGAGACTTTCAAGCACAACAAACTCAGAGTGAACGCACACGCAGAGCGAAATACCACATGAATGAGTGAGACAGCATTTATTAAGTGTTTTCGATCACTTCATAAACAGCTCTGTTCCTCTCTGCCACGAGCTTTTTAGGATTTCCAGAAATTACATTCGAGGTGAGTCGGACGTACATTATTTATATGGATCAGACAGTTATCAATAACATATTGAAGCAAACTATACAAATCTTCATTAGTGTATTTTATGGTGATAAAATAAACTATAAAAGTGCATTTTAAGTGTGTGCAGTATTGCAGTGGTTCATGTCTAGTCATACTGTACAAACAAACAAGCAAATAAATAAATGATAAAATAAAAAAGATGGAAGGAGTTGTTCTGAACATCTGGGTAGTCCATTTCTCTTTTGGGAAATGATTGTAATGTACTCAAGTTTTTTTCTTACCCTAACCCTAACCCTTTTCCTCCACAGTGCTATTGAGTAATCAGAATTGCATCAAGCTGTGCTGCTCTTCTCAGCCACGTTCTCTGTATTATATCCGCCCACTTCCTCTCCTCACAAAGATGTTTTTCTCCAACAGCATCTGTATTCCCGCAAACCGTTCCTTTAATCCAGAGGGATCAGATCATGTTTCCTACGGACTCCCTCACTATTATCTCAGACTGGAAGCCATAATAATCATTGATCTAAACTTTGAAATGTTCCTATTTTTCAGTACCTCGGTTGACTTTTAACTGGCTGATGAAGATGTCAAGCACTCAAACGCAGTCTGTTGACTCAGATACTCCCAAATTTCATCGTCTGTTCAAGTTTCATGACCCTGAAGTGGTGGCAGTAAGTGGATATGGAACAATTTTTTTTGTCATTAAGGAAGAAAGAGAATGGTTGCTTGGGATCTTATTCACTGTAACAGTTTTTTTTTTTCCAGATGTTCCGTTGTTGAACATTTGTTTAAAAAACAAATTCTCACCATGTGTTTTCCTCTCTCTAGGTTCTGGCAATATTACTAGGTCTGTTCCAGCTTCTCCTGAGTGTACCAACTTACAACATCAGCATTGAAATGAAATATATGTTTGTGTGCCCTGCCTGTATTGGTTCTGTGGTATGTTTAATAACCAAGATAATGTAGTTGTTATGTTTTTAATGATTGTTATAGTCTCATGATTTACAAAAATGAACAACAAACACGAAATATATATAAAATGAGCATTTGCATAACATGCATATATATATATATATATATAGTGATATTTTTCTTTTGACAGTTCTTTAATGTTCAAGTCAACTTTTTCTTTTAATTCTGATGTTTTTTTTTTCTTTTTATATATATATATATATATATATAGTGATATTTTTCTTTTGACAGTTCTTTAATGTTCAAGTCAACTTTTTCTTTTAATTCTGATGTGTTTTTTTCTCCAATTAGTCTGTGATTGCTGGATCCTTTGGAATGGCGTCTGAAAGAACTCCTAGGAGAGTACTGGTAAATTTCACGTGAATGGTAGAACTTCTTTTGTATGTGACTTATTCCGATATATGCAATAAGCAATCTGTTTTTTTCTCTCCCTATAAGCTAAAAACCTGTCTGATAGCTGGTATTGGTGGCTTGGCAGGGACACTGATCGGCCTTGTTCTGTATGGTTATGCTGCAAATAACTCTCCGGTCTTACTTCCTTGCTTAAAAGATTCATATTATGGTTGTCCAGAAAAAGATTTTCTAGTAAGTACAAATTGATTGATCAGTTTTAGTCAATTATATATGTATTAAAAAGAAACATTTAAATACCCCTATTGCTACTTTAATATTTATATATCAGTACATTACAAAAGAGCATAAAACATATGTTCTGTGCTGTGACTTATTCTGTATTAATGGATGTATTTAGGAGATATGTCAAAAATCGCATATTAATGAATACTATTACCGGTATGTTTTTGCTAAATAATCACTTCTCATTCCTTTCATAAACTCATTAAATCTTCTCCTTTTGTTTTGACAGACTTTTTACAAAGCGATCTTTGGGCAGCTGTTGTTTTATGATATCGCAACTTTGGTTCTTCATTGTTTCCTAACATTTTCTGCTTTTAAAGGATTAAGAATACTCTAAGATCACATGTTAATACACAATACACTTCTCTTTGTTCATTTTATGTAGTAGGAGCAAATTTAATTAGACTTATCTAAAACATTATCACTGATATTGTTCTTGTGTGTGTATGTGTGTGTTTTAATGTAAATTTACAATATTGTCATACACAAAATACAGACTTGGAAGATTTTGTCAAACTGGAGACAGTAGCTTGCTATACACTATATTTAACCCACTGGGGGGATATGTGTTGCCATTATTAGAACCTGTCTTTTGCTAATGAAACTCTGAAAACTCACACAAAAATGACAAGTGGATGTAATCGAATATGCAAAAATACAACAACAAAGAAACATGCAGTTTTAAGGTGCCTGTAATTACAAGCACTAACATTATTATTATATACCTCTTTAGTGCTTCCATATGTAAATATGTTAGTCAATCTTGCTTCAGTATTAAACTTTTATATTAAAAGATCTGTTGTCTGTGTGGTGAAATATTAGGAACAACCCTACTGCCATGTCACATATGGAACATTCCCGTCACATCGGGGTTTCCCTTTCACTCAGACCAGAGCCGCTGAACGCAAGACCACACCATAACATATCAAAGATAGGGGAGCACAATGATATTTTCACGAACATATGAAAATGCCTTTCAGTTGCCTGCATTCTAAAACGGTTATACAGTTATTTAAACTATACTCTAAAACTATATGTGATATTCCAGACCATAATGGTAGGTTCTGTTTTTCAGGGTATTTTAAGCATCTCACTTCCCTAGACAAAACCGACAATGGTCTCATCCAAAGATGGCCGCGATATCTGTCAACGAGAAGTGAAACTTTCCCTTAAGAATAGGAATATACCCTGTTAATTAACCTTTATTTGTACTATATTGATCGAAATAACATCGATGCTGTTTTACCGGACACCTATTATTACGTCTTTCTGAGTTGTTATTTCGTCCGACGCCGTTTTGTATAGAATAGCAAACCCGCCTTGCCCAACTGCTCTCTTTTAAGTGACCTAGCCGTCCGGCTAACCGCGGAGAGACTCCAGTCTCCGGGAACAATTTCGCTCACGTATTTCTACTCTACCGCGCTAAATAACGTGCGAAACCTCGTACCGGTACTGCCCCGTACGTGTTTCTCACAGAAAGCGGGTTTTAACGCGGAAGACGCTCGCGAGGTGGTTGTCAGTCTCAGCGCTTCCGTCTACATTTTGACGTCACTCTCTTCCAGTTAAGTTTGATGTTTTTCCATGAGCACCTTCCGGAGAGGACTTTGATTTGCTTGAGCCTTGTAAGTATTGGGGGTATTCTTTAAAATATAAAGAGTAGTTAGAGCTCATCTTAGTTTCAGTTGTATAATTCTTCGCAATATTCTAAGTATTGTTAAACGCACTGTTTGAATGACTGATCACATATTCAGCCTTCCAGTAGTGATTTTATAGTCACGTGACACTTACCAAGTATTCAGTGCTAACGTAGTTCAACTTAAAACAATCCTTTACCCAGAAATTACAATTCTGCCAACATTTAGGTTACTCATGTTGTTCCACATCTATATTACTTATTCACTTAAGGAATGAATATGATGAGTTGTAATGTATTAAGTCAATTATTAGTAAACATTGCTGTTAATCTTCAGCTGTCCTAGCAAATCAATGGAGAAGCTTCAAGACCTCAACCAGTCCGAGTTGCAGAATTTGCTGGACAACTCGGAGCGGGTGGAGTCTATGGCACTGGAGTCTGATGAGGTAAGATGATGATGATGATGGATTTAATTCACCCAAAAATCAAAGTTCTGTCATTATTCACTTGCCTTCATGTTCATTTTTCTTCCTCTGTGGAACACAAAAGGAGATGTTAGTAAGGGTATTCATGCTCCTCTCTTCCCTGTGATGAAAGTGAAGGGTGTACAGCAGTGGTTGCCAATATGTCGATCGTGATCCACCGGTCGATGTAAAGGTAGTGTGGGTAGATTGCATGGAATTAACAAAGTAGACGTCAGCCCATCATCTGTCCTTACTATGAAATGCGTCACTTGATTGACGTACAGGGCAGCCAGTCTGATATCGGACCTTTTCTGACACACGAGTCACTGCGTATGCATACAACGGCGCCAAGTGCTGTAAAACTCTAGCAAGCAAGCTTGATAGCCTCAAATTTATTTCTTTTAAATTTAAGAAGTGAGTGAGTGAGTTTCAAAGTGCGTTTGCCCCATCTGCCAGTCTGTCATCGATATACCAAAGAAGGAAAATGTGTGGTGGCATTTTCAGACTGTTCAGCATATATTGTGCATATAAAGAATTTTCAGTATATTCATAAATAAATATGTTTTGTATTTTTATAGTAGGTAGATCATTTTGACTTGGTCATTTATTAAGTAGCTCACAAGCCAAAAAACTGTTCGCACAGCTGGTGTACAGGCTCCAAAAAAAGCCAAAAAGAAAAGAACCTTAGCAGTTGGTCTTAAAACTTTAGCAAGTTTTTAATGGAATACGTAATCAAACAAAAAACAAAACAAAAATTTGTTTTACCAGCTAAAATTCTTTCTTGTCTGTCATACCGCTCAGATCTAAAGTTGGTCAATTAATGTTGGTTTGTCTATCAATTTGTTTATTGATTAAAAGGCATGGCATCACTCACGTTAAACCTACTGTTACGCTTTGTTTTGCATAATATTTGACTGTACAACCAAACATGAACATTAAAGATGTTGGCGGAGGAGAAGATTTATTTTGTGAATGATTGGCTTGTACTCCCATAATGAATGTGATTGTGAGGTATATGTTATCTTTCTCATCAGTATTCTCAATCTCTGTCTCGCTTACTTGTATTTTGCCTAGTTACATATATGAATAATCATCTGAAGTATGTTGTATTTTTTTTATATAGCAAAAAACAGCCTGTATTTTTGACAGAAGTTCCAAAATCGTCTGCATGCTGACTATATAGCTAGCGTGGAAAATATTTTGATTCCTGTTCATTCTGACAACAAATCTCTCAAACACGACTAATCTCAACTTCAGAAGTGGGAAGTTGGAAATTCAGAAAACATCACATTGAATTGTCATATATCCGCTCATCTTTGTAATCGCATTGCTTATCACAGAAATGACCACTTATCTACTCCGTACCAACAGCCCTCGTTAAGTAAACGTCACAATCCTGCTGAGGATGGATTGTCCTTGTGGACTTCATAAAGCCAGTAACGTTGTAGGTTTTGTCATGTGTTACCGTCTTCTCTTTCAGATTCAGAACATTCAGCTGGAGAGGGAGATGGCGCTGGCTGCCAACCGTAGTTTGGCCGAACAAAACCTAGACATGAAGCCTCGTCTTGAAAAAGAGAGAGGGCGACTGGTGGAGAAGTACAATGAACTGGAGGAAGTGAGGGACAAATACAAACAGCACTGTGTTCTGAGAGGTAAGTGAAAAGAGGGATTGATTTGGGTTACTAAAGTAAAGGTTTCATGGAGAATACAGGAATGAATGCTGAGTAAATTAAATTTAAGTAAAATGAAAGGGGTGAGAAACCAAAAAGGAGAAGCGAGTAGTTTTGCTCTGAGCAGAAATTGATAGTGTTATTAAAAAAGCAACAATGTGGAATTGTTGTGGAAAATAAATAGATTAAATATATTATAAACTGCATAGCCTTTTCAAAATTTTGAAGATAAAATAACCAAGAATTTTATACCAATAATAATGAAGATAAAATAACCAAACCAACCAATACAAATTTTCAGATTTATTTTTATACAGTAACATTCATTTTATTTTATTTTTTATTGTCTTCTTTTTTTTGACGTACAATTTTCTGTTCAGTTGTAACTAAAAACTATAAATATTAAAGACTTAATATCCTGCTGTTGATTTGAAAATGAAAAAAAAAGTTAAGTTTTTAAAAAGTGCTTCCAGGAACCAGGGCTCTGAACCAGTTCAAGGAACGGAAACAAAAAACCCAGAAACGAATTAAATTTGAACAGGAACATAAACAAACTAAATCAAGTTGAATCATTAATCGGTTAGTAACGTCATTTTATCGTTCTAGTTAATATTTTAATTTGTCAGTCAACCAATCATGAATTCAAATAGTACGGCTCCTGCAAATGCAGCATGACTGAAATGCCCGCGCACTTCAAGTCATCATAGGTCAGTCGCTGGCATTAGCTTTTGGATCTCAGAAGTTTTTCCAAGGATATCTCAGTAACCGTTAGAGTCTTAAGTAAATGTATGACGTGTAATATCCAGCTTGGTGTGTCTGAAAATTGCAGGTCAGTGTAAAACCACTACTATTCAGGAAAAAATGTAGGCCCTGTCTTTTTAATAACTAACCCGGATGTTGTCAGAGTTAGTATTGGGCAACTTACGCGTGTCATTGTATTATTAACATATTTCCAAAATCAAGCTAAAATTGAGTTGTCTGTCATTAATGGCTGCATCTGAGGCAGTAAGTTCAGCATTGTTTTTGTTAACTCATGGGTTACCAAGAGTTAACAAAACGTTTTTCCTGTCGTTTGATAGATTTGGCCAAAATCTTGTTATAAAAGCTATGTGCAGGCTGTATTAGCTGACTGACATTCTTCTCGGTTCCTCACATACGTAAAACATTAGCCTTTACAAACATTGTGGTTTTTGAATAAGGAAAATACAGTTCTTTATTTACCCTTGTTCTGCAAACTGAACAAGTCACAGTCTCCAAAATGTGTGCAGAACTTCATTCACAATTGAGGCGGGTGGAGCTACTTTAAGTGTTTTTGCCAACAGTTTGCTGATCCGCTGGAGTTCTGAGTTTTATTCACAAGCTCTAGTATAAAGCTATTTAGGATAAAGTTATTTTGGGTGTAAAGTGTTGATAAAAAAATGTAATGTTACAGAAAGAATGCATGAACAGAAACGTTAAAATAGTGATTTTTTTTGAAGAAAAAAATTCTTTTTTTTTTCTTTAAAGCCCTGATGGAAACTAATTTGAATGTCCTAAAGAGAAAAGCTTAGGCATTGTAAATGAGTTCATTATAATGAACTTTTTGAAAGATTCCATTGTTAGCACTGCTTTTAGCTCAATGATTAAGTGAAATTAAAATTACAGTGTTCTTTCAACTTTTGTTCACATTACAGTTAAATTCCTGCTGGAGTTTTGGTTCCTTGCCACTGTTGCCTCTGGCTTGCTTAGTTGGAGACACTTAACACTCAAACTTAGTTTTTATTGTTTTGCTGTGACACTGTAAAGCTGCTTTGAAACAATCTCTATTGTAAAAAGCGCTATATAAAGGTGACTTGACTTAAAGTGTACTGCAGTTGTCACTGTACTTTCGGCACCCTGGAATCATGAACTTTTAAACATACACAGGAATTCTTACTGTGTTTCTAAATAGAGAATGCTGTTCAACCAGAAAGTCTTGTATATGTGCATACGTCTGTCATATAGTGCTGTTCTATAAGCATGTTTTGTTCAGGAACTCATTCTCCTCCCCCTGTTTTGCATCTGTGACATTACATCACACAGTAGTTATGTGTATGGCCTCTTTCTTTTCTGTAGACTCATTCTCCTTTCTCTGTTCATTCATTACTGCTTTTTTCCTTTGTTTAAAATTCGTACACATTTCAAGCCAACTTATTTGTTTGCGTAACTGTTCTCATATTTCAGTTTCTTAACTATTTATGTATCGGTTCTTTCTCACTTCTGTTTCTCTCTCTCTCTCCCTGTCCCACTTTGCAGACAGTATCTTGGGGCAGGTGTCTCCTGAGGGGCTGTTGTCTCGTCTGCAGACAGAGGGCGCCAGCACAGAGGCAGAATCAGAGGTGGGTCAGCATCTTTTTTTATGATCTTTTTTTCTTCGTTTTGATGTTTGTGTTTTCACTGCTGGTGAAGCTTTCAGGGTCCTCGATTGTGGATAAATAAGCAAAGCATTGCTGTAAAAGAAACTCTTTTTTTATTAAAATAATCTGTTTATAATGTTGGCATGTTTATGTTATTCTAATACAATGAAATTGTATGTAGTTGCTTTAAAAAATATATTTTCCTGCATATTTAAATATCTTAAGTTTAGGTATTTTCATATACACTACCAATCGAAAATTTGGCTTTTTTTCTTCTTTTTTGTAAAATTCATCATTCTGTTCACCAGTGTAGCATTTAATTGAATCAAAATATAATTAAAAAAATTATTAATTAATTAAAATTAAAATTTCATTACATTAATAGCAAATCCATCAATTCTTCTGTCAGATACATGAGAATCATGTTAAGACTGTGTCTTCAGTACTATTATGACCAACTAGAGGTTAGTCGAGGGGTATTCAGTCTTACTTTTTTGGTTTTAAACTAGACCAATCTACATTTAGCTGACTATAACTGGAAGAAAATCTTATGTAATCCTTAAAATGATTATTTGAATCAAGATCTTGAATAGTACTGTATATCTATTTGAAATAGTCATTTATCAGTCAATTATTCATTTAAAGTGTGTAAAAGTTACAATTTCTTTCAAAAATATAAAGTCTTAGTATTTCCAAACTTTTGACTAATGTTTTATGAACTACTGACTTTCTGAGGATTACACAATGTTATAAAAAGTTGACATATTGCGTTACCAACCCCACAACGGGAGGATTTAAATATTCCCTCAATCTCTTTCCCTCAGGTCCTAGCAGATGAGTTTCTGGAAGGTTCGATATCACTGGACTCCTTCCTCGAACGCTTCCTTTCCCTCCGCTCTCTTGCTCACACGAGACGAGTGCGCATTGAAAAGCTGCAAGAAATTCTCTGCCAAAAAAGCAAAGGGATAGGAGATGCTACAATGACATCACAACCCTGTGCCAATCAGGATGCTGGATCATCATCGCCGTGGCAACAACAGCAGCCTCAGCAGCAGCAGAGCTCCAAAATCACCGCACCCTCCAATGCCTCCAGTTCTGCACTCCCCTACTCCCCCTACCCCGTTGCTCCCCCCTCAGCCTCCACAGCAGGCACCACTAACCCTAGTACGGCGTTTCAGCCCTACCCCAGCCAGGGTGCTCCCTTCCCTCCATCGACAGGCTACTCCGCTCCCAGGCCTGCATTTGGTCCTTCCGCTTGCCCATACCCCACCCAAACCCCATTTCCCGCCCCACCGTTTGGGCAGTTCGGTCCCGCGCCCGCCCCATACCCTGCTCCATATCCATATGGAGGGTACAGCTACCCCACAGGCCCCCATGGGCCATCAACCCAGTCACCCACAGGTAGACCGCTTTATAGGCCAGGTTTTGGGGTACCACAACCATACTCCTGAGCCACTCTGTGTGTGTGTGTGTGTGTCTGTCTGTCTTTCTCTTTTTCTCATCATCCTCCCTCTTGTCTCTGTCCCTCCTTTCTCCTCTTGCTCTGCCGTTTCCCTACCCTCAGATTTGTGGTTTGCGTACCCATGTCACATCCTGCTCCTCTCTGAGGCTTATAAAGACACTTGAGATTGAGCGTGTGCTTGTTTCCCCCATGAAACCTCAGTCAGAGACTCTAAATGGGCTGCACACTCTTAATCGGCTCAGTTTCTTTCCATTTTGAAGCATGTTTTCAAATCTGTTTGCAAAAATCTGATATATTGATTATATTCAATGACTTTTTTTGGGGGGTTTTCTGACGTTGTGTTACAGCTCAGCCTTATTTGGCTGATATTTCCAAACATTTTACTGAGAAAAACACGCCACACTACATGGAAGCGTTACATTAATCTTAGGCTTATTCTCTTGTCTGTATCCATCCTTTTTGACGGCGTCAATCCAGAAAGCACAGCACCATTTTACATTTTATCACAGATGAAAACAACTTAATAAAGCTGAGATTATTCTTTATCATGAATACATTTACTTCCATGTGTGCAGATTTGAAATCCATATCAGTGGGTGCAATGCGCCCTGTTATGAATGCTTAGTGTACCAATGCACCAATCAATCGCTCCCAACCCTCTTGATACCTCTTTTGCTCCCTCTTTTTTCCTTCACACCCTTCCACTGACAAACCGCTCCACACTGATCAGAAGGAATAGTCTATAGTGAGGACTGTATACTCGACCAATTAAACTACTATTAAAGGGAAAGCGGAGAACAAGGGATTTTAATATAGACATATCTATCTGCTACTATAGCACAGGATTTAACGGGGGCAGGTGAAGCATAATATAGCACAGAGCATATGCAAAGAAAATAGACGCTACATAACATGCTTACATTAGTAAATATAGCATTCAGCACCTACCATTAAGGTGGAGAAAACCTTTTGTGGTAAAACTATGCAGACGAATGCGTGACTGCATATTTTTTACCAACAACCTTGTCTGTTTCAGAAAGGCATATTGCCATCGGAATCGTATCGTGGTTCGGACTGAATTCAGCTCAAGAGCGTGTACTCTTATTTTGTGGTTTGATTTGAGCACCACACTAATCTCCAAATACAAAAGTGTAGGCCTGACCAACACAGCGGCTTGTGCGTGTCTTATGAGGTGTTCTTTAGTTCTGTAAAACGCCACCTAACTGAGGTCTCCTTGTTAGTCAACCGACATAGTGAATCACACTAGCACTCCACACTAACAGCCCCGAACTCTTTGGCAACAGGAGCTGGGAGCGGGTCCTTCGAACTGTCCGCTTTAGAATAGGCGTGCGGGGTCACTCTTTATTTTTGTACTTTAAAGCAATTCAAAACCGGAGGCATCCTCAATCAAGCCTCGGGTGGCTTTATCTAATTCATGAACTCAGTAATTAAGACTCAGGTTTGTAACAAAACCCCCACGTTTAGGTTCCCTCCCCAGCACCTGGAGCGAGGGAGAGGGGCGATACGACACGAGGATGAGAGGAAAAAAATGGGATGGAAAGTTTTATTAGCACATTGATTTGCAGCATTAGAGGAAAGAGATTCTATTGCATTGGTTGTAATGACTGTAGCCTGTTAAAAGTGTATTTTTATTTTTATTGTCCTTTTTTCGGGTGTGATTATTAAACACTGAAGTTGATCTGATTTCTGTGTTGATTGGAATTATTTTCTGATGTTTCGATGTTAGTACAGTCGTAGTTAGTCTTAATGTTTTTTTCTTTTAAGAAATGAAGTGAGTGAGTGCAGTGAGGATGAATTAAAATGATCAAAAGTGAGGGTAAAGATTTATATTTAACATAAATGCTGCTCCTTTGAACTTTCTATTCTTAGAAGAATTCTGGGGGGAAATGTCATGATTTTTTTAACACTGACAATAATAATAATAAATGTTTCTTGAGCATTAGTTAGAATTATTGTAAGGATCATAAGGATCATGTTTCACTGTGACACATACTTTATTTTTCAGCTTTACCATCATAGGAATAAATTACATTTTAAAATATATTAGAATGTTTTGAATTTGAATTTTTTTTTATTGAAGTATGAATTAAAATGGTCAAAAGTGAAGGTAAAGACATTTATAATGTTACAAAAGATTAATATTTAAAATAAATGCTGCTCTTTTGAACTTTCTATTCTTTGAAGAATTCTAAAATGAAAAAGTCATGATTTTTTACAAAAATATTAAGAACTACACTGTTTTTAACACTGATAATAATAATAAATGTTTCTTGAGCATTAGTTAGAATTATTGCTGAAGGATCATGTGTCACTGAGTATTTTTCAGCTTTACCGTCATAGGAATAAATTACATTTTAAAAAGTATTATATTAGAATGTTTTGACTATTTTTGGCTATTAAGACACTTTACCTTTAACCTTACTTAAAACTTATGAACAGATTTTTTTTTAAGGATTACACAAAGCCAGTGTTTTAAAGAATTTACAAGAAGATACTCATTGACTCACTTTTGATGGCTGTTTATATTCCGTTCATATTGAATCATAGACGAGAGTTTCAAGAGGGTGTTGGGGGATTTTTTTGTACAGGTACAAAAACCAGTATTTACGGGTCTCTCACCGACTGTACGATATGGTAAACCAACCCCGGCGACACCTGAGAAAGAACGAGAGAGTGAGGGAGGGAGAGAGGCGTCTGGGAAAGATTGTGAATGAAAAGAAGATATGAGTAACAGTGAAATCAAAGGATAGATATGGATATCGGTGGTTTTTATAGCCTCACTGATGTGCCACGGCACTCGCAGTTGATTCCTACGAGCACGATTAATCATCTGCGCAACTTACATGAACTTTTTGAGTGTGCCGTACACCACAAGAGACTCAGTTCCTGTGTGCAAAAAGAAAGATTTTCACTTTTGAGTATGCAGATTTTTGCTGCTTTCTTTACGCCACCACCCATCTATAACTTTCTTCTATAACCCATCTAAACCTTTTTTTAAAGCATTGTTTTAAATGTATATTAAAAAATTGCATTCTTTTTAAACATTTAATATCAAGTTAGACAATATCTCACGACTTATTACTTTCTCCTCCCACTTACCCGCACTCACAATAGCTTTTTCTTCATTTTTTTAGTATGCTGCTCTCTTTGAAGTGAGGAAGCAGTGCAATGTGCAATCAAACAACACTTGAGGATAAAAGACTCGCTCTATATGGAGAGAAAGAGGATGGGGGCGGGGAATGAAGATAGTAGCTCCACACCTCTGCTTATTTCCTTTCACTTAATATTTCTTGTCACTTGCTGCACACATTTGTTCTTGTCAGTCACAGGCAAGGTAAGATCTGATAATATATTGTTGAAAAGCTGGTTAGAAGTCGTGGTGTTTCGCAGATGTTTGATGTTCTTTGAGAAAGAAAAGCTTCTGAATGCTTTTGAACCAGAGAAGCGATGTCAGTTAAAAACAAGACTGAAACAAAAGCGAGACAAAACTGTAACGTGTCTAAATGAACATATCAAACAATAATCTAATTGAAAAGGGAGTCTGGTTTGTGTCAACAAATGGCTGTATCACTGTGGTGAATGATATGTTCTTGTGTTTTGTGACTTACGGTATACGATTTGAGATCTTTACTGTACTGATAAAACAAACTCAGGCGAAACATTTAAACGTAGTCATAGTTGCAGTTTAGCTTTATCTGAACCAGACCCCTAAAAAGGATACGGAAAACAAAATTAAACATAGTTGGACAGATCCCCAATTAAATTGAACAAAAAGCACAGGTTTCCTGTGTACTAAAGGTCATTCATTTGACCTCTGGGCCTGTTATCACTTTGAGTGCTGTGAGTTACTTAGTCTAGTCAAATGAAGTGAAATCAAGCTCTAAATGTTTGATACAACCTTCTGCCAGATGGAAAACTCTCTGCTGTTGAGTCTAATGGCGCTCCTGCTCCTTGGAGTTGGTAAGTAAACAGATTATCCTTATATTTTATAATGCATGTACACGCGTGAGTTACATATATGTTCTGCAAATATCTGTAGTCAGTTGTAGATGCTGATGTACAGTTAGAGTTTTATTGGTCTGTTTAATACTTTAATGTCAGCAAGACAAGCGGAACAAGGAATAACACTCGACTTTGCTTTCAGTCACAACATTGTGCATTATATGGAGGAATGGTTATAATACAATAAATGAAAGAGCAATAATGAATGCCAACATATATACAAGCTCCTGCACTCCTTCAAGAATGCATGACAAAATTAATGCAAGTGTCAATGGAGTTCTGATAAAATATGTCATTTCTTGTAGTGATTTTTATTATTATTGCTCTTCACTCCATATTTACTGAAAACTATTAACTAACATTAATATTTTAACATTGTGGCAGTCTAATAGCGTAAAATAAGTTCATGGGTCATCCTCGCGAAAACTCTTCCTGCACATTTCTTTATTATTCATGAAAGATTGCTTTTTCCGCATACTTCAATCTCGATTTCTTACATAAGGAAGCACTGTTTCTTTTGCACTGTTATGCCCTGCACTGTTATCATTTGCATGTCCATTAGTAGTAATTTACCAGACATTATCTCAATTTGTAAAGATTTTTTTTATCTGAGTCTATGAACGGTTACTTTGCATACTGTTAAAAGTTAAACATTATATTTTTCAGCCCACTGTCTGCTAAATAAGTCATATCTTTTTATTGTGCATTAAACATTATTTCCCCATTTAGTTTAGGAAAATAAGAAGACATAAACAAAACCGTCACAAATCAATTCATAGGAACAGGTGTTGTGCTGAAGTACAAAATATTTTACACCATTCAAGATATTTGACCCCAGCACTAATGAATAAGCGTTTGTTATATTTCTGTTTTCAATCAAAAATAAATATACATATATTCATATTTTATCAACAAGTACTTTTTAAAAACTCACTAAAAAGTGAAAATTCATCTATTATTGTAGATCGAAATATGTTTTTGTAAATAAACATACATTATATGACAGAATTCCAATGTGAGTATATGTGTGTGTATAAATATATATTTATTTATATATACACGTTTTAACATAAAATATGACATTTCAATTTACGGTATTCTACTTTCCTTTTACGTTTCTACTACTATTTCATATATTTTATATTTTTTTATACAAATATGTAATATATTTATATATATATATATACCTAAATAGTGCATACATATATATATATACACACACACACACACAATTTAGGTGATTTCTTATAATCCAAACTGTTGACCTGCTTCTGAATAGCCATCTACATTTGCAAAGTGCAATAGGGATCAAGCAGTCATGCAATCAAACGTGCAAAGTGTGTGAATGCCTTCGAGCGCAGTGCAAAATGTGCAAAAAGTGCAAGTGTGTAACGAGTGCAAATGATCTATTTACTCTCTGACCTCAGTAACATGTCTTTTTTCATGCAGTGCATGTCATGCCATACTTTAAACACGAAATGTCGAATAAAGACGTGGATTTCTTAAAGGCAATTTGTTAGTGAGATGTCATTGAGAGTGATGAGTTTGGAGAATATTGGTAGCCCACTGTAATGTCTGTGATAAAATAATGTTCATCCATGGTATTTTATGGTATCACTAAAGTTTCTTTATTTTTTCTTGCATTTAATACTAATATGATTGTAATTGTGTTTATTTCCAAACTATGCATTTTATTTGTGGAGAAGAATTTAGCCATTTTAAACATGCTCAAACATTGCAATGAAAGTAATTTAAGCTTACGTGGCTTTTCCCTTTACAGGAGAGGGAGCATTTGAAAACTCAAGCACCACCGCCACAAGTGCTACAAGCCCATATGACTATAATTCTGTGACATCTGCTGTCCTACAGACCCCACCACCGAAAACCATCTATAATAATTTCACTGAGTTTGTTCTGGTCCGGGTGAGGGTGAAGAAAGAGAGTCCGTGTACGGGTCAGCTGTATCTGAATTACCTTGATCAGCGTGCAGAGTCCCCTTTGTGCTCCCAACCCACTTCAATCAGCTTGTTTAAGGGACTGTGTAAGGACATGAGATGTGGAGACTTCAAGCACTTATTTCCCACAAAACAAACTAATGGTGTAATACTAGCAAGTAACAGGAGTTTAATCAATTCTTCCTGCCACGGCCTGCAAATCATTTGTGAAGGTATGTGTGGACGTTTACATTCAGAGAAGGGTTTTACTTTATACGTTACATAACTTTGTATGTTGGAATGTTTCTCTTGGTAAGACAAAATAAGTGTTTACACTATTTAATATGCTGTATAATTTGAATGACGCATCTTTTTTTTTCCTTCCCGCATTTTCTCAGATACTCAAAGAACCGAGTTGGCTGCTTATAAAGCAATAACTGGCATATTAATTTTCTTGATATTGGGAGTGATTTTTGTTCGCTTCAGTCAACCCACGTACAAAGCCATCCGCAAAAGATGTGAGTCAGATCTTTTATACAGTGCAAAAAACTATGGTTGCATTGAAATTCTGGGAAAACACTTTAAAGTAAGGTTTTATTTGTTACCGTTAGTCGGAAGGCTACTGCATTATTTTACATGAACTAACACTGACACTTTTCCTAAAGCATTTGTTCATCTTTGTTAATGTTAATTTTGTTAATTGATACTTTATTAAAATCAAATGTTGTATGTTTTCATATTATTTAATAGTCCTGAGCTGACATGAAGTGACATTAACAAATTTATTCCTTGGTGTTTATTAACGTAAATGCATTTACTTATGTTAGCTCATGGAATCTCAAAGTGTAATATCAATTTTTTTATTTTATTTTTCCGAAAGAATTTTGTCAAAAAAAGTTTTTTGCACTCTTAGGTAACACTTTAAAATAAGGTTTCATTAGTAAAAGTTAGTTAATGCATTAACTAACAACAAACAATACGTTAATTACAGTACTTATTAACATTTGTTAAAATGAATTGCTACATATACTTATACATTAAAATTATATGTTAGTTCAGGTTCATTAACTAAAGTTAACAGATACAACCATTGATATTAATAATGTATTAGTAAATGTTGAGATTGACATAAACTGAGATTAATAAATGCTTTAGAAATATTTGTAATTGTTAGTTTATTTTCACTAATCTAGTTTACTAATGTTAACAAATGAACCATTATTGTAAACTGTTACCACTATTTATAAGTTGCTAATCAAATCAAGGCAATTTCATGAGATTGATTATGTGAACCTGATTGATCATTGATCATTGTACAAGCCATTTTTGTAGAATTCATACATGTGGAGTTTGAGCAGCTCAAATGAATGATCAAATTCATCCTGATTTTCAACTCAATTTTTATTTTGCTTAGAATATAATTTGCAGTAGCATTTTCCTTATGCTTTCAGGCATTTAAATCCCTCTTTAAGTAATGCAAAAACTGACTTAAATGGATGGTTCTATACCTAAAAAATGTCCTGTTTTTTCCTTTTTAAAATCAAAAGTTGAATGCTCTGTCTAATTTGACTATTTTGGTTTCATACAGTTTCACAAAAACGGCAGAGTCGCTGGGTTGGCCCGACTCAGAGTCAGAGTGGTGAGTCATCTCACACACGAACACATTCATGACTGGGTAGTGAGAAAACATTCAGCATTTTATCTTTCTTTTTAAAGTGTCCTATCACAGAGGTCAAGGTCCCCCAAACAACAACACGCTAAAGAGACAGTCCTTTCCTGGTGAGTCTCTCTCTATCCCCTCTCTCGATTTTACCATTCTGGAGTCTGTCTGTTAATCTGTCGCTCGCATTAATATTCATTTACTCAATTGCATAATGGCGAATTGAGTATTATGATGTTTTGGGATTTTCATTCAAATTGCTTTCATTCAAAACACGTGTGTGCTTTTTTGGGTTGTGAGATCTATTGGATATGTTAGATTAAACTATTAAATTAACTTTGTGTATCTAAACCATCGGCTATCCTCAAATTTGACTCTTGTCCATATTGACAACAACTAAAACCATGCAATAATCTCATATTTTTGTCATAATCTGTAGATGTTTAATTCAATGTGCATTTAAAAAAATAAATAAAAAAAAAATAGCATTTTGTCCCAATGAAAATAGGGTTTAATTTAGGCTAAATGACCCCTTTTTAATTTAATTTTTAAGTAATTCATGTTTTATATTTATTTAATGCTAAATGCAAAAAAAAAAAAAAAAAAAATTATATATATATATTTGGAAACCATATAATATGAATATAAGAGGATGATGATTACTGACCATAGTTTCAGACCCTATTTGTGAAAAGTACCCTGCACACACGGGTGACAATTCTTCTTTTTCCCTGTGTTTGTCAGGTTTGGAGAGGCTGACGGTAAATGCGAGCAGAGAGCCTTCATCCAACAGAAACAGTGACTATGACTCGTACAGCTACAACTGAAAGCCTGTTTTCGCAAACGTCCCAGGAGTGTGTTTAGTGACCCTGAGCAGATCTCGCTCGTCAGTCTCATCTAGAATCAGCAGTCTTGTACTGTGAGGATTTGGTTGGTTTGAGCTGTCCTTTGGCAAGTTGCGCAAGATGTAAATATGTTTGAGAAATACAGCTGAGAAATCCATCTTGGATAGAATTTTTAAAAATAAATGAATTAGTCTTAACGTAATCACCAAAGTGCTTACTTTGTATTGCATAGCAGGCTTGATTTGATTATTTTTTTGTAATAGTTTGATTTTGCTGTAAATGCTTGTTAATATTGTTTTATAAATAGCCAGAAACAAAATAGGATATTGTCCCGAAAAACGCTGACTTTTTTGTTTATTTATACAAGTGATTGATTTTTTAGTTGGAGCACGAATCATTTTAAATAAACTAAAAAGAAAATCATTTAGACCCTTTGTGGCTTTTGACTTGAGTGCAGAATCAGTTGATCAGAAATTGGATATACTGTAAATAAGTTACTTTTTTTTAGCTTTGATGAGAAATGTCTTCTTCTGAACTGGCATGGAAGTGATGTAAAGGTTGGAAGAGGGAATGTGTTAATGCACAATTTTGCAGCAATGTGGTTTCCTGTCGTAATTCTATTGACTTCCTGTTTGTGTTATTTCTGTCGCTCATGCTCTAAATATACAGTCGACACAATGTGCTCATTCTTTTCACTTGGTTTCTTTGTCTTTTCTTTCCTTTCCCATTTCCCTTTTTTTCTTTTAATATTTACTCCACTCTCTCTCTCTCTCTCTGACCCAGTTGATTTTTTTTTAATGCTGCACTCATAGAGGGTTTAATATCAGCTTAAAATCTTATGGCTCGCCTGATTGATGGTAGCTAAGTGAAACTCTCTTTCTAAGAGCACCAGTGGGAGAGAAAGTTAAAAAGCTTTGGAGGGTTTTTGCCTAAACCTTTCCCCGTCTCCTGGTTTGTGTTTGCACGCACAGCATTTCAAGATGGTGATTTCACTTCTGTTCATTATTTTTCTTTGCTTATGTGTGGCTCCGTCTTTGCAGCTGCTTTTAGTCTATCTTCACTGTGAGAACAAATACACAGAAGGAACGCAACAGCAGGTTTGGTGGGAGAGAGAGTGTGTTGCGTGTGGGTGGATAAGTGTCGTCTCCTCATCCTCAGGTCAGAGTGAAGGATTAAATCTGTAGTTTAAATGAGGTTCCAGCAGAGAACAATGACAGATGACAACAGATTACATGCACAGATTAACAAAGAGACCACACTGGATAAAATATCTAGTGCATCCATTCGTCATTTCTCCTTCTCTCAACACTTGTGACACTGACATCAAACTTGCTTGTTACCTGTCTATTTTCACCTAAATATTATATACAGTCAGATGATGTTGGATAATAATCCTTATGGAGGTCTATTATTCCCATCAGAGAGAAATAAAAAAATAATTTAAAAAAATCATTACATTAACTTAACCGTTAACTTAAACCATTAACTTAAAGATAAAAGTTTCATAAATTGTGCAAAAGTGAGTGATAAAATGATTTGGCAAAAATATGTCGTGATTGATGCCCTTAGAAAAATCTCATTTCCTCAGATTAAATAATTTGAGCAAATAACCTGAACTTGATGCTTATAAAAGTGAAAACTGTGAAAATCCTTATTTTTAAGGACTAATATGACAAAGAGAAGATAGATAGATATATAAAATGTTATAAAAGAGTTAATATGACGTTTTTCTGAGTTTATGTATTTATAGAAATTCTCAGTGGTCAAGGAAAAGGCGACAGTGGTGTGATTAGATACTTTTATTTTTTCAGATTCATATAATGCCCTCATTCTTGCTAATAGGATTTTGCCTTTAATGCCGTCTGCAGCATTTCTCCCCCGTGCACTAATCATTAATCTGCTGAAATTAAACATTAAAAGCATTAAGATCACATTACTTTAATGTATGTTCAGAAAGTCGCCATTTGTGACAGCATAAATTATGCATGTTTTACTATAGTAAACAGAAGAGTAGAGCACCAGGGGAGAGAGCGAGATTAAGATGAGATAGGATGTGGGTTTCATCTTCAGATTTGCAAAGAGTTTCTTGGAAGGGCGTCAACTATCTTTGGCCAGACATATCCAAGACATAAAGAGAGGGAAAATGGGGGAGGGGGAGAGCAGAGGATTATTTACCATTTTAAATGAATAAATCCGTATTGTGTGAATCCGCCACACCAGCCAAGGAGGGATAGAGAGAGTGACTGACAGCTCACGGTGCAGAGCTATAGATGACAAAGAGAGAGAGAGAGAGAAAAAGGAAACGAGGATTTTAAAAACATTTGGACACTTCTTACATACCTGAACTTGAAGTCTTTTTATATTTAAAAAAACAACGAAAAAACTTCAAAAGGATAAAAGCAAACATTCGGACAGAAGTTGTTGGACTGATGAAGCTGTGACAAAAATCACTTATTGGACTGAGCATGTCTGTGCGAGGAGAGTAATATCTAACTTTCAGTTTTGCATTTCTGAAAATCTTAAAGGACCTTTGAGGCAAGTACAAAGTTTTTTTTTTTTTTTATAGTGTCTATTCTTTTTGTTTTGCTTTATATTATCTTATTTTACTTAAAATTATATTAACATGTAATTTCTTTTACACTCTTAAAAATAAAAGTTCCAAAAGGGCAGTGATGCCATAGAAGAATGGTTCATTAAATAGGTCTTAAAGGAACCTGTTAAGAACATTTTACTAATCTAAATAACCTTTTATCACTATAAACAACCTTTTGAGGAATAGAAATATTCCATGAATGTTAAACGTCTTTTTGTGGAGCCATAGATGCCAATAAAGAACCTTTATTTTTAAGAGTGAATATAATTTTATATATAATATATTTTTTTAACTGATAATATCAAGGTTTCTTTAATAACTAATAATATTTTATTAATTAAAGTCAGTCAACTATTTCGATTTTCGACAAGCAGAATACATTGTTTGCTGTGTGTGTCACAGGGTATTATGGATGTTTCTAGACTCAAATGGAAGTTTTCTACTATGAGACTGATAATCCTTCACTTACTCATGATCCTCTGTAAGTTGGACTTTTATTTACACTCCCCCAAAACACTGCATAACACACTTTATTTTTTTCTCTCCTTTTAAATGATATTGTAGAGGGAAAATTATTCTGTAGAAAAAAAATATTCTGAAGATTCTAAAACCAATGCAAAATTTGTAAATCAAAGTTTTAGGTGTTGAGGTTAATCTGGAAACTAGAAAACTATGCTTAAACAATAAACTGATTGTTACGCAAACTAATAACCAACCTATTTCTCCATCAAAAGCCCATTGTCAGACTCCTCCCTCCCCATCGCTTCCAGTCCAGCTGACTGTTCCCTCCCCATGGCAGTCTTTCCCCCTCTCTCAGGCTGATCTGGGCCTTCTCTTCACCAACTCCAGCCCCTTCTCTTCTACCCAATCCCTGCTCCTCATGCCACCATCAGGAACGGCCTCCAAACCTCTTCTCCGTGCTTCATTTGGTTCCTACACCATCACACAGGTACAACAGTCTTGATTATAGATATAGATAATGACCTTCATCTCATCTTCAAAGATAAATAATGTGACATTATTCTGTGCTTCCACTTCATGTCTACTCAAGGTGATGTCTGAAGCCATTCCTCCTCTGACTCCATCCCTCACTGCATCGCTCCTTTCTAAAACCATTGTCAAAGAGATGGAGGGTGACCGAGGAGAGCGGTTTGAGGTGCGAGTGCTGTTTCACATGAGGGGTGATGTTAACAGAGGAACCTGCGTTACTCTTCATGCTTTCAAACAGACAGAAGAACAGAAAGCTTCCTGCATCACTCAGGTACTGCTGGTCAAAGGCACCATGGGTTATAAGACAAGAAGCTTTCCTGTAGTTCAAACAGTAGAGCATGGTATACTTGCAGTGCCAAGGTCATGGGTTTTATTCCCAGGGAAAGCAAGAACTGATTAGAATGTAAATGTGTACCTTCAATGCAATGTAAGTTGCTTTGGAAAAAAAAGTGTAAAAAACAAGCCCTCAGTGTTATACGATCACTCCGATTCTTCCACTGAACATTTACACACACGCACGCACACACACACACACACACACACTTCTACAATATTATTATTATTATCAATAAGTATTCTACAATTTCTTCTCAGCCACCTTTCGGATTGTGTGTGGTCACTCTGAGGCTTCCAGACGACTGGCTTGAGCCTAATCAGAACATCAAAGCAAACCTGGATCAGATTTTCAAGCAACGTCACCTGAGCAGAAACCGCTCTCGCTCCCGAAACCGTGGAAGAAGGCATCCATTTGTGCCAGGACGACTCAGGGCCCAGTCTGATCAAATTCAGCTCTACTACTCTTCCTTTGGTATTGCGTCCAGTCCTAAAGTTGGACCCCCTAGGTGTGCGGAGGAAGTATTACAGCAATCAGAGAGGAAGATGTACTACATTGGCCCTGTGGGACATGAAGATCAAGAGATCAACAATACCAACCAAATCACTGCATGTTTAGATAGACAGGCGGAAGAGAAATTTTGGTTGGATTCCAATGTGCTAATTGTCTACAGCAAAGGGCCTGTGCGTGCTGGACAACCAATCAGAGTGTCAGTCAACTTGAGGGCAAATTTTAGTGGGGAGTCACTGACCATTAGGTAATTTTAATATTATTACATGACATACAATCGCTCAGCACCTTTTCTGTAATAATGCAATGTATGGTATTTTTTTATTTTTTTACCTTCAGGCTGAAAATGAAAAAAGGGTTGTTGTCTCTGGAGGTCCATCCCACCACTAACTCTGACCTGTGGGCTGTAAATGTAGAGAGAACATCAGGTTCTAAACATGATGTTATTTCCATCACTAGCCACAGCACTGGTACTCATCCAGACAGCACTGAGTAAGACGAATAATTGCTTACGTTAAATAATCTATGTTTACATCAATGCATACACTACCATCAAAAGGTTTATGGTCTATAAGGGTCTTTTTTAAATAAAGGAATTAATAGTTTTGTTCAACAATTATATATTAAAGGGATAGTTCACTCAAAAATTGAAATTATGTAATGAGTTACTCACCATCAAGTTTTTCCAAACCCATAAGAATGTTCGTTTATCTTCGGAACACCAATTAGGATATTGCTTCCAAAGAGTTCATAAAAAGATTGTAAATCTGAGGTTTGGAATGTCATTAGGGTGAGTGTCCTGATGATAGTATGTTCATTTTGGGGTGAACTGCCCCGTTGAATTGATCAAAAGTGACAGTAAATAGATTTCACAGGAACTACGTGGATTCTTAAAGGTCATCCATTTTAAGTACAAAAGTTAAAAGTACAATTTAGACATTTAATAAAACAGTTTTGTCAGAAAAAAAGAATCAAAGTTATTAAGGCATAGTTTTGCTAGTTAAAGGAATAATCTGCCATCAATCCTTTCATTTTTGTCTATGTCTCTTTTCTTCTGTTACAGCACAACTGCTCTAAGTCAGGTATCCTGTCTTTCATTCGAAGCTTTACACAAAAACTTTGGTGTAGCAATGACTGTCACTGCTAGCTGGTGGGTGGAGTACTCAACACGCAAGTTTGCAGTTTCACCACACGGGGCAGTCACAAGCTATTTCTCCTTTATCGACAGAGAAGTGATAGGCATTGCCCCCATCACAGAGGTACATCATAAATCTATTGTTAATTTCCATATGCATGCAATAAATGATCATAAGGATAACCACCAGATTAAGAATTCTCTTTGTCTTCAGCTTACAAAATATTCTACATGTTTCCCCATTGTATCAACTTGTCTGAGTCTGTTTCTGATTTATTTTACGATCTCTTTGTGAACATTTTGAACCATCAAGAGTTTTGGGTAAATAGACTTTTAATCGAGGGACAGGAATCCCTCAGATGTTAGAAACTGCAATTTATGTTTGGGAGGAAGATATTATGATATTCCTTTAAATGACCTCAGAATGTTACAGGTGACCAATCAGAATCAATCCTTTCACAGTGCCCTGAAATAATGTTAGATATGCAATGTGGTATGAGTAAAGAATAGGAAAAACATGGTGCTTTACTAAGATCCAGTTGCTGTTCATTGGCAGAGCAACACAATTATCAACACAGCCATCTTGACAAGTCAGCCTGTAGCGCTTCCTGTCATTGTCCTGGCGGTGGGCATAGATGGCAAAGTATCAGACGTGACCACAGCGGTGAAGTGTCATTCAGCCAATGAAGATATTGTCAAGGTATAAAGATTTCCGAGAAGGTCTGGTCTTTATAAAATATATAACCTCATCTGATGGCTTTTTTCTTTGCTGGCAGGTGTCTCATGATTGCTCTGTGCTTTTTGTGGATGGGAGTGAATCAGGAAGGGGTAGCATCTGCGTGGAGCTGGAGTTTTCTTTGGGAGTGTTCAGTGGCTCTTTGTGCTTGGCTGTGTGGACTCCAGTAGTTCCACTACGTGTGTCTCTCTCTGACTCTGTCCTGAATCCCATCAATGGCTGGAATTACTTCAGTGAGAGCGGGTATGCTATATTTGGTTACGCTTTACAATAAGGTTTGAATTGAGCAGATTAATCCAAGTCTTGTGAAGAGAAACGATCACTTTATGATTTATTTACATTGAAAAAATGACGACACACATACATAGAACACATCACATATGTCACACGTGTGTGTGTCACAGGTTAGAACAAACCTCATTGATTCTCGCTCATCACGCATGTGCATTTGAGTTTCTGTGTTTACCATACGTTTTGTGCATATGTGTATCTCTTCAAAAGATTTTCAAGACATGGATTAAACCACTTGATTGATTCACATTAATTATTTTACAACAGGAAGGAGTTAATTAATTCTCATTTTTGGGTGAACTAATTATTTAAGTGTGTTAAGTAACATACATGAAAATAAACTCTCTTTATGTACATTTAAGTACATATTGTGTCTCTTTTTTTTTTTAAAGGTGTGAACCAGTTTATCAGAGGTCAACTGTCCAGATTTTGGCACAATTTAGTGCCCAATCAGCAGCTCAAGGAGGCCAACCAACCTACATGCTCGGATCACCGGATTGGTTTGTGGATGTGACTGAACTTGTCCAAGACTGGCTGAGGATAGAAAACCCATATATTGCAGCTCTTGATAAACAAAAAAATCTAATAGGCATGAAGCCTGGAATTACATCAATATATGTTGGTATCTGAATTTACTGTCAGAATTTTTATGTGGCATTGTTATTTAATAACCTAAAGGGATAGTTCACCTAAAAAATTAAATTAATTTATGTCATTCCAAACCAGAATAAATAATGTCCTACAGGTTGGAATCAACATGAAGAAGTGTAAATGATAAAATGATTTTAATTTGTTGGTGAACTATCACTTTAAGGATGGACCTGTCATGCTTCTTAATTTTCTCACCTAATTGCTTCTCATTTCTCTGTTTTTCAAGGTGGTCTCAAGTCAGTGGGATGGAGTGCTTGGAAGAGCTAATGTCATTGTAACCTCCGAACCTGTCACTCCTGGTGACCTCTCAGTTCAGTTGGTGGGAGGGCTTGGCCTGTCAATTAATTCCAGCCCATCTCATCCATCTATTGTCACTGTAACAGTGAATGCTCACAACACACTGTACAACCATGGGCAAGTAAGTATAGTGAGTACTAACATTTTAACAATATTGATTCTACTACCGTTGTTCTGTTTCTCATTCTTTCTGCTCTTATTTTTATTAGGAAGCATCGCTCAGTGTTTGGATCCAGTTTGATGATGGCACTACCATACCGGTATCTGCTTTTAGTGGAATTCCCTTTACTCTCCAGCTCTCCTCTTTGGCTGAGTCTGTGGTTTCTGTGACACCTGCTCCATCACAGCGCATCTTGGCGCAAGGTGATGGTGGAGGGCCTCTTGTAAAAGCAGAGCTCCTGGTTTCCACTTGTGAACCAGCGTCTAACCATGTTGAAATGGAAGCATTCCAAAGACGAAGTGAAGCAAAAAAATTGGCTAAAGGCTCTGGCTGGATAAGGGTGAACCTGAACATGGACCTTTGGCCGATGGGGAGTGAGGAAACCAACTTTGAGATGCATGATGTGACTGATATGCTTGTAGACTCCAACAAGGATCTGTATGATGACTTTGAAGATCAGCAAATTATGGTAAATTCTACAAGTGACTATGATGTTGGTAATGATATATTTCAAAGAAATGACTTGGAGCAGGCTGTTTTGATCCCCAACCATGAAGAGAGTGTCGTGTATTTATCTCCTGGGGTGGAAAAAGAGAGGAAAGAGGTTAAAACTGCTGGTAGACAAGTAGAGATTGGAATTGGAGCTGTCCTTTCTCTTCTTTGCCTTTCCTCCCTTCTTTTCCTGGTCAACTGCCTGCCATGTGCCCTGAGAGAACAGAGAAACAGAGGAAGACGAAATGAAAATGTAAAAGACATTCTGGAGGAGAACGAGAAAACTGAAGAACAAGAGGAAAAAAGGGTAGAGGGAAAACTGTGTAGTGAAGTGGTAACGGGTAATGACAGAAGGGAAGGGAAATAACTTTTGACTTTTCTCACATTGCCTATTACCTTGTCTGCATTCCGAATAAGTATTTACAGTCACACATTTATGGCATTTAGCTGAGATGTAAGAATATGTGTGGTAATGTACATGTATGTTATTACTTCAATTGTTTGATATTATTATTCTTTAAATAATAACAGATGTCATTACTGATTATGTTCTAATGCTATTTGTACTGGAGCTATTTGCACCACTCCCTGGTGGTCTAGTGGTTAGGATTCCCGGGTTCCGCGGCCCGGGTTCGATTCCCGGTCAGGGAACGACATGTTTTTCCGTTACGCAAATGCATTCGACGCGATAAACTAAATTGCAAACAACATAACCTGTTAAATGATTTTTCGTCTCTGAACATAATATTTAGAACTTTCTATCGATGAATAGTTAAAGTCTTTGACTTGTGTCAAAAATAAATAAAGTTAATAACAACAAATAAATACTTTTTAATGCATATCTCACAATTGCCGAATAAATGAACAGATCTAAAATTAGAATTAGAATTAGAAGCAGAATTAGAGTCAGTCTAGAGTCTGAGGCATTATACTTACACAGTATAAACGAGAAAACAGCAGAGTGGCGCAGCGGAAGCGTGCTGGGCCCATAACCCAGAGGTCGATGGATCGAAACCATCCTCTGCTAGATATTTTTCAACATTCTTTTCGGTCCTTCTTTCCGAAAATCCAGTAAATTCCGACCGAAATATCAAATAATCTTAATCTTATGTACAGGCACATTTTACAGCTAGTATCAACATTTCATACGAGTTGTAGATTTGTATAATCCTAATGTTGGTTAGTTTTACATTAGTAACATTAGTAATGTTGAATCCTAATATGATTCCAACCTTTTTGTTCAGATCCACTTTTTTGAGTTATATGCAACGGAAAATATATGCAACGGAACCTCCGACGTTTCCGTCTCTCAGGGAACGGAGGTTACGATAGTAACCGGAGACGTTCTTAAGGATTTCCGCAATAATATAAACCAGCTGGAAAACTTCTGGTAAGATGTCAGTTGTTTTAACAGCATCAGTGGTGGAATACATCGTTTACAATCAAAATCAGGGCTTGCATTAAATTAGTTATTCAGACGTAAAACGACATAAAAACACGCGGGGTCCTCATCAAAATGTGAGTTTTCTCTGCACTGACCTTGATTACAAAGAAAGAGCTGCTCGCTTTCTGTGTAATTCATTCGAAATAATAATGTTTTCATGAGACTTTGTGAATACTTCATACTTCACCTTGATCCAATTTATTTTTAAACTCAGTGATTTTATAATGTTTAATATTTATTCAGTTGAAACGTTTGAAAATATATTTCAGGAAATAGCCAATATGAGCCAATAAGTGCTCATCTACTAGTGGTAATAATAATAACTGTTTTCTATTAAAAGTTGGACTTCCTACATATTGAAACGATCGGTTTTACAAATCAGGACAATCTCATAAGGATTAACAAATAATGTTACGAAACAAAAACGTGGATTTGAAAAGAAAACAACTTGCGCCCAACGTGGGGCTCGAACCCACGACCCTGAGATTAAGAGTCTCATGCTCTACCGACTGAGCTAGCCGGGCCTGTTGTCTACTATTGTCAGTAAAAATATTCAAAAACCAAAATATTTCAAAATATGTTCAAAATAATTATTTAAAGTTCTTAAAAGACAGCACGCTTCTTTGGACAGCTAAACTTGCAACAGTGAAGATAATTACGTAAAGAAAACAAAGATGGGCGCTTTTTTATTATTAGTGCTCGTGCACCTCCTGCTGTTCCCTGTTAGTATTACAATTCACGGACATTCAACATTAGAAAAACGAGGCCGCTTTTACGTCAAACATCTGTGCATATCGGTCTTACTTGAACATATACGTCACTACGCAACAAATAACGTCGTGCTTGTTAAAATATTGAATTAAAGCACTATTGAAGATTACAAATGCATAATAATGAGGCGTTCATAATAATACTAGCATCGGGTGAGAGGACTCTGAAGGCGAAGACTCTTGAGCATTGGTTAACAGAAAAGACATTGCTATTTTCAAACATCTTAAAATTTTAGCAGACTCTGGCTCATCCTGAGACCACAGGCTTGCTGTGCTCCGTGATATATTATTGTATTATATAACTGTATTATTTTGTCAAGCTAAAATACATTTTGGTGATGAGGATGAAAGAGGAAGGGAGATGGCACAATGGCAGTTTTGTTCGAAGAACAAGAAACAATTGTATGAAATCCACATACATATATATATATATATATATATATATATGCTGTGATGTAGTAATGTGGTTTATTTATTTATTCTCTTTTTTGGCTGGCAAAAGTCCAGGATGTAACTTAAAAATGTAGTAGCCAGATTGGCCAGTGACAGAATTTTTTTTATTTCAAACCCTGTTCATTTGACGCTCAGGAGACTGGATTCATAAGGCATAAAATGGAAGCCCTGCATTATCATCATTTATGTTTAATTATATCCGACGACTCCACATGAGGCCGACTGCTGATGTGTCTTGAGGTTGCAGATCCAGGCGAATCGTTTCCCACAGCGGGAACAGATGAAGGGTTTCTCTCCTGTGTGAACTCTTTGGTGTTTCTTCAGGTTGCCAGCCTCTGTGAACAGTTTCCCACATATATCACACTTGAAGGGCCTCTCCCCTGTATGCACCCGCTGATGTGCCACGACATTGGACAGCCCTGGGAATGCCTTTCCACAGTACTTACAAACGTAACCTTTCCGCCTACCTTTGTCTATGTGCTTTGGTAGTTGCAGCCCAGCAAAAGAAGGCCCAGGCTGAGTAAAGTTTGAAATCATTTGGGGAATCACAGTGAAATATGAGGGGTTTGTTCTACTTGCGGTCTCTGTCTGAATCGTTTCGGGCCTATTGACGAGGCTTGATGCTTCAGTTTGGCTTTGCCTCAAAATGGCAGCTTGATTCCACCTTTCCTCTTCTCTCATAGTTCCTTCTGCAGCACCTGCATTTCTAACAGCATGTGTTTGAGCAGATGGCGCTTCGTCCCGTCCACTTTTTCTAACAGATGATACAGTGTCTGACTGAACCAGCATACAGTCTTGATCCTGGTCTGACTCTGTATATGAGCACGATGGATGTGTTGGCCAGTGTATAAAGCTGGTTTTATGCTCTGCAGGTCTCTCATACAAGCAGCCGTTTCCTGACTTTTCAGTGGCTGTCTTTTCAGAGTTCTTGGGTGAAGGTCTGCTTTTCACCATTCCCTTGTGTACTTGCCCTGAATTTGGGAGAGCTGCCGTTTCTCCTGTTGTTAGACCCTTGCTAGGTTGAACAACAAACTTGTGGTACCTGTGCTGTTGAGAACTACTTGGGCTGGACTCCACAGTACCTGAATGTAAATACGTTCAGATTTTGTCAGAGGATTTTTAATCTGCAAATATTCTCAAAACTCTAAATTCAAACTTTTTTTTTTTTACCTATTTGCTAAAATAGTTTAAAATATTTATATGCATTGATGGGTTACATTTTATATATATATATATATATATATATATGTGTGTGTGTGTCTGTATCTTGTTGACATCAGTGTTCTTATCAGTGACTTTGAGCTTGCGAGAGGCGCTTTATAAATAAAATGTATTATTATGATCATTTACTCACCCTGTATGTTTATCTGCAGTCCAGTGGATGGAGAAATGTTGGTTTTCTGGTTCCTATCATCATTCAAATGGGACAATTCCACCTCAGTAGGCTAGAAACAAAATAAAACTACATTTATTTATCACTTTTTATTTATCTGTAGCAGTGATGTGATACTTTCCTGTCCTATTTTTTATTTTTGCATTTTAAAGGAACAGTAAATAAACAAACCTTTTTTGTTCCAGGTGAAACTGCACTTTTGGCTGGTGAGGTAGAAGATCTCTCATTACAAATGTCTGTATTTGACTCTGCTGACCCAGAGGAAAAGAGAATGAATGTTAAGTATTTTGATACAAGATTCTATACCAAAAGTATGTTAAAGGGATAGGTCACTCAGAGATATAAAGAAGATATCTTGAGAAATGTCTCGTTTATAAATACAGTACAATATACAAAAAGCTCACAGGAAAAAATACATTGACTACAAAATCAGTTATAAATATTTTGTTGGATCTCTCTCGTTTTTTGCATGCGTTCATAATTTCCTTGTATAACAGCTTGGCCAAAAAGTGTTTGCACAATGTGGTGTATACATGGTACAAAATAACATTTATATATATATATATTCAAGCAGCGATTGGATGGTCGCTTTTTTGCCCTCTACTCACCATCCTGCACAATTATGACTTGTGTCTGGCTTCTTTCCCACTGGTCATTTAGATCCTCCTTTATCACTATTGTTTCAGGTTCTCCATCTTCCTCCTGTGCTCGCTGCTGAAAACATGAAACAATGATATTTTTGTGTTATAACATGACCCTGGCTGGTACATGAAATGTAAAGCTTTCTCTGTCTAAATTATGTAGGATTTTCTTGTACTGTATATAAGGAATTGTGAGGGTACGCAGTGTCATAATGTTCCTAATACCTAAAATTATTAACAGCTTTTCATTTTATATATGCATGTGTGTGTGTGAAAGTATTTATGCCACTGTTGAACAAACACACTATGCTTTATTAGTATTTAACAATGGTCGTGTCCTTCAGTCTGAGTCTGATATGCGGAAGTAATCATTCCATCTATTCATCAATCAAAATGTCAGTTTTGTAAATGGAAAAAACAGAAATTATGTTATTGCACAGTGCTTCTGAATATTATTTAAATATGTTTTCCCTCCCTGTCCTGAAATTACCTGCATTCAGAGTCATTACATTTTAAAACAATAAGAGGGAGAGACAGGCATTGGTCTTAAAGACATACAAAGGGTTTTGCCGTTCTTTCAAAAAAATACAAATAAAATAAAACACAAAATGAGTGCAGAAATGTTTATTTAACACTTTTAATATACCAAAAACTGCTTGGTACCATTTTGACTAAGTTGCTTCAATTTTTCTACAGAACACCACAGCACATAGCTTTACTCTGAAATTGTTGATTATATTAAAAAATACACGTTGACTCACATCCCTACTGATCAAAAACAATGTAAATCATGAATATCATTTAAATGAAAGTCTTTATGCAGAAAAGATATGATGGTGGTACAATACACACTCATGATTATCAGTGATCATTTATTGATTCCTAGAGATAGCAGTTCTTCTGCAGTTAACATATCAGGATGGTTCTTCTGCTGGTGATTTTTGAGGTTCCGTATCCAGGCAAATGTCTGCCCACACTGGGTACAACTATATGGCCGTTCTCCTGTGTGGACCTTCTGGTGCTTTCTCAGGTTTCCCGCCTCTGAGAACAACTTCCCACAGGTGTTACATTTGAATGGCTTCTCCCCCGTGTGAATCCGCTGGTGGATCACCACCTTTTTGGGGCGGTTGAAAACTTTGCCACAGTACGTGCACGCAAAAAGTTTTTCGCGAGGAACGTTGTCATTTCTAGTCCGACCAACTCTTTGTTGGTTAAAACTGACATCTCTGACATTGTGGTAGCTGTCCGTGCCCTGTATTTTTGAAGATGTCGATGCCACTGCTGCAAAGCCACTTGACATCAGCGGCTGAATTGAGGAAGGCAAGAAGACCATGCTATCCTGATGTTCTTCCCTCCCGTATTGTGGGTAAACACGTGGAGCCTGGCTTTTCCCTTGTGTTACTTTCCTAGCCCACACAGAAATCTCTTCCCCCTCCTCCGCAGAGTCAACCTCTATGACCTCTGAGCGCTGTACAGAGGCCATGGATTGGCTCTCAGTCAATCTTGCATTGTTCACGTACACGCAAGATCGCTGCCGCAAGTCTGCATTGTCACTCTCTTGCATTAAATAATCCCTCATAGGGCTGGATTTTCCATTCAAATCAAACTTTGCTTCGGCATGTAATTCTATGGGCTCTTGTGATATCCCCTTAACACTCTCAAACTCTGGCTCAGATTTAAGCGCAGTGTCAGATCCACTGACCTCCAAAGTCGGTTGCTGCATCCCAGAGACTTGATCAGCATCTTTCATCATCTGAACATCTCCAAAACCAGCCTCTCCAGTCTGTGTTGGAGTACTAGTTTCTCCTTAAAGAAGAGAAACAGTGTCAGGTCAAGTTTTAATTAAGATGGGTATTGTTGGGTATCTTATGTTCTTCCACTCACCATCATCTCTGATGAACAGCCTCTGCTGTGATTGGTCCTCCTCAAACATCTCGTCCTTTATCAGCACCGTGTCAACTTCTGATATTATGGCATCTCCTGTCTTTTATGAAAGGAAATGGTTCACAAATCTATACATGTATAATACACATATAGATATGCAATTAATTGTATTTTACATATATATCTATCAAATTATCTGTATATTAATTTGTCATTGAAAATCTATGAATCTATCATTTGTCTAAGTGTATCTATCTATCTTTATCTGTCTATATATTGTTAATATTTCTATGATATTCAAACAAACTATATAACAGTTTATCTATTATTTATCTGTCTATATATGTTTATCTATTATTTATTTGTGCAAGAGCTCATCTATCATGTCTATATTAAAGTATATCTATCTATTGTTTATTTGTCTATGACAGTCTGTCAATCTATCATTTTTCTACAACAGTATATCTATCTATTGTTTATGTGTCTATGACAGTCTATAAAAATTAATCTATCATTATCACCAACTAGATAAGTGTTTATCTGTCATTTATTTATAAGTCTAACTATCTATTGCCTATTTGTCTATGATAGACTATTTATTCTTATAAGTGTTTATTTGTCTCTGATAGTCAATCCATCTATATTTGTCTATATAAGAGCTTATCAATTGTTTATTTGTCAATGACAGTCAACCTATCTATATTTCATATATGAGAGCTTATCAATGGTTTATTTGTCTACGACAGTCAATCTATCTATATTTGTCTATATGAGAGCTTATCAATGGTTTATTTGTCTACGACAATCAATCTATCTATATTTGCATGAGAGCTTATCAATTGTTTCTTTGTCAATGACGGTTAATCTATTTGCTGTAAACTTTGTGCTCAACACTAAATGTCTGATCTAGTCATTGTGTTTATCACGAAGAGACAGCTTACCTACCATACTGTTACTTTCATGCACATCCTGCTGAGCAGAAGAGCCCGTGCCTCCCCCTCTCCACAGTCCCGTGTTAAACTGCGCTCCGTACAGGGCGTCTGCGTTCACCGGAAAAACAACACAACACAGAGGACTTTAACCACACAAGGCGTGAGAGTTTATTCGACGAGACAGATACACTTGAGAGTACAGTAGAATAGCATGTGATGTTTTATGGCAACACACCGTTAGACTGGTTCCTGTATTTGTCTGACAAAGCGGTGCTCACTTGAACCCGGTTAGCGCGATTCAGTGAACTAATCCTCCTCTCTGCAAACCCTCGTGCCATTTTAAGCTCCAGTATGTGGAGTTTTCTCTTCAAAGCTTTGTTCTCACGCTGACACTGAGTCATCTGTAAATTTATAATCGCGTAGTCGTCGTCCACGAGTTTGCATATCTCCGCCACCGCTGCATTAGCCAGCACCTCCATAATGGAAGCCAACTGCGTCTGGAAAGCGATGCGATTCGACATGCTTCACGATTAAGCGTCCAACCACACGTTTCAATGCACCTTCGGTGTTTGGGTAGTTGAATAAAACTGATACAAAATTACGAAATTCAAAGAAATATCCTTAAAACATCGTGGGAACGACAATCAGTAGCTCGGGTTTGACATCGTTCAGCACTTCCGGTCAGTAGTAATGACGTAAAAACCGTAAAAACTGTTTTGCTGCGCACGCTGATCTGGTTTTGAAAATCGACGCCGTTTAATATAATAAAATCGATAATTTTGGGCTGCTCTGTCAGTTATGGTTTGGTTCTTTTGAGATAAAGAGCTTGTTGTGGCTTTTAACTTATATTATTTTCGATTTCTAGTTACAATTTTTATGGAGCGAATCAAATTGACCCACAATGGATTCAATACAATTCCTCAAAAATCATACTGTGAAATTTAAACAAAGAAACAGGAACAAACTTGTAATGTCAAAACTTTCTCACATTACAAAAAAATAAATATCAGCACTTATGACTTATTTATTTAAAAAAAAAACACACATGCAGTTTCTTTCTGTCTTTTTGCGTTGAGGTTGCTTTCAAATAAAATATTTCCTTACTATCCAAACTGCTTCTAAATATGATGTCTACTTCATAAACATTATGAAAACTATGGAAATAAATGGTTCAGATCACTCAAACCACTCAAACCAATGGAGCCTGGATGTTGTCTTGTGGAAAAGTTTGATATTACGTCCAAAGAAAATCTTACTGAATGTTTTCTTTCACTTTAAAAAAAAACTTTACAATAATATGCCAAGTATACTCACAACATCAAAAACAAACAAATTGACATTGGCTTTACGGTTGTCAAAATAAAACCAAAAATAGAAATTCGCGTATTTTTGCAATCTGTGTAAGTTTTTTCCATTACTAAAAATTGTTGGAAAAGCTAATTTTTTACCTTGTAGTGGAATTACAGTCAAAGCCCCGAAGACCAGATATGTTGAATGAAGACCTGAAGTCAGAAGTTCAGTCAATTGTAGAAATTTTAGTGAAGAAATTTACAGTTTCATCAGCAGAAGCTTCAAGTCTCTCAAGGAGTTCGTAGGCCGCCCCACTTATGATCACATTGTTACAGCAATTGTACTCTAACAGAAGCTACTAACTACGTCCTTACTGAAGGTTAAATTATTCTGATTGGCTAAGAAAGAAAGAAAGAAAGGTAAACAAAGTAATTAAACTAGTAAACTAGTAATTTTCTACACAAGAGCAGATGGTCAGAAGCATATCTTCATCGATCACATGGTTGACAACAAAGCATCTAGTTTAAGCACAGTGAACTTCCAGGTTGCAGAAAAGCGTGTCTAGGCGTCGGATTGTTGATCTCCTTATGGTGCCAGTTGATCATCTCACCAATACAGAGCATATGAACACACACACAGATTCACAAGACTCCAAGGCAGAACTTGGCTGAGGCTCCAACTATCAACAGAAAGACTTCACAAAACATTCTGATAACAGGTTCTATCTGGTGAGAAGTGCAGACAATATTTATCCTTGTTCTATGGAAAAATACAGAAAAGCAAAGTAAAGGCTTTAACGGATAAGTTACAGAGGCGATAGAAATAAATTTGAAGTCCTTCGAAACATAAATTATAAACCACTAACTTGATTATAAATCACTCATTACATATCATTAAAATAAGAAAAAGAAAAGAGTATCGAGCAAGCGGCAATGGATTTCTGAATCATTCCCCACAATGCATATTCCACAAAATGTATCTTCATTTTGCACGCATGTTCATGACCCGAAATAAAAAGTCACACAATTTCAAGGGGTAAAGTAATAGATTAAATATTATTTCAGAGAGCTAATTTCAACCGCTTGAAACTTTTTCAAGAATTTTTTTTCCCCCTGAAAATAGTGAGGAACAGAAAAGCTTATTTTTACTTTCATAGGGTAGTTAAAAAAAAAAAACATGCTACCATAAACATGCTAACATAAAACCAAGAATTTTTTTTCATTTTGGATGTCTACAGTTGCTTTGGAATGTAAAAATATGTTGGTCAAATTGACCTATGAGCATCAAAATCAGAATATAAATTGTTTGTGTACAGTTCAAAAACACATCAGTGTATCTTCACTTTGCAGGTATGTTTATGACTCTAAATAAGAAAAAGTCACAAAATATAAAGAAGAAAACACTCATAGGTTAACTGGTATTTCTGACAACTCAAATATTTGAAATGGGTCAAACTGAAGCTGGATTTATCATAAAAATATTGTTTAATTATGCTGTGGTACACCAATGAAATACATAAATAATACATGCAACATTCAAAACATTCTAAACAAACATTTTTCATGATGTGGATCAGTGTTACACAATTAGCACATATATGTTCAGTCATTATTCCACCCCATCTAGTAAGAAGGGATTAATAAATTATAATTTTTAATATTTATGCATTTGGCAGAGGCTTTTTTCCAAAGTGACATTCAAGGAACACAGTGACATTCTAATCAGTGAAAAATGGGGTGGGGGAGAATAACATTTTAAATAATAAAAATGAAATGCAACATGTTTGTGAAGACTATTACGGATGTTGTTAAATTAATCCAAGGTCCTCAGAGACAACCTCTCGTGTTTTGGCTAGCTTATTTTCTTCGAGAGACTGAGGAGTTTTGGGTGGTTTGTTAACTTTGCTGTAGATGGGTTGGTTCTCATCAAGCATGTTGTTCTGTTGAGAGTCATTGTTTTGGGTTGCCTGTATAACCTCGGGTACACTATAAATGGGCTCCTCAATTTTTTTATTTAATCTTAGTGCGACATGGTCATAGACCTCAGAGTACACAGGTTCTTGCTGCTTGTCGTTGTGCAACATTGTCTCAGTGGGCTTACAGGACATTGTGTCAATAGGGTTGGGATGGACACAATTGTTAGGTTTTGGGTGGATGAAATCAGCAGGATCAGCATACACAGGTTCTGAATCATCCCTATGATGAGATGGGAGTGGTTCTTTCTTTAAACTATGTTGGGATTTAATGAGCTCTCCTGTCTGTGTATCTGTTGATTCATGTCTGCCCGATAAAATTGCAAGATTTGAATACACAGGCTCAATCAAACTAATATCACCACTAGGATTTGAGTGTGTACTTTGCGAGGAGCTTATGGAATCTGCAGGGTTTGCATATACAGCTTCGTTTGAGCCAATTGGACTTGCAGGTTTTATATATACAGGATTTGAGATAGCATAAATGTTTGGGCCGAGAGCATCTGTTGGATCAGGGTACAAGGGCAGGTTTGCATCTGAAGGCTGAGGGCTGTTGTTGCCCTCTGTATCAAGCACAGGAAAACTTTCAGGGCGTTTGGGCAGAGGTGAGCGAGGAGAGCGAGAGCGTGGAGAATGTGGCGAGTGCCTGTCTCCGGTAACGGCGAGGCTCTTCTGTTGTTGAATAGCTGACGCTATAAGGCGAAGGATCTCTTCACTCTGCCTGGTCTCAAAGTTAAAGGTTCCGGGGCCGGATTCACAGCGCCTGCCTGCTTCTATAGAAAACAGCATCTGGAGAAGAACAGACAGAATATTTAACACATTTTTCTGTAGAAAAATGTTATTTTAATGGAGGATTATATAAAAATGAATGTTAGTTGATTAAATTGTTGATGTTAGTTATCTTACCCTTTATCTTGCAGTAAAAGTGTAATATAATTTTATAAAATTGATGTTTTTATGAATGGTATTTAACATTTAATTACAACACATAAAATTATTAACATTTGATTTATTTTGGTTTATATTATTAAATAAGAGTATGTGTACCTTAAGTAAATGATTGTTAAAATGAGTAAAAATACAAGCAACTTATTTACACTGAAAACTAGTAAAAAAAAAAAAAACTTTATTATGGAGTCCCTCATTGATTAAAAAACGAGATGAATGAATGAAAAAAAAGAATGTCTTCCACACACTTTCAATTTTATTTCCATTAGGAGTTTTGCGAACGAACACAAATTCAAAGAAATTAAAGTTTTCTCTATCACCATGTCCCTTTAGGGGCTCTATATTAATACAAACATATATATTGTAAACGTACAAAATTACAAAAATGTAACATGATTTTTTTTACACATAATAGCAAACCGGCACTTTATCAAGACCATGGTTAAGGCAGACCTTATCTCGCCCATAGCGGCGCAGCAGCTTGTACGGCCATTCCATAACAGTCTTCCTAGTCTCCAGATCTTTGAGAACTAGCATGTCTTCACCAGCTTGCAGCCAGTATTGTCCTTTCAGGCCACACCGAACTGAAGACTCGTTCTGCAGCACAACTACTTTGAACCCACACACTGAAATGAAGGATAAATTGAGATTAGATGATCAGAATGAATCTTAAACTGTGATTCAGAGGTCAGAGTTTTTAATAATCAATTTATGTTTTAAAACAGATCTGCATGAAAATGGTTTAGTGTTAAATCCACTCTTACTTATACATGAACGGTGTTCTTATACATTTGAGTGTACTCACGTTGTTCTCTAGACATATAGATCTGATTGTCCTCCATACGTGGTACTGCCTGTGGAGCAGTTTTAGTGTGTTTCTATGACAGAAAAAATATGAAAACCATTACAAACACAAGCGGAGTATTCATCAAATAACCAGTTATGTGGATGGTTATATTTTACATTTGGCAGACACTTTTATCCAAAGCGACTTACATTGTATTCAAGGTTCACTGACATTCTAATCATTTCTTACTGTACTTGGGAATCAAACTCATGACCTTGGCGTTGCAAGCGCCACACTCTATTGTTTGAGCTAAGGGAAAGATTTAGAATTAAACCCTGTAACCTTGTATAAACTGTTTTCCATGTATGCAGTACATCAAAAATACAGTTAAAACAGTGATTATTCAATATAATTACAATGGAAAATAACTTAATATATTTTAAGATGTCATTTATTTCTATGAATGGCAAAGACGAATATTCAGCAGCCATCACTCCAGTCTTTATTATCACACCTCCACTAGAACGG
The DNA here is from genome assembly GCA_037043235.1 of Rhodeus uyekii. Taxonomy (NCBI): domain Eukaryota; kingdom Metazoa; phylum Chordata; class Actinopteri; order Cypriniformes; family Acheilognathidae; genus Rhodeus; species Rhodeus uyekii. The sequence continues at coordinate 752,349 of JAWRVZ010000110.1, forward strand.
CACCCTTTAAAAAGGTTGTACCATTGGCATTTAGTTACTTATTTGTGCACTTTTGGTATCAATACCTTCCCTTATGAAAAAGAAGTTTATTCAAGTGTGCTATTAGTTTACTTCTTTTACCGGTAAACTAAAGTATTTTCAGTCTACATTTTATATATGTCACACTTAAGTATTGACTTGTACAGACAGAAGTTGATCTTTTGATCAATATATAGTATAATATTGTGTAGTTAATAGTATAATTATGTATACTTGGCGTGTGGTTGTGTTTACTCTTTTGAATGATAAGGAAATAAAATACTAATTAAATACTTTTATCAAATAGTTTTACATAATAAAACTACATTGTGTACAACAGATAAACTTATCGGCCGATCAAAAAAAAACAGTAATAATAAGTAAACTATAACTGTGATGTTATTAAAGAAAACTTTTATGCTATTATGCTAATTAAAGAAAACTAACAAATACTGTATGTAAGTGCATTTTCATGAGGACATGTTTTTGGGGTGTTTTTTGTCCATGGAATGTGCCCTAATGCCATTTTTTTTTTTTGAATACTTTCAGAAACTAAAAAATGTGCCTGGTATTAGACTGGTAAACTATCAGCATACCACAAATTTGCTGTAAACTATGTACTCAAAGTGTACAATGTTACACTTAAAGTATGCTTAAAAGTATAATTATATACACTAAAAAGTGGACCAATTTAGTCCCAAGTAATATTGAAATAGTATGCTTACAAGTGTACTTCTACTACATTGGTATTAGTACCTACTACATAAAGTATGCTTAAAAATATACTTTAACTTTACTGAAGTATACTTAATAAAACGTTATTCTTAATAAAGTAAACTTACACTTAATATGGGGTTTGAAATGCATGATCCTTCAGAAATCATTTGAATAGACTAATTTGGTGCTTCAGAAACATTTCTTATTATAATCACCCCTCATATCTTAGCCTATAAGTTATAAGCAGTAGGATTCATTGAAAATTACAAAAAATTAAAAAGAACAGCATTTATTTGAAATAGAAATCTTTTGTGACATTATAAATGTCTTTACTTTCACTTTTGGAGTTTAATGCATCCTTGCTGATTAAAACGTTTTTCTTTAACACACATTCTGATTTCAAACTGAATGGTAGTGTATAATTTAAATATACTGTACTTAAGAAAACATCCAAACCCTCACCTGAAAGGCAATGTTGCATATTATGTCCACCCATTCTCCACAGCTTTCTCTCTCTGCTGCAAACACCAGCTTCTTGTCCTCTGTCTCCACACAGAAGGCAGCCATGTTTTCCCCTGGACAGGCCTCTGCGTGAGGAGGCAGTTTGACGACACTCACGCAGTCAGCCAGACGTACAACTTTCCTCTCCGGATGTCTTCTGACCACCACAGTGGACCGTTCATGAACAGCTTCTGATAATTCTAATCGTGCAATGCCATGCCGACTTGGCGGATGAAGGGCCAACCAATATCGCTTCCACTTCTGTTAAGAACAAATCAAATATTATTACTTATATCTATTATTTCCCTAATGCACTGTTATGCACCAAACGAAAGTTAAATTTATCACATTTCACAAAAAAACAGTCAGATCTGGTGGATGTTCATTAGGTGGAACTTGTATTTCAGGTAATGAGCAAACCTCTGGGCTCATTGCTCATTGTTAAAAGTAAAAATTTGCGTAAATTGCACTTCATATGAGAGGTATATGAATTACTCAATCAGCCAATCCCTCATCACATGCATTGTGTGTGTGAGTGTGTGTAAGGCAGGGCCTGAATGCAGTTAAACCTGAGTGCACTTTCAGAGGGCGTTTTTTCAATGGAATGTGCCCTAATATGTAAAGCAAGACAGAGACGTGCGCACCAAGTCTCAACTTGTAGAGTAAGTTTCACTCCAGAAGGTTCATGGTAAAATATGGAAACCATATAAAAACCTTTTTTTTTTTTTTAAGTAAAAATAAAACTGAAATAGCTTTAGGTTTATCAGCCCTACTTTGCTTTTACAAACCAGATTATCAATATTAAAAGTATAACATCATGGTAAACGGTTTCTTGGCTATTTTATGAATTCTATTTCACTTAGGTTGAGCTCAGAACATTTTGTTTTAAAAACCAGTTTTAAAAACCAGAGGTTGACAAAAAAAACAAACTTATGCATGTTTTCAATAGTACAAAATAAATGACAATAATGATGTCTTACCTCACCATGTTTCTGATGTTGTAGGTAAACTTCACCTTGTTTCCTGTGAGTGTCCATGTCTGTTTTCTTAGTCTTTGACAGCTCTGAAATTTATTTAAAGATAAATGATCTTTTCACAGCACAATATGTGACTCTTCAAACTGTTAAACTGGAACTGACACTTTATACTGTTAAGACATATTATCAAGCCTACTACATGAGGTAAGTACAAACTTAGACTCCTCCTCTTAAAGAAAGAAGACAACCACAGTTTGATTCATAGCAATTTTCACTTGATTTATATCTGAATTATACATTTGAATATATCGTATTTCCTCAATTTACAACTCCATTCAGTCTAATCAATGTATTAATAAACATCAAAAAGCTGGATAACCCTGCCACACATCTTAGTTAAAAAATAAATAAATCACATTTTAGTGTATAGCTATGAAATAATAAATCCTTTTTTAACTAAGATGTGTTTAATGTTTATTTATAAATTGATTACACCAAATAAAAATAAATACATAAATGATGAGGAAATAAGAATTAATCAAGTGAATGTTGCACTTTTTTGTCTTTTGGCTATTAGATTATGTTTAACTCTTGACCAGGGCACATTTATTTTATTTATACTTTGTCCAACAGTTTAAATATATTAAGATACACTTAAATTATGCTCACTTTAAACCACTATTTGGGATCATTATGCCCAAAAATGTGCTATAGAATATAAAGAGAAATTAAAGTACATAACAACTGTGCAAACAATGGCATAATTACAATTACATAACACTCAACCAAACCTTAATTTTTAGAGCCTACTTAAACTGAATGAGTTTGTCATCAAACATTCTTACAAACTCAATCACAACCTTCTTTAAATATCACAAATATAAAAGATTTTTAAACATGAATTGGATACAATTATGATAAAGGCTGTTGGGTTGGTAGTATGCCGAAACCGTAAAAAACAACAACTTTCTATTCATATGGGAATGGTTTTGTTGTGAGTCTGTATTGACCGCATCAAAGAAATTAATTTGAGAAATGCCTTTAAGCACCAAAGTATAAAATGCACCTTTTAATCTTTAAGAGGCCTTGCAATTCCAAAGTTATTAAATAAACCGAAAATTGTTCACTATTTGTTAAACTTTTTAAAATATCTGACAACATAATATTTGACATTTTCATCTTTTTTTACCTCACATTTAACCATAAAAACCTTATGACTTATATGTATCTGCTTTAATATTTGCGCCATTTTCGTCAATTTATATTACCATTAAATGTTATTTTTTTCATATGTACACGAGAAATAATAATAAAAGAATCCTCAGAGCAGTATTTAGACCCATGGTACCCCACTAACTATTAATACATAACATAGATACAATATACAACTTCTTTATAACTGAATGTGAGCGCACAATTGCACAGGAAACAATTATATTAACAACACGTTAGCATTTTAAAGCATTTAAAATATAGTACTTTCTCCCATGGTCCTTTTGAAGAAAACGCATAAAAGTTTTCCTGTACAGTCACCAAAGAATATATCAGCACTACATACATTCGTACCTGCTCAGACAAACACAGTATTATCTAATGTGTGTTGAAGTGAGCAATAATCTAAAATCATTCAGTCAGCCATTCCCAAACACATCTTTCCCACTTATTTCCTAAAGCATCAAGTATATAAATCTGCCATCATTCTCTCTGAGGTTATTCAATAGTTGCATCAGCAACTGAACGTCAGGGTTCACTGGAAGCAAGAAATACCCACAGGTTCATGTTCAGCACTTCCTCCGAGTTGCTCCTCATTTCTTCTGTTCCACACCACACTTCTAAAGAGCGCATCAAACTTATACGCAAGAAAAACCTGGATAAAAACTCTAATGCAGGAAATTTCAGACAGTTGTATGGTAATCATATATAAATAGTATGGAAAGTATCAGAACAGTACCTGTGGAACAAAGAATCTTGATTTATAAATTCAAGGTAAATGACCTTAACAGAAAATGTTAAATAGTTATACAATCATCAACAGAATAAGAACACGTTAAAGGATAAAGTTGAATATAAATGGGTAATAAAATAAAACCTGGGTTGTTATGAAATGTTACTTGCCCTTACAATAAAAAAAAAAAAAAAAAAGTTCCAAGAGGTGGAGCAGTTTCGCTATGACAGTGTTTAACCAAAACCTGGCCCATCTGTCTGTAAAGTTATATCCGGGCAATCCAAATAGTGCTCTAAACAAAAGGAATACTAATGTGTAAAGTGGCTTTCAGCCAGTCAGTGGAGTAACACGAGACTAGAAAATAGAAAGACTAGAAAATCCCTAATTTCAATGTGGTCAACAACAATCCTGCCAGAAACAAAAGAACAGCTACTGCTGACAATTTACAATATATGAGATTTGACAAAAAATAAAATAAAGAGACATTCAAACACCAGAAAATTAACATTCAATTAGTTTAAAAGGAACCCATTTTGTAAACGCATGCTTTATGATTTAAATAAATTTACATTGCATTAATCATTTAGCTCACCAAGTAATGCATTTAACCCTCTAGAGGCCCCAAAACTGACACTAGTCAAAAACATTAAATATAACAATACCAAAAAACCTTTTTTGTTGTTAGTAAAAACAAAAAAGGAAAAATGCTCATGGTATTCGTGACAACATGTTGTAGTCGAAGCAAAACAATGTTACTATGAGGCTACAGCATTTAATGAAGTAAAACTTTGGATTGAGAACTGCCAAGACCAAGGATGAGTTTACATCACATTGAAACACACAGCAAATCATCATGGGACAGAACAAGATGTCCAAGAGGGAACCTGCTTGTTTTATTTGATTTTTTTCCATTTTTGTTAATGCATGTTGCACACTGTGACAGAACTTCAACAGAGGAAGGAGAAAAGAAACAGGAAAAATGTTTCTGTGAAAATCCCTCAAAAGTTGTCAGCTGCCACCAGTTCTGTCCATCAAAGAATGGTCCACCCGTCAACGGTCCTTGTACTGTCAGGTTTCCTTTGTCCCAGCCCTTTCCCCTCCCAATCTTATGACACACACCTCCCCGCCAAACTTCCTTTTAAAGAAAATAAAAGACAGGAAGAAAAAAAAAAAAATGCAATGACACGGGGACAAACTGCTAGTCACTATCACAATAGTGGAACTCACATAACTGTTCCTCTGAGATTAATACAAAGATCTTCCAGGAGAACTAGTCACAATCTGCAGCGGTCCAATAGGAACATTACACGGAGCAACCCGCCCACGTTATACACGGAGACAGACGGAAATAAAAAGCTTATAGAAGAGCATCCAGCACCCCCTCCCCCCACCCACAAGCCCCACCCCATCAAGCCCCACACAACCCCAGGAAGATTGAAGTATGTGTGAGGGTGACCCCTGGCCACCAGCGGTCACATAAAGTCTCTATAAAGGAGCCCCTAACTGGAGGGTCTCTAGTATTTCACTCCTGGAACGAACTCCTTCGCCTCTGGGTTCAAGCTGCTCTTGCGCTGCGAAGCAAAAGAGATGAAGAGCATATGAGTACACCGTCACAAAAGCTTAGATGTGGTCCACAAAGAGGTTTCCTTTATGGAAGGATACGAGATTGTTACTATGACTAAAAACACTTACTGCGATGTCTTCGGCGTTTCCGTCACTGACCGACAACCCGCTGAGCTGCTGTTGGATCTGCCCTACTCCAGGGGGAAGGTCTCTGGCAGGAATGAACCAATCCTGATCCTCCTCCTCCAACATCTCCTGGAAACAGCGTTCAAGAAACTCCTGCTCCAACAGCTCCTCTTCCACCTGCAGACCCATCAAATGTTGTGTGAAATTGAAAGGTGCCCCTTTTCAAGAGTCATTATGGTAATCCTAACTCACTGTACAGTTAGAGGAAGACAAGAACAATGCAAATGGATGTAAAAAAAACAATTGAATTGCAAATGTGAATACAAATTAAGTTATACTTGATGTAATGTCAGTCAGGCGGGATGGAGAGCTAAAATCTCAAAATGTCTCAAATATCTAATTGAATTAAACCTAATTTAACTAAACTTGTAATGTATTTTCACAAGGACAGCGATATTGCTGTGTGAAAAAGCGTACCTTTCTCACTGCTGTGGTCTGAGTGAAATGATTAACAAATGACCAAAAAAAAAAAACACCTGATAGCTAACAACAGTATTTATTTTTATTATTTAAGACTTGTGACTGGTATGGCTATGAACCACACTCAACTGTTCCAATTTGATTTAAAAGGATAAAATGTATCCTTTATTGTACCGAGATATCCGTGGCATGTATGACTATTGGGCACCTTACAATACACATGCCAAATGTGGTATCCCAATTATATGATTAGACATTAGATTATTGCCCAATTTTTTTATATTCTTGCTGCAGTTAAAAAACATGCCATTTAATGTTGTAAAGATTACAGCGGCCACATTATAAAAACGTAAAGGTTCTTAAATCTCCAACAACAGGTTTACATGCATTCAGGGACAAAAAAAGAAGAAATTAAAATTCTCATAATATTAGGGCTGTAACGATACACTCAGCACGCTGCAATAATATTTATATATAATAACATAGCAATAAGTCTTAATATTATTTTAATTTATCATCAGGACCTACAAATATTGGCCCATTGCATTATACACTATACATAATATAGCCTGACTGAGTATTGTCTGTGTGTGTGTACACACACATACAGGCAATACTCAGTCAGGCTATATTTTATATATACATACATATACACACACACACACTATATAGTATATATATATTTAGTAATGTAATCTCACTGAAACGGTGTAAATGTTCATTCCCCTGACAAGAGATGTCCGTACTGTTGTCTGTCCAGTGACTCTCCCTCTTCATTAACAACAAAGCTATGAGTTTAATTGCTTTAAAAAAAGAAAGCCATGCAACCTACTTATGGCTTCAGTTCAAACACAGAGCTATTTTATTACTACAAGTCAGAGCAGTGTGATACGTTTCTTTGCGTCGCAATCTCTGTTCTCCGTGTTAGTTACATTTATGTGCGACTTAACTGGCTTGGAATTAGCGGTGTATGATTTTACTGCACACCTTCCAGCCAGAGAGACCAAGCTATAAATAGTAAACCATCTAAACGCTTTGAATAATCATACTAATAAAACGAAATGTGATTTAAATGATGTTTGTGCTTTCACTTTGAGGAGTGCCGTTCCAGCGCATGTGCTTCAATGATCAATGCAATCAATCACAGTTCTAAATTGCAAGAAAGCATGTCGCTATTACTATTCCCACAAAGCAAAGGGTTAGTTCATCCAATAATTTAAATGCTTTAAATTTTGCTCCAAATTTAAATTTAGTGCTTCTACTCGCTCTTATGTTGTTTTTGCGAGTCACGCAAGCATTTAAACGGCCGTGTTTACTACAGTATGTGCATCTTTGTAAATCTGCTCATCATAAAGCCATCATGTCTCTTCAGAAGACTTGGATTAGGACTAGATCACTCGAATTTAATATTTTTAAGAGGCCTTTATGACATATGCAGGATTTTAATTTTGAGAGGAACAGACTTTAAATGGAGGGCCACAAATATCTCAGGTTACATAAAAAAAGATTGTAATTTGTGTTTGGAAGTTGAATGAAAATCTTAATAGGTATGACAACATGTGGGTGAGCGCATGACAGAATTAAAATGAGTAATTATACAGTAAGCCAAGTCTTGGATAAAAGTCTATATCGCGAATCATTTCATTCACATCAACAATTCATTTGAATTTTCAAATCCCATTTACACCTGTATTTAGTGTCGCTCACTTGTGATCAGACTGTCCTGAATGCATCTTAATACCAGGTGTAAACAGGGCCTTAGAATGCAATTTAATATTTCTGAATGGTTTGTAGTTGTGAAGCAGTCCGGCATAAAATGTTTCTCACAAAAATAGAACATTTCTTTCATAAATTAAATCCAACCACTGTGTCCTCGGTGGCTCAGATGCAGTCTACGGAGATTATTATGTTCATTGGTAATGATTTATTGGTGTATATTGGTGTATTCCAGCTGGTACAACAAAGAGACAAAAAGGTTTCAGGTTTTTAGGGTTTAGAACACATTTAGGGTGGGTTGCAATCTATAAGAATTACATTAAGCACAGTTTAGAGCTATTCTATGATTTATTGCCCTTTGCTTTATTATAAATAGAGTTGTACTGCACCACTTAATTTTAAACACAGATGAACAAATCTGGGATTAGAATTCTAACCTGCGATTAAAACCTCCATTTATTATCTATTTACATGGATTTGCCATTGACAGCAACAATGTTAATATTCCATTTCCTTTTATTATTGACTACCAGAAACACTCTCTGACATAAATACCTTACCAAAAAAAAAAGAAAATAAACTTGTAAAATGTCATTGTTTTTATAAACTGCGGCAGCATGTGCAGATTTAATAAGCATGAAAATATTTTTACAGTATCAATTAATGCAGTATTAGGGAAGTATAACTTATGACAAAACAATAAAGAAAAAAAAACTGCCGTGATTTGCAGTGACCATCTCCTTTCTTGACATTATTTGTAATAATCAACTCTCTGAGACCTGACAACACACTCACCATCTCTATCTCCACTCACATTTTAATTGTAAGTGCAATTTATTTTATTTAAACATCACATGAAAGTTTAAAGCTAAACCCTAGTTGAGATTTAAAATTACAGAACAACATTAAAGTTAATCTATTTTAAATATAAATCAAATCCAGGATCAAACAAAGGTTTAATATAAACCTGCTTATTTTTTAAAAAAGGTTTAAAGTTTGAATTAATAGATAAAAGTTGATTTAACCTAGATTTACAATTAATCCTTATTGGCTTAGTGTTCAGTGGCATTTTTATCACCGAACATAAAGGTCTAGGAATACTTTCAGAACCTGACGGGTCGACTTTTATGACCGACTGCGAATTTTGAGTTGGAACTTGCCGAACATCCAAAACAATGCTGTGTGATGGTATAAATGCAACCATATGTACGTAGCATACATATGATTGAGTACAAACAGAGGAGGAGATCTGCTGCCTGCACCACATTATGATAGCAAAAACAATTATGCATGGGCACTCTGTCCTCTTCATGGTCTCATCTTCCTGTTTTTGGTCCGTGCTGCGTTCATATACCATTTAAACTGCACCAGAGATCCTTTGGAAGAGGACCAAGACCAACCTTCTCCAAAGTCTTGGTCCACTTGTTTGGGGCACACCAGGGTTCCGATGGCAGCATATACACTCATTCAAATGAACCACATTAATGGAGCAATCACACCAGGTTAGTTTTAATCAAACCAAACATGCCAAGTGTGGAACTGCTCATTCTTAGAGACCATTTATGATTTATGGGGATTACAAAAAAAGGAGTAGTGGATTTTTACCATAATAAGATGCTTGTTTGCACACATCTGGTTTCAAACACAATATAAAAGTGAATTTTGCATAATAGGTGCCCTTTAAACCACTCTCTTCTGAGTTCAGATGAACAGCAGGCTCACACTGACCTGTCTATTGTACTCCTCCTCGTTCTCCATCCACATGTACTCGGCAAAGGGGTTGGCATCCCCCTCCTTGTGTCCATTCACAACATTCTCATCCTTCCCTTGCCCGCTGCCTCCTCCTGGTGTCTTTGCTACCTCTGGACTGTTAATATCTGCAGGTTCTGTGGATGAAAAATGCGAGATCAAAACTCAAGCAAGAACATAGTACCCCACCACACACACAAATATACACCATAAGAAACTAAAAGTGATACCAATGAACACGAGACTGCTTGGACGCTTAATACAACTTACATGCATGTGTAAAACCTCAATCATTAAAGTTACACGTGCTACATTATTCAAGAAGTATATAAACCATAATGAATAAGCAAATGTAATTTTAAGTCGTTGTTATCGTGATTCGTCGCACTGTTTGGATATTCTCTCGCGCACAAACCAAACTGAAGACGTTTTAGGTTGCAAACTGAAGGCACAAAACCGTATATTAAGCTTTTCTAAAACCCGACACAGTTTATAACGCACATGGTTTAAATATTATGTAACTATCTGTTACTATCTAACAGTGCGTTGCATAAAGAGACAAAGAGGAGGTCAGTCGACACCATCTTTCTCCACATGGATTTGATTCATTGTAACGTGAGGCCTGGTTAAGGCTCCAGGGATAACTATCTATAGTGTAAACCATTATGAAAGACTCCAATTAAAACAACTCCCTTTCGCAGAAGTTATTTCCAGCCTTCGCATAATAAAAGTTCAACAACTGTTGTAACTTCGCGTTAGGCGAGCGTGGTTTATTGTGAAGCTATGCGCGTTAGCTCGAGCCACGAGCGAGACACAACAGCGGGCTTTCCGCGTGAAAAAAAACAACCTGGCCCCGCAGAGTAACGTTACAACAATTGAAGAGAAAACTGGCGCTGCTTGTAACCAATAGTTCGGTTTTAAAGGCGTTTGTGTAGTAAATTAAGAAACATGACGGATGCGCGAGTGCACCACAAACACATTACTAGGCCTCCACTTACACTGCGCGTTACACAAACTCTGCCAAGTGAGCACATACGGGCTTAACCCGCTTTACACTATGCTAAACGTGCTGGTTTACTTATATTTGGCTACTCTACGCATTCAGCTATGGCTACCATTTCACAAAACAAAGAGAGAGAGAAAGAGTAGCCTACCGCATTTATAAACTCAACCGATTAAACATTGCTCCTTTCACAGATGTGAGGTGTTAAGAGGACTTACCTGGCATTGTAATGCTTCTGTCCCTCTATCTATCACCGAGTAAGACGACTAAAAGAGGTAATTTTCCTGTTTGCAGCGACACCGTTACCTGGCTAGATTTCAAGCCTACGTCAGAGAGCTCATGTGGGCCTTTCAAACAAACGCAACGGTGGCGCCTCCTGTTGGTGATCATCGGTATTGCAACAGTTCAGCGGTCACCGCAGCTGATCATGGGATTGCTGCAGGTCCTGCTTCATAGGGCTGGCATAGACATATTCTTTATTTCAGCGCAGTAATTCGTTTTACTATAATGCACCGGACTCTTTTAGTACACAACTCATACTTGTACTTAATTGTAATTGAGGTAGTAGTAAATTAGATCATGGAATACTGAGTGCATTTGACACTTTTGGCATTATTCCTCACCTATAGGCATATTAATAAAGCAGCTCACACTGTAGATAAAGCCCAACTTGCTCAGTCAGCTTGGTTCTGGTTTTCAAACCCTCAATTGCTTGATCTCCATTGTTGCATCTTCTTGGATGAGACATGAAGATAGTTACATACTGTAGTTAAAGGATTATTCAACCCTTGAATGAATTTATCAATTTATTGAATCAATTAACTCTTCAAAAATTCTGAGTCTGTTTTAAAAACTGTCAAGTGTTCTCTTTTGAAACAATGTGCAAGTATGGAAATAAAGGCGGAAATGCCAAAATATAAAAATTAATTATTTAATCCATTCATATATATAGGATCCCTTTTTGTTTGTTCTTTAGTAATGAACATTTATTTGTGCATTAGAAAATTAACCTTATATTGTGGTCTCACATAAAGTTATATTTTAATCCTTACAGAGACATGTGACATAAATGCAAATACACGCATGACGACAAAAATACTACTAAAGAGCCAATAGAAAAATCTATGGCCTTGATCTTCATAAACTGACAAAACATTATTAATGTATAATTATTGTTGTTGTAATTATTATTGTATTAATTTGTGGAAGGCATCAAAGATTTGGGAAGAGTTTATCTACAGAAATTCTGTTTTTCAAAATACTTGCCTGTACTTGAAGGTGGTTTTGGATAGGACCAAATAGTTAAATCATTGTAAGGAAACATTAGAAGTTTAAAAACCAGAAGTCTTGACATCACTCAACGGATAGCCATTATAGCGCCATACGTTCGATTACCAGGGAATGCACTGATTAATTAATTTTGTTATGTGTGGATAAGGCATCATGAGACAGGCTTTGACCTCTTACACCATTTAGTGACATTAACCCAGATTTGAATCTGATATATTCCACTCACGTTTAAAAATAGATAGGTTGGAACAATCCAGGTGATTAAAACAATTTATTACAGACAGTTGTAAAAGCGAACTGACGTACAGACACAGTTGTAAAAGCGAACTGACGAACAAGACGAATTTCAACAAAATTCAACATTGTAGCAAACTTTGTCTCTGTCTCGAAACAAAGCAAACGACACACATATCCTAAAATGCAAATTTGTTGCCTAACCCGTAGAACATTGACGTATGATGTCCGGGACCATTCGGCCCTCATTTGCACACATCACTCCCTGGTGGTCTAGTGGTTAGGATTCGGCGCTCTCACCGCCGCGGCCCGGGTTCGATTCCCGGTCAGGGAATGAATTGTTTTCTGATTGTGTTCGTTGTATAGAATTGATTGTAACAGTTTGCGAGACAGATACCTGTTCTATAGAAATATTATTCCACGTGAAACCGCTCTTAAGTCTCTCTTGAATTACAGATGTCTGTTTTAACTTGGTGCATCACACGACAAATATGGTAGGCTACTCTTTTGTCCGTCTAGATCGGGGGTCGGCAACCCCTTCACGTAACTTAAAGCAGCGGTCCCCAATATCCGCGATCGGTCCGCAACAAAAAAAAATCACATTTTAATAATAATCTATTATCTAAACAGTGAATCATATATGTATTTACATTACAAACAAAGTGCGCAAAAAGCGAGTTAAAATGATGAGATTTACTGTCTGTGATCGCCTACAATGCTCATCACTGCAGCCTTTTACGCCACGATGTAAATAACAGCAGAGATATAACGCTGTAATCAACACATCTCACAATTACTTAACCTTGAGAGCCGTAACAGTACAAAAGTGCTACAGTTTTCGAGAGAGTTCCACATGTAATACTCATTTAATATGCAAAGACATCAGCCAATCACAGCAGTGGGCGTTTACACTGAAGTCTCACAACAGACACGCCCCTTCAAACAGTTCAAATCAGGGTAAGAAAAATGCCTTTTCTTTCTAAATTTGGACAATTTTTGATGTAAAATCATGCTAACATCATACGTGCACCTCAAGAAACAAAACAATGCAGCTCATGATCTCTTTAAGGGGAAAAACTTGAGGTTATTTGACCTCAGATATATTTTTCTTTGTATGAACATCCTCTGAGGAAAGAGAGATGATGGTTGTGATAAAGGCAAGGAATCTTTTTAGACCACTCATACACGGATAGAGCAACGGAAGCAGACTCCATTTCTAAAACCATCTGGATACTGCTCTTGTTCCAAAGGCACTGATCAACATCCCCCTAGAAATATCAAAAGAACAAAAATATCATCAGTTCACTGACTTTTAGACTCAAATACAAAGTATTGTATTTAGTAAAAACTACAAAATTGACTCTAACACTTGAATGTTTTCACACGTTTTTCAGTTTTTCTCTTTGTATTTATGCTGTCAAACATATCTTTAGTGTTCTTCAACAACATAGCTTACCTTGTTTCCATTAAACAACAGAGCTCGGATAACTTTTCCAAAAGGTTTTAGCAGCCGTAGCACTCCTGTAGCAGCACAGGGCTGGTTTGGTACATTACATACAACCAGCAAATGGTCCAAAGGCGTCAGCAGCCCCTAAAGGACAGTGGGGACTTGTTGTAAAGAGTCATAAAGGATGGATGGGAAACTCTGTTGAAATTGATTTAAATAATTTCAAAATGTCTCAAGAACAAGTGATACTTGCATTTGACATTGATGGTCCCACAAAAGCATGAAACACTGACACCTAAGGCAAAAGTTAATAAAACCCAAAAAGTAAAACATTTTTTTAAAGAAAAAGTAGAAAATATTGTTTATCAGATTTCTTCCATAAATCCATTAGTGTAGTAGCTCACAGGTGAACTTAGCTTCAGAGTTTGGGATACCAGCTCCAAATTTTGCTGTCTCATGTGAACTGGGATAGCAGAGTAAACCTTTACCATCTCCTGGGCTGAGAATTCAGTTGGAAGTATCAATAAAGCCTGGAAAAAACACACACACACACACACACACACACACACACACACACACACACACACACACACACAAGCAATTTTTCTTGGTTATGCGAACATTAAAGGAACAGCATGGGAATGTTTCAGTAGTTAATAGTTGCAGTAGTTAACAATAGGAATAAACAAAAGTTTATTTCACATTACATTTACATTTTGTTGTAAAATTAAGTGTAAGATATATATATACTAAAATACGCTTTTAAAAATAATACATAAAAATAGGGCAGAATGTACTGTATTAAGAATGTACTGTTTTTTTATAGTTTTTTTTTTTTTACAAGTGTCTTAGGTCTGCTTAGGCCTTAACCCTTAACCAGGGTTAACGGAATTGTCAGTTAAATTACTGGATGTCCGGATAATAAGCTGCCAGTACTTTTCCTGTTATTTTACGGATCTACAGTGTAGCACATACCTTCTTCCATTCTAGACAGGTTTCCATGTTAACCTCAGTTGCCATTAAAACCTCAACAGGGTTACTAAACGGATATGCCATTTTGATTAGTTCACTTTCAGAGTAGTCAAGGGAGATTCCAGACACACGAATTACACCCTTCTGTTGGAAAACAATAGCAATAAGAGAAAAAAAGCTTTTTAAAGAGTGGAATTTGGAAACAGCTAATAAATCTGTGCTGTTTCCTCTCTCCTATCAATTCTCACACCAATAGAGGTCACTGTCTCCACATTGGTTATTATGGAACTGTTTTCAGCCTGCAATGTTGAGATCAAACTTCAGTAATGATGGTAGTGATTACAGATCCAAGAATACAGACCTTTATGAAAAACCTTTAATAAGATTGGCTTTGTAAGGCTATTATTTATCATCATAATATTATTAATAACTTTCACTTGTAATTCACAGTATTTCTGTTACACTTCCAAGAACTTACAGTTTGTGCTGATGTTTTTGCAGTCATCTTAGTTACTGGTCTCTGAATGTTCATGTATTCAGATTTTTCTCCTTCTGATGTTTCAGACTTGACTGGAAAAGACTGTTGATGACCATTTTTCATGGCATTGGAAGTGGTGGATCTGCGTGATGAGGAAAATGATCTTTTTGTTGTAAAATGTCTTGTTTTATTACAGCCTGGAGGGACAAAGCTGTGCCATTTGCTGGATTTTGTGCGGGAGGGAAGACAGACTGAACCAGTAGGCCCATGCTGCCGTCTCTTAAGGAAATAATTTGATCCGCTTCCTGAAAGGTAGAGAAAAAGAGATTTGGTCAAACTCTTTTCCATGACATTGAACGTATCGTCTTTGGA
This sequence comes from Rhodeus uyekii, assembly GCA_037043235.1. Classification (NCBI taxonomy): domain Eukaryota; kingdom Metazoa; phylum Chordata; class Actinopteri; order Cypriniformes; family Acheilognathidae; genus Rhodeus; species Rhodeus uyekii. Next base: position 767,937 of record JAWRVZ010000110.1, read on the forward strand.
TGCTCCACTACATAATTTCCCAGAAGTTCTCAATTGCATTCAGGTCTGGGAAGGTGAAGGCTACATCTCAATCATTGCACTCAAGATGTAAGGAAACAGTTTTTTTATGTAATAAAACTCACCTGATGAATCTCTTATTGTTTTCAGTGCTCCATAATGAGTTGAGATTTGCTCATGAAGGACCTCAGATGTACTGTATCTTTTAGCACTGAGGGCTCGATGTGAATGGGAGGATGGACAGGATTGCCCATAGAGACTTGGTAAAGCAGATCCCTGCCATTCACTGTGAATAATACTCCGTTGAGTGTGTGCATGGCCATAATAAATGTCCTTTGTTTCTTTGCGCTGTTGGATGTCTTGTATAATGAAAGGGAGTTTCTCTGTTGTTAACAGGCTGTCTGGGAAGTGACTGAGTAGTTCTAGGTCCTCAAGAGAGAGGCCAAGGCTGGTTAAAGCTTTGATCAGATTTTCTGTTGGAAAACAATGCACTGCTTTTTGCTTTGGCTCTGCTTCTTCAATTTGTGTTCTATCATGAGACATCATTACTTTGGCTGTCATTGGCGGGTTCTGAGAACTGTCCACATCTGGTTCGAAGGCAAAATGCTTACCAAGATGTTTGGTGCTGGATCTGACAAGAGCTTCCTCAGATGTTGGCAGTGACACGTTTGTGTTACTAATGATTGATGTTTTCTTCTCAATTATCTCTTTTGCTAGAATGTCACCAGTCGCAGTAACTGAATCAATTTCTGTGACTGGTGATGACTGGTAACTAACATTGTGAAGAATGGAATCCATGTTTTTTCTGTGCAATTGATGGGAGAGGGTAACACCCACTGTGGGCTGGAACATGCTAAAAAATGAGGATCTTTGAATGCCAACAGGCTGTAAGGGACTTAGAGGAACTAGGGGGTTCACATAACTGGTTTTATTTCCAGCTGCAATGCTACGAATCAGGTTCAAGACTAACTGAGCTTCAAGCTGGGCTAGTCTCAACAGGAAAGCTTGTGCTGTTCCAAATAGCGGTGGCGCACTGGTGAAAACACTGCTCATCTGAGGCAAACACGCTGGCCTGGTATTGATTTGAGGAGCATATGAATGTCTGTGGGGGAAAAGATGTAATAATATGAGTATCTAATATTACCTGAAACATTCAACAATACATTCAACATTCCCATGTCAGTTTATTTTTGGTTGAGATCTGGAAATCTATTCAAAATACATAACAAAAATGCTATTTAAATATAATGGCAATACGAAAAACTATCTGTTAGTGAAAACCATCTAGTTTCCCTTTAAAATAAGTTTAGTTTTCATATCCAAATGACAGATTTTTTCGTATCAGTCCATTGGCAGATGTTTTTCTCATTTCAAGCGTAAAGCCACTTAATTTTGAAACATTTTTCAGGAAACAACACGTATTGATTTAAGGATATTTAGATGTTTGTACGGGAAAGTGCAATAAATACTGAGAAAAGAAAGCCTCATTAAATTATTTCTTATAATCTTTTATTATTTCAAAATAATACAAAAATAATATATAAAAAACTGCTTCATAGCTTATTAATATTTGAAAAACCTTGTATGGTGTGATAAACGTGCAGGGAGGGGGAAAAACGTAATGATATCACAGACAGTACAATGTATCAATGTCAAAATCTAGAAAAATGTTACGTTTACATTTTTCTAAATTATCATGAACACTAGATTTTCAAGAATTTGACACATTGGTTTAAACTAGAATTCTTAAAATGACTTTTTTTGTTGTGTCATGAACACTAATTGTTGTTGACACTCTCTGGACTCCTGTGCTCATTTTTCAAACGACATTTGTTGATAAGCTTTTCCTTTCACCTAGGCCATAAATCCTGACTGAGGCTCAACATTTAGCTCCCGAGCAAGCTTAAAATATAAACTGTGAAATTTTTCACTAGTGTTGAACATGCATAAACAAATGCTGTAAAGTTTAATTGAATGGACGAGTATAGAGCATGAGAGGACAACTTCATGGAGGCTTTCACTCAGGCGTGTTCATTTCATTAGGTATAATTAATAACATGCCAACAGGGTGTTTTTCAAACACTGTGACAGCATGTCCTTGTAACATGAGTAAGAGGTGAAAGACATTTATCTACTGTAAAGTACCACACAGCTGCCATCCACAGCCACAACAACATAGTTCCCTGCATGTCCACTCTCCTGGACAGAGTTTTGAATAATATGTCATCCAGTAAATAATTATATTTTATAGGAGTTGACAAAACCTGGATAACGCATTATTCAAAAAATCTATTCAAGACAATGCACACCTATTCACAGTTCAAAACTGATTTAAAAGACAACAATGAACAGATAATATACAGAGAAAGGCAATCAGCAGAAGGTACATTCAAATATAAGTACCTTTAAAGATATAAAATATAGATCTTTGCATATAAGTGCCGATTCACAGTGAGAAATTTCATTGTTAGATCTCAAAACTACTTTTCCAATCATGTGAAAAATAAGTGTGCTAAATTTTATTGAATGTGCACTTGCAGTGTACTTCAAATCTTAAAGGTAGGGTAATGTTTTTCGGAAATAAGTTTTGTTATACTTGTTAAAACACGTCCTGATAGCAATTAGATTCAGACTTTAGACATTGTGTTGAAACATTGGTTACTTTGTGTGATCTTTTTGTCCTTGGTACTGTTGTTGAAACTGTAAGAAGACTCTGGAGCATCATATGAATAGTTGAATAGTGTGTCTGAGGATGTAACAAAGATAGCATTAAGGCTTTTATGCTTTCTGTTGGCACTGGAAAAGTTCAGTAAGGCATCATATCGATTAAGATCGGCATGTTCCTAAGTGCTCTGATCCATTGGGCCTGTAACTGAAAGTGTACAACCACTAGCTTGCTTTCCTAATGAAATCATTTGAGCCTTCTCACTCTCTCTCCCTCACTCATCGGTCACACTTCTATTTAGGTAAATCTTATTTTTAGATGCTCATCTGATGTAGGATCATTTCCAGAAGTATTCAGGTTCATACATTCAGCATATTCAATAATTTAATCACTCTCACTGGCACTAACTGCAAGAGATGTAATAAAAACGTCACTGACATGATCATAATTGCACTTTTTTTGCAGTAGTTGTATGTTGACATGAAAACATGTTGCTCTGCAGAAAGTTCTAAGCTATTTGATTTGATTTACAACTCCTGGATCATGCTGTCTTCGTTCCTGGAAGGTGGGAACAGCCATGCTGGTCTGTCATGGGCAAACCAAAAACCAAAACTAAACATAAACATGATGGTAGAACAGCTTAGTGCAAAACCACTGCTCTGTATTACTAGGATATGGGGGTTTAGCATATTCTGGATCTAGACCAGAAGTATCTATGTTGTTAACTCATAGATATGTTAATGACCCAGCACCTCGAAAAGGTCAAACTTACTGAATTACACAAGCCTCGTCTAAAAAATTCTGGTCTCTGTTACAGCTAAATGTGCAACAACTATGGAGGTGTGTGTGTGTGTGGGGGGGGGGGGGGGGGGGGGAATGTGAATCCTGTCACTCTGGTACATTACGTCCTCAAAGAAATTACTCAGATCATCATAACCTCTGTGGTCGGTACTTGTATATTTGAGCTAAGAACCCTATGAGAAATGGTATTGGAAAGGTTAGAAAGAGGAATCTTGTTTCGCTCATACATTTCAACACACCTGCCACTATGCTAATGGTCTAAAATGTTTTGTTCTATATTATTAAAGTAGTTATTTGTGAATTAAACAGTTATAAAGTAATAAAATAAAATAAAATATGTGTATGTATATGTATATGTATATATATAAAATATATAATATATGTAATATAACTGTAATTCAACTCAATATATATATTTATTGAGTTGAATTACAGTATTACCTTGAGATATGAGCGTCCCGACATACGAGTATTCCGAGATATGAGCAAGCCTTTGAGGATTTTTGCTTTGAGATACGAGTAAATATTTGAGATACGAGCACTTACAGACACCGACGCGAGCCATAGGTTCCCGGGTAAACCTGCGATATAGCGTCGGTAATTACCTACTAGCACCAACAGGGGGAAACCTCCGCTATAGCGTCTGTACTTAATAACATTAAAATAGACCCAAAACAGCTTTAATAACTTGAAAATACACAAAACAAAGCTGTTAACAGAGTTTCAAGTTTATTTAAAGCACCATTCACCAATCACGGATAATTATCCACAAGCATACTCAGGAAGATCGGAAACATGTCTGTGCGCAGCAATAATACTTGCAGATATGACGAAAACAATGCATGACTACTTCCGTTATCTGGTACAATAGTTGTTAACGCTCGTGGTCTCCCTGCCATTGTGGATTTAAATGATTTCAGTGTCATTTATGGTAGTGGGTACCGTCTAATTACCGACGTTATAGTGGAGGTTTCCTCCTGCTGGTGCTAGTTGGTAATTACCGACCCTATATCGCAAGTTTACCGGTTCCTGACCCCTGCTATAGGTAGTCGAGCACTCAGCAGCTCAAGTCGCCTCATTTATGGAGTAATTGCATAAGATCTCCACTAGAGGGCCACCTTGGTTTTACAGCGAGAGGTTACCAATACACTACACAGGAAGAAACACTACACTTCCATAATGTGTTTGCATTATCTACGTTATCCCTGCCTCCTCCTCCTCCTCCGCACATGCTGCCATTAGCTGTATGTATGGTCTGTCTCGAAGGTAAGAACTCATAATTAAAACCACGTTTTATTTTATATCACAGGAATCCTTATACAGTGGTACCTCGAGATACGAAATTAATCCGTTCCGAGGCGGCCTTCGTATAATGAGTTTTTCGTATCTTGGAACACATTTTACATGTAAAATGGCTAATGCGTTCCAAGCCCAAAAACACCCCATTAAATTTCATAATAAAGCTAAATTGACCTATAAACAATGAAATAACGTAAAATGTCGAAGCTTACCTTTCGAGTGAGGCTATCTCCGAAAGTGGCGGCAAAGGAGGAGGAGGACAAACGGCAGATAACGTACGTACGTACACTTAACTTCACGAAAACACATAACAAATTTAAAGTTTCGGGTGCGGAGTGGCTGAGCTAAAGCACGCCAGCACGTACGTATAGAAGATGCATGATGGGAGGGATGCTGTCCAATTAGAGAGAAGGATCTCATGGCTTGGCTAGCATCAGGAACCAATGGGAGAGCAGGAGGATGGTGGCGAGTCTACTATAACTAAGATGGCGGCGTGCGGCGCGAATTTCAAAATTGTTATGGGGCGAATCTCGGACTTTCAGAAACCTTTTGTATCTTGAAAACTTTTCGTATGTATAGCAGTAAAAATTTTCGTCTTTGCTTTCGTAACTTGGATTTTTCGTAAGATGAGCCTTTCGTATCTTGAGGTACGACTGTATATCGTAATTCTCTGTGTGTGTATGTCTATATCATAATTCTTTATTGCAATGTAGGAATAATAAGATTAATAGTCTGTTGTTAGCCTGTGGGCAATAAGAGACAGAAATATACATGACTTTGACAAATTCAAGACCTTGACACACTGTTCTGTTTACGTTCACAATGGATGTTAAAAATGGAATGCAACAGGTTCTCTGGGCTCTAAAAATAAATGTATGTGCTTGTGATGATGGACATTGAGGTTATGTATCAACCTTAGAGTAAAAAATAGATATTTATGAGACAGTTTAAAATAAATAAAATAAAAAGTTTCATTGTGAGAAATAAGTGTTTAGGTAAAAATTTAAGATTTTTTTTTAATAAAACAAAAAAAAAGTAAATTCTTCCGATATTAAGTCACAATTTAGAGAGAAAATTTTGATATAACGAAGGTAGATATAAAGCTATTAATTTAATGTATCAGATACAAAGATTTTAGTGTGGCCATGAAGTTAATATCACCAGGAACAGGAGAAATGTTGACAGATTAATTCTTCATTCAAATAGAACATAATCCTTACTCACATGTTGGCTTTAGTCAAAGTTGAGCTGGATGTCCTTTTCCTCTGCACTGAATTCTTCATTATTGGGTCTATCGTCAGACTTCAAATATTAGTATCTGTTCTGTAATTGTGATTATGTATCATTACAAAGCACATGAACACCAAGCGCTATAATTGGAATAAAGTACATCCAGATTGTTGACACCCAGAGCAAAACGTCTTTTGTCGCACTCTGTAAATCTTATCCCTCTCTTCACTCTGGTTAGACACATACACTGTAACACATTCTTTCTTCTCAGTATGTTTTCACACCCCTGACCCTGCTTACCCTTCCAACACCACCCCTGTTGCGGCCCCCTCAGTCGGTCCATTCGCGATTGCTTTCTTAAGGAGGGAGGGTCCCCCTCTGTCCATTTGACGCAAGGCTCCCTAAAAAAATTTGGGAAAGAGCTCATGATTTGTGTCTGAAGCTCACTATTTCCCCAACCCAGTTCCTTTGAACTGATTGACATTTTTCTAAACCAAGTTAAATCCATCAAAGACTAAATAAACAGTAACAAAACCTAAACTAAGAGTTTAGTTTAGAATACACAGGGGTGGTGTCACAGAACTGTCTTGTCCGTGTGTTTACTTCCTGGTTCCCCATGTGCTCTCCTGTTTTCATCATGGTCACCTGTCTTGACATCAATCAACTTGTTAGCTTTGTAAACTGTGTCCCATCTCTGTAATTATTCCCCTGTGTATAGCTACCCTGTGTTTTTCAATATTCTTTCTCTATTCTTGTTGTGTCAGTGTTGTCTCTGTTCAGTCAGTGCATCAGTGGCTGTCGTTTTGATTACATGAGTCTTCTTCTGCCTAATATATTCTGAGTGCATTTCATTAAAAGGACTGTTTAAGTTATTTCTCTTCGTCTCTGTGCTTCCACAGAGGAGAAAGTGGTAGAGGACCAACTCCTTCTCTCTCTCTCTCTCTCTCTCTCTCTCTCTCTTTCTCTCTGCCAAAATGGACAATCACTGGAGAAGTTTGTCGAGAAGTTCCTGGAGCTGGCCCATCTGGTGTGCTGGAGCGATTCTATGTTCAACTCGTATTTCCAGAAAACTGCATTTTGTTTTTACTTCTGGTATTCTTGACTAACGTTTAAACTTGTTTGATGATCTGAAACATTTAAGCATGACAAATATGCACAGAAAAAAAGAACCCAGGAAGGGCGCAAACTCTTTTTCACACCACTGTGCAGTAGGCTAATACCTCGAGATACGAGTATAATCCGTTCCAGGGCGGAGCTCATAACTCGAATTGGTCATATTTGGAATTATGTTTTCCTATAAGAAATAATAGAAAACAAATTCATCTGTTCCAGATCTGTAACAACAGTAATTTTTTTTATTGGTGTATAGACACACACACACTTACACATAACTATAGAACATGTATACAGTATAAGGATTCGTGTTATGTCAAATAAAATGTGGTTTTAATTACAAGTTTTTACAGACAGTAAACAGACATTAGCGGCAGGTGCGGAGGAGGGAGGAAGGGGGTTGGTACGCACACACTTGATTTCGTATCGTAACTTATACGAACACTACGTAAACTTAAATTAACATTACTGAACTTAGCTTTTGTATTTTTTTTTACTTTTCTATTTTCTATTATTGTTTTCATTTTTTAAACAGACTTGAAACAAACAGACAGCTTTTTTCTTTTTATGGAACAGACACACAGAAAACAGAAATATACATTTGAATGAATGCATTTTCCCCATTCAATTAGGGGTCGCAGCATTGACTTGTGATTTGTATCACAGGAAACAATTACTTTTAAAGCACGACACAGAGAAATGCATTGAAATTTGACTTAAGTCAATTCACGTGTGCGTATAGCAAATTATTTTACCATCAATTGTATACGACGAACACAAGCGAGACAATCAGAAAACAACTCATTCCCTGACCGGGAATCGAAACCGGGCCGCGGCAGTGAGAGCGCCGAATCCTAACCACTAGACCAACAGGGAGTGATGCTTGCAAGTGATGTAGACCCTGAGTCACATAATACAACATCAACAAACAAACATGTGATAGTTTGTATTTGTTTGCTTTATTTCGAAACAGAGACATAATTTGTTACAATGTTGAATTTCGTTTTGTTCCGGTTCGCTTTTACAACTTTGGTAAATTGTTTTAATCACCTGGGTTGTTCTATTTTTTAACACGTGAGTGGGATATATCAGATTCAAATCTGGGTTAATGTCACTAAATGTTATAAGAGGTCAAAGCCTGTCTCATGATGCCTCATGATCCACACTAAACAAAAGTAATTATTCAGTCCATTCCCTGGGAATCGAACATATGCCACTATTATATAGGCTATTCCTTGAGCTACGTTTGAATGTTGTCAAGACTTCTGGTTTTTAAACTGCAAATGTTCCCTCACAATGATTTAACTATTTGGTCCTATCCAAAACCACCTTCAAGTACAGGCATAGAGACTTTGGCGTGAAACCAAGTATGTTTCCACAGAAGTTCTGTAGATCTGTGATGCCTTCCACAAATTAATACAATAATAATAACAACAACAACAACAATTATATATTAATACTAATTTATCAGTTTATGAAGATCAAGGATATAGATTTTTCTATTGGCTCTTTACTAGTATTTCTGTCATCATGCATGTACAGTGGAACCCGGTTATGTCGACGGCCTCAGGGGTTGCAAAAAAGCGTTGAGATAACCGATGATCGAGATAATCAAAAGCCAATATGGCGATTTGTGTGATGAAGCGATCGGCATGCTATAAAAATGTACATACACTGTATATATTTGCTAACAACAAAAGGCATATGTGCACCAACTAACAGCAGAGATTGTAACAGATAATTTATGTTGATGTTGGGAATATACCTTTAAGACGGCGTATGTTGTTCTGTGCGTGCTGTTCTGGTGTGAGCGTGCGCGCACGGGGAGGTGAGTGTTTTTGAGTGAGGAGAGAGATGGCCGCTCTTACCGCCGACTGTTATATAGCATAATCTACTGTTTCTATTTTCCTTCTTTTATTTGTGATGTTTGTCGGAGTGTTTTCTTTTTCCTGGTTTGTACTTACGCTCTTTACATGTTTGAGAAGAGTGTGCTGGTACGAAACCCATCTATAAAGGCTTGTGTGACCAGTATAATCGAGTTTTCTTTCATTTCCATTTAACGTCTGGGCAGTCGTCAACCACTCTGACAGCTGGTGCAAGATTTACCAGTATACGATAAACTGTCTCTTGCATCACACCAATCACTCTTGCTTCAAACAAACACAGATGGCATTATTGATAGTAGTGAAAATGACCTCAGACGACCTCAAAATTAAAATTAGGCTACTATAATGCATCAATAATGCAATTGATGTACACATTATAAAGGACTTTTTTACTACCAGAAGCTTTAAAAAATAATGGGCACACATGATTACTAGATAGCCTGTTCATCTCAAATCAATATTTCATGTTCATGTATTCATTTATTTATTTTGTGAGACATCAGAATTCAAAAGAGGAATGAGTAATGTCAGCATATCACCACACATGACAAATCACATACAAGAAGAGTTCTGACAATGCAAGAGGAAGCTGTCTAAAAGCGATGTCCAGGTACTAACTCAGATTGTATCCAAAAAACAGAAACCCACAGCTGCCCAATTCATTGCAGAATTAAATGTGCACCTCGACTCTCCTGTTTCCACAAAAATTGTTTGTCGGGAGCTCAGCACAGCCAACATTCATGGTAGGTTTGCCATGGCCAAAACCTTGGTCACTTAAGCTAATGTCAAATGTGGGATTCAATGGTGCCAACAGTGCAAACTTGGGCTGTGGACAACTTCTGATTGCTTTCTGATGAGTCCACCTTCACTGTCTTTCCTGCATCTGTGGGAGTTAAGGTGTAGAGAATCCCCAAAGAAGCTTAACATCCAAACTGTTGCTGCCCATAGTGAAGCACAGAGGTGGATCCGGATCAGTGATGGGTAGGGATGCAATATCATAGCATTCCCTTGCTTTATAGGAGAGTCACTGCCAAAGCCATTTTGGAAGACCATGTGCACCTAATGGTTTAAACGTGTATCAACATGATAATGCATTAATACACACAGCAAGACTTATGAGAAAATGGTTTGATGAACATAAAAGTGAAGCTCAATATTTCCCATGACCTGCACAATCACCAGATCTAAATATTTTTGAGCCAATTTGGGAAATTTTGGAGGATTGAATCAGAAAATGTTTTTCTCCACCACCAGCACATAGTGTTCTGGAAGTGGAATGAACCTTTTGGCCAGTGTGTAGGACTTGCATCAGTCATTTTCAAGACAAATTGATGTATTGGCCGCAAAAGAGGCCCTACACCATACAAATAAGTAATTCAGTTTCATTGTCCAACCGCTGTATAATAGTCAAATATATAAATGCTGAAATTTATCTAGCAGGTATTCAATATACAGATTCTACTTTCTCAAATACTATACTGAAACATCATACTCCTAATGTCACACAATGTTGCTGTTTTGAAATAAAAAGTATAGTCATTAAATCATAGATGTATATTTTCTTCAGTTTGCCTTATTTGCTGCTAATTTCTCCTATAAACTTTGATAAACACATTATGTTCTTCAGATGGCCTTCACTATACATCCTGAATAATAGTGACATTATTATAGTAATCACAGTGATGGACAGACTTAATGGAAAAACATCACACAAATATGCCATAGTATTGATATCAGCTACGAGTGTAAAATAAGCTACTACTTGAGGCAAATAAAAAATCAGGATAGTAACGAAAATGTGAGAGATGATTCTGAAGGCCTTCCTTTTCTGCTGGTTCTCAGCAGCTTTGCCTTTGTCAGTTTTATTGTGTCTGTTCTTTTCTGTCATCACTACATTTTTTTGATCTCCTGGTCCTGGACGCTTCAGAGCACGAAGCACAGAAGCACAGCAAAAAGAGGTTATTATCACTGCAATCCAGAAAACCAGGAAGAATATATGATCTGGAAAAAAGGTTATTCCAGACAAAATGAGCCTCAAGCCGTTGCAAAGTCCAATCAGCCAAGCTGCTGCTGTCAATGCAATCCTGTACTGGATGCCCTTATATCTCAGGAATGTTACTGGATGAATCACTGCTAGGTAATGTTCAATACATATGCAGATCTGGAGAAGAGGTCTGACAGTCCAGCAGAGACCAATGAAAAACACAACTGATTTATAGATTTCCTCTGAGAGATAACCGGTATTAAATATTTCTACAAAGATACAAATACAAAACACAAGGTCCACTATAGTGACACTGAGTGTAAACACCAAGTTGGGTTTGACATTCTGATGGAAGAACAACCAGAGTGACCAGCAATAGATCGGTGTTCCCACAAATAATGATAATGCTGTAATGATAATAATGATATAAGGACCAAAATGTCCCTGACATAGGCAGTATGTGAACCACTTTGAAGTCTCATCGAATATGCAGGATGAGTTGTCGATTTGTACAGATGAATTACACATGGTTGTACAGAGCTAAGAAAAACAGAAATGAATGAGTCAGTCAACCAAAATAAGTTCAAATGAACAGAAAGGTTTTCTGTATAATAGTAAGACTCTATAGTGAGACTATAAGAAATAGTAAGGTTGATTTTTATGGTTTGTGTGTGATTTAACACTGAAGAAAATAGAATTAAAATTATTGAAAGAAACACCATACCTGGACTGATGAAACAGCATGCAAAACAAACTAAAGCTTGTCTCATTTGATCCCAACAGTTTCAAGAAGGACTTTGTATCATCTGTTCATCGGTAACTGTGAATACATATGTGTTGGTACAAATTGTGTTTGCATGAGATTGTCCCACTCACTAGTATGTTTATGAATGCAATTTGCAACAGCATATTGTGAAATTATGCAAGCAAATTTGGTTGTATTATTTGAATAAGAGAGTGAGGTAAAATGAGTAACCTCTGTATTTAACAAATCAAAAAAAAAAAAAAATTTGGTAATCCAGACACAATAAATAATTTTGTAATACAGTGGAGTTCACTTATCTCAAGTCATGGTTAACTCGCCAATCCTATTATGTCGGTGTTTTTGAAGTGGAACCGCCAAACTCCCGATTTGTCTTAGTATTTAAATTTTTTAAGGTTGATTCGTTAATGTCACCGAAATCTCATATCTCGAGCATGAAACAGGGACTGTCACAAATCGCATGCAGGGAGGACTCAAATGCAGGGGAAGTGTTTATTATAACAAAATGAACATAAGACATGAAAGGAAATAACCCACGAGGGGGAAAACATTACTGGAAAACTTTACTAGAAAACATAACACAAACAAACCGGATGGAACGGTAGAGCCACGGAAACATCACAGAGAGACATGAGCGACAATGACACGACACCAGACAGCAAACACTGAGGGATATTTATAGGACACATGAGGGAAGGTAGTGATGAGAGACAGCTGGGAATGATTATGGGAAACAAGGAGGCGGGGCAGACACTAACGAGACAAACACACGGGAGAGAGAGCAGTGCCACGGTTCTGTCCACTAATAACACTGGAAACAGAGACAGAACCGTGACACTACCCCCCCTCTAAGGAACGCCACCTGGCGTTCCAACATGAAACAAAACCCAACACCGACATCACCACCAAGCATGACACACAAGACAGGGAACTCAAGGAATACAATGGAAGGTCAGGAATGGGAGGGAGGGAGGGAAGGGCAAAAAGACCAAATCAACAACTAAAGACAGTGCATGAAAAAAGGACACAATGGCAATTCCAAACCAGAAAACAAAAGTCCACAACCTAGGAGAAAACCAAATAAAGTCAGACACAGAGTCCAGGAAGGGGCAGGTGGGATGAGCCAGGGTGGCTCTAGGGGGCCAGGGATCCCAGTAGGCAACCAGGGCGGAGCGGGAGGTGTGAGCCAGGCGGGCTCCAGCCTGTCAGAAGTCCCGGCAGGCAGCCAGGGTGGCGCCGGGGGAACCAGCCAGGCAGATTCTGGCAGGTCCGGCGGGTCTGGTAGGGCCAGCATGTCAGGCAGTGAGAGTTCGGGTACGGCCCGCGGGTCCGGGCGCAAGAGTTCGGGTACGGCCCGCGGGTCCGGGCGCAAGAGTTCGGGTACGGCCCGCGGGTCCGGGCGCAAGAGTTCGGGTACGGCCCGCGGGTCCGGGCGCAAGAGTTCGGGTACGGCCCGCGGGTCCGGGCGCAAGAGTTCGGGTACGGCCCGCGGGTCCGGGCGCAAGAGTTCGGGTACGGCCCGCGGGTCCGGGCGCAAGAGTTCGGGTACGGCCCGCGGGTCCGGGCGCAAGAGTTCGGGTACGGCCCGCGGGTCCGGGCGCAAGAGTTCGGGTACGGCCCGCGGGTCCGGGCGCAAGAGTTCGGGTACGGCCCGCGGGTCCGGGCGCAAGAGTTCGGGTACGGCCCGCGGGTCCGGGCGCAAGAGTTTGGGTACGGCCCGCGGGTCCGGGCGCAAGAGTTCGGGTACGGCCCGCGGGTCCAGCAGTCTCGGCGGCGCCGGCAGGGCGAGCAGTCTCGGCGGCGCCGGCAGGGCGAGCAGTCTCGGCGGCGCCGGCAGGGCGAGCAGTCTCGGCGGCGCCGGCAGGGCGAGCAGTCTCGGCGGCGCCGGCAGGGCGAGCAGTCTCGGCGGCGCCAGCTGCTGGAGAATGGTCTGTGGGGTTTGCGAGTTGGAGGACACCCTTTTCCTCCTCCTCCGCTTTCCACGGTGGTGAGCGGGCTCTGGGACGACGGCCTCCGGGCCGGCAGCAGGCTCTGGGACGACGGCCTCCGGGCCGGCAGCGGGCTCTGGGACGACGGCCTCCGGGCCGGCAGCGGGCTCTGGGACGACGGCCTCCGGGCCGGCAGCGGGCTCTGGGACGACGGCCTCCGGGCCGGCAGCGGGCTCTGGGACGACGGCCTCCGGGCCGGCAGCGCGGGCTCTGGCAAGCTCCGCTGCCAAGAATTCCTGGGGAGATAGGCCCGTGAATGGCGTGGACACGGCCTTCACAAACCCCCAAAAACTTAGGTTGTCCATTGCCCTCATCCTCCACCAGCAAAGGGGCTTATCCAAGGAGTAATTCAGAAGGTCCTTAAGAGCCGCGTCGTTGATATTAAGGCCCTCCGCGGCTCTGCAGAAGGTTACGGCGAATTTCCGTAAGTCAGCCCCTTGCTGGCGGAGAGCGGTGAGAGCTCTAAACTGGACGTAGCGGTCATAAGTGAGCCCAGTCATAGGTGACTCTGGTGGCAGATTAGATCTTCTTTCCCGCTGCTTCCTTCCCATGATTAAACGGGCAAAAAAATAAATACAAAACTAAATTCCTTCCCCGCTGAGTCCAAACACTGGTCGTGTCATTCTGTCACAAATCGCATGCAGGGAGGACTCAAATGCAGGGGAAGTGTTTATTATAACAAAATGAACATAAGACATGAAAGGAAATAACCCACGAGGGGGAAAACATTACTGGAAAACTTTACTAGAAAACATAACACAAACAAACCGGATGGAACGGTAGAGCCACGGAAACATCACAGAGAGACATGAGCGACAATGACACGACACCAGACAGCAAACACTGAGGGATATTTATAGGACACATGAGGGAAGGTAGTGATGAGAGACAGCTGGGAATGATTATGGGAAACAAGGAGGCGGGGCAGACACTAACGAGACAAACACACGGGAGAGAGAGCAGTGCCACGGTTCTGTCCACTAATAACACTGGAAACAGAGACAGAACCGTGACAGGGACAAAGTCGCCACTTCACATGGTTATTTTGGGACTAATTTGCAAACCTAGTTCACTGCGCATGCGCTGAGTTTGCCTTGCATGTGGATCGCGGTCCGCTCACGGTTCACTCCCTGTCGTTGATCTCGTCTGAGGGATAACACGCTGTAGCATCCCGCACGTTTTTTGTGATATTGTGAGCAATCTTTGTGTTTGCATTGTTGGAGAAAATATTTAAAGGTTTGTATCAAGAATCGAAGGTGGTTTTTATTGTGGTGGTTTTGCATATGCCTTTTGTTGTTAGCAAACATATACACAATACAGTGTATGTACATTTTTTTTTAGATTAAATCGCTTCATCAAACAAATCGCGGCAACACCTTTGTGTAAAAAGACACCAAAAACTCGAACATGTACATTCTAATTTAGTAACTCACATCATGTACATCAATACATTTTCATTTTTCTTTCTTGCGAGGGTTGTTGTCTTTGGCGCTCTGACAGCTGACAGCTGGTGCTTCACTTCCACTATCACTCTGACAGCTAGCGCTGATAGGCTGTCTGACCTGTCAATCATGCAAGAAGACGTGATTGGCTGTGCTGCCATGAGGGCGGGCTCTTCTCATCTCATCAGACACGCTTTTAAAGGGACGAGCTGCTGCAAGTCATAGCGGGAGAGACTGCCTTGTCTTTTTCTTCTGATTCTGACTTGTGTTTGTTTTTTTATTGTGTGAATTTCGCGCACAAGCACTGTGTACCGAGGCTGAAGAGTTATGGATAATTGAAGTCATGCGAGCAACATTTGAAATTCGAAATGTGATCTTACACCAAAAACGATTTTTTACACGAAACCCAAAACCCGCTGGCTATATGAGCGTGCGGATTATCTGCGTCTACGGGTTATATGTGGGAAAATATATGATAATATATGTAATATATGTTATATGGGTTATCTCGCTAAACGGTTATCTCGATGCTTTTTTGCAACCCCCGAGGCCGTCGACATAACCAAACTCCACTGTACATGACCTATTCAATTTTTCCAATAGATTAAGAATTGCAAATGTAATTTTCATGTATAGACTAAACTTATAGACTATTTTAAGGAATGTTAATTCATATTACTAATTAGGTTAAATGTTCCCTGTTTGTTTGAACTTTTATGTTGTATTTCTACTTTCCTGTTTCCTGTTTTCTGTTCCTGTTTGTAGTTTTCTTATCGATTAGTTCCTTGATTGTTCCCAGATGTGTCTTGGTTGCCAATTACTCCTTTTGTACATCAACCCCAGTGTTTCCCTTGTTCAGTGACTGGTGTTGACCTATATGGATGTATCACATGTGTTGCTGTTGGTTCTCTTTTCGCACCATGTTTGGATTTACTTTACTTTACTTTACTTTACTTTACTTTACTTTACTTTACTTTACTTTACTTTACTTTACTTTACTTTACTTTACTTTACTTTACTTTACTTTACTTTACTTTACTTTACTTTACTTTACTTTACTTTACTTTACTTTACTTTACTTTACTTTACTTTACTTTACTTTACTTTACAATGCCTTGCCTTGCCTTGCCTTGCGTTTTATGATCTACAAAATAAATACATAAATCATAAGTTTACTCTACAAACCAAAATTAATTATGATGATTAATGCAAAACCCAAAAGCTAATGAAAGGTAATCTGTAAAAAGGTCTGTAAAATAACCACTATCATTATTATGACAGTGTGTGCTTTTCTATCCAATTATTGCAAGTAAGATTTATTTGCAGCATTTCATAAAGTGCTGTTGTAAATATTGGCATAAGTCAACTGTCATAAGTTAAAGATCAGTGACAATTCTATGCAAATGCATTTTGTATGAGCACAGGCACATTTATAGTTCCCAACAGATGGAAGGTATTGTTCACCCTAGTTTGTCTATCAATCCAGATATGACAAACCTTTCCATCATTATAATTCATATACTTCAGGGTTAAATGATAAACAGACAGAGGCAAACTCATCATCGTCGTCGTCGTCGTCGTCGTCGTCGTCATCGTCATCATCGTCATCGTCATCATCGTCATCGTCATCATCGTCATCATCATCATCATCATCAAAAATTCAAGATTTGTCGGTATGAAAACAATAAGCAGGTATGAAACAATATCTATGAACAGAATGATATTTCCATAAAACCAGATGAAAGGCACATTTTGTGGCTCGTTGCTGTTGGGATTAAATTAAGCAGTTATTAGTACAATTTGCACACTGTTTCGTCAATACAGGTATGACATTTCTTTGAATTGTTTTAGTGCATATGCTGTACACACATAAACTAACAGAGGCAAAAGAATTGCAAGATTTTATCTAGAAATCAGCCCTTCTGTGCCGCCTTGCTATTATACAGAATTGCCTTGAGTTCATTTGAATTTACTCAATTTTGTAAATCATAAAATGAATGAAATTAACTGACTCATTCATTGCTTTTTCCCCAGCTCTGTACAACCATGTGTAATTCATCCTTGCAAATTGAAATTTCTCAGCTCCATCCTATGAATTGGTTATTTTTCTCATTGGTCTCTGCTGGACTGTCAGACCTCTTCTCCAGATCTGCACATGTATTGAACATTACCTGGCAGTGATTCATCCAGTAACATTCCTGAGATATAAGGGCATCCAGTACAGGATTGCATCGGCAGCAGCAGCTTGGTGTCACGGAAGTAGTACGGGGAGGACTCAAATGCAGGGGAAATAAAGGATTTATTTACAAAGACATAAAAGAACATAACATGAAAACAAAACCCCACAAGGGAGGAAAACATTAAACTGAAACATCATAACTTGAACAAACCAGGAAACACAAACTAACCGGATAAAACGGTATGACAGGAAACAGGAACGTAGCATGACAACGACACGACACAGGACAGCAAACACAGCAGGATTAAATAGGGACACATGAGGGAAGGTAACGAGCCGAGAACAGCTGACAACACTCAAGGGAAACAGGGTAACAAGAGGGGCGGGGTTTACAATCACAACAAAGGGGCAGTGTCAGAGCTCTGTCAAGCAACCCACTAGAAACCAAAACTTAAGTGGCAGAACCCTGACACTACCCCCCCTCTAAAGGGACGCCACCTGGCGTCCCTACCAGACACCATGAAAACGTGACAACACATACCACAGAATATCACAGACAACGAAAGACCGGGGAAAAGATGACTCACGTGAAACGGGGGGGGGGGGGGGGGGGGGGAACAGAATGGAGGGAACAGATCAACCGAAAAGGCAAACAGCAAAAGGTCCACAACCTACAGGCAGAAAAAAAAAATTTAACACAGAGTCCAGGAAGGGGCAGGAGGGATGAGCCAGGGTGGCTCCAGGGGATCAGGGGTCCTGGCAGGGAGCCAGGGTGGCGCCGGGGGAACTAGCCAGGCAGAGTCTGGTAGGGCCAGCGGGTTGAGCCCGGTGGGCTTCGGCGGGACCAGTGGGTCCGGCGGATCCGGTGGGGTGAGCCAAGTGGGCTCCGGCAAATCAGGCGGAACCGGCGGGTTGAGCCAGGCGGGCTCCAGCGGGGTCAGTGGGACAGACCACAAAAGTTCAGGCAGCAAGAGTTCAGGGTGGTCAGGCGGCAAGAGTTCAGGGTGGTCAGGCGGCAAGAGTTCAGGGTGGTCAGGCGGCAAGAGTTCAGGGTGGTCAGGCGGCGCCGGCAGGGCGAGCAGTCTCGGTGGCGCCGGCAGGGCGAGCAGTCTCGGTGGCGCCGGCAGGGCGAGCAGTCTCGGTGGCGCCGGCAGGGCGAGCAGTCTCGGTGGCGCCGGCAGGGCGAGCAGTCTCGGTGGCGCCGGCAGGGCGAGCAGCTTCGGGGTGGCCTCCGGGACTGGCGGATCGGAGGAGGCCCTTTTCCTTCTCCTCCGTTTACGAAGGCTTCGAGCGGCCTCTGGGACGGCGGCCCCCTGGCTGGCTGCAGGCTCTGGGACGACGGCCCCCTGGCTGGCTGCAGGCTCTGGGACGACGGCCCCCTGGCTGGCTGCAGGCTCTGGGACGACGGCCCCCTGGCTGGCTGCAGGCTCTGGGACGACGGCCCCCTGGCTGGCTGCAGGCTCTGGGACGGCGGCCCCCTGGCTGGCTGCAGGCTCTGGGACGGCGGCCCCTGGGCCATTGGAAGGGGAAGGAGCCCCTTTCCTTCTCTTTCTCCGGCGGCGAGGTGTTGAGTCTGCGGCCTCCAGACCGACAGCAGGCTCTGGGACGGCGGTCTCCTGATGGGTGGTAGTTATCCTGGCTAATTCTGCTGCCAGGAATTCCGCTGGGGTCGGAACTTTGGGGGGCGCGGCGAGGAACTCCACGAACCCCCAAAAGTCCAGAGACTCCAGCCCCCTCATCCTCCAAAAGTCCAAGGGCTCATCCAGCGCGTAGTTGAAGAGGTCCTTAAGGGCACTGTCACCATACCCCAGCCCCGCTGCAGTCTGGCTGAACTCCCGGGCAAAAGTTCTAAAGTCCGCCCCGTGTTGGTGGAGGGAGCTCAGTACCTTCAACTGCAGCATCCGTTGGTATAGGGGGCTGGGGTGTGTGGCGACTGGTGGAGGATGGGAACCCCTCCCCCGCTGAGTCCTCATATTTGGTCGTGTCGTTCTGTCACGGAAGTAGTACGGGGAGGACTCAAATGCAGGGGAAATAAAGGATTTATTTACAAAGACATAAAAGAACATAACATGAAAACAAAACCCCACAAGGGAGGAAAACATTACACTGAAACATCATAACTTGAACAAACCAGGAAACACAAACTAACCGGATAAAACGGTATGACAGGAAACAGGAACGTAGCATGACAACGACACGACACAGGACAGCAAACACAGCAGGATTAAATAGGGACACATGAGGGAAGGTAACGAGCCGAGAACAGCTGACAACACTCAAGGGAAACAGGGTAACAAGAGGGGCGGGGTTTACAATCACAACAAAGGGGCAGTGTCAGAGCTCTGTCAAGCAACCCACTAGAAACCAAAACTTAAGTGGCAGAACCCTGACACTTGGCTAATTGGAGTGGGCTCATTTTCATTGAAGCTTCTTTTTTTTCCAGATCATATGCATTGCCGTGGTAATAACCTCTTTTTACTGTGTCTCTGTCCTTCATGCCCTGAAGTGGTCAGGACCAGACAACCACAAGAATGTAGGGATGACAGAAAATAACAGACACAATATAATGGACAGAGGCAAAGCTGTTGAGTACCAGCAGAAAAGGAAGGCCTTCACTATAATCGGTTATATTTTAGTGTCCATCCTGATTTGTTATTTACCTCTTGTAACAATTTATTTTTTCGAGCATATCTAAAATCAATGGGTATTTACATCCATGTACCAAAAACTATGATTACTGTAATCATTGCACCTCTTGTCAGACTGTACAACAATGGACATCTGAAACTTTTCAAAGCTTAAAGCACTCAATAAAGGAAAATAATAGATCATACATTTAAATAAATACAAAGTTTCTAGTTAAACTTTTAACTAAACGTTTAATTTGTTTCCTCTAATATTTTTTAAGTTTTGATGTAGCTTACTATATGCTTGCCACACCCTCACACTACACAGACTCTTAGTTTGTTTCATTCAGTCATGTTTCAGACACTCTCTGTCTTAATTCATCACTAACATTCATCACAGCTGTTAGTCATTATGTTCTTATCACCATGTGTTTATCTGTTCCTCACCTTCACTCAGTGTTTGGCCAGTCTATGTTAGCTTCTTTTTTGTCGGTTTTAGTTTTTATATTTATTATTAAACTTTACTATTGAACATCATCCTCATTTTTGTGCCTCTCAGTTCATCAGTATGTCTGTTCCATGCTATAACAATGCTATATCTATAGGCCTTTTGACATTTGTCGGCAAAAACAGGTTTATTGAATATCGTTATAGAGGATGTCAACTGGGCACATTCGAAGCACCTCTTCATGAAACTTTAAAATCTTTACAAATCTTTTTCTTCAAATCAGTGTTTTGGAGAGCATATTTCAAACCGACCAAGTTATATGATTCCAGCAACCACAGAAAGGTTTGTACAGTATAGTTAAATGGTTTTATCATTTTATTTTATACATGTTTTGTAGAAAATTCTATACTCTTGTCACATAATAGCCTACGTACTTGTTGGTAGACTACACAGAATAAGTGCTATAAATTAGTAAAAAAAAAAAAAAAGTAAATATAACAGGTTACTGACAATGGTGTTTGTTATATATAAACATTTTACTAAATATTACACTTGGAAACATTGAGTTTTTTTTATTTTTATTGCATTCTCATTGCATTTACATGGCTTTAATCAGCAGTTGTCATCAGAATGCAGACTTCTAAGTTATTCAAAATTATTTTGTTTAATAGTACTCTGAAATTTGGTTCATTTAGGGCAGGCAGAAAATGATTTAGATTTGGCCATAGTTGTACATATGCACATATGTACATATGATAATTTATATGCATTATCCCACAATATATTGTTGCTTTATATTCATAAGCATGCATTACTGACATGAGCTAAATAAGAGGGACAGACATATGCAAATAAAAGAAAATGGGAGAGGTCACACAAATGTTAATAGTTTCCTATGAACAGACCAAACAAACAAAGTGGAGAATGCATGTTTTGTGTTTCAGTAGCTTGTAGCTTTTCTTTTTGTACCATCAATTCAGGTATGACATTTCTTTAAAATTTTATTTTTTATATGCTATATTTAAGAGTCAACTACACAAAAAGTCCCTTACAAGTAGTCTTTATATAGTCTTACTATTCATTTTTTATTTCCTCAGCTCTGTCCAACCATGTGCAATTCATCAATAATCTGGAATGCAACTATATTTGAATGGTTCTGTATTTGTGAGGGACATTTTGGCGCTTATTTCAACATTGTTATTTCACTTCTGTGCTTCACTGTGGGAATGCCGGTCCATTGCTGGTTCTTCTGGGTACATCTCTGTAGGGACATCAAACCCATCTTGGTGTTTCCACTGAACAACACTATACTGGAGATTTTTTATTGCATTCAATGCATTTTAGACATCATTATTATCAGTTATCCAACTGTGTTGGGCCAGAGCATACTTCACTTTATCATTGGTCTCAACTGGACTTTCAGACCTCTCATCCAGATATTCATGTGTATTGAACAATATTTGGCAGTGATTCATCCAGTCACATTCCTGAGATATAAGGGCATCCAGTACAGGATTGCATTGGTAGCAGCAGCTTGGCTAATGGCAATAGGCAACAGTTTGAGGTTAGTTTCCATTGGGATGTACTACTTTCAAGATCATGTATTCTTTGTTGGCTTCTGTATTGCTGTGATAACAACCTCTTTTTGCTGTGCTTCTGTCCTTCGTGCACTGAAGCGTACACAACCTGGAAATCAAAAGAATATGACAGAGAGAGACAAACACAATAAAACTGACAAAGGCAGAGCTGTTGAGAACCAACAGAAAAGGAAGGCCTTCAGAATCATCTCTCATATTTTAGTGTCTATCCTGATTTGTTATTTGCCTCTGGTAGTAACTTACTTTATTCGCATACCTAGAAACAGTAACCCTTCTTTTGTATGTGAAGCTGTTCCACTGATTCTGTCAGTCTCCACAATTACTCTGTTCATTTCACCGCTAGTCAGAATCTACAGTGATGGCCATTTGAAACATATACTGTGCTTTTCAAATGTTTTCAAATAAAAAGATTAATGCATTTTATATGAAAAAGAGATGTGATAGTAGTATTTGAGGTAAAAAAATATGTGACGGTTTTGTGCAAATATAAATGTTTAACAATTATTACATTGCATTTTGTTATCACTGTAAAACAGAACTATTATTTATATTACGTGTGTTGTGTGTTATTATTATTCAATGGCATTTACTACTACAATAAAAAAAAAACTGGAGGAGAAAATATTCCATATTACGAAAGTAAAAAAGTGCAAATACAGTGGAACCCGGTTATGACGACGGCCTCGGGGGTTGTAAAAAAGCGTCAAGATAACCGATGATCGAGATAATAAAAATTATTTTGATGAAGCGATTGGCATGCTATAAAAATGTACATACACTGTATATATTTGCTAACAGCAAAAGGCATATGTGCACCAACTAACATATACCTTTATATACCTTTAAAAGGGAATATACCTTTTGTTTTTCTGTGCGTGCTGTTCTGGTGTGAGCGTGCGCGCACGGGGAGGAGAGTGTTTTGGAGTGAGGAGAGAGCCAATAGCCGCTCTACCGCTGACTGTTATATAGCATAATCTACTGTTTCTATTTTCCTTCTTTTATTTGTGATGTTTGTCTGAGTGTTTTCTTTTCCCTGGTTTGTACTTACGCTTACATGTTTGAGAAGAGTGTGCTGGTACGAAACCCATCTATAAAGGCTTGTGTGACCATTTTAATCGCCTCGAGTTTTCTTTAGTTTCCATTTAACATCTGGGCAGTCGTCAACCACTTTGACAGCCATTACAAGATTTATCAGTATACAATAAAAAACACCTTCGATCCTTGACACAAAACTTTTATTATACTCTCCAACACTGCAAACAAAATTTCACTCACAGCGTAAACACATTCACAACACACATAAACACATTCACTCATAACACAGTCATTTCGCTCTGACGCAGTTATGAATAGTATTGTACACGCGGTTACTATGGTTTCTTTACAAAGTCTAAAATGCTTATTGATTTTTGCCTTTAACGGTCTGCTTAAAAACAAATGCTTCTATCAGTAACGACGTCTTTGTTGATGTCAATGTAATCTGGGAATTCCTGGACAGTGAAGGCGAACTCCTATGCCTCCTCTTCCAAGATAGCATCTGTAAGACTTGATTTTTGCGCAAATTCTTCTGCGGCTGCTTGGCTCTGCACCGCAAGAGTGAGTGAAGCGTCATTGGAGTGAGCGACCGTACGGGCCGTGATGCACGTGGAACGCGAACTCAGCACATGCGCAGTGAACTCGGTACAATCATTAGTCACGGGGATCGAGATAACTCATGTTAAGTGGCGACTTTGTCCCTCTTTTTCGAGATGATAGGGTTCGGCGACATAAGAGAATTGACATAACCGATAAGAAAATGCTAAGAAAAATAGGGAATTTGACGGTTCTACTTCAAAAATGTCGACATAATAGGGTTGGCGAGTTAACCGAACTTGAGATAAGTGGGTTACACTGTATTACAAAACATGACATTTTTCTAACACTGTCCATCAGCGACACTGGCAGGTAAAGTTACAGCGAAATCCTATGTCTCCCCCTGAACCAGTTGAGTTTTAACAGACCCCCTAAACTGCACATGGTGGGTTTGGTGGGGAAAATCATGTGAGGAGGGAATGCCTCCATCGCGCTGTATATGATTGGTTTGTGCGATGAATCCAGCCTCTTGTTATCGTGCACATTTACAAGTCACTCTAAATGAACAAAATGAAAACTAATTGAAAAGTAAGTAAACAACTCATCCACTTAGATATTACCTCTGTATATCATGTCAAAATCAAACTTGAAATGGCCTGAAAACATGAGGACTGTTGAGCAATCAGCTTTAGGAAATTAAAATACATCTTCAAATGTCTGTGACCAGCGTTTATAAACATCAAGATTGATGATCCGAAATTAAGTTGACTATTAAAAAGAAAAGCTGACCATCAGTTCACAAATAAAATATATTGTTTAAATTATTACTGCCTTTAGTTATTAGACTAAATAACTGAAATGAATGTAAAAACACCCATTTTTATAAGATTTATATTGGTTTTAATAAATAGAATATTACTTACATTGTTAATGTAAAAATAAAAATATTTTAACCCAACTGGAAAAACATAATTTTTTCATAAAACACAGTTGATTTATGCTGTTAACAAAAGGAAACTTGGAGTGGGGAAAGGCAACAGCATTTAAAAGAAAAGTGAAATTGAAAAAAAATATATATACATGCATGATATATATATATATACTGTATATATACTGTATATATATAGCTATGAAAATAATCAAAACCTTGCCTAACCTTGAGCGTTTTTAATCTACAGAAAAACATCAGTATTTGAAGTGATGGCCTATTTTATTACTACAGCTTTCTATTAAAATGTTCCTCCCTTGTTTTAATGAAAAAGTACAATAACAAGGCCAGAATACAGATGTTTTTGTAAACGCACTTCATGATTTTCTATTCAAATGTTGCATCAACATTTGTTTGAACCTTCCCATTAATCTGAAGGTTGAAAAACAACATTATCATTGAGAGCACATTAAGCTCACGCTAATGGTGTAAGCTAAAACAACTGGAACAATTCTATGCAAAAACAGCATGAGTGGACATTTTTCTTCATTATGCTATCAGGTATTAGCAGGTATTCTATCAGATCATGCATAACACAAGATAACATTAGTCCATTGGCCTTTTCCTTTTCCTTTCCCTTCCTTCCACTTTTTAAACTTTGTGTGCATGTGTGCGTGTGTGTTTGGTCCAGGTAATTAAGTAAAACATGAAAAAGTAGTAAAACTTGACATTTTTGACCTTGTGAGGAAAAGAACATATAAATCATTCCTAAATTATGTATGCAAAAGAATGTTTTCTGCGATGGGTGCATTTAGGGTTAGAGGATAGAATAAAGGCCTACATTTTTTACAATAGAAAAATCGCATCTTTAGAAAGTCCTCATAAATATGGAAACCCAAAAATTAGCTTGGAGCATCCTAAAATACACTGCTGTAAAAAAAAAAAAAAAAAAACTATATATGAACCGGGACAAGCATATATGCAAAACAAAGTAGGAGTAGGCACACATACATTTAGTAATTTCTTATATGGGGGATGAGGTGCTTTTTGTAGCTTGTTTTTTACAGTTTGAAACAGAGGGACGTTTAGTATCTCATCGCTGTAGAAAAAACAAATTCAGTATATTTTTCATGCTGTAACATCAATCCAGGTATGACATTTTTCCCATGATTTTTATTCACTTACTTTAGATTTAAGACTTAAATAGTGACAATTTTGATCCAGAAATCAATGTTTATCCAGTCTGACTATAAAATGCTTTTGGAATTTGAACTGCATGCTTTTTAAGGTATTGGTGACATAAAAAAAAACTTTGACCAACGTACTCACTGATTTCTGTTTTCCCCAGCTCTATACAACCATGTGCAATTCATCTATTCACAGCAACAATACAGCTTCCATATTTGATGAGTCAATGGATTGGTTCTGCATGTGTGAGGGACATTTTGGCCCCTATGCCACTTTTTTTACTTCAATACTGTGCTTTCTTGTGGGAGCACCGATCCATAGCTTGTCTCTCTGGGTTCTTCTCCGTAGGAACATTACATCCAACTTGGTGTTTCCACTGAACATTGCTATACTGGAGCTCTTTTTTAGCATTCAATGCAGTATAGATGTCATTGTTATCAAATATCCTTCACTGGATGGTGACCGTTTTGCCAACTGTCTCATCGGTGTCAGTTGGACATTCAGACCTCTTCTCCAGATCTTCATGTGTATTGAACAGTATTTGGCAGTGATTTATCCAGTAACATTCCTGAAATATAAAGGCATCAAGTACAGGATTGCATTGGTAACAGCAGCTTGGGTTATTTCTTTGGGCAACGGCTTGAGGGTTATTATCAGTCGGGTAACCTATTTTAAAGATCACACATTCTTTTTAGTTTTTTGCATTGCATTGATAATAACCTCTTTTTGCTGTGCTTCTGTGCTTCATGCTCTGAAGCGTCCAGGACCAGGAAATCAAAATAATCTAGAGATGACAGAGAAAGACAAACACAATAAAACTGACAAAGGCAGAGCTGTTGAGAACCAGCAGAAAAGGAAGGCCTTCAGAATCATCTCTCACATTTTAGTGTCTATCCTGATTTGTTATGTGCCTCTGGTAGTAACTTATTTTATGAATATAGCTGAAATTAGTAAGCATTTATATTTATGTGAAGTTGTTCCACTGACTCTGTCCTTTACTGTAACTGCTGTATTTTTTTCACCACTAGTCAGGATGTATAGTGAAGGCCAGCTGAAGCACATAATGACCCAGTTTCACAGACAGAACTAAGATTAAGCTAGGGTTAAGCCTTAATCCAACTATGGCAATAACTTTTTAAAATACACCTTAGAAAAAAACTGGCACTGGCATATTTTAAGATAAGTTGCTTTTAGTTAAAAGAGCTCAAACATGCATTTCAGTCTGGGACTTGTCTTAAACCTTGTTTGTGAAACTGGGCAAATGTACTTTACAAAGCTTAGAGGACAAATAAGAAAGGCAAATAAATGACACTGTAAAATGTAAAGTTTTTATTTTGTTTATTTTTTTTCAGAGCTACCCAATATAAAATGTTAGAATTTGTGTGGTTGCTTTGTGAAAATCTGATTCAAATTGCACAAGACCTCAATCAAAAGTTTCGCCCTTCCCTCTGGGGCCACACGATATCCCCTATAAAAGGTCTTCTTAGATTAGATAGACAAGTTTTAATCACTTTGCAATTAATTTATATAGTCAATTCAAGAGTTGTTGAAAATGGAAATAAATTGATTTTTAAATGGAAACATTGTGAATTGTTTTTGAGTGTATTTACATGAACAAGGACTGGACGAGGACTTTCATCATATAAAACAAACAAAAACAATTTAAACTTATTAAATAATTGTACTGTGCTGGAGAAATCAGGTTACATCTACTGACAGGTTATGCTTCGGTAAAAGCTTGTTTTTTTTCAGGTTGGTTGAATTCAGTTATAATTAGTAACTTTAAATCATTTACTTAATTTCAACAAAACTCTTTATTGTAGATGTTACCACACAAAGCAGATTTTCTAAGCAGAACTGAAAAAACATTTTGTTTAGTGTATAGTAAGTATTTGTGTAGTTAATTTATATTTCTCAGTACTTATTTGAGTAAGTACAACGTAAATAATGCCACTTTTTTACTACAGCTTTCTTCTAAAATGGTCCAGCCATGAAGACATCCATGTTAATGTAACACTGTGTTGTAGAAAGCATCCAGAAAACAAAATGATGAAGATTAAAGGCAGTCTTAAATAAATTCACACGCAAATAATCCACACAAGGAGCGCAGTATATACAAACATCTAGAAACACAAAAGACCTGACCCCATATACCAGAAACAGAAATGAAGTACACATGCAAACAAGGATAATTAATGACACACACCTGAACTAAATGACAATTAATCTGAAGCCATGATTGATGTAAACTGAAAAACAATTCCACACTAAGTGAGAGTCACAGTTAAGTAAAAAAAAATAAAAAAATAAAGTATGCCTACCGGTACTCTAAGGCCAAAATACATATGTTTTTGTAAACGCACATCATGATTTTCTATTCAAATGTTGCACTAACATTTGTCTGAACCACCCCATAGCTAAAATGTTGAAAAAACACACCTGAATACATGAGATAAAACAACAGGGACAGTTCTAAGCAAAAAGGGTACAGGTAAATGAGTAAAATATGACTAAATTGTTATATATAACACTGATATATTTGGCCTTGTGAGGATATTTAGTTTCTGTCCTTACAGAAGATACCTAATAACATCCACGATCCAGTGGGCCTATGAGAGCTGTTTGGGGCACCCAAGTGCAGCCCATAGTTTCAGCATGTGATACTACGTCAAAGTGACTGACAGATGGTCATTAAGACAAACCCTGTCTTGGTAATTTTGTCACAGCCAAAGTCACAACTAATCCAGATAATGTGGCAACGGTGATGAATTGAAGATGGCCTTAATCGTCATCCATTGCAGTCCTTGAACAAGCGCACATCAACTCTGCCTTTGACATGAGCTAAAAAAAACAATAAAAAATACAGGGCCAAATATATGCAAACAAAATAGGAGTGATCACATTTATATTCACAGTTCCATATAAACAGATGAAACAAGTAAATGGGGCACTTGCTTCTGCTGGCATCAACTATAACAGTTCTTGTGTATTTTTGCAGGTTCTACTTTCAGTTCAGGTATGACAAATCATTCAATAATGTTTCATATACCTTACATACATAGTGCAATATTTATTGTAAGATTTGATCCAGAAGTAAGCCCTTAAGACAGTAGTTTATATAAAGTGTTGATAGTTTGAATAATGTCTGCTCTTAAAATGAAAGGAAGGATTAAGAAAGTATATCTTGTGCACACTCACTCTTTTCTGTTTCCCCAGCTCTGTACAACCGTGTGCAATTCATCCTTTATTATCAACGATTCAACCATAGTAGTGGTTGAGGGTGTCAGTTGGTTCTGCATGTGTCAGGAATATTTTGGCCCTTTTATCAGTATTTTCACTTCAATATTGTGCATCATTGTGGGAACGCCAATCCACTCCTGGTCCCTCTGGGTGTTTCTCCGTGGGAACATTAAACCAAACATGGTGTTTTCATTGAACATCATTATACTGGAGCTGCTTTTTTGCATCCAGTGCTTTGCAGACTTAATTGATTTCCTGTGTTCATCTATGGTAAGCTACAACTTATCTACCTTTCTTATTGGTCTCAGTTGGACTTTCAGACCTCTTATCCAGATCTGCACATGTATTGAACAATATTTGGCAGTGATTCATCCAGTAACATTCCTGAGATATAAGGGCATGCAATACAGGATTGCATTAGTAGCAGCAGCTTGGATTACTGCAGTGAGCAACAGCTTGAGGCTCGTTTCCATCAGGACAACCTATATTCAAGATCATGTATTCTTTTTCTTTTTTTGCATTGCATTGATAATAACCTCATTTTGCTGTGTGTCTGTCCTTCGTGCCCTAGAGAGTCCAGGACCAGGAGATCGAAAGAATGTAGGGTTCATAGAGAAAGACAGGCACAATAAAACTGATAAAGGCAGAGCTGTTGAGAACCAGCAGAAAAGGAAGGCCTTCAGAATCATCTCTCATATTTTAGCAACTATCCTGATTTGTTATGTGCCTCAAGCAGTGGCTTATTTCATGTGCATAGCTAACATCAGTACACTTATATATTTATGTGAAGCTGTTCCACTTATTCTGTCCATTACTATGATTACTGTATCAATTTCACCCCTAGTCAGGATGTATAATGAAGGCCAGCTGAAGCTCATGTTGTGCTTTTCAAAGCTTAGAGGACAAATAAAAGGAAATTGAAAAGCTATTTATGATATTTTATATCTCTAATGTGACGTCATGCAGTAAAACATCTGTATAAATAGAACACAATGTACTGTATTTTCTTTATTCATTTATTGTTTTACAGATGTTTTACCTGTATTTAGAATTTGAATTATTTTTTTTTTTTTTGAATTTGGAACATTTTGGATAATGTCCAAGTAAAAAACTGGCAGTATGTTTTTTGAATAAATTTTATTAATTGAGACTGCAATATCAATGCACTTGTAAATACAAACTTTCAACATAATTGGTATGATTTGTCTTTGCGATATTTAATAACATGTGTTAAAGGTTTTCCCCTTGTTTTTGTACATAGGAAAATGTGTTTAATGTAGTTAATTAATACAAAGTGATTAACAACAGTGAATAGTAATTTAAATAGTTTTATAGCAGATTGGAAATGATTGTTACGTGGCAACAATCTAGAAGTCTTCTTGATGTCTGTGATACATCAGTGAAACGAAACGGCACCAATTTATATTTGAAGAAAGCAACTAACGCTCAACAGCACATGTGAACCTTACTCAAATCATTATGTGGACATCTATATTATGGAAAATGTCTTTTTCCAATATACTGCATATTGGGTATGATATGAGCAATATGAGACATCAAAACAAATCAAAATGAAATAACAAAGTTGCTTGAATTTTGATTTGCAATTTACAACTAAGGCTGCTTTAAAGACGGGAACCATAAAATATATTCTAAAAAGTCAATAGCTGAAATTACCAGCATTTTATCATGTATCCTTTTAGATAATTTTATCTAAAAAGGCAAAGAGTGTATGTATATACACACTCACAAGGATTATCAGGAACACCTGTTCAATTTGTCATTAATGCAATTATCTAATCAACCAATCACATGACTGTTGCTTAAATGCATTTAGGGGTTGGTCTTGGTCAAGACAATCTCCTGAACAACAAAAAGTGAATGTCAGAATGGGAAAGAAAGGTGATTTAAGCAATTTTGAGCGTGGCATGGTTGTTGGTGCCTGACGGGCCAGTCTGGGTATTTCACAATCTGCCCAGTTACTGGAATTTTCACACACAAACATTTCTAGGGTTTACAAAGAATGGTGTGAAAAGGGAAAAACATTCAGTATGCGGCAGTCCTGTGGGAGAAAATGCCTTGTTGATGCTAGAGGAGAATGGGCCGACTGATTCAAGCTGATAAAAGAGCAACTTTGACTCAAATAAACACTCGTTACAACCAAGGTCTGCAGCAAAGCATTTGTGAAGCCACAACACGCACAACCTTGAGGCGGACGGGCTACAACAGCAGAAGACCCCACCAGGTACCACTCATCTCCACTACAAATAGGAAAAGAAGCTACAATTTGCACGAGCTCACCAAAATTGGACAGTTGAAGACTGGAAAAATGTTGCCTGGTCTGATGAGTCTCGATTTCTGTTGAGACATTCAGATGGTAGAGTCAGAATTTGGCAGAAACAGAATAAGAACATGGATCCATCATGCCATAAAAGTCAAATAAATGACACTGTAAAATTTAAAGTGTTTTTTTTTAAAGAGCTAGTCAATATAAAATTTGATAATTTGGATGTGACTGATTTTTGAAAATCTGATTAAATTGGACAAGAACTTAATCAAAATGTTCTCCCTTCCCTCTTGGACGACAAGAGATACTATATAAAGGTCTACTTAGATTAGATAGACAGATAAGTTTTAATAACTTTGTAATTAATTCATATAGTCAATTAAAGAGTTGTTGAAAATGGAAATAAATGGAAAAAGTTTGAATTATTTTTGAGTTTATTTACATTAAGGTGGACAAAGACTTTCATCGTATAAAACAAAAAAGGTTGTATCAAACGTATTAAATTATTTTACCATGCTATGAAATCAGGTTAAATCTACTGACAAGTCATGTTTTAGTAAAAGCTTGTTTTTTTCCCCCAGGTTGGTTGAATTCAATTATAATTAGTAACTACATTAACTAAATGGTCCAGCCATCAAGACATCCATGTTATTGCCGTAACGCTGTGTTGTAGAAAGCGCACAAACAAAATGATGATCTAAGGCAGTCTTCAATAAATCCGCACGCAAATAGTACTTACCAAGGAGCGCAACGTACAACACACAAGACCTGACAACATATACCAGAAACAGAAATAAAGTACACATGCAAACAAGGATAATTAATGACACACACCTGAACTAAATGACAACTAATCTAAAGCCATGTTTGATGTAAACTGAAAACCAATTCCAGACTAAGTGAGAGTAACAGTTAAGTAAAAAAAATACATTAATTAATTTAAAAAGTATACCTACTGGTAATCTCAGGCCAAAATACATATGTTTTTGTAATGGCACATCATGATTTTCTATTCAAATGTTGCACAAAAATTTGTCTGAACCATCCCATAGCTAAAATGTTGAAAAAACACACCTGAATACATGAGATAAAACAACAGGGACAGTTCTAAGCAAAAACAGCATGAGTGGACATTTTTCTTGATTATGTCATCAAGTAAGTAGGAGGTATTTAATGCCTTTCCTTTCCACCCTTGTGTGTGTGTGTGTGGTCCAGGTACATTAGTAAAATCTGAAAAAATAGTTTTGAAGTTTAAATTTGGTTTACCTAGTCTGCTTAGGTAAATAAGAGAAGAGTATACTTGGACCTTTATGTCAGTATAAGACTTAAAATTTAAGTGTAATTATAGTTCTGAGAAATTCATAAAGTACATGAAAGTATACTTACTTTTTTTAGTTTAAAAGAAGTATATTAATAGCTCAATGGAATAAGCTTATTAGATTTCTTGAGTGTTGAGACATTTTTTTTAATCAAATTTGATCGTGCATGTGACTGATTTGTGCAAATATTTCTCCCTTTCCTCTTTAGCCTCAAGAGGTGCCCATATAATTGTCTACTTGTCTAACTATCTAATTGTCTTACTTGCAGCTTTAGACAGGCAGACAGACAGACAGACAGAGAAACCTTTACAACAGAAATAGCCCTTAAGTTTGATTATTTGTGTGAAATGTCCAATATTTGGATGATTTTTTTTAAAATCCTTGTTCTTGTATATTAAAGATAAATTTATCTCATATCATCTGCCTATCTCCCAGCTTTCATTCGCGGGTCCCGTTTGCGGCTCTGCGCATTCGTTGGTTCGCAGCTCCCGCAAGTTCGTTCATTGGCGGCTCCCATGTTACACGACTTTAACTCTGGATTATCACTTCCTTTGTTTTCTGCACTATTATAATAAATTCACTAATTTGTTCTCATCCTTGCTTTCCCCGCTCCCCCCTCCTCCCTCATCTCTCTCCTCCAAGCAGACTGCTCAAACCTGAAGTGCATTACAGTAAATTGTCAAGTATTTTTAGAGTTTAATTGTCAATTATTAATTAGTATTTATATGAGACCTTAATGATTACAATTTTAACTGCAATTAATTAATTAAAAATATTTAAAATGGGCATTTGTGGTCATGTGGAACGAATTAATTGATTTTTAGTGCATTCTTATGGGGACATTTGTTTTGGTGTAGGAGCATTTTGGTTTACGAGCTCGCTCACTCGTAAACCGAGGTATTACTGTATATATATATATATATATATATATATATATATATATATATATATATATATATATATAGCGCCGGCCAGTTGCCTGCTGTTTACCTGCTCGTACATGAGAGCATATGGGCATAGGCGGACTTACCATTAGGCAAGTGTAGGCAATTGCCTAGGGCCCCCGAACCTACAAGGGCACCCAAATAAAATCGCGATTGACAACCCCCCGTCAACAACCAAGCATCGCGCACTTCCACTTCCCTGTCAACAACCGAGCATCGCGCTCACAAACCGCTACATTTTCTATCAGACATACAGGCCTTGATCGGACTTTTACTTTTATTTTTCGGGAGGGGAGGGCCTAGGGGCCCCGTATTTGCTCGGTCCGCCACTGCATATGGGATAAAACTGTATCAGACAGAGATTTAAAAGGTTTACAAAGGTATTCAATAGCAATGGCATCCACAATCCAGTGGGCCTATAAGAGCTGTTTGGGGCACCCAAGTGCAACCTATAGTGTCACCATTCAATACTATGTTGAAGTGACTGACAGATGATCATTTATAGCCCACGACAAACCCTGTCTTGGTAATGTTGTCAGTGCCAAAGTCACAACTAATCCAGATAATGTGGCAACGGTGATGAATTGAAGATGGCCTTAATCGTCATCCATTGCAGTCCTTGAACAAGCGCACATCAACTCTGCCTTTGACATGAGCTAAAAAAACAAAACAATAAAAAATACAGGGCCAAATATATGCAAACAAAATAGGAGTGATCACATTTATATTTACAGTTCCATATAAGCAGATGAAACAAGTGAATGGGGCACTTGCTTCTGCTGGCATCAACTATAACAGTTCTTGAGTATTTTTGCAGGTTCTACCTTCAGTTCAGGTATGACAAATCATTCAATAATGTTTCATATATCTTAGTTTTAACTGTAAAAGGACACACGTAGTGCAATATTTCTTACAAGATTTGATCCAGAAGTAAGCCCTTAAGATAGTAGTCTATATAAAGTGCTGATAGTTTGAATGATTTCTATTTTTGCTGCTCTTAAAATGAAAGGAAGGATTAAGAAAGTATATCTTGTGCACACTCACTTTTTTCTGTTTCCCCAGCTCTGTACAACCATGTGCAATTCATCCTTAATAATCAACGATTCAACCATAGTAGTGGTTGAGGGTATAAGTTGGTTCTGCATATGTCAGGAATATTTTGGCCCTTATATCATCATTTTCACTTCAATATTGTGCTTTATTGTGGGAACGCCAATCCACTCCTGGTCCCTCTGGGTGTTTCTCCGTGGGAACATTAAACCAAACATGGTGTTTTCATTGAACATCATTATACTGGAGCTGTTTTTTTGCATCCAGTGCATTACAGACTTCATTGATTTCATGTGTTTATCTATGGTAAGCTACAACTTATCTACCTTTGTCACTGGTCTCAGCTGGACTTTCAGACCTCTTATCCAGATCTGCACATGTATTGAACAATATTTGGCAGTGATTCATCCAGTAACATTCCTGAGATATAAGGGCATGCAATACAGGATTGCATTAGTAGCAGCAGCTTGGATTACTGCAGTGAGCAACAGCTTGAGGCTCGTTTCCATCAGGACGACCTATATTCAAGATCATGTTTTCTTTTTCTTTTTTTGCATTGCATTGATAATAACCTCATTTTGCTGTGTGTCTGTCCTTCGTGCCCTAGAGAGTCCAGGACCAGGAGATCGAAAGAATGTAGGGTTCACAGAGAAAGACAGACACTATAAAACTGACAAAGGCAGAGCTGTTGAGAACCAGCAGAAAAGGAAGGCCTTCAGAATCATCTCTCATATTTTAGCAACTATCCTGATTTGTTATGTGCCTCAAGCAGTGGCTTATTTCATGTGCATAGCTAACATCAGTACACTTATATATTTATGTGAAGCTGTTCCACTTATTCTGTCCATCACTATGATTACTGTATCAATTTCACCCCTAGTCAGGATGTATAATGAAGGCCAGCTGAAGCTCATGGTCTGCTTTTCAAAGCTTAGAGGACAAATAAAAGGAAATTGAAAAAGCTATTTATGATATTTTATATCTCTAATGTGACGTCATGCAGTAAAACATCTGTATAAATCGAGCACAATTTACTGTATTTTCTTTATTTGTTTATTGTTTTACAGATGTTTTACCTGTATTTAGAATTTGAAACTTTTTTGAGTTTTGAACGTTTTAAGGTTAACGTTAATATAGATTTTATTCACTGAGAATGTAGTATCAATGCACTTGTAAATACAAACTTTCAACATAATTGGTATGATTTGTCTTTGCGACATTTAATAACATGTGTTAAAGGTTTTCCCCTTGTTTTTGTACATAGGAAAATGTGTTTAATGTGGTTAATTAATTCAGTGATTAACAATGGTGAATAGTAATTTAAATAGTTTTATAGCAGATTGGAAATTGTTAAGTGGCAACAATGTATCTGCGATACATCAGTGAAACAAAACGCCACCAATTTATTTTTGAAGAAAGCAACTAACTCTCAACAGCACATGTGAACCTTACTCAAATCATTATGTGGACATCTATATTATGGAAAATGTCTTTATCCAATATACTGCATATGGGGTATGATATGAGCAATATGAGACATCAAAATAAAACTAAATAAAAAAATAAAAGCGGCTTGAATTTAGATTTGCGATTTACAACTAAGACTGCTTTATTACTCATTTCCCTGGACCACGCACACGAACACATACAAAAGTGGAAAGGAAAGGAATTAAATACCTCCTACTTACTTGATGACATAATCAAGAAAAATGTCCACTCATGCTGTTTTTGAGTATAACTGTCCCTGTTGTTTTAGTTCATACTCAGGTATGTTTTTGTTTTGTTTTTCCCCCCCAAAAAATTTGCTATGGAAAGGTTCAAACAAATGTTGGTGCAACATTTGAATAGAAAATCAAGATGTGCATTTACAAAACCATATGAATTCTGGCCTGAGAGTACCATTAGGCATACTTTTTAAAATTAATTCTTTTTTTTTTTTTACTTAACTGTCACTCTCACATAATCTGGACTTTGTTTTCAGTTTACATCAATCATGGTTTTGGATTAGTTGTCATTTAGTTCAGGTGTGTGTCATTAATTATCATTGTTTGCATGTGTACTTTATTTCTGTTTCTGGTATATGGGGTCAGGTCTTGTGTGTTTCTAGATGTGTTGTTCGTTGCGCTCCTTGTGTGGATTATTTGCGTGTGATTTTATTTAAGACTGCCCTTCATCTTCATCATTTTGTTTGTGTGCTTTCTACAACACAGCATTACAACATTAACATGGATGTCTTCATGGCTGGACCATTTTAGAAGAAAGTTGTAGTAAAAAAAGGACCTTAATTTACGTTTAATGCAAAAAAAGTGCTCCAGTATTGGTTCACTCTATTATTCAGTGAAACACCATTCACTTGAAACACCAAGTTGGATGTAATGTTTCTACGGAGAAGCACCCAGAGAGACATAGGGGTCAAGATGTCCCTCACACATACAGAACCAATCCACTGTCTCATCATATATGAAAGCTGTATTGTTGCTGTGAATAGATGAATTGCACATGGTTGTATAGAGCTGGGGAAAACAGAAATCAGTGAGTACGTTGGTCAAAATTAATTTTCACTACAGCATGTAATTTTGTGTTCTATGTAATGCATAGACAAAGACAGTTATCGACCCACACAATCCTAATGACCATCATGTGACAGAAAGAGTACATTCAGAGTATAGAAAGGATAATGTGTTCTTGAGATGGAGAGGAAAATATTACAACTGTTGTAGGTTCATTTGGCCTTGAGGGTTAGAAAGATAAATGTAGGAGCAGCCCTCCCCATCTTTGTCACTCTCTGCAGGGAAACTTTGGATGTCTGTATGACTGTTATCCTTTTCTTGCAAGAAAATAAACCTTTATAAAGACAGTTGGCATATTTGTCTCTTATTCAGAATTGATCAAAATATTTTTCCACCACTATTTGGCGCTGCGAGTATGGTTCCTTGGCTGTGTTTTCTGGACCGGATTCAACTGTATATGAAATGGATCAAAGACAAATCTTGGTGTGGTATTTGAATATAAAATCTGAACTTGTTCAATATTATTGTAGAGAGACACAGCCATGGCTCGTCTGTAAGATAGAATGAAAAGGCATACATCACAAAAACTAGGCCTAGTTTTGAATTCCTACTACAAATTCAACTGCCACATGGTGCTGAAAGTAAGATACATCCAGGGTTCACCAGACTCAGACAAAAAGCACACATTATTGCGTCTGGGCAAGTGAACGGTGCTGTGTGCAAGCAAAGCACCCGGCCAGTTGTCTGCTGTTTATCTGCTTGTACATGAGAGCATATGGGATAAAAGTGTATCAACCAAATTTTTTAAAAGTTTGCAAATGTATTCAAAAGCAATAGCATCCACGATCCAGTCGGCCAACCTCTGTTTGGAGACAGTCTTCCCCATCTGCTGTCCCCCAAAAGAGGCAAAGAGTTGCAAAAAAGCATTGAGATAACCGTTTAGCGAGATAACCCATATAACATATATTACCATATTTTCCCACATATAACCCGCGGACCCAGATAATCGCTCATATAGCCAACGGGTTTTGGGGTTTGTGTAAAAAATCGTTGGCATAACCCGCACCCATAGATTGATGAACTTTTTTGTGTAAGTTCACTTTTCGAATTTCAAATGTTGCTCGCATGACTTCAATTATCCATAACTGTTCAGGTTCGGTACACAGTGCTTGTGCGCGAAATTCACACAACAAAAAACAAACACAAGTTAGAATCAGAAGAAAAAGACAAGGCAGTCTCTCTCGCTGCGCTGTGCAGCTCGTTCCTTTAAGAATTGTGTCCGATTAGATGAGAAGAGCCCGCCCTCATGGCAGCACAGCCAATGACGTTTTCTTGCATGATTGACAGGTCAGACAGCCTATCAGCACAGCTGTCAGAGTGATAGTGGAAGTGAAGTGTCAGCTGTCACTGTGCCAAAGACAACAACCCTCGCAAGAACGAAAAATGTACAGTTATTGATGTACATGATGTGAGTTATTAAATGAGAATGTACATGCTCGAGTTTTTGGTGTCTTTTAACACCACATTGTTGCCGCGATTTGTTTGATGAAGCGATTGGCATTCATCTAAAAAAATTGTACATACACTGTCCTGTGTATGTTTGCTAACAACAAAAGGCATAATGCAAAACCACCACAATAAAAAACACCTTCAATTCTTGATACAAACCTTTAATTATGTTCTCCAACAATGCAAACACAAAGATTGCTCACAAAATTACAAAAAACGTGCGGGATGCAACGCGAACTCAGCGCATGCGCAGTGAACTACGTACACTAATTAGTCACGAGATAACCATGTGAAGTGCCGAATTTGACTCGAGATAAGTGAACTCCACTGTATATACGCAGGGCGCGCACACAGCAAAGACAGGGTCAGCCTCGTCTCAAGGCAGTGCTTACATGTTCACCACTTGATCCCTAAATAGACAAGGGGGAACTCTGGGCATATGGAAACACTCATACTCTCACCTTGGATATTCCTTTTCTGAAGTATAAAAGATGTTTGGGGCACCCAAGTGCATCCCATAGTGAAGTGACTGACAGATGGTCATTTATAGCCCAAGCACTTGTTCATCCATTACAGTCCTTGAACAAGCGCACATCAACTCTGCCTTTGACATGAGCTAAAAAAACAAAAAAACAGGACCAAACATATGCAAACAAAATAGGAGTGATCACATTTATATATACAGTTCCATGTGAATAGATGAAACAAGTGAATGGGGCACTTGCTTCTGCTGGCATCAACTATAACAGTTCTTGTGTATTTTTGCAGGTTCTACCTTCAGTTCAGGTATGACAAATCATTCAATAATGTTTCATATATCTTAGTTTTTGTACCAGTATTTTTTACAAGATTTGATCCAGAAGTAAGCCCTTAAGATAGTAGTCTATTTATAGTGCTGATAGTTTGAATGATTTCTATTTTTGCTGCTCTTAAAATGAAAGGAAGTATTAAGAAAGTATATCTTCTACTCTTTTCTGTTTCCCCAGCTCTGTACAACCATGTGCAATTCATCCTTGATTATCAACGATTCAACCATAGTAGTGGTTGAGGGTGTCAGTTGGTTCTGCATGTGTCAGGGATATTTTGGCCCTTATATCATTATTTCCATTTCAATATTGTGCATCATTGTGGGAACGCCAATCCACTCCTGGTCCCTCTGGGTGTTTCTCCGTGGGAACATTAAACCAAACATGGTGTTTTCATTGAACATCACTATGCTGGAGCTGCTTTTTTGCATCCAATGCTTTGCAGACTTCATTGATTTCCTGTGTTCATCTATAGTAAGCTACAACTTATGTACCTTTCTTATTGGTCTCAGCTGGACTTTCAGACCTCTTATCCAGATCTGCACATGTATTGAACAATATTTGGCAGTGATTCATCCAGTAACATTCCTGAGATATAAGGGCATGCAATACAGGATTGCATTGGTAGCAGCAGCTTGGATTACTGCAGTGAGCAACAGCTTGAGGCTCGTTTCCATCAGGACAACCTATTTCCAAGATCATGTATTCTTTTTCTTTTTTTGCATTGCATTGATAATAACCTCATTTTGCTGTGTGTCTGTCCTTCGTGCCCTAGAGAGTCCCGGACCAGGAGATCGAAAGAATGTAGGGTTCACAGAGAAAGACAGACACAATAAAACTGACAGAGGCAGAGATGTTGAGAACCAGCAGAAAAGGAAGGCCTTCAGAATCATCTCTCATATTTTAGTTACTAGCTTAATTTGCTATTTGCCTCAAGCAGTGGCTTATTTCATGTGCATAGCTAAAGTCAGTACACTTATATATATATGTGAAGCTGCTCCACTTATTCTGTCCATCGCTATGATTACTTTATTAATTTCACCCCTAGTCAGGATGTATAATGAAGGCCAGCTGAAGCTCATGTTCTGCTTTTCAAAGCTTAGAGGACAAATAAAAGGAAACTGAAAAGCTATTTATTATATTTTATATCTCTAATGTGACATAAAACATCTATAGATAGAATAGAGCACAATGTACTGTATTTTCTTTATTCATTTATTGTACCTTTATTTCAAATTTTGGACTTTTGGTGCATTATTGATGCACTTGTAAATACAGTCAACATAATTGGTATGATTTGTCTTTGTGATATTTAATACATTTTGTTAAAGGTTTTCCCCTTGTTTTTGTACATAGGAAAATGTGTTTAATGTCGTTAATTAATTCAAAGTGATTAACAACGGTGAATAGTAATTTAAATAGTTTTATAGCGATACATCTAGTGAAACTGTACCAATTTATATTTGAAGAAAGCAACTAACACTCAACAGCACATGTGAACCTTACTCAAATCATTGTGTGGACATCTATATTATGGAAAATGTCTGTAACTGTCAGCAATATGAGACATCAAAACAAAACTAAATAAAATAACAAAAGTGGCTTGAATTACATTTGCGATTTACAACTAAGACTGCTTTAAAGAAAGGAATCAGCAAATATATTCTAAAAGTCAATAGCTGAAATTACCAGCATTGTATCACTTATACTTTTAGATCATTTTACCTAAAAAGGCCAAGCCAAGAGTGTATATGTTACTTGATATGTTGGTGTGCGATGTGGAGAACTCAGAATGCAGAATGGGAGTTGCTGCTCAAAGGATTTATTAACGAAAACAAAACACTTTAACTACAAATATAAAAGGCACACGATGGTGCAGAACTCCGAACTGGGAGCGACACGAAGGAAACATCCACACATTCACGACATCCACTTAACACTGACAATAACCGACAAAGACAACGGAACACAGGAGGGTATTTATGGA
Organism: Rhodeus uyekii; assembly: GCA_037043235.1. Lineage (NCBI taxonomy): Eukaryota > Metazoa > Chordata > Actinopteri > Cypriniformes > Acheilognathidae > Rhodeus > Rhodeus uyekii. The sequence continues at coordinate 809,297 of JAWRVZ010000110.1, forward strand.
CAAATACGGGATTGGGACCGGCTGACGCGACGGGAGCGTGTAAGACCTGGATGATACACAAAGGGATCCGGATGTGACAGACGCGACAAGACAAGACTGTGACAATATATATATACACATACTATTAAAAAAATAAAAATTCCAAAAATATTTTCTGCAGAATGCTGAACACATTTACAATTTCTGATTAATTCAGTGTACATAGAGGTCTGTTTGAATGAATATTTCGGTACTCTTACAGACGAGCCACGGCTGTGTATAATAATATTGAACAAGTTCAGAGTTTTATATTCAAATACTACACCAAGATTGTTTTTTGATCCATTTCATATACAGTTGAATCCGGTCCAGAAGACACAGCCAAGGAACCCTGCTCGCAGTGCCAAAATGTGGTGGCAAAATATTTTTACCAATTCTGAATAAAAGACAAATATGCCAACTGTCTTTGAAAAAGGTTTATTTTCTTGCAAGAAAAGGATACAGTCATACAGACATCCAAAGTTTCCCTGCAGAGAGTGACAAAGATGGGGAGGGCTGCTCCTACATTTATCTTTCTAACCCTCAAGGCCAAATTAACCTACAACAGTTGTAATATTTTCCTCTCCATCTCAAGAACACATTATCCATTCTATACTCTGAATGTATTCTTCCTGTCACATGATGGTCATTAGGATTTTATGGATCGATAACTGTCTTTGTCTACACATTGGGTCAATTAGAGTTCTTCTGTTAAGACAAAAAAGCCTGTGACATTTATGTGATACCATATGTATAACTCGTGATCTTACGTGAATGTTTCTTTAAACTAACTAAGCAGTTCGACAAAACAGAAAATAAAATTAATGTCACACAATAATCAAGAAACAAAACATAATCATGGATAAGGGTAAAAACATATATTAATAAACATTTATTTCACACCAACACTCATAAATCCCAGCTTAAACAACAGCGTCAGTCCTATGCAAACACAGTATGATTGGAAGTTTATAGTTTCCAGTAAACATATGAAACATGATGGATGAGATGCTTTCTGTTGCAACCTGATTTTCATTTTATGAAGGATATAGTAAATTCATAGCATTTGTCACACAGAGAGTGCGATTAACTTCCAATTTAACATAACATTTTATTTGATTATTTGAGTTAATTTATTAAATTGCAGTTCAAGTCTTAAAGTAAACAAAGTTATCTCGAGGGGTCATATAAGGGAGTATGATGGTTTTAACGTAAGTCGTTTTTCAAGATTGACACGTTTCAATTAATAGTAAAATGTCATCACACTGAAATTGAGTAATCCTTATATTATTCATATTAAGAATTTGAAAAAACAAACAAGTAAAATAAAAGCTTAATAAAACGTTTAAATAAATCTTAATGGAAAATGGCAATTTAATTTATTTGATTCGTATTTATACATTAAAAAAGAAGAATATATGTCTAAATTTAAGCGTACTATATAATATTTTAAAAAGCTTTAGTTATGTGTAGTTTTGGAAAGCATAAACAATTGTCTTCAATTTTGAGCAAATGGTCAGCCTATAGGGCAGATTTAAAACATACTTTCACTTCAAATGAAAAATCCCATGATATACGCAAAAAGCTGTGCGCCATTTCGTTAAGATCTTTTGATTGAACATTTTCAAGAATATTTCCCCTGTAGAGATATCATAAAGCACAGGCCTCCACTATGAGTCTTAATAAACTTATAGATGTATATTTAAGATGATATTTGCCAAGCATAAAAATGGTTCTATTCCATGTTAGTGGTAAAAATATGCAAAACCTTGAAGCTAGGTCATATGAAAATTCTGTCTACATTCACCATCAACAAAATAGGAATGCAGTTTTGAATGATAGCAAGTTAAGATTGATTTGGAATTTTCCACATGGAAACATTTTACTGTTCATGAGCACATGCCAATAATATGTTAAACAAAAACTGACAATATGCAAATAAAATGTAAACCTTTATAGTTGCCTTAAATCTATAAAACATGAAGCGACGAGGCACTCTTGGTACATTTTCACTGCTGTAAACATTTCTTGAAACAATTCTGTATAATTTGCATCCATCAGTCTAGGTATGACATTTCTTTTAATAATCTCTTATTTCAATAATTACTTCACTTTTACTTTTATATATAACATGCCTTCTGCAGACTTGTTCAGACTCGTTTCTTCCTTTTCTTTCCCCAGATCTGCACAACCATGTGCAATTCATCCTTCCAAATCAATGATTCACTCTCACCATTCGAACAGTCTTTAATATGGGGCTGTCTCTGTAAGGGGCATTTTGGCAACTTTGTCGTTATTGTTACTTTAGCACTGTTCATCATTGTAGAAACGCCGACTCTTTGCTGGTCCCTCTGGCTGCTTCCTCTTAGGAGCATCAAACCCAACCTGGTCATTCCTTTGAATATTACTATAGCAGAGCTGTTTATTTGCTTCCACTGTGTTATAGACTTAATTACTTTGAGCAATCCTACTGTGACGGGTGACCGTTTGCTTGTCTTTTTCGTTGGTCTCTGCTGGACTGTCAGACCTCTTCTCCAGATCTTCATGTGCATTGACCATTACATGGCAGTGATCCATCCAGTAACATTCCTGAGATACAAGGGCATCCAGTACAGGATTGCATCAGCAGCAGCAGCTTGGCTGATTGCAGCGGGCAACAGCGTGAGACTCCCATTCATCGGAATAGAATATTTTCCAGATCATGTATTCTTTCTGTTTTTTTTTATTGCAGTTATGATAATCTCATTTTGCTGTGCTTCTATCCTTTATGCCCTGAAGCGTCCGGGACCAGGTGAACGAACGAATGTAGAGAAGACTAGGAAAGACAGACATAATAAAACTGAGAGAGGCAGAGCTGTTGAGAACCAGCAGAAAAAGAAGGCCTTTAAAATAATCTCTCATAGTTTAGCATCTATCATAATTTGTTATTTTCCTCAAGTAGTAGCTTATTTTATGCGAATAGCTAAAATCAGTAAACATGCATATCTTTGCAACGCTTTTCCGCTGATTCTGTCATTTACTTTGACTGCTGTTTTAATTTCATCACTGGTTAAGATGTATAAAGAAGGTCAGATGAAACAAATAATATGGTTTTCAAAGCTTAGAGAACAACTAAAAGGAAAATTTTAGATTTCTAAAAAGCAAAAATGTATGACATCGGGATACAATATTTGAGAGTGTAAATCTCTACAGTGAATATCTGCTTGCTGTTACACAATCAAAATGTAATTTGATCAATCACTGATCTGTGACTAATGTGCATTTGTAAATCAAGACCAAGAACAAAGCATTCTCCTTGATGAATTTTCATTTACAGTGTAAGGATTAAATGAATTAGTTCACAATGCATATAATTTTTGCAACAATGTTCTCAACACAAACAATGGATTTACATCTGAGCATAGATTTTTTTATTTGTATACTGAAAATTTATGTTTTTGATATGATTGTGATTGTGATATGTCAAAGTTGAATATGAAAATGGTTAGAAATGCATTGAAATTTCTCCTTATTAAAACAGTTATGTTCAAGTACAGGATAACAGGAGAACCTAATAATTTTAATGAAGATTGTGTGGAGATTCTAACTTGCATGGCCAAGTCAAGAAAACTGTCAAAATGTTTCAAATTGTGAAAAAAAAGTTACATATGTGAATTTAAATATGAAATACTTTTTTTTTTTAGCTATAGAAACATTATACAGTATGAATCTCATCAATTCATACAGCATTATGAATATATATATCATTAATATCATGAATATCATCAAGGACTTGTCACATCCAAATCATGGCCTGTCCTCGCTGCTGACCTCTGGAAAAAGGTTTTGCAGCATTCGATGCAGGTCAAGCAGGTTCTGCAATAGCTTTATTCCCATGTTGTCAGACTGCTGAACGTCTCGGGTTACGTATGTAACCCTGGTTCCCTGAAGGGGAACGAGACGCTGCGTCAGAAAACGCTAGGGGAAACCCTTGACGTCAGTCACGTGAAGATGTGTACAACCAATGGGAATTTTACGCGTGTGAATGCGAGTCACGGAAGTGACGTCATGAACAGAGCATAAAAGCGCGCCGGAACCCGGAAGTGACAGCAAAAGAGTGTCTGAAGCGGGCCCGGAGGCGCAAGGAGCTGAGGCGAAGACGCAGCGTCTCGTTCCCCTTCAGGGAACCAGGGTTACATACGTAACCCGAGACGTTCCCTTTCATGGGAACTTCGAGCTGCGTCAGAAAACGCTAGGGGAACGTTATACCAACGTCACCTCAGCGACGCCGGCCTACGGATGTGTCTCAGCTCACTGAGCGAGCACCCTCGTTCCCGGAGCGGAATCGAGATCTAACTGATAGAATCTCATAAAGGTGTGCGGTGAGGACCAGCCAGCCGCAGCACAAACATCAGCAAGGGAAACTCCTGAGAGAAACGCCTTGGAGGTCGCCACGCTCCTAGTGGAGTGGGCCCGGACCCTCAGGGGAGAAGCATGTCCGGCCGACTCATAAGCCAGACAGATAGCCTCGACTATCCATCGGCTTAGGGTTTGTTTGGAAGCTGGAGCCCCCTCAGGGGTCCCAAAACAAACGAACAGTTGGTTTGACTTACGCCAGGTAGCAGTCCTGAGGACGTAAGCGTCCAGTACTCGTACTGGACAGACCTTGTTCTTTCGCTCCTGCTCATGATCGTCAAAGGGGGGAGGACAGAAGGCCTGTAGCATGATAGACCGAGCCACGTTCGTAAGAACCTTAGGGACATAGCCTGGCCTCGGGTGAAGAAAAACCTTCGTCATCCCGGGCGCAAACTCGAGGCAAGAAGGAACCACCGAGAGAGCTTGAAGATCCCCGACCCTCTTAAGCGAGGTGATAGCCAGCAAAAGAAGGGTCTTTAGGGAGAGGAGTTTAATAGGAAGCTCCTCTAATGGTTCAAAGGGTGCCTGGGACAGGCCTTGGAGTACCAAAGACAAGTCCCAGGCAGGAACCCTGGTCTGTGCCACAGGTCTCAGCCTTAGAGTGCCACGAAGGAAATGAGAGACTAGGGGGTCCCTGCCCAAGGACACCCCTCCCAAAGGTATGTGGCAAGCCGCTATGGCAGCCACATAAACCTTCAAGGTAGAAGGGGCCAACCCTGTCGCAAACTTCTCCTGCAGGAACTCCAGCACTTTGCCAACGGGACAGGTTACTGGGTTTAACTGCCTTACGCTACACCAAGCAGAGAAGAGTTTCCACTTTAGAGCGTAGAGTTTCCTCGTGGAGGGAGCTCTGGACTGAAGGATGGTCTCTACAACCTCGGCTGTGAGACCAGATTCGAAGAACTGGACCCCCTCAGGGGCCAGACCTTCAGCTTCAGAAGTTCTGGACGGGGGTGAATAACACAACCCTCCGCCTGGGACAGAAGATCCCCCCTGACCGGAATCTCCCAGGGGACTCCGTCTAGGAGGGATATCAGGTCCGAGAACCAGATCCTGCTGGGCCAAAAGGGGGCCACCAGCGTGAGACGGACCCTGTCCCGACGAACTTTGGCCAGAACTCCCGGGAGCAGAACAATCGGGGGAAAAGCGTACAGGTGTAGCCTCGGCCACACCTGCATCATGGCATCCTGCCCCAGCGGCGCTGGGTACGTTAAGGAGAACCATAGAGGGCAATGAGTATTCTCGACCGAGGCAAACAGGTCTACCTGTGCCTTCCCGAATCTCTTCCAAATCTGCTCCACCACCTCGGGGTGGAGCCGCCATTCCCCGGGCCTCGGCCCCTGCCTCGACAGGAAGTCTGCTCCTATGTTCTGGACTCCAGGGATGTGAGCTGCCCTGAGTGAGAGCAGCTTGCCCTGGGCCCAGAGAAGAACTTGTCTCGCCAATTTGTACATCGGACGAGAACGAAGACCTCCCTGGTGATTGATGTAAGCCACCACTGTCATGCTGTCTGTGAAAACAGTGACATGATGCCCAATTAGGTCTGGGAGGAAAGCAAGTAGCGCTCTGCGGACCGCCAGTAACTCCAGCAGGTTTATGTGCCAGGACTGGTGCCGCAGGCTCCAAAGCCCTTGTGAGGAGCGGTCCCTCAGAACCGCCCCCCAACCTGTGAGGGAGGCATCCGTTGACAGAGTTACTCGTCGAGACGGAGCCCCCAACACGGGGCCTTGTGACAGGAACCAGATGTTCTTCCACAGGGTCAAGGTGCGTAGGCATCGCCTCGTGACCTTGATTGTGCGAAGCGGGTTGCCCCTCGGGGAAAACCCTTTGGTCCTGAGCCACCACTGCAGGGGTCTCATGTGCAGCAGGCCGAGCGGTATAACGCTGGACGCTGCTGCCATGAGCCCTAACACTCTCTGAAAGTGTTTGACAGTGCGTAGCTGGCCTAATTTTATGCTCTCGACAGTTGATTGAATGGAATGAATGCGCCCGGGGGATAGCCGAGCAGACATTGTTTCCGAGTCCCAAATGACTCCCAAGAAGGTGGTTCTCTGAGCAGGAGAAAGCACACTCTTCTTGGTGTTCAACCTTAACCCCAGCTCTTGCATGTGAGCAAGCACGACATCTCGATGACGTGCTGCTAACTGAGACGATTGGGCTATTACTAGCCAATCGTCTATATAATTGAGGACACGGATGCCCTGTAACCGCAACGGAGCCAGTGCAGCGTCCACGACCTTCGTGAACGTGCGGGGTGAGAGCGATAGGCCGAACGGAAGTACACGATACTGGTACGCCTTCCCCCCGAAGGCGAACCGTAGGAACTTCCGATGCTGAGGAAAGATGGAGATGTGGAAGTATGCGTCTTTTAGGTCGATTGTGACGAACCAGTCCTCGGACCTGATATGCGTCACAATCTGCCTGAGCGTCAACATTTTGAATTTTAGACGCAAGATAGTGCGATTTAGAAGACGCAAATCCAGAATGGGCCGCAACCCTCCATCCTTCTTCGGAACTATGAAGTATCGGCTGAAGAAACCGGACTGTCTGTCTGTAAGGGGCACATACTCGATGGCCCCTTTCTCCAGCAGAGAGTCTACTTCCTGTTCCATAATCAGAGCCTGCTGGGGCCCTACCGCGGACGATAGGATCCCCATAAAACGGGGTGGTGAAGCCCCGAATTGAATTTTGTACCCGGAGGTTACTGTGCGCAGGACCCATTGAGAGATGCCCGGCAGACGCAACCATGCGGCCTGGAACTCTACTAAGGGAATCAGCCTCTCGAGACTGATCTCTGATACGAGCAGAGACACCACAGGGCCGGGGTTTCCGGACACCGTACTGGTGGAATGCTCTAGGACCCTCCTTAGAGGGGGCAGTGCCTCCGAGACGGGCTCCCTCGGGAACCGGACACGGAGCTGACCGCCTTGGTGCGGCTTGCCTCTGGCGTCAGGAACGCTTAGAGGTAGCCTTCTTGGCATTTAGGACGTTCCTCAGATCCATCCTTTTACCAGAAGGCTGGGCCCGAGAGTGTTGTCCCGACCTCCCTTTATTAGGGGGAGGTAAACGAGATGCAACACTCTCCTTCTGTGAGGCCCTGTACGAGGAACTGCGAGCCCGTGTTTGGCTACTGGGCTCACGTGAAGGGTGGCGGGGAAGGACTTTGCTGAACGCCACCTGCTGTCGTGCAGCCTCCTGAAACTTATCGACAACGCTTTTTACGGCGTCGCCGAACAAGCCCGAAGGGGACAGAGGGGCGTCCAACAAAACGAACTTGTCCTTATCCTTTATGGCTGAAAGATTGAGCCATAAATGCCTCTCCGTAGCCACCAGAGCTGCCATTGAGCGCCCGACAGAGAAGGCCGTTTCTCTAGTGGCTCGGAGAGACAAATCCATGGCCCGACGCAGCTCTGCCACTGCTTCGGGACCAATACCGCCACCTTGATCGAGGTCTCCCAGCAAATCTGCTTGGTAGGCCTGCAGCAGTGCCGTGGTGTGCAGGCACGCTGCAGCCTGACTAGAGGCAGAATATGCTTTTCCCACCAGTGATGATGTGACTCGCAACGGTTTGGTGGGGAGCGCCGGGGCTTTAATAGTGGATGCCGAATGGGGCACAAGGTATCCCGCAAGAGCCTCGTCCACCTTCGGCATCCCTCCGTAACCGTAAGGATGAGCTCCGGTAAGAGTAGCGTACATCGCACTAGACGATGTATGCACCCTATCGGAAGCTGGCTTCTTCCAAGATCTCGACACCTCAGTATGGAGATCCTGGAAGAAAGGCATTGCCCGGCGCTGGGGAGCGACACGAGCCGGAAGGTAACGCTCATCCAACTTACTTTTGCTGGGACGGGCGTTCCTAGTCTCTGCCGGCCAATCAATATCCAGACGAGAGACTGCTCGTGTCACAACCTCGATCAGTTCCTCGTACGCCGGTGAAGAGGGTGGCGAAGCCTCCTCAACCGGATCGATGCTAATCACCTCCTCCTCCTCAGAGCAGGATAATGACAGCACCGAAGTCCCAGTCGGATTGGAAGAAACCGCGCCTGAAACGCGTGCTTCCAACCTCCGGCTGGAACTGGGATCAGCACAGTCGAACTGCGAGGCGGGCTCACCCGCCCCGCAACCTTCCGTGAGATCCATTTGCGATCCCCAAGATTGAGAACGCCGCCGAGCCTCAGCCGCAGCGGGTCCCGAACCTTGAAGAACGCGAGTCTGGTTAGTATCCGCAAATACTGCCAGACGGGAGCGGAGAGTACGCAATGAGAACCTCTCGCAGTTCTCACAATCACCGCCCTCAAGCGCTGACCGAGCGTGCTCCGCTCCCAGACAGACAACGCACTGAATGTGTGTGTCCTTTCCCGTAATGAAACGAGTGCAAGGAGAAACACACGATCTAAATGTCTGCTCCGCCATAATCACAACGCAATCCAATGGGAGGTTTGAAACTCGCAAGCACAAACTCTCTGACACACGCACGCTGAAGACACTCAAAGCTGTCACTTCCGGGTTCCGGCGCGCTTTTATGCTCTGTTCATGACGTCACTTCCGTGACTCGCATTCACACGCGTAAAATTCCCATTGGTTGTACACATCTTCACGTGACTGACGTCAAGGGTTTCCCCTAGCGTTTTCTGACGCAGCTCGAAGTTCCCATGAAAGGGAACTCTTTTTAATTTTAATGTTAAATGTTTTTTTAAATGCAGTTGTTATGAGCTATTGCTTCGAAATTTTGTTCTGTGTACACAGAATGACAATAAAAACCTGTCTATGTCTATGTCTATGTCTGATGTCTTTTCTTTTGTGACTGCGGAATTATTGTAAGAATGTTTTTGTATGTGACTTTGTTTTATTCAAAAATAAAAACATTCACATAAAATCATAACATCACATCTGCTATAATGTAATTACATTAAAGATTAACACCATATTAAATTTAAGTCACACATTAGTCTCCATTAGCTCCTGCAAATATGTGTCCAACACTATGCTTTTATTAAAAAGATTTTTTTTTAAATTGACTTTCCTTTTGAAACTTTATTATGAAAAACTAGACTCAATGTACAAAGTGTGAATTTTCCTGAATTTTCTGTTTTTGTCTGTGCAAACTTTTAGAAGTTATTTATCATCATAGCACAAGAATAAAGCATGTAGCAGTAATTGTAGGCAATGCAGAAAAAGACAGACTCAAGTAAAAAACATAAATAATTCTTCAGGCTTAAGTCAAAAAGCATGTCACTCGAACTCCTCATGGAAATTTATTTTATTATGAAGTAGAGGACTTTAATTTTGACAGGAGTTTTCTTACCCGGAAATACAGCAGAACCGTTGCTCCCCTACCCCAGCTTCAAGATGGCTTTCAGCACTGGACATGTTACCAACTGTCTTCTGAACGTTTTGTTTGAATACTGGTCATAATCGGATGGTGTGTGGAAATTGAATTGAATTTGGGGGGGTGGGTTTGACCACTGGAAGCGGTCTCGACGACACTTCAGTTTCCCCTTCGGCATTTTCCGCACAGCGCTCGTCCTCAGCGCTGCTACACTTGCTGTAGTGTTGAGTTTGTAAATACTGTCAGCTCTCTCCAATTAAACTCGATCTAGATCAGTGCTACTGTTAAAATGGCCACCATGGAGAAGCTGATGAAAGCGTTTGAGTCCCTTAAATCATTCCAGCAGCAGCAAGGCCCGCTGTCGGCCGAGGAGCTCGTCCAGAAACAGTGAGTGCTGAACTGATTTTAATGCAGTTTAACGCTTTGATGCGGTCGAAGCTCTCAGCTTCATCATCATCATCATCATCGTCAGGGTGCTGACATCACCTGACACAATCGCCATACTACTGTTATTATCACATGCATGAGGGGTGTGTGTTTGCTCGCAAAAGGATCATTGTTGTTGTCTTGGCTTTATAATAGTTTTATTTACATAAATACAGTACAAAATCATGGAACAAAATCTAGATTGTATCTCTCAACTTAACTACAGAATAGAGAGAGGAAAAAAATGTTTTCATACATTAAATTTGCAATAACATGGAAAAAGAAAAGCACAATAATAGGGTTAAATCATATTTTAAATACTTTGCCATAGTGCATCAAAAAGTTTGTAGTTTTTTTATTTTTTTACTATTTATAAGTTGAAGGGATGTCTTGGCTTTGTAAATCACATGATTCGCAACACGTTCGAAGCGTCACAGCCTTTTAAAAGATTCTGCGGCAGTTTTGAGATAAACAGTGCGCACACCTCTAGATACTCTAGGAAAAATACTATTGTATAGAAAGACACAAAGAAATTGGTCCTTTTTTTCTTTCAGTACTGGTACAAAACAAGATACTGCAAAAACAAGATAATTTTTATATAATTACATTTAATAACAGGTGTTAAGTTATGATTTTATGTGAATGTTTTTATTTATGAATAAAACAGTCACACAAAAATTCACATAAAAAACATTCTTATAATTTTAAATTAATAATTCATGATTTTGAATGTTGTCTCAGTTGATTATGTCAGATACATGTCAAAAAAGAGGCATATAATTATGCACATCATACAAGCATAAGACTACAAAATATGTCTCAATATATGTCTCAAAATATGTCAAAATATGTCTCTTGACTCGCAGTAAAGAGGTACATTAAATTTGCCTTTATACTCACTTTACTCATTAATTCCTGAGTCACAAAAGGTGGAAAAGATATCAGAATAGTCATACTGTATATTACTTCCTTAAGTAAAAAAAAAAAACTCCATCTCTAGAGGTGTCACCACAGTCAAGTAGATTATCTTGCAAAATAAAAACTATTTTGTGCATCATGCGTGTGCTGGTGTTGCTAGCTCTTAAGTTGAAGATATATTTTACTTTTTGTTAGGTGTTATATTGTCTCAGTGCAGTTGGCTTTGAAGAGTCTAGCATTAATATGATGACATTTCTGATAAAAAAGAGTCAAATAAAGAACATTATTAATCATCCGTGATTATTTTTAAATAGAAGAGTTTTTAATTTTGAAGCATATTAAACGCACTGTAAATAACTAACTTTGAAAAGTCTTTGGATGGGAATTACTTTGATTGTTTGATTGTTAATGTAGGCATTTGTATCTGTTTAAGCAAGTTAAGATTTGTTGTGGATCACAGTGATGTTATAAGTGCTGCTCTTCAGAATAACGTCTTTATTGCTGCTATGTTAGCAAGATTACATTAGCCTAATGGCTTTAGGTAACATAATATACTCACAGATTAATGTCAGGTTTTCAGCTCAATTGCTGCTGTTTAAGTCTGTGCTGAAGACATGTTTATGTTGAAATTTTAGAGGCATTTAATTAATAACACTAAATTAATTGCTGTTCATCCATCCAAAAGTTTCAGTTATAGTGATCACATTATTCATGAAATGTTGTTCTTTATTTTGTTTTCATGGCTTCCACATTAACTCTGTTTTCTCTTACAGAAAAAAAGACCTCGCTACAACCAAAAAGGACAGAGTGACTCATTGCCTGACGATATGTGAAAACATTGTGGCACAGTCGCTGAGGTATGCAACAGTCAATGGACGTGCACGTCAGATTAAGGATAATCAGATTTGGTCATGTCTTATGAGTCATTTGCAAAAGCCTATGGATGCTGAGGCTTTAGAATGCAAATTCAATAAAGGTATTCAAGATTAACTATCAAGGTTTAATGTGAATACCAGCAGTTTTCAATGTCCAGTTCATTCAGTTTCAATACCCTTAAAGAACAATTTTTTTGGGTGAAAACAGCCAAAAATATTAGAATATAGTATACTTTTTTTAATAAGCCAGATGTGTTTGATTGTATATATTTTTAATCGGGTTTGAAGTGTCCTGTCCTTTATCTATAGGTCAGCTTGTCTGCTGATTTTTTTAAAGTTTGTGGTCTAAAGTATTTTATATTGAAATATATGATTGTCTCTTATTTAACAAGGCTCCATTTATCTGATCAGTAATATAGTGAAATATTATTACAATTTATATTAACTTCTATTTCTATTTTAATATATTTTAAAATGTAATTTATTCCTGTTCTGCTGCCATTATTCCAGTCTTCAATGTCACATGCTCCTTCTAATATGCTGATTTGGAAACATTTCTGAAAAACAGTTAAGCAGCTGTGCTTAATATTTTTTGCGGAATCCTTGGTATATTTTCAGGATTTTTTGATGAATAGAAAGTTCAGAAGAACAGAATTTGAAGTTACAATTTAATGAACAATTAAAAATTCTTGACTGTAACCTTTAATCAATTTAATGCATCTTTGCTGAATAAAAGTATCAATTTCTTTGAAAAAAAAACCCTTGTTAAAAGATTAGGTCTTTCAGTTGACAAATGACTCTAAAAGCCTAATTAAACAGCAAGTACATCTCTTTTACCTGGTACTTTATATGTTTTGAAACGTGCATGCTTTAGATCTTCTTGGAAGCCTTGCAAATTGAATTTATTTTTTAGAAAATTTGTACTTCCTTCAATACTTAAATACTTCCACTAACTTTTTTGGCCTTGCTGGCTACACGCTGTACTGTAAATAAGACTTGGAGCATCATCGACAGTACATGCGCAGAATGCAGGGAGCAGTATGAAGTCCATGATTCATTTTGCTGCATCAGACTCAAGAGGTTTCTATCTTTGCTTAACACTTCAACCACATCCTATCCTTTTTTTCCATCTAGCATTTCCCCCTTTTTGCCTGGCAGCATTATTGCTTTTCTCTTGGAGCTGTCAGTGTTTATTTGAGGGTAATTGGGGTGATAGCAACAGCTGTACTGAGGAATAGACCACACTCGGATGTGTATACTATCCCTCTTCTCTCCCATTATATCCTCAATCCAATGACCTTTGTTGAAATCTAATGTACTGCATAATGACCGTATTTTATCCAGGTCAGTTTCAGAGTTTAGCCCATCAGTTTTAGCACACTAATATTGTTTGCTCTGTGTGTAATGCTATTGCACTGATTTTGTTATTAGGACATCTCCAGAGTTCCAGAAACTGCTCGGAATTGCTATGGAAATGTTTTTGCTCTGCAGCGATGACAAGGAGTCTGATGTCAGGATGGTGGCAGATGAGTGCCTAAACAAAATCATCAAAGTAAGTCATGTAAAGTTTGTCATGTATGTATGTATTAATTTGGATGATGATTATAGTAATGTTTTATATTTAATTACAATATTTCTTTTTTCTTCTTTACAGGCATTGATGGATTCCAACTTGCCTAGACTGCAGCTTGAACTGTACAAAGAGATTAAAAAGGTGAATCAGGAAGCGTTTGCTTTATGGCATTTGTGTGTATTTTCATCAGTAGAAAAAGTTTTCTTTTTTTAGGGATGCACCGAGTTTTAGGTTGCCGAAAATTATTGCCTTAGAATGGCATTTTTGGTTTTTGAACCATACTGAAAATATATGAAATATAAGCAAAAAAATATATGCCGGCCCTCAGCGCTTTAGCTGTCATCACTCACTATTCCACTCTTGACGTGCTCACGGTTACTCACGGCCCATGTAAACACTCCACTCATGTATCGTTCATGCTTATCAGAAAAGCAAAGTCTGCTTAATTTCTATGCAGCAGTATACAGTAATACCTTGGTTTACGAGTTTAATTCGTTCCAAGAGCGAGCTCGTAACTCAAAATTCTCGTACACCAAAACAATTTTCCCCATAAGAATGCACTAAAAATCACTTGATTCGTTCCACACGACCATAAATGTCCATTTTAAATATTTTTTGGGTTTTCCCCTATTAATTACAGTTAAAATTATAACCATTAAGACCTCATATATACTAATTAATAATTGACAATTAAACTCTAAAAATACTTGACAATTTACTTTAACGCGCACTTTAGCTTTGACTAGCGTCGCTGTTGGAGTGATGGAGACGAGAGGAGGGTGTTCCTGCTTAGAGGGAGAATTTCATACCTTCTTTCTTACTCATCTTGAGGTCATTGTCTATTTGCTGTACTGTACGTGTATATTTCACTACGTGAACAAGAGCGATCACAATTAATGTTAACAACACGAGGTAAAACCGCTGTAAATCACTTATAAAAGTATCACTGTGGTGAATGATGCAACCAAACCGAGCGACACTGAGAGAATGAACGAGTTAAAGGGTGATTTGCTTTATTAGAGGCTGTCGTTAGGATATTTCCAGTAAAAATGCATGCGAAGATGCTGAGCGTTAGGACTTCTCCACAAAAAAAGGCACGTGGGCGAGGGAACATTTTTCTTGCACTCAATACAATGCTCGTACACCAATTTGCTCGTATACAAAGTCACTCGTAAACTGAAGTATTACAGTATTTGTTTCTGTTTGCAATATCCCTACTGTGCTGTAACTCAGTGACCGTAAAGTGACTCTATTCTCTCATTGACTGATCCGATCACTGCTACGCTCTGAAAATAATATTTTTTTTAGGACTAAACATTATCTGGATAATTGGTCATTGGTCAATTGGATTCTGTTGCATAGAACTCAATGAAGAATAATATATTTATATTTAATAATAATATGCTTTCTCTAGTTTTCCATTTACATATTTAAATAGAATCATTTATTTTAAATTGTAATTATTTTTCACAATATGACTTGATTAAAAAAACATTAAAATCTTAAGTATTCCAACTGAAGTCTTAACTATTCCATTCTTGTTCTCACTAATGACATGTACAGATCGCTAATCGAGCATTACTCTGTCATTTGTCACAGAACGCTGCCTCTCGCAGTCTGCGGGCAGCCCTGTGGAGGTTTGCTGAGCTTGCTCACCTGGTGCGTCCACAGAAGTGCAGGTATGCTTATTGACATTGGTCTCTTCCGAAAAGAAGTGAAAGTGATCTAGATTCTAGGTTACTGATTACAAAGTGAAATTCATATTTAGAATAAGCTCTGACATGACTCTAAATGTATACCGATTAGCAAACGTACATGAATATATCCCCTTCATCTTTCTCTTTTTTTTTCTCTCCACTCAGGCCATACCTTGTGAATCTGTTGCCATGTCTGACACGGATCACAAAACGTCAGGAGGAGACTGTGCAGGAAACTCTTTCTTCGTCAATTCCTAAAATCATGTCTGCCCTCGGACATTTCGCCAATGACGGAGAGATCAAGGTATTTAATGCAGTCTCTGAATTCAGTATTTGGGAAATGTTGTGCTAGATTTCTAAAAACTCAGGAGAAGCCTCTATAACCTAAGCCAGTAATGTGTTTTTGGTTTAATTGAAAGTTTGTCAAAGTAAAAGATTTCCAAAAAAACACATCACCTGATTTTCAGGTGGAAATGTATTGTACTGAAAGTCATGCCACAGCAATATTAACCGTTCAGGCCATGTCGGTTAGATTCCCCTAGCCTGATTTCTGTGGTTTGGCACTTGAGTGTGGGATTTCCCTCACCGCTATCTTCTCTCACTCTCTGAAGCCGTGAATGCGCAGTGGTGACATCATCTTCTCAATATGGAAGGTGACTCAGTCACATTGGATTAAATTATCCATGAGCCTCCTCTCCCTCACATCAGTAGGAGATGGAAAGTGTCTGTTCCCTTGCCAAGAACACATTCACATTTATCGTAGAGCTGTTTTCTGATGTTAAATCCACCTGCAGTCATAAACACTCATTTCACATGCAAGGACAAGTGAGGGAACAAAGACAAATCCATTTGTGTAGCTATACAAACACTCCAGGAGTGCTTAAATGGTAAATTAGATAAGTAAAGCCGTAATATTGTAACGTATTATTATTATTATTATTAATAATTCTAAAATCAATAATGTTTTCTATTTTATTATTATTTTCAAAAATGCAATTTATTCCTGTGGCAAAGCTGATTTTTCAGCATCATTACTTCAGTCTACAGTGTCATATTATCCTTTAAACATTATCCTAATATGATGATTTGCTGCTCAAGTAACATTTCTGATTTCAGACATTTATAAGCCCACTTTCTATTTAATTTACTTTTATTCATATGAGGTCATTTTTAATCTGACCTTTATGCTTTCACCCTGTGAATGTGTATTTAGATGCTGCTGAAGGCCTTTGTTGCCAACCTGAAGTCCAGTTCTCCCACTATTCGTCGAACAGCGGCCAGCTCGGCTGTCAGTGTGTGTCAGTACTCGCGCAGAACACACTACTTCTACACCTGGCTTCTCAACGTGCTGCTCGGTAGGACGCACGCACACACACACTTGACAAACAGACTCTGGCAAAACAGTCTGCTTCAAATGTCTTCATGTTTTCTTCAATGTTTTCTTTTTCTCTCTCAGGTTTGGTAGTGCCGGTGGATGAGGAGCATTCCAGTCACCTGATTCTGGGTGTATTGCTGACGTTGCGCTACCTGATGCCTCTTCTTCAGCAGCAGTCTCCTAACACCAGTCTGAAGGGCAGCTTTGGGCTCGTTCGTAAAGAGGCTGATGTCACACCTGCACCTGAACAGCTTATCCAGGTACCAGAGCTGATAAAGTTCATTGTGTCTTTGTGATTTAACTCATTGCTATTATGGATAACAGGATTTTCCTGTCTGAAATTCATATACTACCCTTTAAAAGTTTGGGGCATGTGAGAGTTTTTAAAAATGTTCTCTTCCAAGGCTGTTTATTTAATCCAAAATACAGGTGAAACAGTAACTTTGTGAAATAACTGAAAATGTTTAAAATATTACTATTTAAAGTGAGCTGTTTATATTTGAATATAAAAAAAGTAATTTATTGAGGTTATGCCAATGCTGAATGTTTAGCACAATTTCTCCAGTCTTCAGTCTCATATGATTCTTCAAATATCAATCTAATATGCTAATATGATTTGTTTGCGCGATATACATTTCCCATTATTAATGTATAATCGTATTATTGTATATATAAACAGTTGTGCTGCTTATATTGTTATGGAAACCATGATATGTTTTTAGGATTTTCTTTGGATGAGTAGAAAGTTAAAAGGATTTTTTAATTTTATTTTTTAATAGAAATCTTTTTGTATTTTGTATCTTTTGAACATAAATGTCTGTCACTTTTTGATGAATTTAATGCATACTTGTTGAAGAAAAGTATTAATTTCTTAACCTTACAGACCCAAACCTTTGGTAGTACATGTAAAAATGTGTTGTTCAGAAATCATGTATGTAATAACACATATTTCATTAACTTAGCAGGGTTGCAGTTACTTTAAAAAAAAAAAGTTAATCATGACATTTACATATAGTAGTCATTTACATATTAACATTTTAATGGTATAATAGCAAAATCTTCCCCAAAAATTCTAAAGGTTCATAAAGAGGGTGAACTTTTTTTGATGCACAAAAAAAAATCTCTTCAAGGTTTTATGTTGGTGTATGTGTGTTGGAGTAATGCATTGTGTGTGGCTGTGTACTTGTGCGCATGTAAAGCCTATCTTGTGTTCTTAGGTCTATGAACTGACCCTGCACTACACACAACACTGGGATCATAATGTGGTGACGGCATCTCTGGAGCTTCTGCAGCAGATGTTTCGCACTCCTCCCCCTGAGCTCCTGAACGCACTCATCACATGTGGCAAAATCACACACACCACTGTCTTCAGAGAAGAGACAGAGTGCCGCGCGCGCAGTGGCAGCATCCTTGAGCTTATTGGTAATATTGCCCTGTGTGTTTATCCTATTAATGGTCATGCCACAATATATAGAAAATAAGGGACTTAATATACAAGTAGAAGTCGACCAATATTGAATTTTGTTTCTACTGATAACAAAAATTGAAAAACATTGCCGATAAACGATAAAATCAGTAATATGAAAGAAGTCTTTCTATTTCATTTAAAATGGTACTGAATTTTATTGTGAAATAAATAATGGTGGCTTAACCATGATAATTTTTGTAATTATGATAATTAAAATATTACCGGTAAGCTGACTACTGATACTTTTTTTTTTGTGGTCACATATATATCATTTATAGATTTTTTTTTTTTTTTAACTAATAGCCAGTAGTTTAGTGCCAATTAATTGGCAACTATCTTAACAATTTAACAAGTGATTTCTCTGAAGTTAAGTTTTATTTTTTTCAGTTGAATGGATCTTTTTTGCCTGTCACGTTGTTTATTCACTAATAACAACTCTTAAAATTCAACTTTTAATATTTCCCACTCTGCTTATTAATATTTTCAATCTTGTTTGATAACTAATCATTAATCTGTATCTTCAAAATTTACTGCAAAACTGCAATCCAATTTTTCATCATGCCTGTGCTTTTCATTCTCTGCTTACTCCTTCCTCTAACCCTCAAAATGAATTTTTGGGCTTTTTCTGCTCTATTCGCTTCCTGTTTCCTGCATACAGCTGGTGGGTCAACATGCAGTCCTCTCCTCCTCAGGAAGCAGAAAGGTGACTTATTGTCTGCCTTTCTTTTGCATCTAACCTACTGACATATTTCTGGGCTGTCTGTTGCATGTTAATAGAACTTCAGTAGTTTTAATAATGAATATGTGGTTACAGTTTTAGGCTGTTAAAGAAATTCTTATAGTGTTTGGAATAGAAAAATGGTAATTGTATTATAATGATGTTCCTTGTATGTTGTGCTTGTCTTAGGTAAGCTGTTGTCAGGTGAAGAAGAGGGTTTGGAGGATGATCCTGAGAGAGCAGATGTTACCACCGGATCCTTCACTGGTAAGTTGAGACATGAATATAGTATACTCTGCTGTTCAAAAGTTTGTAGTCAGTAAGATTACTTTTTTTTTTAGCAAACTTAATTCATATCGAGTTGTTTTGAGCGATCAACGGTTTCATCAAAGAATACAGAATAAACGTATCACGGTTTCTATAAAAATATTAAGCAGAGCAACTGTTTTTAATATTGATTATAATAAGAAATGTTTCTTGAGCAGCAAATCAGCTGATGGATCATGTGACACTGAAGACTGGAGTAATGTAACCATTAAAATAAAAAAATATATTTAAAAATATGTGCCGTCAACGCTAACATTTTTTTATTCTTTCTTTTGAGTGTAACCTAAGCGCATCCTCCAGGTTTTCGCGTGGCATCCTTTGGTTAGCGTTACATTTATATGATCACGCTCTTATTTAAGCAAATGCTTCTAAATCAATCAGTTGCGACAAGACAAAACAAAACGCGCTGTCTGTAATGTTCTGTCTATGTGTAACAGAAAGATGTGTACCAGTATTGTATGCGTCAAATTCTCTTTCATACTTGAACAAACATGCGATTATGCCAAAATGTCTATTTTGTCTTAAATGAGCTTTAGTAAGTATGAAAGTAAAGAGTGCGAGGTGTGTGCATTTTGCATTTTTTTAAATGTGAAAATCTAATTAGTTTTCAGTTGTACACAGTCATTGGATTCAAACAAATATATTGTATTTCAGGAATAATGCATTTTCACTCTTTCATATTTCTCTAAGCCTCGGTCGGTGGCGATGGCTCTAGTGAAGCTCCCTCCTCGTCAGGTGTTTCGTCTCTTGGTACATCTGACATCATCACAGAGCAGCCCCGGTCTTCCCAGCATGCCTTGCAGCCTGGGGACTCTGTAGACCTGAGTGCATCAGAGCAGGGTGTAGGGCCTGAGACTCCAGATGAGGAAGATGAGGACATGCTAAGCCGCAGCTCAAGCGGGGGCGCTGGGGTCGTCAGCACGTCCGGCGACTTAATAAGTGATGGCAACCAGATATCAGTGGGAGGCGTGTCATCATCGCCCCCTAGTGACAGTTCCCAGACGACTACGGAGGGGCCGGACTCCGCCGTGACGCCTTCAGACTGCGCTGAGCTCGTAAGTGTCACCAGCACCAGCAGGCGTTATCGGAACTGTTCACCACCGTCCCCAACTCCCACAGAAGGCCCGGACACACACTCCGAAAGCGAGTCATCTATCTACAGGCCATCCTCTTCCTCCTCCTCTACCTCGTCTTCTTCCTCCACCTTTTCTGCCATCTCTTCCTCTAGCAGTAGTGACCAGGTCAGCAGAGGACAGGGGGTGAGGTTATTGTTGCTCTTCCCCGCCCCTGGTAGAACCCCGCCCCTTATTTGCCCCGCCCCCACATGCACGGCCTCTCTCCTGAGGTGTTCAAACGCCTTTTATTTACCTCATCCTGGACCACTGATTTATAAACCCAACAACAAAGACACGGATGTCAGATCAAGTGTCTTTTGAAGATGAATCAGTGTTGTTATTGTTAATTAAATCATAATCAATAGGAATAGCTTTAATATAAATGGCTTTCCTGTAGCTCAATCAGTAGAGTATTGGTGCTTACAACGCCAAGGTCATGGGTTCGATCCCAGGAAAAGCAAGAACTTGAATGCAATGTAAGTCGCTTTGGATTAAAGCATCTGCCGAATGCATAAATGTAAATAATTAAAGCTAAACTGAAATAATGAAAATAAAACATGAATGTTAGATTAATAAAACATCTAAATGAATGCTACAGGAATAAATTATTAATAAAATAATTAATAAAATTAACTAAAGTATTACAATTAAAACTAAAATAAAAAATAAATATTTAAAGAAAACAAAGAATAAGAAAAATTACAAAAGCCCATAAACTTAAACTAAAATGAAAAATGTAAAACAAAAAGGTTATTCAAAATATTGATGAATACTAGAGTAGTACATAAATCATACTAAAATAACACTGGATTGGTTTTCTGATGGTTTCCTGTTTTGATAAATCGTTGAACCACAAGCCAAGCCAAACTCCTTTCAGCCAAATTAGAGAGTGCTAAAGCTTACCACTTGTATAAATTAATAACTAATGAATTAGTCATTAAATCCTCAATTTTTTCTGGTAGGCCCAAATTTGTCTTGACATGCATATGATTATGCTATGATCAAATGATTCGTATGAGTTCCCCAAAGTGATACTGCATGTTTGACTGATGTTTGATATTTGTGTTCCTTTGCATGAATGGGTTGCTGTGAATGTTTATGCTTTTGTACATATGTAATTTAAACAAATACATTACATGTACGTCCACAATGTGTATGTGTATATTTGATATGTAGGTGCTGGACGGCAGTGAGAGTCAGTACTCAGGGATGCAGATTGGCACACTGCAGGATGAAGAAGACGAGGGAGCAGCTCCACAGCCTGACAAACCTCCAGAGCCTTTCTCTCAGTCGGCACTGGGTACATAGACTCCCTATTACACTTGCTTCGCAATACAACCTGCTGTGATAGTCTTACTTGGAGTTTGAAGTGCACATGTTTATTAGTCATCCTTTTGGCTAACACTTCTGCTTTCTCTTGCCACCAGCTTTAAGTAAGCCCCATCTTCTGGAGGGAAAAGGCCACAACAGGCAATCATCTGACAGCAGTGTGGATCGGTTCATACCAAAGGAAGAGGTTCTGGAACCTGCAGAACTTGACATTAAGGTGACCACACAGATAGTCTTTGTAAAGGACAATGGTTTAATAGTTCAACTTTACAATCTGTGACTATTCGGATATGTTCTGTGTGTTTAGCCATCTAGGATTAAAGGAGATATTGGGCACTATACTGATCCAAAGGAAGAGCCTCTTGTGCACTGTGCCCGGCTGTTGGCTGCCTCCTTCCTGCTCACCGGCCAAAGAAATGGTGAGAAGCAAGATTACAGACAGCTTCACATAAACTCTCATGTATTGCTTGACTCTGTATTTTCACACTTGGGTGTTGGTGTTTGATACTTGAACAATAGTAAATATGTATGTGTCTTAGGGCTGGTTCCTGATAATGAGGTGCGTGTGAGTGTTAAGGCGTTAGCGGTTAGCTGTGTGGGGGCAGCAGCTGCTCTTCTACCTGAAGCCTTCTTTAACCAACTGTACCTGCAGCCACTAGATGGACAACAACCGGATGGTGAGAAGTACACTGACAATGATGCTGCTCATCCGTCGGTCTCCCGCTCTTGGTTTGACAGCTTTTTTTTAGGTCTTTTTTTGTTTTGTCTTGGCACAAGACTTAGTTTTTTTGCGTCTAAATTTTGATTTTGTTTGACATCTGTGTGTTCTTTTTTTGTGGCATTTTGTATTGAGATTTAGTTGTTTTGACGTTTGTATTTGCTTCATTCAGAATCTTTTGTTTTGTCTTGACGTGTTTTTTCTTATTTTGAAGTGTTGTTTTGACATCTGTCTTTTGTTTTGTGTTGTTTTGACATTTATTTTTTGAATCTATATGGTTTTGATTTTAAATATACAGTAATACCTCGGTTTACGAGTGACTTTGTATACGAGCAAATCGGTGTACGAGCATTTTTTTCCCATCGCCCACACGCATTTTTTTTGTGTGTGAAAATTCGTAACGCTCAGCATCTTCGCGTGCTTTTTTTACTGGAAATATCCTAACGACAGCCTCTCACAAAGCCTATCACCCCTTAACTCGTTCATTTTCTCAGCGTCGCTCTGTTTGGTTGCATCATTCACTACAGTGATACTTTTATAAGTGATTTACAGCGGTTTTACCTCGTGTTGTTAATTGTGATCGCTGTTGTTCACGTAGTGAAATATATACGTACAGTACAGCTTATAGACAATGGCCCTCAAGATGAGTAAGAAAGAAGGTACGAAATTCTCCTTTAAGCAGGAACACCCTCCTCTCTTCTCCATCACGCCAGCAGCGACGCTACTCAGTAGATAAAGATAAAGTGTGCGTTAAAGTAAATTGTCAAGTATTTTTAGAGTTTAACTGTCAATTATTAATTAGTATTTATATGAGATCTTAATGGTTATAATTTTAACTGTAATTAATAGGGAACAACCAAAAAAATATTTAAAATGGGCTTTTATGGTCATGTGGAACGAATCAAATGATTTTTGTTGCATTCTTATGGGAAAATTGTTTTGGTGTACGAGAATTTTGAGTTACGAGCTCGCTCTTGGAACGAATTAAACTTGTAAACCGAGGTATTACTGTATATATACATATTTTGTGTTTTGACATCTATTTTTGTTTTGTTTTTGTTTTCTTGTCTTTTTTGTAAATGTGTTAAGAGTTAAATAAACCAAGCTGTGACTTCAGGAAGTTATGTTGTTGTGTTTGTGTTAACAGAGCAACAGTACATCAGTGATATACTGCAGTACATTGAACATGGAGATCCTCAGATCAGAGGAGCCACTGCCATTCTTTGTGGGGCTTTAATCCAAGCCATCCAGCTCAAGACACGCTACAACACAGAGACATGGCTGTCCCACATCCACTCCGTCACAGGTGAGAACCACAGCTGCAGCTTGATCAAACGACTTTCTCAATCTGCAGGCCCTTTCAAACTGTGCGGAACGCGATAAAGCGAAGTGAATGAAAATGATTGATTGCCTTCAGCTAATTAATTCCTTGGCTTTGACCAAGAATATGTTTCTCATAGTTTTTCCCATTTGGCTTTAACCTCGTCTGCTTCACAACATAGAACAGTAAATTAAGATAAATAAAGCTGGATGTTGCACAGAAACAAATATGGAGTCTGTGTGTAATAATTTCCATCTGCAATCCAAAGTGGATTTTGAATAAATAATGAACATCCGTGCATTATTTGTAGTGTGTTATAATAAACTGAATGCTACAGCTGCATAGTATTTCTCATATAAACATTTCTTATTTTTATCTTTATAAAAATACCCAGAGCCCCATGAAAAACATAAATAACATCATTGTAATCATATATTTATTTGGCTTCATTTCATCTGTAGAAACGTTTCTCTGTTTTTTGTGTAGAACAATGCAGAACTGAAATTAACACAGTGTCATGATTTGGGATGTATATGATATATAATATGATTGACAGTTCTAGAGCGAATAAGCGCTGTACATGCATGCTGTTTAATCATGCTCTGTGTGAAAGAGCCTTAAGACCTTTCTTCACATTCTCTGTCTTTCTGTTTTCTCAGGAAACTCTGTGACAATCGAAAATGTTGTTCCTCTGCTGCAGCGAAGTCTTAAAGATGAATCTTCAGTCACGTGTAAAATGGCCTGTGCTGCTGTTAGGGTGAGAATATATACAAACATTTATAGCTTGCTAGTTTATTCTTGCCTGTCAGTGTTGGAAGAATATAATTATATTGAGTGTGTTTACTCGACTACAGCACTGTATCATGGCGTTGTGCAGTGGCAGTCTCAGTGAACTTGGCCTGCAGTTGCTCATTGATCTGTTGACTCTGAAGGACTGCTCTTATTGGCTGGTTCGCACTGAGCTCTTAGAGACGCTTGCTGAGATAGATTTCCGGTGAGAGGATGCAAACTTTCCTTGTATTTGAGTAAATATCCTTTATTATGCACAGATGTGTAATTACTGTATAACTGCTAAAAATTACAAACATGTTTGTTAAACATGTTAAAATCACCTGCTGTTTCTGTGTTTGTTAGGTTAGTAAGTTTTTTGGAGAGAAAAACTGAGAAGTTGCACAAAGGAGAGCATCACTACACTGGGGTATGTCATCTCTTTCTCTCTTTTCTGGATTAATTTGTCATGTTTTCTTAATCTAGTGCTAAATAATGATAATACTTTTATCATTTACTCACAATTTGAATTTTTATATTATCAGTTGTTGAGGCTACAGGATCGAGTTCTGAATGATGTTGTGCTTTATTTACTGGGTGATGATGACCCACGTGTAAGACACGTGGCAGCAATCACCATCGGCAGGTATTCATGCGTTTAACCTTTGACTGATCGTCTCCCAACTACACATCACAAATCTCACGCTCTGATTTTGTACTATCTCTCTCCTCAGGTTGGTGCCCAGGTTGTT
The DNA here is from genome assembly GCA_037043235.1 of Rhodeus uyekii. Lineage (NCBI taxonomy): Eukaryota > Metazoa > Chordata > Actinopteri > Cypriniformes > Acheilognathidae > Rhodeus > Rhodeus uyekii. The sequence continues at coordinate 834,419 of JAWRVZ010000110.1, forward strand.
CTATGACTGTGACCAGGCTCAAACAGACCCGGTTGTGGCAATAGCACGAGATCAGAGCAGTGTGTACCTGCAGCTTCTAATGCACGAGACCCAGCCTCCATCACAGTTCACTGTCAGCACTATCACACGGTACACAATAGTCATGCTCCATTTACATCACACCAGTGTTGTTTAATTAGTTTAACTGGCAGCTTTAATTTGTTTTGTAATAACCAATATTGTTATTCAGTAAGATTACATAAAAATAATCAAAAGTTACTCTACAGTTGGTAAATGTATTACCCACAAACATATCAAGGAATACAACTGTTTTCAAGAATAGTAATACAGTGGAACCCGGTTGTGTCGATGGCCTAGGGGGTTGCAAAAACCGTCGAGATAGCCGATGATCGAGATAACCAAGAGCCAATATAGCGATTTGTTTGATGAAGCCACTGTATGTGTTTGCTAACAGAAAAAGGCATATGTGCACCAACAAACAGCAGAGATTTACCAGTATTCAATAAAAAACACCTTCGATTCTCCATACAAACCTTTAATTATATTCTCTAACATTGCAAACACAATTTCGTTCACAGCGTAAAGTCACAACACACATAAACGCATTCGCTCATAACACAGTCATTTCACTCTGACACAGTTCTGAAAAGTATTGCACACGCGGTTAATATGGTTTCTTTACAAAGTCTAAAATGCTTTGTTGCTTTTTGCCTTTAACGGTCTGCTTTAAAGCAAATGCTTCTATTAGTAACAACGTCTTTGTCGATGTCAATGTAATCTGGGAATTCCTGGACAGTGAAGGCGAACTCCTGTGCCTCTTCCAAGATAGCATCTGTGAGGCTTGATTTTCTGCCACTTCTGCGAGTTCTTCTGCGGCTGCACGGCACTGCGCCGCAAGAGTGAGTGAAGCGTCATTGGAGTGAGCAACCGAACGGACCGTGATGCACGTGCAACGAGAACTCCGCGCATACGCAGTGAACTCGGTACGAGCATTAGTCACGGGGATCAAGATAACTGATCTTAAGTGGCAAATTTGTCCTCCTTCGTGCTCGAGATATTAGGTTTCGGTGACATAAAATAATTGTCATAACCAATAAGAAAATGCTACGACAATGAGGGAGTTTGGCGGTTCCACTTCAATAACGTCGACATACTAGGGTTGGCGAGTTAACCGAGCTCGAGACAAGTCGGTTCCACTGTACGAAGAAATTAGCATTACTGACTTTTGAATGGTAGTGTACTTAGCTTTAAGTACACTAGTACTTTAAGTATTCTTTATATGATCTGTATCATTGCAGAACATACCGTGGCTACAATCTGTGTCAGAACGCACCGGATGTTACTGTAGAGAACAACCTATCTCGGGTCATCACTGCCATCTCCCATGCCCTCTCCTCCTCCACTTCCAGAGCCATGACTGTAAGTGCCTCAACTCTGATCTTTTAAGTCAAATTAATTTAAAAACCACACTTTGTTTTATATAAAAATAAGGTAAAAATATTTTGTTTTTTGTTTTTAGAGGATCAAGTTTGTTTTGTGTGTAGCAAGGCATAATTTTTTTTAATAATAATTAAAGACTTTTGTATGGTTGGAAATAGTTCTGTTTTTTATTGCAAAAGAACTGTGTGTTTATGAGTGGTATTATTTGAAGCCAATGTCTAATCTCTTGACTTAATGTCATCTCTCCAGTTTGGTTGTTGTGAAGCTCTGTGCCTTTTGTCCAGCACCTTCCCGGTGTGCACATGGAGCACAGGCTGGCATTGTGGCTTTGTGAGCTCTTCTGTCTTTCATCTCAACCGCTCCAGCCAGTACCGCAGCCGAGGGCGCTCCTTTAGGTACACACTCACAAAATAATAAGAAAGAAGAGCAATGATATCTTCCTTCAGGATCAAGAATAAAACCTCCTTAGATTTGATGTCCTGATCAGATTGTTAGTACAAAAGTGTATCACAGTGTTAAGCTCAAATGGTAATGTTTTGTCTGTCCGTTTCTCTCTGCTGAGGTTTAAATGTGCTTTTTCTTTAGTCTTTCTCAGTCTAGCAGTAGTGAGGAGGTGCGCAGGTCTCTGACAGTTGGCGTTGCTGGTATGGTTTTGTCTCTCCTCTCTTCTGCCTGGTTCCCTCTTGATCTCTCCGCCCATCAGGCTGCTCTTCTACTGTCTGGAAACCTTCTTGCTGGTACAAACTTATTTAAATGAGATTAGCCACAGTTTAACACGCCTGGGCTGTTCAAAAATAGTCACACTTTGATTGTTCACAGTCATTTTTGAGAAATGTGTAACTTTTTTGTTTAATGAAATGAAACCATCTTCCCTGAAGTACTAAAAAATGTATATGTTTATGTTAAAATTATTCTGGATTCTAGATTAATTTGAGGTTTGAGGGTTTTTAGGTTATTTAGATCTTACTTATTCCCTTAAATTGTGAAATATTTGCTAAGGTTTACTCCCTTTGTCTGTTTGGGGGCCCTTTTTGACCCGGAACAGTAGAAGTGTAATTTTTGGATATAAATGATATAAAACTAAATTCCCTTATCTAGTAACAATACAGGTATGCACATATGATTGATTTGGTTTAATTTGCATATACATTTCTCAATTTTGCTTCCATTTGTATAAACAAATAAGCAAACATTTGGAACTTGACTACAGTAAACATATACACTTCTGTAAGTGAATATTTAAAATTCTGGATGTTTTATAGTCTTACTCCTTTATTTCTTGATTATGATGATTTTATTCAACACGTACTGTATTTAAAAAAGTTTTCGGCATTATGATCTTTTCCCATTACAACCCTCTACAATACAAGTAAATCAAATTTCATGCTAGGCGACTAAAAATATACTGTCTGTAGAAGGTTGCATTAATTTATTTTGGTCGCAACCAGCCAATAGGAGTCTCTTTTTTTTAAATATCCACTCATTAATTAAAATCTGTTTATTTTGCAAAAAATTATACTAAGTTTTGAACAACACTGATTAAAGAAACATAATTTTTTTCATTCATTTTATATATAATTTTTTAATACTTGTATATAAAATGTATATATTTTTAAGCTTGTCTGATTTTAAAATGTTGTTTCTGCATGTTTTTGAAGCTATTGCACCAAAGTGCATGAAGAGTCCATGGGCAGGTGAGGAGGAGTCTAACCCTGTCCCCTCTAAGGTGGAGGAGCCATGGCCTGCTCTCAACGACCGCTCTCTGGTTGTCATGGTGGAGCAACTGTTCTCACACCTGCTGAAGATCCTCAACATCTGCGCCCATGTTCTAGATGACACACTCCCAGGTCCTGCAGTCAAGGTAAACATGCATTCAATAGATTCTGATTATAATATTGCTATAAATGTACAACACACCAGTAATAATTCATATTTTCTCACAATATTAAAAGCTTAATTGTTTCTGTTAACTCTTTCTGCTAGGCTACTTTACCCTCATTGGCCAACACTCCCTCTCTCAGTCCAATCAGACGGAAGGGTAAAGATAAGGAGATGACAGAGCCAAGCAACACCCCCATGAGCCCAAAGAAAGGAGGAGAGACCAATACCGGTGCAGTCACACCTACAGAGCCACCTGTTGACCATACAGATTAATACTTTTTGCTTTGAGTTAACAAGGAAAATAGGTCTCATTGTGTTGGTCAGTATTTATTTATTTGCATATTTACTAGTATCTTGCATTGTTTTCATACAGGTAGAGCAGCAGATAGTGCAGCAACAACAGCGGTTAACAAGTCCAACACTTTGGGCGGTTTTTATCACCTCCCTCCTTATCTGAAGCTTTATGATGCACTGAGAGCTACACATGCTAACTACAAAGTAAGTCTGCAGTCATAAACTTTTGATTTGTTTTATATATATTACTGTTCAAAAGTTTTTTTTCTTTTCTTTTTGTAACAAATGAATTTTGTAACAAATGAATGCTTTATAAAGCAAGGATGCATTAAAATGATTACATTTACACTAAAATGATTAGTTACAATGAAGACATTTTATAGTGTTTCAAAAGATATCTAAACTGAGCAATAAAGGAAACGGCCCTTTTTCAGGATGGTGTATTTTAAAGATAATTTTGTAAAATCCAAATAAGTATTAGAGATCTGTATTGAAAAGGGTTTAAACAATGTTTTTCATTCTTGTGCAATGAACCATAAACTATTATTGGACATGTACCTGTGGCAAAGTCCTTAAAGGGATAACTCACCCAAAAATGAAAATTCTTTTACTTGTAAAAAAATAAAAAAAATAAAAATAGTTGTTGAAAGTGGGAGGACATTTCTTTTTTTGCTGAGTATATTTAAGAGAAATCCTGTTTTTTTTTTTCTTTCTTCAATGTTCTTTTTATCAAGGAATCCTGAATTTTTTTTATCACGGTTTCCACAAAAATTAACCAGCACAACAGTTTTCAACATTGTCAAAAAAAAGTTTCTTGAGCAGCAAATCAATATATTAGACTGATTTCTAAAGGATCATCCAACACTGAAGACTGAAATAATAATGAATGCTTTAAATTCAGGTTTACCTGAAAATTTTTCATATACGTTGTGTGTGTGTGTGTGTGCATATCATGATCTTATTTTTTTTTTCTCTTTTCCAAGGTCACTTTAGACCTTCACAACACTAATGAGAAGTTTGGTGGTTTCCTGAGGTCAGCGCTTGATGTTCTTTCACAGCTGCTTGAGTTGGCCACCCTGCATGACATTGGCAAAGTATGCTGTCAAAGCCTAATTCTATTTGGTCAATGAAGAAAGTGTGAAATCTGAGCAAAATCAATATTAACATGATCTATCTGTCTAGTGCGTTGAAGAGATCTTGGGATACCTCAAGTCCTGTTTCTCACGGGAACCTACTATGGCCACTGTGTGTGTTCAGCAGGTTAGACGTGCGCATTTCTAACTTCGTTTTAAACCTTGACTTTAAAAACTCCTGTGGCTTCACCGTTTGCTCTTTGGTCACAGCTTTTGAAGGCGCTGTTTGGAACCAATCTTGCATCTCAGTACGAGGGGGCCTCTTCTCATCCGTGTCGGTCCCAGGGCAAGGCCCTCCGCCTCGGGTCAACCAGCGTCAGACCCGGCCTCTATCATTACTGCTTCATGGCCCCTTACACTCACTTTACCCAGGCCCTTGCAGACGCCAGCCTCAGAAACATGGTGCAAGCTGAACAAGAACAGGACGCCTCTGGGTGAGTGAGAAAGTGTTTGTGTGACACATAAACAAAATCTAGAGGCAAATTAGAGGCTACTAGAGTCATTTCTGTGATCTTATAGGTGGTTTGATGTCATGCAAAAAGTCTCCAATCAACTGCGGTCAAGTATCACCAATGTCACTCGCCATCGAGGAGATAAGGTAAATTGCAACATGTCATCACTATAATTAAACAAACGAAAAAAAATATCACAAAATATGTTTACTGGCACATTTATTGTGGTAGATGAAGGATATATTACAGTAGAGATATTTTGGGAGACATGCCATTGTTGAAGGGTTTTTATTTAGTTATTTAATGTCTGTTTGTTTTATAAAGTATTGTTTTAGTTTATATACAGTAGTTCCACATCATTATTATTATGACCATGACTACTATTTGTTGTTGTTTTTATTTGGTATTATTATTTGTTGCTATTATTTATTTCTTGATTTTGACATCTCTATTTTGTAAATGTAGAGTCGAATGTCACTGGTAAAGTAAAATTAATATATTTTAAATCAATACCTTGCAGTGTTATTTTATTACTTGTGTACTATTATATTACTTGTATCATGAATTGGTTTTTATTTTTAATTTTAGTTAAAACTTTAGTGATTTTATGTACTTTATATTTCACATTCATTTTTAAATGTTAAACTTCTACTATCTTAAACTTGTTTACTTCAGGAAGTTTCCAATGTATAATTTCTAATTTAAGTGTTTTTTTTATATCGACGACATAAAATATATGATGATATATTTTTATATTTTCTATCAAATTTTTTTTTTAACAATAACAACACTGATATCTTTAGCAAAAAGTGGCTATAATTGACTTTTGTGTGTTTCAGAATGCCATTCACAATCACATCCGTTTGTTTGAGCCGCTGGTGATTAAAGCTCTAAAGCAGTACACCACCAGCACCTCTGTGGCGCTGCAAAGACAGGTGCTGGACCTGCTCTCCCAACTTGTGCAGCTCCGGGTCAACTATTGTTTGCTTGATTCAGACCAGGTGAATAATTATGACCTATGGCTTAAACTCCTACTGAGTTGACATGCAATCTATTTTGCTCCACTAATTGAGAATCGAAACAAATCTTAAAATTTAAAAAAATAAATTTTATTTTAATTTATTGACTTGCGCATTGCTAATATTTTACTATCCTGTTTTTGTTTCAGGTGTTCATTGGTTTCGTGCTGAAGCAGTTTGAGTATATTGAAGTGGGGCAGTTCAGGTAAGACTGTGTGACATGGTCACACCAACATACATTAACATACAAAAATTTGGGGTCGATATGTTTTTGAAAAGTCTGTTATGCACACAAAGGCTGCGTCACTACAAAATATAGTGAAATATTAAAATTTTAAAAAACTGTTTTCTATTTTAATATATTTTAAGTTGTAAAATTCATTATAAATAGTTGATCAAAACAGTTGTGCTGCTTAATATTTGTGTGGATATGAAACCATGATGCACTTTTTTTTGCTTCTTAATATGTTTGTGGAAGCGTTATCATTTTTTTCAGAATTAATTTTATATATAGAAATACTAGAATAGAGCATCATTTATTTTAAAAATATTTTTTTGTAGCATTAACAATGCCTTTGTCTGTATTTATTGCCCTTGCACAATAAAAGTATTAATTTCTTATAAATGTATTATCTACATTCAATTGCACATGCCCAGATTTGCTATTTTATTTGTTTCTAAACTGATGTGTTTTTTCTTTGTAGGGACTCTGAAGAGATTGTACCCAACATTTTCTTCTTCCTGGTTCTGCTGTCCTATGAGCGCTACCACTCCAAACAGATCATCAGCATCCCAAAGATCATTCAGCTGTGTGACGGCATCATGGCCAGTGGCAGGAAGGCAGTAACACATGGTGTGTAGAATGACATCACGCTTATATATATTCACATCCTCAAGCAGAACATGTAACAACTGTGAACCAAAACCCAATTTAGACAATTTTTTAAAACCATGTTTCCATATCCTTTCTAATATTAAATAGACAGTCCTATTCTTCAATGTGTAATGTGTCTGTTAGAGCATGAAAAAGGTCTGCAAAGTCACAAAACACAAAGTCCATTCCAAAGGGAATTATTCTCGATATCACTGTTTCTGAACTCCCTGAAAGGCCTCGTTTGTGTTCTTGAGTTTTCTTCTGGGAATGTACACGTCACAATATTCCTCATTTAAATCATTTCTGCCCAAAAGCATATGCAAAATATAGGGGGTGATGTCTGGTTGATTTGTGTTGTTTCCACCCTGCATCTAACTCTTATAAGGGGAATGACATTTCAGAAATGTGCTCAAAGCGATTGACCAATCATAGCACATTTATCCAGCCGACCAATCAGAGCACATTGTATTTTTTATAGTTACATGAACTAAACAGAGTGTTACTGAGAGACTGGGAAGTAAGGTGCTGCAACAATTTAAAATATGTGAGACAGGTTCTAATAGACGCCAAAGACAAAATCAAGACTTTATAGGTCTTCTTTAAACAAACCACATAGTTTTATTCAGACCTGGTTGCATGTCATGTTGAGTAAGCTTTAATCTAATTGAAAAGGTGTTCATTCCTATCCACCTCTTAATTTCTCAGCTATTCCTGCACTGCAGCCCATAGTTCACGACCTCTTTGTGCTGAGAGGCTCCAATAAAGCAGATGCAGGAAAAGAGCTGGAAACTCAAAAAGAAGTCGTGGTGTCCATGCTGCTCCGCCTCGTACAACACCATCAGGTAACACTCCATTCTTGCATCTGTGTTAGTTTTGGAAAAACATTCTTTACATTCATGTATGTTTGTGTCTGTAGGTGTTGGAGATGTTTATTCTGATCCTGCAGCAGTGCCATAAAGAGAATGAAGATAAGTGGAAGAGGCTTTCACGACAGATTGCTGACATTATCCTTCCAATGATCGGCAAACAGCAAGTGCGGCTTTGTCTAATTGACTGTCTCTGGATGTCGTTACGTTTTCAAGCACCTGTTTCATCTCAAATTCTGAATTCAAGCTAACGAACCGTTTTTAAGGTAATGCACTTTACATATTTGCTTCTGTGTGCTTGACAGATGCACCTGGACTCCCATGAGGCTTTGGGTGTGTTAAACACACTGTTTGAGACCGTGGCTCCCTCCTCTCTGCGGCCTGTAGACATGCTGCTGAAGAGCATGTTCATTACACCGTCGACCCTTGTAAGAATCAGTCATGTATTACTTTGATTAAAAATATCTCCCATCAGGAAAATTATCTGTTGGATAGGATGAAGGATTACTGTTATGTGAAGCAAATAATGTGTTGTCAAATTAGTTATATTTTGTGGCAAAAGGTACATATGGTGCATTGTGCGGATTCTTATTGAAATAACTGGATTTCGCCTGCAAATTTTTTCTGAACGATGGTAATTATGACCGCATCTTAGCTCTGTAAAATTGCTCACTATGTCCCTATTCTTTTCTGTAGGCATCGGTGGGTACGGGGCAGTTGTGGGTGTCTGGGATCCTTGCCATCCTACGTGTCCTAATCTCTCAGTCCACAGAGGACATCATTCTGTCTCGTATTCAGGAGCTTTCTCTGTCGCCATACCTCCTCTCCTGTCCCACCATTCGTCGATTGTGTGACGATGACTCCTCCCCTCCAGAAGCTCCGCCTTCTACCATGGATGACGACAATGGGGAGCCGCAATGTTTCCCTCCTGAGGAAACATTTGCTAGGTAATTGCTGGTCGCTGTCCATTAAAGTCAGTATGTAATCGTGTCAAAGCAATTTCTTACTACGGCACTACTAAATATGTAAGGAATAATCGATGACAGGTCGTTGCATTGTTAGAAAACGTCGGTACTACGGTAATGATACGGTAATGATGCCTCATAACATTGTTCAGATGATGTATTTCAAGACACTTGTCAATTTTTTTTCTTTAAAAGATTCTTGTGTGTGTGTGGGACTAATTACTTGGGCATGTAATCCCAAGCCTTTGTTGCTATTTCCAATGAGTAATTTTAGAGTAAGTAACGAAGGCATAAGCCATTGTTACCAGGACTAAGTTATTAAAGTGAGTGAGAGAGAGAGAGAGAGATATTAAGTGTATGTGAATTACTTGAGTTTGAGTGGGAGAAAGAGAATATGTGCTTTCCATATAATATAACACTTAATACTATTGCAAAAAGCATGGAAATAATTGGATGTTTTATCCTGTTGTTCACTATATTTATTTGCTTGGTCAGTGTATTTGTGGGTTTTGGTTTGCTGTTGTAGGCTGTAAGGACCTTTTGATATAACTGAAATCATTTGGCGAAGTGATATGGAATTGTAATGCGGTCGAAACTTGCCTGGAACTACTTTAGCCGTCCGTTTCCCTGAAAGTATTTGCACACCTTAGAAAGTTTAACCAATCAGATTCAAGTGTTCAACAGCCTCGTAGTATAAGAAATATTAATTTGATCTTTCTTGTGGCTGTGTGTGAAACACCCTAAGCATCTCAGCTAAAAAAAAAAGTGCAAATCACTAGAAAATAATCACCATTGGTTTTATACATTTTTTATGAATGTGGATGGATGGGTTTTATAATGGTTGTGAAAACGCTACATGTCTTAGTGCAGTTATCAAATTGTAAAAGCTGACATTTAAAAATATAAATGACACTGCCTTGCATTGTGTATCTGCGTAAATTCTGATGACTTGGAAAAATGTCTATAAATATCAATATTTAAAGGTGTATCAATTAACTTACAATCTGCAAAGTACTGGAAAAATGTTCAAATACTCCATTTAGTGTCAAAGAACATTAAATAAATATGTTTATAAATATATAAACCTTATTCACAAAATATGAAATGACCTTGAAATCAGGATTATGCATTAAATAATGTTGGACATATAAAATTTCCTTGCTCAGAGGAAGATAGGAATCAATGTCTTTTCTGGTGATTATGGGATAATACAAAATTACTTCAAATAGTTAAAATTACTTCAATAAGAAAAATGCTATGAATTGCACATCATATTTTGTGAGAAAGTATGATGTGCTTGAGCAAAATGAGTGATTAGTGATTCCACTATTTCTTTGAGAATCATCACCCCAAAATTGAATTCAGCAAATATGAGACTTCCTCAAAATGTATATTCATTATCTTAATGACATTAATAATAATAATTGATGTTGAATAGTCATTTTTTCAGTTTTTGTCTTTAGTTAATCGCATTCCCATTAACGTGTAGCTGAATATAGCTAGAACATTTTCTATGCATTACAATATTACACAGAAAACAGTCAGGGTAACAAGACCCGCATTGCAACAATATTAATAAATAAATAACGATTATGAATGTCCTTTTCTTTGTCAGGTTCTTATTGCAGTTGGTGGGGGTGTTGCTGGATGATATCGCCACGAAGCAGGTGAAAGTTGACATGAGCGAGCAGCAGCACACGTTCTACTGTCAGCAGCTGGGCACACTGCTCATGTGTTTGATCCACATTTTCAAATCAGGTATGCACACATATCTCGTATGTCTCAACTCATACACAGGACTCTTTACCAGCTTGGCATACTTCATGATCTCAGTGAAGGGAAACATTATTCCGCTTGGTTTGAATTGTCATACTATTTCCCGTAAACCTTACAGGAATGTTCCGGCGGATCACGGCAGCTGGCAGCAGGCTGCTCAAGGCGGAGGGAGGGGAAGGAGGTCATTTTTATACCCTGGAGGGTCTGAACAGCCTGGTGCTCCAGCTCATCACCACGCACCCATCTCTGGTCCTGCTCTGGTGTCAGGTCCTTCTCATTATCAACTACACCAACTACACCTGGTGGTCCGAGGTGCATCAGACCCCCAGGTTAGACTACATACCAGCAGTCTAATGGAAAGCCTGTTTCATTGATCCAACCGTTACAATCTTGATAGATTTCAGAAGTCAAATACTGTTTAAATTGAAAAGTAAAATTGCTAGTTTTTGCATTTATGTGCTGGTTATATGCGCTTTGTAATTGCAATAAGTTACGGCAAGCAATGTCTACATCAGATGTAACAACTATGAAAAAAAAGAACAGCTGATAGCTTTTCTGTAGCTCAAACAGTAGAGCGAATCGAACCCAAGGTCATGGGTTCGATTCCCACAGAAAGCAAGAACTGATTAGAAAGTCAATGTGTTTCTTGAATGCAATGTAAGTCGCATTGGATAAAAGCGTCTGGCAAATGCATTAATGTAAATGTAAATAAAAGAACCTGTGGGTTTGCTCTCTCTGCATGTGCAAATTCATAAATATTGCATCCTTTTAACATTAAAAATGCATGTTGTGTGACTGTAACACTGTTTGTCATAAGTACACTTGTTCCCTTTTTATTTTTAAATGTCTTGGGTGAATCATTCATTGTCCCTTTCCATATTGCTCCCATTACTCCCATTCAATTTAATAAATCACATAATCAGTACCTGAGATTATAATTCTCATACTTTGCATGTTGCTGAAAATAGTTACGATTTTTCAAACGGAATACCCTGTTGCTCGTAGTGTATCTGGTTAGGACTAAAACTGATTAACATGGAAGCATTGCGGTGTTGTCGCATTTGGTTAGGACACGTTGCAAGAGGCCATAGCCTGCAGTGCATCTTTTTATCATCACAAATGATAAAAAGTCACATGTTTTCATCACTCCTTTAGGAGGCACAGTCTATCCAGCACTAAGCTGCTGAGCCCGCACTCATCTGGAGAGGAAGAGAGGCCCGAGGGGAAGCTTGCTGTGTGTAACAGAGAGATTGTGCGACGAGGAGCCCTTATCTTCTTCTGTGACTATGTGGTGAGATTTCTCATGCTTTTTTAAAGCTGTTTCTGAGCTCCTGAAGAGTTTTCTTATGTTTACGTTTCCATCCGAGCCTCTAATACTGATAAACTTAGCCTGTTGATAAAATAAAATGTTAATTGGAACTAAGCAGCACATTTCCAAAGGTTTTTTTTTTTTTTAGAGCTAATCTGTTCACTCTAAAGCCACATTGGCAGCTCCCCCAAGCAGCTATACTGTTTTGATCATACTTTTCTAAGCAAGGACACTTTTATTTGATCAAAAGTGACTGTAAAGACATTTATAATGTTAATTAGATTCTATTCTATTTCAAATAAATGTTGTTTTTACTTCTGTTGATTAAAGTATCCTTTGAAAAAGTTATCATGGTTTTTGCAAAATATTAAGCAAAACTCTTTTCAACATTGATTAATAAAGATAAATGTTTTTATAAGCACCAAATCAGCATGTTAGAATGATTTCTGAAGGATCATGAGACAGATCTGGAGTATTGGCTTCTGAAAATTCAACGGTCCATTCACAGGAATAAAATACATTTTAAAATATATTAAAAAAGAAAAATGTATTTTAAATTGTAATAATGGTTTACAGTATTAATGTATTTTTTATTTTATTTTGGTGAGCATAAGAGACTTATTTTAAAAACATTTAATTTACTGGCCACAAACCTTTGAACAAGTAAATTCAAAAGTAAAAGGTACAAGTGAATATAGACACTAGCCTTTAAATGCAAACATAAAAAATAGATAAAAAAATAATTTTATATATATATAGCTATGCATTACAATTTATATTTAAGTCTTTATAAATTTATTTATTTTAAAGATTAAGTGATATTCAGTATGTCCTATATTGGCTGATACTGATAATAAAAAACAAAACAAAAACAGACATCTCTTTGTCAAACACACAATTAAGTTGCCATATAAAAAAGAAACATTATATTCAAAGACCAAAAATGCTAATCTTTGGTTTTTGTCCTTCTTTTCTCAGTGTCAGAACCTGCATGACTCTGAGCATCTGACGTGGCTGACGGTGAATCATGTGAGCGATTTGATCAGTCTTTCCCATGAGCCTCCAGTGCAGGATCTCATCAGTGCTGTGCACAGAAATTCGGCAGCCAGCGGACTCTTCATACAGGCCATACAATCACGCTGTGACAACCTTTCTACTGTATGTATATGCCCATGCACTGCATCTTTTTTATTTCATGCTGTGCTTATCTTTTGATAAGTCACTTGTGTATTAAATGTGTAAATATGCAGCCGGTGATGCTGAAGAAGACCCTGCAGTGTCTGGAGGGCATTCATCTAAGTCAGTCTGGGGCTCTGCTCATGCTATACGTAGACAAACTACTCAACACGCCGTTCCGTGTGCTGGCTCGCATGGTGGACACACTCGCCTGCAGACGTGTGGAGATGCTGCTTGCCGAGACCCTGCAGGTAAACCATACGCACAATAAGGATAACCTAAAATTATTGCAAATAAAATCTCAATAAAATGAAAGAGTCCAATGGATCGTCTACCACTGTAATAGATTGTGAGTTATGATTTTTTTACCATTGTAGTCATGTGGCTACTAAATAATTGTTTTTAAGACGCAGTTTCTTCACAGTAATTTTCTTTAGTTAGAATCAAGATTTATTCTTGTCTAAATACTTTGTCAAATACCACTAAATTAGCAGTTATTAACCTTTCTGACGCTGTCAAATATATTTCTGGTACTTATTCTGTAATGACAGCCACTTATTTAAAAAAAAATTATTTACAGAAAGTAGGTGAAGCTATTTTAGTTAATTGATGTAAATATTTAAATATATATTATGAATTATATTTATAATAATATCATTGTTGATTACATAAAATTGTGAATAATTAAAATAACTGTATAATTGTGTAATTATATACATTTTAAATTAAATTCCACAATTTCATAAGATTTAATAACTCATTATTTTTTTATTCAACTTTTTTTTACACAAAAGTAACGATTTCTAATAAAATAGATTTGCATAGTTTAAAAATACACATTGATTATACAAATATTCATGCCTTCATAACATTTTATATATATATAATTTTTTTTTTTTTTTACTTTTCCAGCTCTAGGAATTACATATATCCAAGTTGTATTCAGGACCGTGAAAATCCTGTTTCTTAAATAAAAATGACAGTTGTTGAGGGAACAAAGTAAAATAAGAAATACCGTAACATCTTGGCAGTTTTTGCTTTTTTAATGCTTGGTTTTCTTTTTCTGTCATCATTTTCTCACCCTCAGGTTGTTCCAAACCTGCAAGAATTTCTTGCTTCTGTTGAACACGAAAGAAAATATTTTGAAGAATATGGGTGACCCCATTTGACTTCCATAGTATGGAACAAAAAATACTATGAAAGTCAAATGTTTGGTTGGAGACATTCTTCAGAACATCTTATTTTCTGTTCAGCAAAAGAAAGAAATTCATGCAGGTTTGGAACAACTTGAGGGCGAGTAAATGTTGACAGATTTTGTTTCTTCCATTTAATCCATCTTGCACCTCCTTTTGATTGTGCTGAGGCCCCTGGTTGAGAATCACTGCATAAAAGATTATTGAAAATCCTGTTTTCTCCTACTGTAGAATAGTATCGCTCAGCTACCACTGGAGGAGCTGGACAGGATTCAGCAGTACCTGCAGACCAGTGGCCTTGCACAAAGGTAAGGCGGCTTGCAGTTTTCTGTCTCTTCAGTCGTCTTCCAATCTGATTGTATAGTCACTGTTGATATGAAAATCTCCCAACCCTGTGCTTTTTTAAACGATTGTCTCTCTCGTATGTCAGGCATCAGCGGTTCTACTCCCTGCTGGACAGGTTCAGAGCCACTGTTGCTGAAGATACCACGAGCCCTGCCGCCCCCATTACCACACACCCACTTGATGGGGACCCGCCCCCTCCCCCTGAAAACGTGGAACCCAATAAGGTATGATTTACAATGGTGGTTGTTAGCTGAAACATCTTAGCTAAAATGTAACAGTATTACTATTTTGTGTGTGTGTATTGCAGGAGTGGTATGTTGCTCTGGTGAAATCGCAGTGTTGTTTGAGAGGTGAAGGAGCTCTGTATGAAACTACTGAGCTGCTGACAAAACTTCCCCAATCTGACCTAAACACGATCATGACCTGCAAGGTAAAACCCCAAAATATGCATATCTCTCATTTTCTAATACAAACGGACACTGATGTTGTGTTATTGTGTTTGCAGGATTTCAACCTGTGTCTGCTGGCATCATGTCTGAGTGTTGGGGTACAGAGGGTATGTAAGGATCATGGGGTGGTTTTATTTGATACCGCTCAACAGGTGGCCTTTGAGAGATTGGCTGGTGTCATAGAGCTCCTCCCCTCGCCTCACCAGCCCCTCCTCCCCTCCTCTAAGACATGTGCGGACTACTGGCAGAAGGTCAATCAAGTATACGGTAAGTCAGAATTACGTTCATTTTCTGCAAATTAAAGGCCTGTTCACACATTAAAATAAATTAGTTTGGCTAAATTAGAGGTTCCTGAGAATTTAAAAAAATATTTCTTTGAAATTAATATTTTACTAATTTAATGAAGAATAGTCAGGAACTCAACGTGCCTTCAAACTAATCCAAATGAGGTGCGTAGACAAAGAATTCCAAATAGTAAAACACTTCAGAGTCTGCGCACACTACCAAAGAAGTCGTAATCAAGTGTGAAATAAAATCAATACTTGTCAATAAAATCAATACACATGTGACCTTTGTCAACTCCAAGCTTCTGTCTACAAGTGTCAGAAATTACACAAATGTGTCAATAAAGTTAAGCTTGTGCACATTGCAAAGTACAAAATCTCAAGCTTCTTGTGGGTAAATGAACACAATGCCACGCTTCGCTCTGAAACAAAGATATGGCACAACACGCTATGTATTTAAATCACAGCCTTTTATAAGTCAGGGTATATCACGGGTCCAGATTTTAATTACAGTAATACCTTGAGATACGAGCATAATCCGTTCCATAACTCAAATTACTCGCATCTCAATTTTTTCCCATAAGAAATACATCTGTAAGCGTGCTCGTATCTCAAATATTTGCTTGTATCTCAAAGCAAATATTTGATCAAAGGCTTGCTCGTATCTCGGAATACTTGTATGTCGGAACAGTCGTATCTCAAGGTATTACTGTAAGGAATTGTTCTCCCCATTTATTCGTTTTAATTTTACATTCACTTAAATTAAATATTTGCTGTTCATGAACTAACAAACCCCGTGCAATTCTCTCATGAAACCCTTAGCTAAATGACAACCAAATCCTCAATTTTACATTAGGTGTTGCTGATCAACATACAAATGTGTACAAGAAAAATGCCTTTTTATTTAACATTGTTGTGGTTATTGCAAAATTCCAAGGATTTGATGGCACAGTGAAAATGGTAATAACAAAATAACGAATAGGTGAGTCTAAATTTGCGTAGGTGTAAGTACATGGGAATTATCCTTTGTGGCAAATGACGTAAATTATAGTGAAGCTATAATGAACACACTGCCATTGCATATACATTCGTTTATGTGTGTGTTGCAGGTGAGCCTGGGTTTTATCAGACTGTGTTGAGTCTGTGTGGCGTGTTGAGTCAGTACCTGTTGTCTCTGTCCAAATTTCCGTCCTCACTGCACATTCCCAAAGACAGAGAGACACTCATTACCACTTTCAGCACCCTCGCTATAGAGGTAAGACTCATCCTATTGAAATAAGATTATTTTATTGGGAACATTCTAGTAAATGACCAATATGACTTGTTTGATTGCCGATGCCAATATTTTGGAGAGCTGATTATAAAGCTGATACAGACCTATGTGACATTACTTAATTTAAAGATTTTTATTTATATATATATATATATATATATATATATATATATATATATATATATAATTATTCTTATTATTTTTATTATTTATTTATTTACTAAACTAGAAATAAATAATTTGAAAAAGAATGGAACTTCATAAAAATACACCTGCAAAATAAAGTGATATATACTTGGATGTCTGCTTAATTGTGTAATCCTATTATATTAAAATTGTTTTACATATCAAGAAATTGTTAAAACACAACAGTTCACTCAGTCATCTGCTAAATCTGTGTACACTAGGAATAGAGTCAGTAAACTAATGTCGAGGGAGGATGAATCTAGCAGTTATTTATTTAAATGTAATGCACATTTATTATGCTATACTTAGAAAATTTGACATCTTTTTCTCTCTGGCCAACATAGTTTTGTAAAGTCATGAAATGTCTCGTAGCATGTTTTTCTTTTTCTATTGGAGCAAATGGGAATGCAAGAATTATATTTGCCGTCATCTCCTGTTTACCACTAGCAAAGTTGTCCCAATTATAATGACTTCTGTTTCTGAGAAATGTGTAAAGGGTCCATGGCAATGCTGTCAAAATAAAAGTCCCTGCACTATCAAAATAAAACAAAAACATTTATTGACATAAAATATAATTATTGGCTGATGCTGATAAATAAAAAATGTCAAATATCAGCTGATATATTGATGTTGATAGAAAGATGGAGGGGCATATCTATAGATCATGTTTCTCCCTCTGTCTCTGTAGGTAGTAGTTTGGCGTTTGCTGCAGGATCAGTTGCCTCTGAGTGTGGACATACAGATAAGTCTGTCGTGTCTGTGTCTGGCTCTCCAGCAGCCGGCGGTGTGGACACACTTCGCCTCTCACTCCTACCACACACACACCTGCTCCATCATCCATTGTTTACAGCTCCTCATCCATGCAGGTTTGTGTTACAAAGCTCTAGGGAACACAGTCATATAGTTTTGATCGATAAAGATGTGCCCTTATATTACTTATGAATGGAAGAAAGTATAATGTTCAATAAGTCCCGCCTTTTGAAGAAAAAAAAAGTCACTACATCTGCTGTTAGAAGCTCCGGTTGATATAGAAATAGTCAGTGTCTTTAAGCCATGCGCTTAGAACTTCATATGTGCATTAACTGGTCCATCTTGAACTATAAGTTCATGTCAGATTTGAATGATCCTGTGAATTTTTTTTTATTTTTTATTTTTCTTCCTCTTCCCCTAAACCAATTCAGTGCAAAACCTGTCCTCCAGCCAGTTTCATTGGTTAGGGTGTAGGGTAGGGTTAGCGGTTAGTATTTTAGCCTTGTGTAAGCAATCAGCACAGTGACATTAACAAGACCATGGAAATCTTCGACTGGAGGGCAGAGTTGTGCTGAATTGATTTGATGGCAAAGATTATGTGATTTAATTTTAGATGCCTGAAGAATCTGCCCAGAGGCGTTGCAATGAATGCCAAGTGAACAGACTTTCTTTGAAAGGGACTTTAATTCTGTGTACTTAGTGATCTCGGTTTAAACTCTCACGCAATCTCATTCCTAAATCACAGTGATTCCTCTGTCCATTATACCACTGACAAAATCACTTTATTCAAATCTGAGTTTGCGGTGCTGCTGACAGATAGAGCTGTTATCATGTATAGGTATGAAACGGCTTCATGAAACTGTCTTTTCAACCACACAGTATGTTATTTCTGTGTTGCAAATATTCAGATTATCACAGAAGTACTGAGATAAAACCTTATAGTTGAGATGTGAACACTGATGTCTACGGAAGCTAACATAATAGAGAAAATCACCTTTTGACAGAAACGTGGTGCTTTAAATAATGAATGTATTGATTAGGTTTCTTTGCCACTAGGTGACGACAAGTGACTTAAATTTATTGAATCATTCAGTCAAGAGATTTGTTCAAAAAGGCTTATTTGTCCAGTAAAGAAACAAGTGAAGTCTTAATAAGTGAGTCATTGAATCATTCATTTAAACCGATACAAAAAAACGTATTCAAATTAATTAAATATTTTAAATACGCTGCAACAACTAACATTTTTTCAGAACTTCTGGTAAATTGTATTTTCCTTTTTTGAGTTGTATGTTCAGAAATCGTGGGAGAATCATGACCTCCATTTGAAACAAAAAAAATCGTGATTCTCAATCCCAGCAGCTCTAACTTAAACCTTATATATGTATATTATTTAAAAAAGTTATTGATTTTTTTGATCATTTTGTGATTTATTATGTGTGTGCTATGTAGTTGCTGTTGGTCCTGGCGACCAACTTCTGAGGCCGGAGCGGAAAACATCAAATACAGAGCAGTCAGAAGACCAGGTGGACTCTGCAGACAGTGAGTTAATGCACACGCTACACATTGATCAATGATGACCACATCAACAAGCATTAATGTTTCTGTAATTTTCAGACCAGTGTGAATGGCGGTGTTGTGAGATCATGGCTGAACTGGTTGAAGGTCTGCAGAGTGTGCTGGCTCTGGGTCACCATAGAAACAAGAACATCCCAGCATTCCTCACGCCCACCCTACAGAACGTCATCATCAGCCTGGCCAGGCTTCCCCTCGTGAACAGCTACACCCGAATCCCACCACTGGTGAGAGAGTGATTGAGGGTTTATTCAGACATTGTGTGCGAGTGCGTTTAAAACTGTATGAAAATATTCACGTGTTTGATTTAACAGGTCTGGAAGCTGGGCTGGTCCCCCAGGCCAAGTGGAGATTTTGGCACATCATTGCCAGAGATCCCAGTGGAGTTCCTGCAGGAGAAGGATGTCTTCAGAGAGTTCCTTTACCGGATTAACATTCTGGGTATGACATGAGAGACTCAAGTAATTATTGAGATGATTTGATGCTCGAGAAAGATTTTTATTTTAGAACATAATTGGAAAGTTCAAAAGAAAAACATTTCATTGAAATGAAAATCTTTTATAACAATGTAAATGTCTTTACTTTTTCACTTTTGATCAATTTAATGAGTTCTTGCTGAATAAAAGTGTTCATTTCTTTAAAAAAATATTACACGTTCAAAACTTTGGAGTAGTAGTATATAAAATTATACTACGGTACTTTTTACAGAATGAGTCCGATACCAATTCTTTAATTTTTGGTACTTTTACATTATTTTTTAAATATAATTTACATATTTAATATATTATTTAAATGTAATATTGGGTAGTAAAACCATAAGAATATAAATTGCATGAAATTTATATAACAATATGCATTGAAAATGGCCCATTGCTTAATACGTTAAGAAAATATTCAGTTCTGTTAACTGTTTATTCTGTTGCTCATATTTCATACAGAACACTTTTAAAGCTGCACAGTAATCGCATGAGGTTTTCCTGTGATAATGTAGGGAACCACATGTCATGTATAAATCACATAAGTTCTTGTTTTTACTTGGGCTACATGCACAATGTGATCGATCGTCAATGAAGAGCGTGCAATGGAAATTGTCTCTCTCTTTCGCTTCTCCTTTCGTCAAGTAGTGCTAGTAATGGATGAATAATTTTACTTTCTGTGCTATTGAACTACAAACCTGGGATGTCTGTCAATTTAGTGTGCTTCTCTTATCAGCTAGCGCACAGCAGCTATACGTGCAAATATAGAATTTGTTCTAAATACTGTATGAAATTCTAAACATTTACAGTAGAACCCCGACTTACGAAAATAATCCGTTCCGAGGTTGGCTTCGTAAGTCGATCTTTTCGTAAGTCGGTCAGGCTTTTACATGTAAATTGCCTAATCCGTTCCAAGCCCTACGAAAACACCACATTTAATTTTATAATAAAGCTATGCTTGTTCAGTATGGTATGACAAGCACATCCCAGCTTCATACTTCTCAATTATCTCCCTTTTCGTCTCCATGGAGAGCATCCTCTTCTTCCTTTTCACTTTCATCGTGAAATGAAATGGGAGAGGAACGGCGCTACGCAGAGGCTGGTGGGAGCGATGCTGACGAATAGGAGAGCAGGATGCTGCAGCGAAAGCTAGTGTCAGAGCTGGGAGCCGTGTTTGCCAGATTGGGCGGGTTCCCGGCGGGTTTTATGCTGTAGTTGGGCTGGAAATCTTCAGTCCAATCTGGCAACACTGGCCGGGAGACAGCCAATAGGAGAGCGGGACAATTGGTGCGAGTTTCCTGGTCAGTGGTGCGCGAATTTCAAAACAAAACTCGGAAATAGTCGCCTCGGCCGAGATTTTGTTTTTCGCATCTCGATCATTTTGTCGTTACTCGGGCGAAAAAAAACCCGAAATCTTTTATCGTGCGTTGAACTTTTCATACGTAGAGCGTTTCGCAAGTCGGAGTTCTACTGTACTATATATAGAGATCTTTAATCTATGATATCTCCATACATTTCTATTTGTTCTGTTGTCAGTGTACTTTCGTCTGGATACACATACACTACACCAGGGGTTCCCAATGCGTCAAGTGCTTATCGTTTCGCTTATCGTTATTGCATAAAGCGTTTTGCTTAACAGATGTTAGATGAAAAAGATGTATTATATAAAGTGTGTATATCACACCTCATTTATAGTCTAGCCTTTTGATTTTGTTCATGTGGTGGTCTTATAGGCTGGAGTAGTCGGACACAGTTTGAGGAGACGTGGGCCACTCTTTTGGGGGTGCTGGTCACTCAGCCAATCACGATGGACCAAGAGGAGGAAACCCAGCAAGAGGTAACTCCTTTAACTTTTGCCAAAAAGACAAGGACTCATCCAGGTTTCTTGATACTGTGCGAGACAGATGAGACGTGTCTGTTTGTGGCGTAGGAGGATCTGGAGAGGACTCAGATAAATGTTCTGGCGGTTCAGGCCATCACCTCTCTGGTGTTGAGTGCCATGACTCTGCCGACAGCAGGAAATCCAGCCATTAGCTGCCCTGAACAGCAACCCCGCAACAAAATCCTTAAAGCTCTGGACACCAGGTATATACACATTTATTTTACTCTAGTTGTTCCTCTAGGTTTATAAATGGTTAAGAAGTTTGTGTGTTTTGCAGGTTTGGTCGTAAGCTGAGTGTGATTAGAGGTATGGTTGAGCGTGAAATTCAGGCCATGGTGTCAAAGAGAGACAACATTGCCACACATTTCCCCTATCAAGCCTGGGACCCTGTGCCCTCTTTATCATCTTCAATGGCAGGTATGTGGTCAGCCAAAAGATTCTGTTAAGATGCAAGAGATACAGTTTTTATTTTTTATATTTATGATATTTGCATGTGCGTGCTTATCTGTATAATCAGGCACACTCATCAGCCATGAGAAACTCCTGCTGCAGATTAACACAGAGAGGGAGATGGGCAACATGGACTACAAACTGGGTCAAGTTAGTAAACTAACTATTTTAAAACTCTTCTCTTGATCATCCTATTAACATTCATTTGTAAGTATAGATGATCCAAAAACTCTTATTAATTTTGTCCACGCAACCAAAAGTTCAAGACATCATAGCAAGTCATTTTGAGCTGCTGTTTATGTTATTTGATTTAAGTCCAATGTATGTGTCTTATTCTCACCTAGGTTGCATTTATTTAATATGGGCTGGTTGAGTTGAATTAGTAGTGTTTAGAAACCTGCGGTTATGGAAAATGGAAAGGGGTGTGACATTTCAGAAACATGCTCAAAGTGTTTGACCAATCTCAACACACTGGTCCAGCTGACCAATCAGAGCCCAGTCAGAACTTTTCAGAGGTATTATAGAGGTATTATAAGGTATATTCAGACTTTCAGTTCAAATCTGATTTTTGTGAATATTTGATTGAAATCCAATAAAATTTAGTGTGAATGTAAAAAAAAAAACACCTTTTCTATAATAATTATGGTATAATAATAATAATAATAATAAAAAAAGTCATCAGTTTTTTGAGCTACATTCATATGTGGTTAGAAATCCTATTCAAATATAATTTCTGGAAATCTGCTCTGATCAGATTTCATGTGGTTTACGTGACTTTCTCACACTATGTAAAACATAAAATGTCAGATGTCGGTAAAGGAAACATCCTGAATGCCACTGCAGAAACAAGGTTGTGTCGTTGCAAACTGCCGGACGGGCAGTTATATTTACATCTAATCACGACAGACTTGGTAGAGAGAGGTGCTAAAGTAATGTAAAATATGTGATGAATTGTTTAGTTTTGAACATTTAAGCATTAAAACGTATTCTAGTAGACACCAAAACTTAGTAAAAGGGCTTAATATAACCGTGTTTATTATTCCAAACTTTTTTGATCAGCAATTGTATAAAGTGATGATGTCTTTTCAGAAGACATTATTTACTCAATTAAGTCTTTATGATCTTTTTGAAGTGTTGAAATTTTGGTTTAGTGGACTTTCATTGAATGGAAAAAAAATCATTTAAGAATATCATCATTTGGTTTTCAAATGAAACCCTTGTGAGTTCAGAAGAACATGAGAGGAATTAAAAGAGCAATTATTTTTGGTTGAACTAACTCTTTAAGGGTTTATGTTACTAATGATGTGCACTCTGCAGGTGTCGATTCACTCGGTGTGGTTGGGAAATAACATCACTCCTCTAAGGGAGGAGGAGTGGGGTGAGGATGAGGAAGATGAAGCTGATGCTCCTGCACCTGCCTCACCACCAGTATCACCAATCAACTCCAGGTCAGACTTACAGAGTTACTTGCAAAAAAAGCTCCTTAAAACCAGCATTCTCCAGATTTCACACTCTACATTTGTTTGTCCGCTTGCCCTGTCCAGGAAGCACCGTGCAGGGGTTGACATCCACTCTTGCTCTCAGTTCCTCCTGGAGCTCTACAGCCAATGGATCCTCCCTGGCAGCCCCAGCAGCAGGAAGACTCCTGTTGTGCTAATCAGTGAGGTTGTCAGATCGGTGAGGGCATGTTTGGATGTTCTTCCATAGCGATTCATCAGACTTTTTATGCTGTATTGTGAAGGTCTGGTCAATCTTTTTGACTTGAAGGCCCACCCATTGTCCAAAACTATCTGAAGGCCCCCTAAGATATTTCCTCTTGTATTTCTACTGTAATTGTAGCAATGCTCCTTGTTTGAGGGTTGGATAATAAATAAATAACACATCTTGTGATTCTATGAGATTAAAGGTTCCAAATTAATTTATATAATGATTATTAATTTTTTTTCAAAGTTTACACAGATAAAGTTGCAATTGCAAGTGATAAAGTCCAGTTCTGAGAAAGAAAAAGTTTTTTTTCTCTCAGAATTGTGAGTTTATATCTCACACTTACTGTATGACTCATAATTGTGACTTTATTTTTTATTTTTTTTAAAGGTTTGCAAGATGTAAACTCACAATAATTGTGAGGAAAGAAAAGTCTGAATTGCGAGATAAAGAGTAACAATTAACTTTTTTTTACTTTTTTTATTCCGTGACGAAAAAAAAAAGAAGCATTTGAGAGTTTGAAAAGCGTGTTTTAAGAATTTATCTTCTGAATGTCTTGTGACAAGTGTAGAAGTTCAAATTCTCTTTTATACACTTACCTCTACTTTTCCTATACAATTCAAATATGTCCTTTTTTTGTCTCAATGCATCTCTTTAAGCTGCTGGCAGTGTCTGATCTATTCACCGAGAGGAATCAGTTTGATATGATGTTCTCCACTCTGACTGAGCTGCAGAAAGTTCATCCACCAGAAGATGAGATCCTCAGCCAGTACCTTGTACCAGCTATCTGCAAAGCGGCTGCAGTGCTTGGCATGGTGAGTGTGTTTACATGCACGGGCTATATAGATAAACACACTTACAGCTGTTTATCACTGTAGACTAATGTATCTCTGTCAGGATAAAGCCATTGCAGAGCCTGTGTGCCGTCTGCTGGAGAGTACCTTGCGCAGCACTCATCTGCCCAGTCGGATCGGCGCTCTTCATGGAGTTCTGTACGTGCTGGAGTGTGATCTGCTGGACGATACTGCACGGCAGCTTATCCCAGCTGTCAGTGAATACCTGCTCTCTAACCTTAAAACTATAGCACAGTGAGTAAAACAAACGCTCTGTCTAACCTTTAACCTTCACCCAAAGGTGCAATACTAATAAGTAGAAACTACATTTTCTGAATAAAAGATTAATCTGTGAAAGTTGCAACCACAGTGCTAGGGAGTTTGCTAGCATTGTGGTTGCTAAGGTGTTCCAAGTGGTTGCTATATGGATTCTTACCGGTCCAAATAAAAAAAAAGTCCTTTCCAGATTAATTTTCTTTATGCTTTAAAAAAGAGAAAAAATGGTGAGGTGATTTCTTATAAAAGTGCACTGTAAAGTATAATTTACACTGTTATGATTAAATGATATTTAATGTTTTAACAAAAATAACTATATTATTTTATTAGCACGCCATTCACATATTTGAGTGTTAGAGCACCCAAAATGGTCATCAAGACTTTCATTTATCTTTGAAACATGAATGATGATATTTTTAATAAAATTTTAGAGATTTCTGTTCTTGCTTTAAAAGTTCATTACAACAAAACTTTGACAAAGAGTCACAAACCTTGTTGTTTCTTGTGCATCAAGCAAGGACGTTCAAGCTTCTTTTTGCCTTGTTGTCCTGCTATATTTATGTGCGTTGATCAAAGTTTTGTAAATAAAAATTGAATCGGTTTATCAAAGTTGTCTCTTCAGAACACTTGGTTTAAAACGTTTGATTCGTATGGATTTCTTTTACTGTCAAACTTGAGTGTACTTTCAATGGAGAGACCGAAATCTTTCAAGGTTTATTAAAAATATCATAATTTGTCTTTCAACATTTTTTGAGTGAACTGTTTAACACATTTGAACATGTTTACATAAATTATGTATAATTCCACCAAGTGCGGAAAATACTGAAAAAGCCTTGAGATTTCTACTAGACCTACTAAGTAGATATTTTCATCCCTGCTCAATCCCAGTGGTGAAGACTCAAAGCTCTCACCTTTTAGGGGGTCTGAATCGGCAACCTTCTTCTTACTGGCTTTGAGCTTTCACCCCTCCACCACACCTCTCCCAGCGGCAGGCAGAGGTAGTCCTATCATTAGTGTTACACTTACTCTTAGTGTTTGCTGTTTCATTTAAGAGAATATGAAATGAGAGGTTAACGGTTTGTGTCCTGCATTGGATGAAAGACTTCACACTGTTAGTGTCTCTCTTAAGAGGTTATGCCCCACGCAGGCAAAGCTAATGCCAAAGTCTCTGTGGCATGCTGGGAGCTCAATAATAGGTTCACACTGGCAATCACAACACACGCCCGCACACTGCATGGTCATCAGCTCCTCATTAGCTGTAATGTATGGTGGCTTACTGAGATCTGAGATCCATCATTAAACACCAGAGATAAAGTTAGCATCAGATAGCCTCACTGAGAATAGATGAGCATGGTTAGGCCTAACACTTTCTTCTGTGACTCTCTCAGCTGTGTGAATCTACACAACCAGCAGCATGTGTTGGTGATGTGTGCCGTGGCGTTCTACATGATGGAGAACTACCCACTGGATGTAGGGCCGGAGTTCAATGCCGGGATCATTCAGGTAACAAATGAAAAGGCAACAATTTGGAAAAAAAGATCATCAGTGTTATAATATTCTTTGAACACACTTATAACTGACTGTTTCTGGGTCATTGACAATTTTTAAAAATGTATATATATATATATATATATATATATATATATATATACACATACACACATACGTACATACACAGTAATCCCTCCTTCAAGTTTTGCGGTCTCGGTGCATAGCGGATTTAAAAAAAATAGTCATGGAAAAATAAAAATTCAAAAATACCGCCATATTGCGGAAACCAGCGTTGTTTTATCGTGATGCGCGAGAGAAACTGTTTCCCAGGATGCAAGACAAAGAGAGAAACTCTCTCAGAGGCTTTGTACACACCCACGAGCACTCAGACAAGACGCGTGATTGGTTCCCGGCGCGAGATCGACGAATGAGAGCACGAGTGGATGTATCCCGTGAGCTGATTAGCTGATCCTACTTTGCGGATTTATCCTAATTGGGGTGGATTCCGGTCCACATTAACCACGACAAACGAGGGAGCACTGTATATATGTTTGTGTGTATATATATTATATTGTAGTTATTTTATAGTCATTATTTGTCTACATATTTTTTTTTTTTATTCAAAACACAAACTTTTTTTTCAAGCCACAGAAAGTCAAATATTTTACCATAAAGTGCACAATACATCTTCCAGTCCAGGGTGAAGTCATTATGTCCATTATGATTTCTTTGAAAACAAAGACATTTTATTAAATCGTGGTTTGATCAACATGTTGATAAAACAAAACAGCAAGAAGTTATATCATGATTTGCAATGGAACTTCATGTTGTAAAATGTCATGTGGTGCAATTTACTAAAACTGAATGAGAACGTATGTCATTGAGCCTACTCTCTAATATCGTTCCTCCTTTATATTTCCAGCTGTGCTGTATGATGCTGTCTGCTAGCGAGGAGGCCACACCATCCATCATCTATCATTGCGTCCTGCGAGGTATGGAGCGGTTGCTTCTGTCCGAGCAGCTGTCGCGCATGGACGCAGAGACACTGGTCAAGCTGAGTGTTGACCGTGTGAACATGCCCAGCCCACACCGTGCCATGGCTGCCCTGGGTCTCATGCTCACCTGCATGTACACAGGTGTGGCTGGAGAGGAAGGCAGGACACATTTCAGCTTCATCTTTAATACTGACCCACCTACTAACACCAACCCATAAGAACAGACTCACCTTAGATGCTTACCCTATTAACAAAGCACATAGCTGCAGACTCCTCAGTATGAATTTGTCTAGAAAGTGAAAGTTGAATTTTGTTCTTGTAAATCAAATTGATAATACCATGTAAGAAGATTAGCTTTCATGTTTATTTTCTAAAACTCTGAGGTTTTCAGGATGTATAGTAACCTAGTTTTATCTGAATGGATCCATTATGGAACTGTTCTTCTTATTGGTGGCCCTAAATTTACCCTACAGGGAAGGAGAAGGGAAGTCCTGGGCGTCCTGCTGATGCAGACCCCACAGCTCCTGATAGTGAGTCAGTCATTGTCGCAATGGAGCGTGTGTCAGTTCTGTTTGACAGGTACATATTCCTTTTTCTTAAAGAAACAAAATGCATTTTTTCTGGAGGTAAAATCATTTTTCCTATTCTGCTCAATGAATAATTCATGCCGTAGGATTCGTAAAGGCTTTCCGAGTGAGGCACGAGTGGTAGCCCGGATCCTTCCTCAATTCCTGGATGACTTTTTCCCACTGCAAGACGTCATGAACAAAGTCATCGGGGAGTTCCTGTCCAATCAGCAGCCTTACCCGCAATTCATGGCTACAGTGGTCTATAAGGCAAGTGCCACTTTTTGAGCGTAGACTTTTTTTTTTGTTGATATCTTACATAATGCTTTGGGTATCTTAAGTGTGTTTAACTCTTAAGATTTTTTCACATTAGCAAAATGTCGGCTACAGGTTTTGCAGGTCAGCCGTCTCTTGTCAATAATTTAGCCATATATGATAGATGGCTTAATTAGAAGTTACTTTCAAACTAAGTGACTTTCTTTTGGTCAATATGGCCAAAATCATTGCAAAATCTGCTCAGGGAAAATATTTACCTTGACAAATGTTTCTGATTGCGTGGACTCTATTAAAATGACTGGTTTTCTTCTGCAAAAATTTGCTGAATTTTTAAACGCCTCTGCACCTTTAGTCTTTCCAAACCTGTATGACTGACTTTCCTCTGTAAAACATAAAAGATGATATTTAGAAGAAAAAAAAAACTTTAATATAGTCATTTAATACATGTATTTCTTGTAACAGGTATTTCAAACACTTCATGCAACTGGACAGTCCTCCATGGTCCGTGATTGGGTGCTGCTCTCGCTGTCGAACTTCACACAGAGAACACCTGTCGCCATGGCAATGTGGAGCCTGTCCTGTTTCTTTGTCAGTGCCTCAACCAGCCAGTGGATCTCTGCCCTGTATCCTTAAATGCATATCGGTGCAATTGTTGCACCCCTTGTACTGATAACACACTTCCTGTTCCCTGCTTTCCTTTTCTTTTCCTCTTCATCGTTTTTTCCCTTAACTTCTCCCTTCTCCTTTAGCCTGCCTCATGTCATCAGTCGCATGGGGAAGTCTGACACGGTGGACATTAGCCTCTTTTGTCTGGTTGCTATGGATTTCTACCGACACCAGATCGATGAGGAGTTAGACCGCAGGGCCTTCCAGTCTGTCTTTGAGATGGTGGCTTCACCTGGTAGTCCGTATTACCAACTACTGTGCTGTTTGCAGAGCATTCACCATGACACGTCACTATAATGCAGACCACAATGTATAAAAATACATATATATGAATAACAATAATGTATCATTAGGATCTACAATGCAAATTAGGCATAAAAAATGGTAATATAATACCAGAGCAGAAGACAACACACTAATCGGAACGTTACACACCAGGATGCATGTCAACAATGTATGGAATGGGATTGGCTGCTATGATCAAAATCGTCCATTGTTATTAGACACAGTCAAAGCAAGACTGCACATCCACTGAAGTATGTGGCCACAATGCACCAGGGCATCAGTAATCTGTAATAAAAAAGAATATTAGTGCTACCATCAGAATATATGACTGGTGTCACTTATATGCGTCACTTAACATCTATATGCATATTTTGTATGCATAAATGCTCTTCATTTGGTATCAGAATTTGTCTGTGGCAAAGCTGTTAGGCTGGTCACAAAGTTTTTTGGTAATGCAGTCGAAGTTGTCGACGCTTCTCAGTCACTAGAAATGTAATATTCGAAGAGAATTTTCAGCTATAAACAAACTGACTGAAGAACATATTGTATTGAATGAAAACAATGTTAAAATATCTCCCACACTTCCAAAATTCAGGCTAATCCGAGATTAAATCGTTAGTCCACAGACCTGGAGTTCAGCTACTCCAAGATGCGTATCGTCCAACCCGACTAAAATCAGTTCATCCGAGTGTTTTCTGCAACTAACCCGACTCTACTCTCTTCTCCAGCAGTCCATACTCTCCTGCTCCCTAATAAATGAAATGCACTGTCATTCGTACACCTACAACTCCCTTGGTTTAAAGTCATTCCTTTGCATGGGCAATGCATTGCTTTGCTCTGTGTTTGCTGGCACTTGAAGCGAAAGTGGATTGTAAATCAAATTTGTATATCCCTCTAATGTTGAAGACGTTGCATAAGACTATTGATATGATAAGATTTTTGTGTATTTAAATGTAAAATGTGTTTGACTTACTGAGTAAGAGGGGTGAATTGCCTGAAACAAAGTTTATTTTTCTTCAAAAGATTTAGTTGTCTATATTTGTTGTTTTTAAGTTGACACATTTTTTAAGATGGAGAAAAAAACTGATCACAAATGTGAATCACTAAAGTCCTTTTGTATGTACAGGGCTTGAAATAGTCATAGCAGTTACTGTAGAGAGGTTTTTAGATGAAGGTTTCTGCATATGAAAATTACAGCTCAAACTCTACATACCGTGTCCCTTGCAACACATCTGCAGTTATTTGTTAAATTTCTTTTAAAAGCTCAGGATGTAAGATATTATTGATCTAGTGTAATGACTGGAAGTATGTATTTTAATCTATAGAGTGTTTACATCAATGTACAATTTATGTAATAGAAATAATATTTGTGATTAAACTAATAAACTGTGGTGCATGACAACACCCATCGGTGGATATGAGATTGTGTAAAGAGAAACAAATTATTTTTTCAACTTTTGAGAGACTCGTGTAGCATAGAATCCTTCACTGTAAATATAAGCCTAGTTGATCCGCTGAAGATGTTTTGAATGTTAGCTTAATGCATGCTTTAGTCTGCTTTCAATGTTGAGTCTATTTTATGTGATGTCACAACAAGATTCACTTTGTGCAAGTAAAGTGGAATAACTTAATGAAAATTGATACTCCTCCGAGAAAAGCCTTTACTTCTCTGAAATGTACTGGTTAACATTGCCCCATTTCTACATGATTTCCTCCTGTTTTACAGTTAGTAAAACCATTCAAAAGGATGGATTTACATAATAAAATAGATTTTTTGATAGCAGCTCTGAAGATTCTGTAAATTGCAATATTGTTGGACTGCTTTAGTGACTAAATAAGACAGTAATGTCACGGGTCACGGACAGCTGGAATGCCTTTTACAAAGACTACCAATGTGTTTGGACCAAATGTGACCCTATTGTAATCCTAATAGTGCGCCACTGACACTTTCATAAATATCAGATAGCTTCACTTTAGAAAGAAGTAGATAATCTTGTTTGGTTTAATGCATCTTAGGTGGGATGATCTTTAAGCTATTTCTCCTCTTGCATTATATTGTTAATTTGTAGCCAATTAAGATTTTTTTTTGCCTATTTATTTAAATTTCCCCTCTATACAAAAATATTGCTGCTGTTAAATCTCAGATCATCGATTACTTCAGCTTTTTGTTATTTTTTTATCTGAGATGTACATAAGGTTCAAATTTAGCTGGAGATGAGGAGTGGATACAAGCAATTATATGTCCCATAAGTATTACAGTAATGACAAGATGGTCTTGAACTAGAGCCTTCTCCTTTATTTAGCTCAGTTCTGCAGACTGGCTGGTAAAAATGTATATATTAATTTAATGTATTGTACAGTATTAACATCTTAAACCATGAAAATACTATAATAGAGACATTAAAAATTCTGTAAAATTGCCCATTTGATTTATTGTATTTTGTTTTTGACTTTTATCTTTTACACTGAATGGGAGTTTTAAAGCATTTGACCCCGCCCTCCCATCAGTACACTTCCCAAAACCAGGCCTCCTCCAAAACACATGAACGCGCACAGCCAGAGCAGGGTCTGCGAAGGTGAGATGTTGTGTGGTGTGCTCGATAATTAATTTTTAATCCTCTTTTTAATCCACATTTTTAATGTGCAGGTTATTAACTTTGAGCAGGACAAATGGAGGAATTCCAAGCCCAGGTGTGTGTGTGACACTAATGTAACTATCAACTTTAAGAGTTATCAGTGCGATCCATGAAAAACAGTTAAATGTATTCATGTACATTTGTTGTCAACAGCAGTGTCTAAACAGGAAGTGGCACCAGCATTCACTGTTAATTAGCTATTAAACTATTTACTGTTGACTAATTAATTACTAGTAATGAACTTTCCTAACAGTCTTTCCTAATAATTCCATGTTTTATGTTATAGAAAAGGCTAACAAAAATATAAATATTCACTTTCTATAGACCAAAAGAACAACTTCAAGAATGAAACCATTCTTCTAGCATGAACTTGGCAGGGTTTTTTTTTAGTTTATGCAATTCACATATCTCTTCAACAATAACACTGTTAGGATAAACTTAATTATGCATCTAAATTCAAGTTGAAGGAAGAACCCTATACCGATACTGTCCTTGCAGAAGAAAAGAAAAAGCCCCTGAGATGTAGATTCCTCCTCCTCCTGCTTCTGCTGTCCACCAGCTGCCCTCTCCTTTTGTTCCCTTTCGAGGGCGGGAACGAGACGGTGCATGGAAAAGATGCATTTGGGAACCTCCCCTTCACGTAAATTTCTGAAACCTTATAGGATAACGCCAGTTGACAACTGGCCAATTGTCGCGCGATGCGCTCTGGCTGTCAGACAGTATAAATAGCATAAGCGCGGCACTTGCGTCAGATTATTTCCTTCACACGGACTTATGAACAGTTATGGAATCAACAGGAACTAAATGTAAGGTAAGTTGCGCGGGTCCCATTGACCCGCCGGATACTCACGCGTGCTGCGTCGTCTGTCTGGGTCTGGCCCACGCCGAGGATGCCCTGCTGGAGTCCTCCTGCGCGCACTGCGGGGATCTGCCGGGGCGCGCGCTGAGATCCAGGAGGGACATAGCGCGCAGTATCGCGGGGAAGGGGTCCGCTGCCGCCGTCGAGCCGCTGGCGGTCCCCCCCACACACTCGCGGGGTGACGGTGACGAAGCAGCATGCCGTCCTCTGCCGTCCCCCCAATCACCAGTTCTCTTCGCGGACTTCCTCCCGGTCGAGGATGACAGAGACGTGGACTCGGTATCCCTCGCTGCATCAGGCAGGGACTGGGCGGCGTCGGAGTGCCTCGACACAGAGGGCCCTCTAGACCTCCGGCAGGAGCTAGTCAGGGTCCTCGAGAGGGCAGTTAGAGAGCTGGACCTGGACTGGAGTGCTCCACAGGAGCCCGCGAGAAGTAAGCTGGACTCCTGGTTCCTCCAGTCCAGCCGCCAGCAAGCTGGAGCTAGGAGGGGATCCCCCCTTTTTTCCGTGCAATTGCTGGACGCCGGCAGCATGGACGCGGAGGATGTGAGGGACCTGAGAGCGACAACGTCGCTCTCATGGCAACCAAGCGGTCCGCGCAAGCCATCGGCCGCTCTATGGGTTTTTTTAGTGGTGCTCCTGAGGCACCTGTGGCTAACTCTGGCGGACCCGAGGGACTCAGACCGGAAAATGCTCCTCAACGCACCAATTGCAGCCGCCGGCCTTTTTGATGGCGCAGTCGAGTCGGTTATGGAAAAATTTTCCGAGGCGCAAAAGCGCGCGAAAGCGATGAGCCACGTGATGCCGAGGCGCGCGTACCAGCAGCCCTCAAGGGCGCGGTCGGCGTCGGCGCCGCGCCTCCCCCACAGACCGGTGACACAGCAATCGGCGGCTGCAGTTCCGGCGGCTTCTCGCCCGGAACCGGATGTCCGACGCAAGCAATGGGCGGGACCCGGGAAGAGGCGTCACGCGCCCAGGGGGGGCCCCCGTCGTGACGGCGCACAGCCTCCCGCAGGCAAGCCATCTTCCTGACGGTCCCGTCAAGAGGAAGAGAGAGCTCGCGGGTGGGCCGCCCCCAAAACACCATGTTGTGCGTTATGTCCCCTCTGTTCGTATGGGCGACGATTGCAATGTGTGTGTGTTAAACCCGGTTTGTGTGGATGCAATAATAAAAACAAATGCTTGTTCACAAAAAGAGTTGTTTCTTCCTCATTCTGTCAGTGTTGTGTCGCTTGCCCTGCCCCAGAGCGGCGCGGAGCCACAGTATGCACTTGCTCCCTCAATAGTAGCCGACATTTCCCCGCCGCTCCCGACACTCGTCGAGCAGCGTGCAGCCTACCCTCCGCTTCATCATTTCCTGGAAGCTTGGAGGGCCATTCCAGGCATCTCAGGTTGGTTGCTGGGAATAATTCAGCACGGTTATTCTCTTCAGTTCAGACGCAGACCGCCCCGTTTCACTGGTGTGGTCCCGTCTCTGGCGCTCCCTCAAAGCGCACCTGTTCTGAGACAGGAAGTTCACAGTCTGCTCGCGAAAGGAGCGATAGAGCGCGTCCCTCCGAGCGAGCTAGAGAGCGGATTCTACAGCCGCTATTTCGTGGTGCCCAGGAAAGATGGGGGGCTCCGTCCGATTCTGGATCTGAGACCCATCAACCGCGCGCTCCACAAACGCGCGTTCAAGATGGCAACGCTGAGGCAGATACTGGCACAGGTATGTCCCGGGGACTGGCTAGCGTCCGTAGATCTGAAAGATGCGTATTTTCATATTCAGATTGCGCCACGCCACAGGCGTTTCCTGAGATTCGCGTTCGAGGGCTCATGCAGAACATGCAGAAGAGCATGCTCACCCCGAGTCAGTATATGACATATCTAGGTGTGTGCTTCGACTCAGTGGCGATGCGAGCCCGCCTCCCCCCGGAACGCATAGAGACCATCTCTTCGGCTCTGCGTGGCTTCAGACAGGACCGGTCTGTTCCCCTGAGGGATTTTCAGAGGCTACTCGGTCTTATGGCGTCAGCATCTTCAGTGTGCCACCTTGGTCTGCTGCGAATGCGTCCACTGCAGTTGTGGCTGAAGACCCGTGGAGAGCGTGGAGAGCGTGGACAGCGGGGCGCATGCGCATCACGATCTCCCGCAGCTGCATCAGCGCTCTGGAACCATGGTCCAATCAGGACATGTTCAGCCAGGGGGTTCCCCTTGGGCTGGTGACGACACGCACCGTAGTGACGACAGACGCGTCGAGCTCAGGTTGGGGTGCAACATGCGAGGGCGTTCCGACTTCCGGTCTATGGTCGGAGTCACAGAGCGAGTGGCATATCAACCGCCTGGAGCTGAAAGCGGTATGTTTGGCCCTAAGGGCTTTCCTGCCGCAAATAGAACAGCAGCATGTGTTGTTTCGCACCGACAACATGTCCGTGGTTTCATACATAAATCGCCAAGGCGGCGTGCGCTCCAGGGCCCTGTTCGAGCTGGCAACGAGCCTCCTGCTGTGGGCAGATCAACATCTCCTCTCCATCAGAGCTTCGCACATCCCGGGTGTACTAAACCGCGGAGCGGACATGCTTTCGAGGAACGGGATTCCTCACGGAGAGTGGAGGCTTCACTGAAAGGTGGTGCAAATGATCTGGGATCGCTTCTGGAGGGCAGAAGTGGATCTGTTTGCGACGAGCGAGAACGCGCACTGCCCGCTGTTTTTCTCCCTGTCGCACGCCCCTCTAGCGGGGGACGCTCTGACATCGCGTTGGCCGAGAGCCAGGTTGTACGCGTTTCCTCCGGTAAAAATTCTGCCTTTAGTCCTATGCAAAATAAGGGAGGAAAGAGCATCGGTGATCCTAGTCGCCCCGAACTGGCCGAATCAGCCTTGGTTCCCGGACCTACGAGAGTTGCTGGCAGCCCCCCCGTGGCGGATTCCCGTCAGCAAGAATCTACTGTCTCAAGCGAGCGGCGAGATATGGCATCCCAGCCCCGAGCTGTGGAGCCTGCACGCGTGGCCGCTTCAGGGGCCTTAGAAGAGCTCGCACTACCTTCTAGTGTGCTGGAGACTCTCGCGGAGTCTCGTGCACCTTCCACGAGACGCCTTTATTCCCTGAAATGGGGAGTGTTCGTGAAATGGTGCAACGAGCACAATATCGACCCGGTGAGCTGTCCCGTGTCAGATGTGTTACAGTTTTTACAGCTCCGGCTGGATGACGGGAGTGTTCCGTCTACTCTAAAGGTCTATGTGGCCGCTGTCGCCTCGTTTCGTTCACCGGACGACGGGCAATCGATCGGGAGGCATCCACTAATGGTCAGATTTCTCAGAGGTGCGAGGAGATTACACCCCCCACGCCCCCCATCGGTTCCGCCGTGGGATTTGGCGTTGGTTCTGAGAGCTCTCTCTCTGCCGCCGTTCGAGCCCTTGGAATCGGTCGCGATTAAGGAGCTTTCACAGAAGACGGCGCTGCTTCTCGCACTGGCATCGGCTAAGCGCATTGGGGACTTGCATGCGTTCTCAGTGAGTGACGATTGTATTCGTTTCGGGCCCGGAGACTGCAGTGTTACTCTCCGGCCGAGACCTGGCTTCGTGCCAAAATCGCTCTCTACTCCATTTAAAGCGCAAGTAGTTTCTCTGCTCGCCTTGTCTTCAGAGCCGTCAACCTCACAGGACATCGGCGCTCAGAGGGCTATCTGCCCCGTCAGGGCTTTGCGTATTTACTTGGACCGATCCGCCACATTCCGACAGTCGGACCAGCTCTTTGTGTGCTATGGTGGCGCTACTAGAGGAAATGCTGTCTCTAAACAGAGGCTTTCTCACTGGATAGTGGACGCTATTGCTTTGGCTTATGCGAATCAGGGACAGGAATGCCCTCTCAACATCAGAGCTCACTCGACGAGAGCTATTGCCTCATCGTGGGCCTGGTCTAGAGGTACGTCAATACAGGATATCTGTTTTGCTGCTGGCTGGTCTTCTCAGAACACCTTCGCCAGGTTTTATAAACTGGATGTTCCATCTTTGGCGTCTCAAGTGCTTTCGGTGAGTAATTGAATCAATTATTCCTGGGATATTGCTACTTTTCTCAAAATACAGTTGTTACCGCTGTGCTGTTGACGCTGGGGATTTCTGTACAGTAGTTTGTGCTTATGTGCTCACGGTCACCGCTTTGCCGTTGACGCTATGCGCTCACACTAGTTGTGCTTTAATGCTTTCTGAATAGTCACGTCTGCCCTGTAATAACGCAGCCCGCTATTTCTCATGCTGCTGATATGCAAATTTTGACAAGCTTTAGCTAAGATTTCATTGGCTTAGCTGCACCTATCAGTAGTGAGCACACGTGGCGACGTTGCCATTGGACGAGCTGTGTTTGGTGTATGTTTCCCTGTATCAGACTGGTCTAAGTCTCAATCACGGCGGGATTGAACACCGTTCCCAAATGCATCTTTTCCATGCACCGTCTCGTTCCCGCCCTCGAAAGGGAACGTCTCCGGTTACTATCGTAACCTCCGTTCCCTGAGAGAGGCGGGAACGAGACGGTGCAACGTCCGCCGTGTTCGTCGCTTGACCAGCTGTGCCGTGTTCAGTCATGATTCTGACGCAAGTGCCGCGCTTATGCTATTTATACTGTCTGACAGCCAGAGCGCATCGCGCGACAATTGGCCAGTTGTCAACTGGCGTTATCCTATAAGGTTTCAGAAATTTACGTGAAGGGGAGGTTCCCAAATGCATCTTTTCCATGCACCGTCTCGTTCCCGCCTCTCTCAGGGAACGGAGGTTACGATAGTAACCGGAGACGTTTACTCCTTATACAGCACTAAGGTTACCATGTCATTAAACTTCACATCAGTTTGGGACATATCCGTCACCAAGTAAGAACACTGCTGAAAATATATTTGATTTATAACTCATTATTACTCTCTTTACTGTAACGGTAGGAATTTGTTGTTTATTCCTCACAGGAAAGTTTTTGGGAAGTGGCGGCTAATGTTAGCAATGTAGCCGTTGGAAATTCTTGCAGAATTATCTTCTGCGGGAGTTAAAAATTCCTGACTTTTTAGGTAAATATTAAACTGTTATTAAACTTCATGCGTATCTATACGAGCTTATCGTTTTATATCTTTTTATACATTTTTGTGTCTCGAGAGATGTTAGTCAGTATCTGGCTGCTGATGCCGATAATTCAATACCGTTAGATGTTACTCACTGCCCAGCTGTTACTCGCGAAAACCTACACCGAGGCAGCTCGGCTCTCTACCGCTATTAAATATTAAATCAGTCTGGAACTTAAAAGTATTTAGATGTGTTGGGTGTTTAAATTTTTTTGTCGTATTTCGCTCATGTTGTTTTGGGACACCTGTAGAATAACTTTTGTGGGCAGTTAGCGAGTCTCTGTCGAACAGGGTTTGGGTCGTAGCGAAGATGATTGACAGCCACGGTAACCAATGAGCAGTGAAGAATATCTTGAGACGTTCTATTGTCATGGTTACATTCATTGACGGGTGCGCATTCCAACCAGATTCCAACAATGGGGAAAAGAAGGCGGGACCGTTAGCAAGAGTGGATGAGTCTACTTCACATCTTAGGAAAGTCTTGCGAACAATAAGGAAACATATCGATGATAAACTTTATTACGTTTGTGATTGTATGTATCCTTATCAGTTTCTAAGTTTCCTTATCAGTATGCTTATTTGTTCTTCCAAACCCATGTTTATTATTATAAAACGCTAACTCCACTCTAAACCACCTTTTTATCACCTTACCTAACTGATCTCTAACTTTTAAAGAAATGCGCATAAATATGTGTAAATATTGTATTTAGGATGAATTTTTTTTTTTTTAAACCTGTTCTATGGTTCTTAGAAATGTTTGTAGATATGTTGGTTTCATATACTTATTTGTATAGTTAGGCAACATTACCGAGACATTTAACGACGGGCTTGAAAACAAAAAAACAACATGAAAAATACTGTAATTGATTAAACAATTGAAAACATGTTGATGTTATCAATGTTGCTTGTGGTTGGCAGGTGAGCGAGGGAATGTGTATATATTAAATTCACTGACACTATAATCATAGAATTACAAAAATATGTAATACAATTCTCAAAGTTTTAGTGAATCTCTAATATTTTAATCAACTACAAATGCATGTTTTACATTGAACAATTTAAATGACCTGTTCACATTTTCCATGTATATTTCTTTCAATATGTTGATTATTTTGTCAATGCGTTAATTAACTGTTCCCTCTCTCATTGTAAAGGTCTTGTCTGCATATTTAAGCATGGACCACATTAGTGCCTTAGACTGGGGCTCTGGAGTTGGAAGGATGATATCATGAAACTCTGCATTTGTGAAGCACTCGTGAGAAGAGAGTGAAACAAGGACTAAAAGCAGAATGTTCAGACAATCAGAGCAAGGCAGGAGGCGTGTGAACGCCCAATCGTCTGCACGCATAAGAGGGGTGGAGGTTGCAAGGGGAAGAACAGGCTATGGCTTCACACTATCTGGTCAGTCTCCATGTGTGCTGAACTGCATCTTGAAGGGTAGTCCTGCAGACTATGTGGGCCTTCACTCGGGAGATCAGATTTTGAGCGTGAACGACATCAATGTGTCCAAAGCATCTCATGAGGATGTCGTTAAGCTGATTGGTCGGTGCACAGGTGTCCTGCACTTGGTAATTGCCGAAGGCAGTCATAACAACACACAGCTAGATTCATGTTCAAGCGATGAAGAATTGGGGTTCCATGACCACAAGAGCCATTGGTTAAGGCCAAAGATAGACTCCAAAACACTAGGCATAAACCGTGCAGAACGTGTTGTAGCAGAAATGCAGTCTGGTGGGATCTTTAACATGATCTTTGAAAATTCTAGCCACTCCTCCAGTAGCTCAGAGAAAGCAGTAGCTTGTGCCTCTACTTCTAAAACAAGGGCTCTCTCAGAGCCTGAATTTCCGTACTGTAACACTGGAACCCGACGGAGTGATCCCAACTTACTCACTGAAGAGGAGATGGCCAAAGTGCTCAGTGATGACTCTGTGTTCATTGATATGTTTGAACCGCAAGAGGAATTTTCCTTGTTGCAAACTGCAGACTCTGCGGGAATACTTAACGTTGGGATGATTGTAGGTTATCTGGGATCCATTGAATTAGCTTCTACAAGTGCCAATCTGGAAAGTGACAGCCTTCAGGCAATTCGTGGCTGTATGCGACGTCTGCGCGCTGAACAAAAAGTGCACTCATTGGTCCTGCTCAAAGTTATGCATGATTGTGTACAGCTATGCAATGACCGAGGCGCTGTTCTAGCCACTTACCCTGCAGAGAAGTTAGCTTTTAGTGCCGTTTGTCCAGACGATCGCCGCTTCTTTGGCCTTGTCACCATGCAGGCCACAAATGACCATGGCATACATAGAAATGGTGAGGAGGAGCAAGGGTTGCGTACATCTTGTCACGTCTTTATTGTAGACCCGGAACTCTGTCATCATAAGATCCACCAAGGTGTTGCTCGACGTTTTGGATTCGATTGCACTCCAGACCCAGACACCAGTGGTTGCTTGGAGTTCCCACCGACTTCCCAGCCCCTTCTACAATTTGTGTCTGTGCTTTACCGTGATATGGGAGAATCAATAGAGGGTATGCGAGCTCGAGCTTTCCTCGATGGAGATTTGGATGCTCAACAGAACAACAGCACAAGCAGCAACAGTGACAGTGGCATTGGCAACTTCTTGCCGGAAGAGAAAAGCAACCGAGTCCTCTTGGTTGACTTGGGTGCAAACCCTGGTCGACATATTCCTACAGGACTGTGGGAAAACACTCCTGGAACTCGTAGCCAAAGTGTCCTTGGAGGTCTTCCGCCACCACCACCACCGCCACCACCAATATCGCATCGTAATGGCTACCGCCCTGACCAGTTTGTGGATCATCCACATTCTCACGCAGACCCACCTCTGCTTTCTGGCAGGCATCTGAACTCCTCAAGGCTGGATGTGTCAGGCCTTCCTTCACGCTCCCACTATTCCGCCCATGGCAAGAAGGCAACAGGGGCATCAGGCCAACGCTGGATGCCAGTTCACGTCCTGAGAGATTGGCGTCAAGGACACAGCAGTGATCAGGAGTCTTATGCAGATTCTACAGACGGTTGGTCCAGTGCTAACTGTAGCACCCTGCCACCACCCATGAATAAGATTCCTGCCGACCGGTACCGTGCTGCAGGCGAGATTGCCTCACAGCCTCACCGGCTCCATGCACAGAAAGACGAGTGGGCTAAGAAGCTGTTCGGAGAGAAGAACCTACGTGAGCAACTGAATGATGGTAGAAGAAAGAAAGATTCAGAGAAAAAGGTAAGATAATTTTTTTATCAAAAGTCTTCAATGTAAGTTTGCTTTTCACCTCTGTGAACAACTTGTTCTGGATCACAATCAATTAAGGCTACTTGATTATGTAGGAGTTGACAGGAAATTAAGAGGAATTAGCAAGTAACAATTTAAATTTGTGTTAAAAAAACAGCATCAACCTTGCAGACATAAACTAATGTGCCTGGAATGGATAGTACTTTTCCCCCTTGTTCTTATTGTCAGGCACGGCATGATCCTTTACTTTGCTGTTCTCAATTGCCCTTGGAATTGTATCCTTTCCAACACAAAAAAATGAATCAAAACATTGTTTCCAACTGATATTCTCAATTATTTTGTCTAAAATGTGTTATAGTTTTGCAGTGTCACGCAGTAAAACTGCACAAACACTTTACTGTCAAAAAGAATTCTGTCAGATAGGTGACATGGCTGAAAATACCTCATTCCCATTTGCTGCTTCAGCTGTGGCTCCTAGCTTGGAGGGAACATGTTAAAACTGACCCTGAGATGAGAAGATTGAGATACAAAGCTGGGTTCATATTATTCTCCAAATGGAAAATTTTCAGTTCAAATGGCTGTGAGCTCTAGCTCCACTCAGACTGCCTCTGATGGGCCTCTAGCAGCTGACAGAAGATCACTCATATTGAACTCTTGAATCTGGGTGCTAGATGTCAAACTACTGAAACTTGTCGTCAATAATTCATGTTCTTCCAAAACCTGTATGAAATGAAGTTTAGTCAAATGCTGACATACTTTTTTATATGAAACAGAAGCAGATAAGGACCAAGGGGCTGTTCAGCCATAATTTGCCATACAATTTTGTATTGGTTATGACAATTTATTCTAAGTTTTATGTATTCTAAGAAACTTTACATAGGAAATGAGTCATACGGGTCAATGAGGCTACAGTTGTCTGCTTTTTAGTTTAAAATCACCTTCACGTATGTAAGAATTGTGTAAAGCCCAGAATCGCTCCACAGGAGCCGCCGATGTCCACAAGCCCAAAGCAACAAAACAGGCATAAGTGATTGGATTTCCCAGAATATTTCTGTAGCTGTTATATGCATCATTATCTGTGTTTTAACAATAGCTTCAGGGTCTAATAATTACAGTAATACATTTTAGGCATCAATGGTCTGTGTTCATTGCTTTAAGGAATTGTTTTTCGTTTCGCTCAAGCAGCACTTAATGTGTGTCAACATAATGTGGATATCAATATTTTATGTTCAAATTTGTCAAATTTGTCTACATTTACACTCTCAATATCCTTCCTGACTGATTTATCTTTAGTTCTGTGTTTTGTTAGGGTTCTTGTCACTGTCTGAATAATGAGGCAGTACCTGCAACCCAATCAGGTTGCACAAGCAGTCCTACTCCTCCAGGATGGCACATCCATACATGCCATCGTAAGGAGGTTTGGTATGTCTCCCAGCACAGTTTCAAGTGCTTGGAAAGTTACGTGAGGAGAGTTGGACAGGGATGTAGAAGGGCAACAATCGAGCAGCAGAACCAGCATCTTTTCCTTGTGTGAGAATGAACAGGAGGAGCACTGCCAGAACCCTACAAAATTACCTCCTGGTATGCATGTTTCTGACTAAACTGTCAGAAATGGACTCCATGAGGGTAGTAGCATGAGGGCCTGTTGTCCTCTAGTGGGACCTGTGCGCACAGCTCAGCACCATGAAGCTCGATTGGCATTTGCCAGAGAACTCTTCAAT
The DNA here is from genome assembly GCA_037043235.1 of Rhodeus uyekii. NCBI lineage: Eukaryota > Metazoa > Chordata > Actinopteri > Cypriniformes > Acheilognathidae > Rhodeus > Rhodeus uyekii. The sequence continues at coordinate 877,090 of JAWRVZ010000110.1, forward strand.
TCACGTCCGCCATTTTGTTCATGGTTGAAAATAGGTTCACACTGAGAACGTGACCGACGTGAAGGAGTCTGGAGATGCTGTGGGGAACGTTAGCTGTGTGCAACGTCATCCAGCATGACTGGTTTGGCAGTGAGTGAGTAATCGTCTGGGGAGGAATATGGAGGGTCACACAGACCTTCACGTGCAAGTCAATGGTTTCCTTACTGCATTTAGGTTCCGGAATTAAATCCTCAGAGCCATTTTCAGACCTTTTGCTGGTGCAGTGGACCCTTTGTTCCTCCTGTTGCATGATAATGCACTTTTTTTGCCTACACTAATTAATTTAAATATTTAAATATTTCTGACATAAATATTCCAGGTAGTCTCTCAATTAATGTGCTGATAACTGCATGCATAATCATGATAAAAGGGCTTATTAAAACAGGCTACATTGGATTATTTGGTAATTTTACCACATTACCTTTTAACATAACTTTTAAAACACAACACAATGAAATGTGTAACTCAAAATATGGATAAATCTGGGACAAATCAATGCTGAAAGTTACTTCATATTAACAACAGTATATTGGGCCTTGTTTTTTTAGACTTTATTGGATCTTTATGGATCTATTTACCGAGGTTTCCTTTTATTTACTTTAGTTTTGTAACATCGTGGAAGAGACAAAGCTTAACACTTGATTGACATCCACATGGGGTCATGAGTTGATCTCCTACTCACCAACAGGCGGCACTGTTCAACTGTCTGTGGCAATTACAGGTCAAAAACCTTGTTGCAGTAAAATATGATGATTCTTGTCCATCTATTTTGATTTGTAAATGCATACTTATTTTCATGTGATTATATCGTGCTTTAATTGTGGTATACTGATATATAGATTATAAAACAAAATAGCAAAGTATCCAAGTTGGCGGCAGTTTTATTTTAATCTTTTTTTGTTTGTTTTAAATAATTTTTTATTTGTTATTTACTTTTAATGCACAAACATTGTTTGGTTGCATATTATTTTACAATAGATTTATTCAAAATAATGAAAAGATTGATGACACCTTGTCTGTGGTTAAGGTAATGAATACAGCTGACATTCGTCAAAATCACTTTGACAGAATTTGGCTAAAAGTCATTACAAAAATGTCCCCACTGTATGTGTTGTATATAAACATTATTCACTATTTCATATTCAATTTATTTCGTAACCTACCCACCTACGATGAGTATAGCTGCGAGTCTTATGTAAAGTGAATTCCACTTAAGTCGTGTTAAGACTTGAAGAGAGAGAAAGTATAGAAAAGTTGCCAAAGACCACACTTTCTTCTAAATTATGACCAAAAAATAGACTCTAAAGGCCTGTTACATCAAGCACAATAACCATTACGGTAAAAATAGTTTTAAATGTAAAATAATTGAATAGTCCACACTTCAACTATAATGATAACAGCACAAATAAATAATATCATTGGATTTACTGTTTGCCAATCAGAATTATATGTAGAGCACTTGTAATAATCAGAAAATATATTGTCTGCTAATATAGTTTTTATTATAGTTCTCTTTCTTGGTGTGAACTTAATACTTAAACATTCTTGTGGACTGTTGTTTTATCATGAAAGATTTATGGTTTTGATTTTATGAGTACTTTTTTGCAGTGTCTGGATTGTAATCTTACTGTGAAAGCTTTGCTTCATCGTCCTACAGAGATAGTTTTGCCATGGTTATGAAACTGATAAACGGATAGATGATGTTTTTAATAGTAACATTTCTTGGTATGGTTTGTCATCCCCTCCTCATGGATGAAGTAAACAGGAAAGATAGCTCCTCAGAGCTCCTCAAAGATAGCTCCTCCCTGATAAGTCTAAAAGGTCTGTGCAGCGCACAGTACGTCCCTGCTCCCCACAGGAATCCATGATGTTATCTCAGTCCTGAGACTGACATAACTGCACCTTTAGAAAGGAGAGAGATAGAGAAAGAAAGTGTCAAGTACAAATACACTGCTTAAAAAAATGAAGGGAACACATTGGATCTCAAATGAAATATTGAATTTGAAAATCTTTATATACATCCTATAATTTAAGAACAAAATTGTGACGATAGTTAATGGAAAACAAAATCAACAACACAGTGATGGCTGGATTCAAAATCGTACCAAAAATTAATGGAAAAAATCTGAAGTTACAGGCTGATCCAACGTTTGGGCATGTTCCTGATGAGATCAGTGAGCTCCTGCAGAGTCTGTGATGCTACTTAGCGGCTTCGGATACTCCGATACATAATGTTCCAGAGGTTCTCAATTGGATTCAGGTCTGGGGAACGTGAGGGTCAGTCAATGGGTCCAAGCATTATCATGTACCAGGAGGAACCCAGGGCCCACTGCATTAGCATAAGGTCTGAAAATGGCTTTGATGATTTCATTCCAGTACCTAACAGCATTAAGGAAACCATTGGCTAGCACGTGGATGTCTGTGTGACCCTCCTAGAATACTCCTCTCCGGACCGTTACTGACTCACCACCAAACCGGTCATGCTGGATGATGTTGCACGCATTATATTATTCCCCACGGCATCTCCAACCTCGTACACATCTGTACATTTACTCAGTGTAAATCTGCTCTCATCTGTGAAGGGAATAGGACGCCAATGGAGGACTTGAATTCTGGTGTTCTCTAGCAAATGTCAGTTGAGCTGCCCGGTGCTGAGCTGTGAGCACAGGTCCCACTAGAGGACATTGGGTCCTCATGAAGTCTTTTTGGTCAGAAACATCTTGAAACATCAAAGGAGCAGATACCGGTCCTGCTGCTGTGTTGTTGTCCTTTTACATTCCTGTCCATCTCTCCTTGTGTAAAATCCTAGAGGAACAGGATTGCTGGTGAAACCTGATTGGGCTGCACATTCATTTACGCTAAAGCAGGTGAATTTGATTCACAATCACTTATGCTTCCTAATTGGACAGATTGATATCCCTGAAGCTTTATTGACTCGGTGTTATATTGTGATTAAGTATTCATTTATATTTTTTGAGCAGTGTAGTATTGCTAGTTATGGAATATGTAATTCAGTGGATAAAGTTGTTATATGAAATGAACTAAAAAAAGAGTACAGATTGTAGTACTTTGAGACTTTTAAGCTTGTATGTACCATTCACTCTTTGGCAGCCTAAAAAGGTGCTTTAGGCTGTGCTGATGCAAGCATAGTCATATGAGCCTCATGTTTCTTCTCCACCCCCCCTTCGTTAGTCTTTTGAAGTGTATAAATACAGAACTTTAAAAAAAAAAATTCTTCCAAGTATTCAACTCCCAAGTACTACATAAAAAAAAGATCTGCTCCCCTAACATTTGTTACATTTAGTATTGTGTTCCAAAACACATTTTGACAGCGTTATACTTCTCTTCAGCAACTGCCTGAAAGATTCATCCAAGGAATGTATTTATGCACACTATATTTCCTTTAGTTAACAATGCCTTGCTGCTCAATTAGCATGGAAGCTGATGAAGAGTCAGTCACTGAAATTTGGCTCCCCTATTCCTGTTACATGACTGGTGTTTTTAATGATACCCAATATGGTTATCTAGTATCCAGGCATCCAGAAAGGATGCAGTGTACAGGAACATTTGCTGTACTGCAGTATGTTTGTTTTCTTTGAAATTTTAGTTACTCGTTTAATTTTTCTTCTTTAAAGTCAGCATGGAAAAGTCGGCAATAGTCTTTTCTCGCATGTTCTGATGTGCATCTAAGTTGAAGTGCTTGTGACTACTCGATCTGTACTGGAAACACGATTGGTACTGCGTTTGTGTGAAAACACGTTTTATTCTCACTCTCTGTCATGTTTTTTACGACAACTACGTCACTGCCACGATTTGTACTGCGCATGTGCGTAATTTCTAGTGACATCATGTGGTGTATAGTGACATATTATCCATTTAAAATGAAGAAATCGTTGTTCTATAATCAGTTTTTTATATTCAATTATAAACAAGCACAATGTGAACAGGAGAAAGCAAATATAAGGCATTGTAATACAATTCAGAGTATATAGAACAAAGAGTAAAAGCAATAACTAAATATAAAATGAACATGCATAATAATAATGATTAAAAAATAAAAAAATAGCAGTGTAATATTAGGGCAGTTGCATGAATTTTAAAAGCTTTAAAATTTGTATTATTTTTATAAGGTTTTTTTGTGTCTCATGTCGGTTTTAAGGTCATATATCAAGTTATTTGTGTTATAAATATAAAACTTTGCCAAAATAATTAAAAGATTAATAACATAACTTTTTGTTTTTCAGAATAATACGTTAATTTTTTTAACTACTTTGAAGTCTGTTAAAATAAAATAAAAAAGGGCAATCTTTTTTTTCTTCAATATCTTCAAAAAGTATTTTTACAAAAAGTATATTTATTTTAAAACATGAAGATTTTGTAAGGTTGTATTAAAAATATCTACATCTGAATTAATTTGTGTCTAAATAAACAAATAACTTTATCTTATGTTTCTTAAACGCAGACATTTGTTAAAGTATACTGAAATAAGTAAAACATATCTTTGGAAAATGAAATATTAAATGTAAACTAACATACACAGCTGTATTTCCCGAATGGGGTAACACAAATGTAAACTATTTAGTTTAATTTGATTAAATTTGATTTAAACAGCTTAATTTCTGCCACATATCAACCTTGATATATTTGACCAAAAATACATTTATATTAAGAGAAAAGTACAGAACTATTTCCGGTACAGATCGAGTAATGACAGTGACTGTTGACTCGATCCGTAACATCTGCCGTAAATTGTTTCAACATACTTCAGACAGGAAGTAGACGCATTTTCGCACATCGTGTTTGCGGTACGGATCGAGTTGTCACAATGCTTCTCAAAAAGAAAGGATTTTGATTTCATTGGATGGTTGTGGTTTGTTATTGCTGTGATGTTATGTGAGTGAAAGGTTGTCTCAGCCTCATGACCAGATAAAGGATGTTGCTGCAAGAGAAAAGGGAATTTATTTTGATTAAAGATTATGAGGGCACATTCATTAATTTAAAAAAATATATATTAATTTACAAATACTGCTGTGTTCCATTAAATAAAAAAGCGAGAATTGCCGATTTTGTCATAGTTACATGCTTCACATTATAGTTATTAACTCATAACTCATTTTTTAAGGGCCCCTGTGTTCATGTTTCCACCGGCACTGATCATTTGATCTCTCCTGATTCTCTAAGCTTTCCTTTTATGGTATGTGCGTCATGTGAGTGTGTTTGAGCACAGTGTCTTTGCATGCTTGTGATTGAGAGAGATATTATGCAAATGTCCCTTCTTGTTATCCTTAAAGGGACAGTCCACCATACATTTTAACTGTCATATGTGCCATAGTGAAAAAATCTATACTAAAATGCATTTATTTCATACTAAATATACTACAAATCCATTAACTAATCCATTTACTGACATACCGCTTGAAACTTACTGATATAAATGTTTTAATACAACTTTATTTGAAGTACTTTATTGCACAACACGCTTTGTTTTTATATACCATATATTAAGCTTAAAATGTGTTTAACATCACTATTAGTAAGGATGGTATGATCACTATGATATAAGATATTTAAAGTGTATCTAACTTGAAATAGCTCAATTTTTTGCACAATATATACTTCATAAAATCTTAATACTTTAGTTATTCAGAAGTAGTGCTGGGGTCCAATTAAAGGATAAGTACATTCATTTATTATACCAAAGGTAAAATTGCAGGGTGTTTATGTTAAGTATACAAATATGTAAATGTATTTGTAGCACAAAATAAATAATATATTTAGTAGATTAATTTTTCACTCACCTTCATTCCATACCCATATGACTGACTTCTGTGGATCATAAAAGAAAAAAGAAAAGAAACTTAATGGTCATCAAAACATTCTTCATCTTCTGCAGACGAAAGGTACACCTGTTTGGAATAACGTGGGTGAGTAAATAACAGAAGTTTCATTTGTGGGTGAACTATCCCTTTAAATGTGGAAACGTATGTGCCTAGCTAAAATATGTACCGCCCTGACCCTCATATGCATGCAGTGGCTTGTGTTGGCATATTTATGTGTGCGCATATGTTTGTATGAGCCTGACCACACAGTTCTTAGTGTTTCTAGGCAACACAGGAGACTATTTGATTATGCTGCTCTTGTCATCTGCACAATCAGTCTCTCAACTTTAGCCAATGAAAATTATCTGTCTCCGCCTGACAAATAGTTTGCCCATCTTTGTACATTCATCCTTCTGTTTCTCCATCTGGTGTTGCTGTTGGGCTTTCTCTAAACATAAAATATGACATGGTGTCACATCATTAAGTATTTACTCAATTGATTAGGGCTATTGCTGATGTGTGTATTTCTTTAGGTGTTAAATTACTTTCTTTTATACTCTTTCGCCGGAATTTTGGAATGCAATTTTCTATGTTTCCGTGTTTTCACTGTTATATGGTTGACCATTACATGTCTTCTGAAAGAGTACGGAATCTCCGGATCAAAGCACATGCAAAGATAATGCAGAATCAAGCGATATCATATGTAATCATATGCATATGTAAAATAACGGGATCACCAACATTAAACAGAATATAAATCAAAACTACCTGATGTTGCTTAATGAAAAGTAGACCCGGGACAAAGTATAGGACTGTTTAAACTTTGTTGATGGACTCAATCTACTCAATTGTTCCAGACCTCAATGGCTTACTTTCTGTCTCAATATTGTTATGTCACCAAAACTGTTTGAATACCAAAATATCTTTGTGTTTTACAGAGGGAGGTAAGTCAAACAGGATTGGAATAACATGAGAATCAATTATAATAGAATTGTAGAATTGTAATTTTAGGGTCGAAGATGCTTATAAGATGCAATGATATTTTCCGTTGTTTGGCATGTTTTCTTTGGTCATTTCAGTAGGAATCCACGCTATTAAAAATATTACATGAGAGGAAAAAAATTTCCCCTTGAAGAATACGAATTCAAGTTTGTCACATTACATTCTGAAATTGAAATTTTGATTGTGTTTACTTTGAAGAAAGTCACAGAGAATTTGGGAAACAAAGAAACGCCAACAACCATCCACAGCACCTTAGTGGCAGTTGAAAGTTTTTCTCTTGCAAGAATTACTCAAATTTTCTTAAAAATAAAAATACATAAATAGAAGCTGTACTGTAGGGTGATGCTGAAATTAGCTTGGAAATCACTTTATGACAAAAGAAACATTAGCAGGGTAACGCTCACAGAGTTAATTTTTTGCATGTACACAAACCACATACTCATTTCCTTAAGGGAGTGATCAAACTCTGTGTCTGTTCATGTGATCCTGTGTTATCACCATGATGAAATCAAACAGTGTGAGGAGAGTTGTTTTTACTCCTCGGGAAATTTCACACATGGACTGGATGAGGACAGTTGCTGTCCTTTTCAAAAATAGGGAGAAGTAGATAAAGCACATATCACTCACATTTTTTAGTAGACGGCAACTGATGTGATTATTCAGTCTGAGGTCCAGACTCTCTTATGGATGAATGATGTAGATTGTTTCGAGGTCTGATGAATGATTTTGAGTGATCTATATTTTCTGTAGCTCAAACAGTAGAGCATGGCGCTTGCAATGCCAAGGTCATGTGTTTGATTCCCAGGGAAAGCAAGAACTGATTAGAATGTCAATGTGTTTCTTGAATGCAGTGTAAGTTGCTTTGAATAAAAGCATCTGCCAAATGCATAAATATAGTAAATTATATTATTACTATACCATTTATACATAGTGTATTTACAGATTGGTGCTCAAGAAACATTTATCATTGACTGTCTGTCTGTCAGTCAGTCAGTCAACAGACTTACTGTCCCTTTTAGTCAATTTAATGCATACTTGGACCTTGCTGACCCCAAATTTGTAAAAATTTGAAAATTAGTTGTTTCAATTATGTTTTAGTAAACATAACATAATAACACAATAAATATTGACCTATGCATGGCAATGTCAGTGTTCATTTAAGGTGTTCTTGAGTTTAACTTTTTGAAATGTAAGTCCTGGAAAGCCCTTGAAAACATATTATGACATATTTCTGAAGTAATATATATATATAAGACAGTATATATGAAATTAGTGTTTGCATTTAAAAAAACTCACAAGTACAATCTTTTAATTCAAAATTAACGCTGTAGCCCATCTGATATTGATATAGATCCATTTTGTATATTGCTGATATATTTCTAAATACAGTACAGTATTGTACAGTATATAGTATATGATACAGCTGTCATTTTTCAGGTCAATCATATTTTCATAGTGATGAAAAATCCATTTGTATGAGGAAAAAGTAGTATTGTTTCAATGGTTAAGATTATTAGTACGACAACATTATTATATAAAATATTATTTGTTGAATAATAGCAGCCGTTACAAACTTTGTATTTAATATATATTAAATAAGTTGTAAGTAGTATTTTGGATACCTTAAATCTGTAATTTTAGTTTAAAGAAATCAATATTTTAGTGCAAACAAGCCATTTGATTGCAATATAATTACTTTTAATTAGTTACATTGAAATGCTATACATTTAACTAATGAAATCCTTTGTTTTCTTCTGTTATTACATATTTTAATAAGAATCACTTCAGACGTTTATGCGCACTTCTATTTGCTTTTCTATGCACTGAAAGTTCTAGTGCTTTGTTAATTGTCACAGACATTGCATACTTTGCTCCACTTTAATTGTGCTATTTGGTTTTATTAGTCTTTTTTAAATTATCTATTAAGTAAGATCTCTTATTGTAATCCTTGAATCCCAAAAAAGTGATGCTTGAAAAGTCCTTGCAAGTCCTATAGTTTTATTTACAGTTTCTGTTTGAATCCTGCAATATGTAGTGTGTAATGAGGACGACTACATAGTAAAAGTTTTGATCGAACACCATACAAAATCAGAAGTTGTCATGTCTGTGTTTTCTTATGGCTTTCTCTCTGTTTCTTACAGGGTGGAAGGTTCAAAGGCATCACTATGGGCTTTCCTCAGCGTTCCTCGGGCAGACGATCTTTTGGACGTTCCAAGCGTCTCAGTATGGCTCGCTCACTTGATGACCTTGAGGTGAAGTTCCCCAAAAACATCTCTTTTTTTCACCCGACATAGGCCTTCACCTTTCTCTGTTTTTCTGTCTCTCTCATTCTCACTTATAAAACTTCCAGCATTCCGATCCTATCACCCGGAGGGTGGGGAATGATTACATAAGGACTGACTAACCTAGGCAGTGCTTCAGAGACAAGAGACATGTATGCAAACTGAAACTTAAACACACACAATCAACCCTCTAGAGGTTAGAACTGTAGGGGCCTTATTTATGAAACAACGGCTGTACGCCTCTAGAAAAGATCTGACACAGCAGCATGGGTATTCCAGTGTGTTAATGGCTCATCACACTCGCACACGTGAGTTTAATTTTAGACCAAGCAGTCAAAGAGACGGAGTGCGTCTGCTTGTTGTGACGTGCACACGAGTGTAGTGACGGCAGATTGCCATGGCAACGGAGGAGACGGTGAAACGTGAATGGTGTAATTTTCAGATGGAAGCGCTCAGGGGCATGAAAAAGCTGACAGCACGTCACATCTCAGTCTGGCCTGATAACCAGCATGCCAGTGGTTATCACGGTTTTATATATCTTTTGTGTAGTTAGAGGCTTAATTTGGAACACCGAAGCTGAAGTGTGTTATTTTTTTGACATTTTCTTTTATTCCAGCTTGATTTGCAGAGACAACTATAAATAAGCCATTTGTACACTTTGTCTGAAAAGTGTAAACTGTTTATCTGTGGTGCTATGAAAACATTTTTTTGTTTGAGTGTGCTGACCTTCTTGATTTGGGAAGAACTGTTGTTTTTGCTTCACCAATGGCAGTGAGTTTTCAGGAAAATGCTTGAAAAATCTTCTTTTTTTTCCATTTACGTGCAGGTATGTATGCTAATGAGGAAGAAATTACACACTTCAATTTGTACATCAACCTGTGGTTAACATTCACTAATTTATGATCAGAAGCATAGCATTGATTTAGTGGTGCTTACCAAGGCAAATATCAACATTATATTAACATTTTGCCATTGTCAAGTGGGACAGTCATGAGCACTGTCCTAGACCTTAAGGCCCTTTCACACTGAACGATAAATCGAGGTGAATTACTGACGAACTGAGTCCGAATGCGGAATAATAGATCTAATTTATGTACAGTGATCCCTCGTTTATTGCGGTTAATGTGGACCGGAACCCCTGCGATAGATGAAGATCCACAAAGTAGGATCAGCCAATCAGCTCACGGGATACATCCACTAGTGCTCTCATTGGTCGATCTCACACCGGGAACCAATCACGTGTCTTGTCTGAGTGCTGTGGGTGTGTACAAAGCCTCTGAGAGAGTTTCTCTCTTTGTCTGGCGTCCTGGGAAACCGTTTCTCTCGCGCATCAAGATAAAACAACGCTGCTTTCCGCAATACGGCTGCTGATATGCCGGTGTTTTTGAATTTTTAGTTTTCTATAAATATTTTTGAAAAATCTGCGATGCACTGAGGCCGCAAAACTTGAACCGCAAAGTGGCAAGGGATTCCTGTATACATCTCGTATATATTCTGCTTGCCTTTAACATTGTCTGCTGCACAACATGTTGCTTTAATTTTAAGATAAAGTTTGGTACTACACCAGAAACACAAAATATGTTTAACGCTTCTGAGAATACATCATAAAATGTTCAGTAAATGTTCTGAAATCACTTTATGACGAAAGAAACATTAGCAGGGTAATACTCACAGAGTTATTTTTTGCATGTACACAAACCACATACTCATTTCCCTAAGGGAGTGATCAAACTCTGTGTCTGTTCATGTGATCCTGTGTTATCACCATGATGAAATCAAACAGTGTGAGGAGAGTTGTTTTTACTCCCCGGTGCATTTCACTCATGGACTGGATGAGGACAGTTGCTGAAATAGAAATAGGGAGAAGTAGATAAAGCACGGTAGACGGCAACTGATGTGACTATTCAGTCTGAGTCCATCAGACTCTCTTATGGATGAATGATGTAGATTGTTTCAAGGTCTGATCTTGAGTGAACTATATCATTATTCATAATCCTTCAGAAATCATTATGCTGATTGGTGCTCAAGAAACATTTATTATTGGCACCTTTTTTTCCCTTAATAATTTTGTGGAAACCCTGATATTTCCAGAGAATTTCCATATTTTTCAGAATTATTTTTTTCTTTGAGTAGAACGTTTACAAGAACAGCATTTTAATTGAACACATCCTTGCTGAATAAAAGTATTAAATTCATCTTGCTGAAAATCTTACTAAGATCTTAGTAAACATAGCATAATAGCATAGTAAATATTGACCTATGCATGCCATGTCAGAATTTAACTTTTTGAAATTTAAGTCCTGGAAACCCCTTGAAAACAGCCATGTTTATGAGGATGTACTTGAAAAGTGAATTATTGCAAAACAATATATATATATATTAGTGTTTACATTAAAAAAAACACACAAGTACAATCTTTTTATGCAAAATTAACGCTGTAGCTTGTCTGATATAGAGCCAATCTCTTAAAATGTAAAAGTAGGCTGCATATGTTATGTCTGACTAGGTTTACAATTAACAGGATCTACACAATAAGACAAAAAGTGCAAAAATACCATTTGTTTGATGGAAATACTTTTCTTTTTTACTCAACCACTCATGGACCGACGCACAGACAACCATAATAATAATCAGAATAATAATTGACCAATGAACAACAATAAACACTAAAGTCACTAAAGAAGAAAAAGTAGAAGATTCTGCTTCTCCTCCGGCCATAGCTGTATCTCTTCTAGCCACAAGCCTAAATCATGGACCTTGTTGAATTGAAGTGGCCGACAATAAAAAGGTCAAAACTGACACTAAAGGATGGACCAGAGCTTTGTCAATGCCAAAGTCACGGGTTCAGTTTCCTGGGAATGACCCATTTACATCTATGCATTTGCTAAATCCTGTTGTCTAAAACCACGTACTTTTCAATCAAGATATATTTTATTAGTTCCCTGGGAATTGAAACCATGCATTTTATGCCATCTTAATGCACTGCAAGTAGCTTTGGATGAAACCTCTTCCACATGCATACAATGTAAAGATTAAAATATCAAATATTATATAAATTCTATAATATTATTATTCTTAATATATTATCATTTTATATTATAGCAATTAAATTATATACTATTCACTTCCATTCAAAGGTTCTTTATTTTTATTTATAAAGGGTCTTTATATTTTAAAAAAAATTGTCTCTATATCAACATGGTTACATTTGTTATTATATAAATATTATTGCAGTCTGATATAATTATATTTTTATGTACAGTAACTATTTCAAAGTTTTTTCCAGTGATGAGAAATCTGTATTTTCAGCATCATTACTGAAGTCTTCAGTGTCACATGATCCTTCATAAATCGTTCTAATATGCTGATTTATTGCACAAGAAGCGTTTATTATTATCAGTGTTGAAAACTGTTATGCTGTTTGAATAGTTGAATACTTCATGTCCTTTACTGTCGTTAAAAAAGTATTAGTTCTTGCTGAATAAAATATTTTTTTTTTATCTTACCATCCCTAAACACACACACACATATAATATTTTTGTTTTTATTTTTTTATTTCATAGGTAATCAGTGGGTATTAATTATTATACCTTTGTCCACTATTATAAATTATCTGTCAATAATGAGTAACTCATCCCAGAAAACAGTTACTCTTTTGGACTTGTTTTGTCTCATGATCAAGTCCTTTCTCTTTTAAAGAGCAGAAATCTTTCTTTACCAGCAGAGTCACACAGCATGAAAGTGAGTCTCCGTGCCACTCCGACAGGGACAGTCGCACTGTTGATCAGGCATGATTAGATAAAAGAATGAAATACTTCCTCCAGTTTGTGGCTGGAACAAACACAGGCCTCAGTACTCTGATTGCATAAAGTGAGTAATGTTGGGTAAAGAAAGAAAGAAATTAACTCTTAAGTGCAGCAAGAGTTCCTTCTATGCCGTTCAAATATTAACAAATGCATTGATATTTAATGCTGAAACTGTAATAATGCTTTTGTATTTCCTCTCATCTCTTTATCTTGTCTTCCGGTGGTATAGTCTCTTTTCTCAGAGCTGTACGTATGCAGGGTAGCAGCACTTGTGTGTGAACAGAGCTTGCTTTGTGAAACAGCACCGTAATTAGTGTGAGACTGTGTGTGTGTGTGCGCGTCTGCGTGCTAATGAGCATTGAGCAGTATTCTTCTCGTTTGCAGAGACTCTGCTACGAAGTCACACACTTTCTGCAGTGAGCCATGCATACACACTCTTAAATTACATGCTAATTGAATGCTGTCCTTAAATGCTGTGACACACACTCTCAAGTTCTGAGATGAACATACACAAACAACATCAGGAAAGGAACTAATTATCGGCTTCTCCAGTACACACACACACACACACACACGCTTCCTCTGGCTGGCCTATCATGTAAGAGAAAGCAAGCTATGCTGTTATCTTGTCAGCGAGTGTTTACCCAGTGAGATGGCATTTCTCTTCATGCCCACAAACACTGTGTGACATCATACCAGCCTTTCGAGCCTTTAGTTTGCTCACTGAGCCAACAAATTCCACCCTCCCCCCGATTCAATACTGATCGTTGAGAGTCACGAATATATTTATTTTTAAATACGGAGTCATTTTACAAGAATACTTTAAACTGAATGGCAGTCCTGAGACTGACTTCACAAACAGTCCATGGAAGTGAACTTGAAATACACAAATCTTATGCTGAATGATTTTAAAGAACTACTTTTCATGAATAACTTTGATCCAGTATGACTTTTTGGCTGATGTCATCAAACCTTTTTTTCCCCAAACGTTCCCCTCCGTACACCATATAAAGCAAGGATGTTCTCATGCTTTTTGACTCCTAGTTTCTGTACATTTTAAGGGCTTTTCCATTTGTTTGTGATTTACTTGATAAAAGTATTTTTGAATGAATTTGGTTAAAGCTTTCAACTTAAAAAATTAAATATACCGATATGGTAAAAGTGCCAATGCAGTTTTAAGATTTTAGTCATTTACAGGACTTCCAGGTCTAGAAATCACACTTTTTATTTTAGGCTACTCCAACTATTCCGGGATTTTGAAAACCCTGGTTCTTTCGCAAAGTGTCTGATGGGGTGAATTTAAATAAGAGAAATGTAGGTTTTCTTTATCATATTTCTTATTTTATCTTAAATAATTACGTTATTGATGCAACATAACACCAGTATTATTTAAATAGTCAAGATTTCAAGAACTTAAGTTATAATAATTGGATACGTTGTATACAGGGTTTGCTCAACCAAGCCAGGGAAGTTAGTTTCACGTTCACGTACGAGTAGTTGGATCTCCGCTGTATGTTTGAGGCAATGGGCCTGAATGATTGCAGAAATTTGAATCGCTTTGAGAAAATTGCATGAAACATACATGAAATGATACGCGTGTGAAACAAACACCGTGAACTACAAGAATCTTGATGGTTAAATCATCTCAAGAATACAGTTTATAGAAGATTCATTCTGAAAATTGGAACCTAAATACCGTTTTGTTTTGCACCGCAAGGCGACACAGCCCTGGAAAAGTATTTCCTGTAGTTGAAAAGCTTGATTTAAAAAACCAAGGTAGAATCCTAATAATTATGCAACCCAGACAGCAACTTGCCTCAACTATCGGCCTTGTGACTGACTGATTTAGAAGTGTTTTTTTAGAATCGATGTTTTTACTTGTTTGTTTGTGGTTGTGTTTCTATATGTGTGCATTTTCTCACTTTATATAAAAAAAACATATATTTGTATATCTATGTGTATAGATGGGTACATAATCTTTTGTCAAGGTCTTGTATAATCAATAGCATGAGCAATGTGGTGCATTTTTAACTCTCTGCGGCCGGGTCAAATGCCCTCAGCTGCATGTACCATCACATCAGTCACATATTCTGACTTTATCGCAGTGATGATACTTCATGCTTCAGGGTAATAAAAAAAAGCAGACCCCTCAGTTTCTTAAACACCACTTATAGAGATAAAGGGGTTGGGACTTGTTGAAGAATGTTGCTCTTCATACCAGATATATGTTTTAATAGTGCCTGTCAAACAAGACAAATCCACACACAAACACGCTGAGACTAACAGTTCAGTGTTCCGGATCCTTTTTGTTGTGCACATTGCAATTATACACACACTAAAATAAACACATGGCAGGAAGCTGAATCCCCTTAATTGTTCAAACACACACACACACACACACTGATTCTTTCATGCTCCGTTCTTTAAACAGATGCTGTGCTCAAGGCATACTAAGTAGGTGACACAGCATGAATAACATGAAGAATCCTACTGTGAAGCACTTACATTTCAGTGTGTGCGTTTGTGCGCGCGACTGTTTCTCACGCCTCCGTGAAGTATATGAGTGTGAACGCACACACACTCACTCCCACTTGCGAGCGTGTCTCTGCATCTCTGTCTGTGAGCCCTGGGCTCTGTGGGCGGAATAGGAATTACAGCGGAGTGGGTGGAAAGACAGGGAAGGAGAGAGGGAATCGAACGACACAAGACGCAGATATAGTGACAGGGATAGACTGTGAACACGTAGTCTTTGCTCACACATGCCATATTGGACGCAGCCAGTGGATGGATGTGTTTACAGAGCGTGGAGTCATTTAACGTTCAACTGTGGAGTCTAACACTGCCATACATGGAGCCAACTTTGAGCGTCAATCCTGATGGAGTGAGTACCTGTACATTTGTGTGGAATAGTGTGCTTGTTTTGATCTGTCAAGTCATGTTGTGTTTAGAGGCAGAGTGTTTTAGTTGGTTGTGGATGCTCTCAGTCAGTTTTCCATCGCAGGAGTCTGTGTTTGTTGTTAATATTTAAGAGTAAGGTTGTGATCAGGAGGCGCTCTTTGGATTTTAACACCACTTGCGCAAGTACTTGTGCGATCTTGCTTTGGAATGCAAGTCCTTGTCTGTTGAAACCTCAAACCTAGTTTAAAAACTGTGCTGAGGGACAGGTTATCAAGTGACTTTGCATATCGAATGCTCATTTGATGCCATTCATTGACATGTTTTTCTCTGTTATATATATTTTATTTTATTTATTGTTATTTATTATTATGTAATTGTATGCTAAAGCAATTCGCAAGATGAAAGATATTTGTATGTGTAATTATGTAATTTGCCTTTTATGGTTTGATCACGAATCATCCGGCATATGATAATCATGTGACCTGATTTGTCCAATAAGGTAACATCGAATTCTTATAAGCTCCTTTTGAAAGATTTATTTATTTGCCATCATTTTGGGGGAATTTTGTTTCAGCATTATTTAAGTTCTTTTGGAGTTATTCAGGTGTCATCTATGAATTTTAAGTTGTCTTCAGTCTCCCGTATCTCAATTTCTCAAAACTATATTAGTGTTTTGTTGAAATTGTACAGGTTTAGACAAAACAACACATTTCATATGAAGCTGCCCTCGCCTTTGAGAATGAAAAACACAAATAAAAAAATGTAATCAGATCAGGAAGTGAAACATTATGAAACTTAAATAATTTGTGAGTGAACTCATTTGGTATTACAATGAAGTTGTGCTATTTATGTTTGGGGAGAAGGCCTTTTAGAAGATAAGCATTTCACCCATAACTAGAACAGAAGTTTATTAATGTTTGTGTTCCTATTCTCTTTACTATTTTCAAGTAAAAGGTTAACTTCTTAAATTCACTTAATATCATTTAGATCTTGAGATCCTTGTAAAACACAAGGATGCAGTGTTTTTTATTGAATTATTGTTATTTATGGTATTTAATACTTTTGTGTTGGAGTGAGTGTGTGTGTGCCTGTGTTGGAGGATACAGCAGAGGGCAGCATTGAGACAAGGTTGTCTTCTAATGAAGAACTCAGCTGTAAACCTTACAAATATATATTGTATTGTTGAATGGGGTCACCATCTTTTTTCAAGCTATTTGTAATTTTTGTGTTTTTTAGTGTTGATCAGGCTTGTCATCCATATTTATGTAAAAAATAATTATTGACAAGTCTAGAATTTACTACAGTACATTGATTAGCTAAAACTAAAATGTGCATTCAAGCTTTTTAGCTTCATGTATTATATTGTCACCACAGTTGACAAAGATGTGTATTAAAATTATTTATATAACTTAAGCATCTGTGGGGCAATGCCGTGAAACCTCAAAACAAAAAATAAAAATATGACAGTGTTTTCATATTTTTACTAAGAGTGTTTTTGATACATTTATTTTTGTGTTATTTGTATTGCATCATGTGACTTTGAATAAGAGTAAATTAGTTTGCGTTTGATTTCTCTTATAATGTAACATGACAAAGAAAAAGTAAAACTTAACTAGACAAATTATGGATTCATGTGTCAAATACTTTGTGCAACGCCCTTGTAGAAATCAAAGGTCAAGTTCAATAATAATACAATTATAGAATTATAATATATTGTAATATATAAATATTGTATAAAAGGTTTTCTTAATGGTCACATACATTCCCAGATGAGGTGTTTTTATATATAGAGTTGAGTCTGTGCTATCATAAGCTTCATTGGAAGAGAGAACTACTTTTAATACCTTGATGCCCACTGGGAACAGCCAGAGAAGATTATCATGAGAACCAAAAGGAATGTGGATCTGCATTCAAATTACTTTAGATTTGACTCTTAAAGTGTTCTGTATTGGCTTTCTCTTGGATCAGACAGCTAGTCCCCATCTGAAATGTGTGCCACAGTACTAGAGTGAATATCTGGGCCAAGCAATGTGTTTGAATAGGAACTTGCAGTGCTGTCAGCTGTAATCTGAAGCACTGTGATTCCCCGGTTCATCTCTCAGAACCTTGTATTTCGCTAATGTGAAGCTTGAATGCACTACATGTTAGAGCTGCACGATTCTGGATAAATTGAGCATCATGATTGTTTTTGATTTCCAGCAGAGATCACAATTCTCCCACGATTCTGAATAGACATGGTTATGAATGAGTTATTTATGAAAAAAAAAGGAAAAAGGATTTTAATGAATGACTTGGTGATGCACTCATAAATACTTCACTTGTTTTATTACTAACTGTGTGCCAATTCAGAGGCTGCATCTTTCGAAGCTTTGGAAGGCCATGAAGTTCGGACTTTTTTAAATGGGACAGTCTAGACGGCGGACTATTCTTTTAGTCTATCAACAGTGACAGTAATGTTTGTACTAAATGTTTTTGATAGTTTTTTTATATAAAACTGTCTGGGGAAAAAAGCTTTCACCTTGGTCAATTTCTGTGCATAATAAAGAGTATAAACTATAAATAATCGTATCTCGGCAAGACTTTTATTTGATTTGATTAAGTATAAACCCAATACAGTACATGCATTTAAAAGTGTAAGTGTAAGCCTTTGTGGTGTGACAGTGAAGCAATCGGACTTTGAATATGGCATTTGAAGGATGCAGCCTCTTAATTGGGACGCAGCAACTGGATGAATCTGTTTTTTTAACACGTTTTGAATGTATGATTCAGCAATGAGATTTTTTTTATTATTATTATTTACCGTAATCCCTTTTATTCAGTCACTTGTCACCATCTGGTGGTGTAACAATCAATACAATCATTATTTGAATCAACAAGTTACTTTCAAAAGGTGATTTATTCCAATTTGGTCATTTCCGTAGATTTTTCGGTAGTGTTTATATTAATTTTTATTTCCGTTCTATTTGTAACGGTATCGTTTGTAGTTGAAAAGACTGGGAAGCTGTTTCATATCTATACATGATAGCTGCTCCCTCTTATTCTGCAGCGGCGTCAACTTGGATCTGAATGTTCCATTGTGATTGTTAAAGGTTTAATAGACATAGGCCGAATCGTTGTAATTTTGAAATGAGATGTTTCTAATCAAGTTTTTTAACGATTAATCATGCAGCTCTAATTACATGTCTTTTAAAATGTTCGCCGTTTTTAAAACTCTAGAAATAAGCTTGCCAATTTTGTTACAGCGAAAAACTGATTAGCAAAACGCACTAAACAAATGAGACTGACACGCTAGCAGACTAAGCAAGAAAAAAAATAACTTGCACAGAAAGGATGCTAGGTGATACACAGCAAATGTGAATGATGCGTGTTCTAAAATCGACTCAAAATACCAAACATGTTTTATATTCTCAAACTAGATATGAAACATGTTTCATGAAAAAAAATCTGAGTTTGTGCCCATTTTACACTGTGATTTTCTGCAAAATTGGTCAACTCCGCTTGCCCAAAATCTGACTAGTGTTGAGTCGTCCAGACTGCAAACTTGGCCAAAAATATGAAAAAATGTATATAGTGTATTCCAGCCTTCAGAGAGCTCATTACCAACTCATTCAAAGCACTCAATATTATTTCAGTTGCTCTGACATTGCTATTTCCCTCAGCATACTCAGTATAGAGCTTAAAGAGATTTTTTTTAAATGTTTTTTAAATAATAATTATATTTATATTAACTAGTTAACATAGTATAGTTTGTGTGTGTGTGTGTGTGTATATATATAATATAGTTAGTATAATATATCTAATAAATCAAATTTGTAGTTTTATTTATTATAATTTAATATTGATGGGTTAATTTAATATTGAATATTTAATTTATTAGACCCATTTAATTTTATAGGTGCAAATCAGAAGCAGCAAAGCAAGAGTTTA
This sequence comes from Rhodeus uyekii, assembly GCA_037043235.1. Taxonomy (NCBI): domain Eukaryota; kingdom Metazoa; phylum Chordata; class Actinopteri; order Cypriniformes; family Acheilognathidae; genus Rhodeus; species Rhodeus uyekii. Next base: position 896,863 of record JAWRVZ010000110.1, read on the forward strand.
AAAAGAGCAGTTTTAGTTTTTTGTTTTTATTTGCTTTTTTCTTGTATTTAAAAAGGGCCATATACAAATGTTCCATATTTATAGTATAGTAATAAACTATAGATCATGAATGATGGGTTTCATGATGGAAGATTTACTACCCAAACTTCTAAAAATAAAGCTCTCAAACGTACCTTAAAGGTCTCTCACCAGCAGCCAAACAGCATAATTTTAATGGTCAAAATCAGCCAAGCATTTTTCATCCTTCTACTCAGGAAATTGCCAATTTCGCCGCTCATATTTTTGAATCAAGCTCATGAGGTTTGTATCAAACACTGCCTTTGTACCTCTGGGATATTTTTATTGCTTTCTCTCTCTGTTCTGATATGACCCGCTCCAAAACCTGCCTTTCACTAACACCCACTCTCACGGCATGGTCATTCACCTTACGTCATTGTCCAACTACACCGTGCCTCACTTTCCTCCAAAAATACGCCTTTCAGCAGGACGTTCCAGAGGCCTGTCCTTCCTCTTGGGTTCCACAGTTTTTACAGCACTGAGAAACTCAGCAGGGCTTGGCTGCCGAGTTCCCCGGCTGTGCTTTTAGATGTTGGGAAATTAAGACGGATGATTATTTGAAGTGGCAGCGCAGTGCTGTGCCGTGGGAGGCCCGGAGTGAGTGCTTTCTTTTGTCTTGAATGGAGGATTTATTTGAGTTGTGGCAGAGCCAGGGATAGTGAAACGGTTGAGTAAGCATTTTTTTTTTTTATTCCTCTGAGGGACAGAAAGAGAGAGGCGCTAGTCACCGTTGAAAAAGATCACCAAGTCTGGCATCTGTTTTTTTAGTTACTACACAAGTCAAGCAAAGAGAGCGAGAGAGGAATGAGAGAATCCCGTCATTTTCTTCTCCATCTGAATTGCTCGCTCACGACCCAGGCTCTTTCTGCAGAGTCGAGGTTGTCATAGTAACAGCACAGAATCAGAATGGAACTTCCTCATCTGTAAGACTGAGTGTCTGTCTTGCGCTCGGAAAGCATGTCGGCTCTTGCTGTAGAGGAATGAAGCGAGTGCAGTCGAAGGCGTAAGAGAGGAATGGATTTGTTAGTCAATGCATTGGGAGCTGCGCTATATGAATGGACAAACGTCGCGAAAAGACCATGAGTCTAAAAAAGAGGCTGTCGTTTAAAAGGGTCTACCACTTTTATACGGTGAGTGGCAAAAGTTAGTTGTAGTTCTCTGCTACATTCCATGTTTCTTGTTGCCTTCTTATTTCTTATCTGTCTATTTTTTTGTGTCTTGACTGTGATTTGTCTCTCTATGAGTCGTTGTGTGAAGTTAGAGACATCTTTTTTGTTAGTCCCCATTCAGAGGATCTGTAATATCCTCCAGATCTGCTGTCTGGAAGGGGGAAGAGACAGAACACTAACTCAGTTTTTTCCTCATATAACTACATCCTTATGTGTGCAGATTGATATTTTGTCAGATTCTGCTCGTATCTGTTTAAAAGAGTTTGTGCGGTAAGTGAGTTTGAGCATTCGCAAAGCCAAAGCAAATAGGCAGGGATTGGATAGACATGCACAACTCACTCTTTCTATACCGGGGAATTTAGCACTCAATGCGAGGCGCTATTCATTTCAGATTCAAATGTAAACACTGGAATCTGTTTGTCCGTTAGCTGTTAGTCCCATGGTTTCCTGCCACTTCTCAAACCACAGTGTGTTAGGCTTAGAAAAACCTTGTCTGTTACGTTTCAAACACCTTATTGGAATGTGTGTTTGTGGGTGGGAGAGTGAGTGGTCATCACACATCCATCATTACCCTTCGGTTTTTCCTTTTGTCTCTGAGCACACTTATTTAATGCACTTTTCTCCAGTTTCTACATCACTTATCTTTTTTTAAATGTATTATTATTATCGTCTTAAAAAATATATAATTTTTTTTATATATAAAAAAAATGTTCAAGGTTACAGAACCTTTGCGTGGGCTGTGTAAAGTGTGTGAGAGCGACTCCCTCCACCCCTTGTTGAATGTCCTGATTCACTCAGAAATACGTCACATTATATAGAAATACTGTGAAATAGCTTGCAGATGCTGTTTCATGACAGACCTGCCTTTGAGAGGTTATATGCATGTAAACATCATGCCTTTTGTGAGTGTGTACTAGCTATTCTTTCACACGCTGCATATTTGAATATTCCGCCCCTTCAAACATAGCTTTGAGCTGTTGTTTCCCACAGCTTTGTGCATTTAAACACGCAACAAATGTTTAATGTTGTAAATGTTGAACTGGGCTTGAGGTGGTGATACCAACTTCATTATTGAGTGTTATACTCAGTTTTGAGATCAAATGATAAAAAGGGTGATGATTTTTATTTTTGAGTGAACTATCCCTATCCATACTAAACCTGAGCAGACCTGTCCGCATACATTTTATAAATAAATATAGATTCATAAATGTATATGTGTATATAAAGCTTAATGTGAGTAAATATTTAGATTTAGTCTTTCTGTTTGGAGATTATGCAGATTTTGACTCAGGAGGATCTTCAGGAATATGCCGTTTAGTAAGAACGGCATATTCTTACTCGTTTAGTAAGAAATTTGTACGTTCACACGTCTGTTTGTTTATGTGTGTGATCACAGGCCATCCAGCTGCATAGGGTTGAAAGTATATGCAAACCCTGAAGTATTTATGGATCTTTCCACAGTCTGTTAGCGAATGCACAGTGGAGGGGAAGAGAAGGAAAACAAATTAAGTCACACCAGGGTCAACAGACTAGGAGATGAAAGATGGGGCTGAACTTATGTGTTCTTGATGCTTTGAAAACTCAACTGAAATAATACATTTATTTTTCTTAATATATATTTAACTGGGCTGTTAGATTGTATTGTCAATAGGTCAGTGCGGTGGTTATCATATGCTTTTTTTGTGTCAGCATTTTTAAATATGATGTATGAAAATATTGATGTTATCATGAAATGGAAATTCACCTCGTTTATTTCCTAAATGCATGTAATAGATTTATAGAAAAGGATTTGGGGTAGAAAGAGTCAGGAATGTGAGGGGTGGAGAGGTTGGAATATGGGGGCTTGGAAAAGGCCACTTTTATTTCAATATGTGGTTACAAGCAGGTCCACTGCCAAAAAATGAAGGGAACCCACTGGAATGAGAAGAGGAGGGGGAAACAGTAGGGGTTGGAGTGTGTAAGAAGAAGAGAGAACATAATAGAGTACATCCAGGCAAGATATTTAGTGATTTGGTTTCTCTGTAATGTCTTCTGAGGCATTTCATTTGGACAGGTTCTGAAGAATGATCAATACCTCAGAAGTTCATAATCACTTGATCTGCAGTAGCAGTCTTCCCATTGCTTGACTTAGAGCCTGATTTTCTGGTTTCAGATGCTGTTTTCAGATACTGTTTTAGTACTTGGTTTTACCAGATAGTTAGAAGAGCAGCTCTTTTCCAAAGTGGGTCGTTTTACAGTGATGATACTATAAATTTTGCATTAAACATATTGTTTAATTAGTTTTATCTCGTAATTTTTTTAAGTTCACACTAAATAATAGTAGAGTTAAGAAAAATAATTTAATATTGGCTGCCATGGTCTTTTGTCGGTGGTGTTACTCCTAATTTTAAGCCCATGACAGATTTTGAAGTTAGAGGAAAGTATTACAAAATCAGAAAAACTACCGTTGAATCCTGGTCATTTTAATAGATTTATCACATAAAAAAATAACGGTTTGGTCAGTGGCTACTCCCTCACAACACGACACAGTCTAATAACATTTTTTTTTAATGGTCCTTTTCATAAGGGATTTTATATTGCACCACTGACATGATTTTCAATCATTCATCTTTTTTTATTCACATTTATTTTAAAAATCCTGTATTTTTCAACAAATATATTGAATATATTTACATTTTAAAACTTGCAGTTGTAAATGCTACAAATAGCTAAACAGTTAACGGGCTTTTACAATGAATTTAAATGCATAACTGAATGAGACATAGGATCTCATTGTGTAAGAGGGACCATGTTTCTATTATACTAATGTAAATTAAGGATATATGATAAACTGTGTAGTGTGAAAACAAACATTTAACAATGTTCTATTTATGTAGTTAAGGCATCTAGATTTCAGCAAGGCTCAGCTGTCAATGATTCACATCTCTCAGTCTTCTGTGATGCTAATATAGTTGATACAAGACAAAGAATATGTCCCTGATGTCACTAGACCAATATAATATATTGAATAAAGTCTAGTGACATAATATAAGTTATAGGCTGTGCTGATGTCATCTCAAGCACGTTGACCAAAGACAGTCAACTTTTGAGACAAACTGTCATTATACAGAGTCTTTTTTTTCTCTTCCAATTTGTAGTTTGAAAATCCTACTTGTTTTCCAAATGCAGTATTAAAAGAACACTTGTGTCAATTATGGGTTAATTACTAGGTTATGTAGAGAAAGGGTTTGTAATAGTTCCAGCACGTTTGTTTGTATACACTGTTCAATGGAAACTCCATCCATCTTTCTATTTATCCGGTACCAGCTGCCTGTCTTGGATATTTTTTATTCATCTTCGGGGACCGTGACTGTTTCTGGATTGTACATGATCAGATTCCCCTTTTACGGCCCAGTATATATGGAATGGGTATATATGTATACATGGCATTTTGAGTGAGTAAACAGTGCATTATTCAGTTCTTTTGGAGATCAATTGCTATTTTATTTGATATTTATTTGATTTGACGTGTTCATTTTAATAGTCAGCATTTTTCTAAATTCCTTGCACAAATTCCTTTTTTTTGGCCCATTTTTTAAGAGTTTTGGATAAATGTCTGAATAAAATGTGAATTTGGTGGTATGTGTGTGTGTGTGTATATATGTATATGTGTGTGTGTGTATGTATGTATGTATGTATGTGTATATATATATATATATATATATATATATATATATAGCTAGCACTCCACAGATTCATTGTAATCTTTGCTACGTTTCTTCTTATATAGGTTCCTTCTAGTTCACTACATGCTGTGCTGTATGATCTTTAGTTTCATATATTTTTATGTATTTAAAAACAATTATTTAAAAAATATATACTGCCATTATGATGTTTTTTAAAGAAGCCTCTTATGCTCATAAAAAATACAGTAATGGTAATATTAAGTGAATTTTATGCATTAATACTCCCCAGTCTTCAGTGTCGCATGAGCCTTCAAAAATCATTCTAATGATTATATGATGATTTGCTACTCCAGAAACATTTCTTATTATTATCTTATTATTCTTATTAATTTTTTTGTAACGTTTTGAATGTCTTAACTGTCTCTTTTGATAATTTAATCCTGAGTAAAAGTTTACATTTTTATCAAGCAAAATCTTATTGTCCCAAACATTTTAACTGTAGTGTATACTAATAAAATAATAATAATAATAAAGTATTTGTTCCCTGTTTTATAAGTAAAAGTGCTATTTGAACTGCTACTATTTAAGCTCACACCCTGGGTATTTCATCACTCACTGACCTTTGAGCTTACGTTTAAAGGAAATCACTTTGGCCCCCATCCCACGCATCCGCTCACATGAATGCCACTGTTATGACTGTAACATGCATCATTTGACCCTGCACTAGATGGATCATCACTGTGAATAAATCGCTAATGTAATGCTTTATTGAAATAAAGGTTTGATGCAGTCAACCAAGCATCTACTTCGACTATTTGACCAAAAATTCTATGACTCAATATTTGCAATATAAAGTAAGTTTCAGTCTCTTGCTTCATCTCTTACTGAACCACTAAGTTGCATGCTCAGGCAAATCAAACTGGGCGTTACTAATGTGTCACAGTAGGCGGGGTCTGGAATGTACCTGATGCGTCTCATTATCTCTGAATGAGTGGAGAGGTGTGTGTGTGTGAAGGACTGTAGCAGTAAAACAGGAACAGCTGGTGTGTGTATCATGCCATCAGAGTGCCCTCCTATGTTGCAGACTTCAGTGTGTGTTTGTGTTGGTGAAGAGAGTCACTCACACATGTCTTTCTGTATTCTCTTGCAGTCTGCGGCTGTCTCCGATGGTGGTGAGTAGTCATTCAATGTTTTGATTTTAAAACCTCCAGTCACATCTGATCCTCTTGATCAACTGTCTGCTTTTTTGTATTGCGTTTTATTCCACTTTTCTATCACAGTTTCTTTTCTTTCACTTCATTTTACTCCATCAGATGGTCATGTGTTCCCTTCTAAACCTCTTGGTCTCGAATTACTTATACATTCTTCATATATCCATTACTTTCACCATCATGTGCTCTTTTCCTAAACTACTCGCATTTCCTCAATTACTCACAGCTCTTTTCTGATATCTCATATCAGGCTCGCTGTTGTTTTTTATGCTGTCTTTTCAATGGTAATGTAGTTTGTATATGTAGATCTGAAATGAAGGAGAAAGCAAACACCATTGTGTCTGTTTACTAGTTGCCTGATCTCTTGATAAGATTGGCTTTCTGTTCCAACCCCCAAGTTTTTGCTAAATGAAAGCTAAACAATTCATCAAGTCAGTTGCAACATTATTTGTGATGAGTTTTCCTCTGAAATCACCACAAATGTATACTGTATCATTCTGATGTTTCATTATGTGCCTCTTTAAACCTTCAGCCCAACTTCCTCTTTTTATGAAGAGACAATTAAAAAAAACCAATCCATAACGGAACAGCACCAATGGTAGTGTGTAGTCTGCGATTCATCGGGCCAGAGCGAGTTACTGTTTTGGCTTAAATCTTTAAAGCATTTCAATTCCAACTGCACTAGGAGTGAACAAGCCCTGACTACCTCCCCTCTCTCCCCCTTCAATGTCCCAATTAGCATGTGTGAATGTGCCAGGGTTTCTGTGAATGTTTTCTTAACGCTGCCAGTCAGAGCCGTAGATCTTTCTTCAGTCTTATGCATAACAAAAGGTGTGGAGGGACAAATGTAAGAATGCAAAACGGTGAGGAATTTACTTCAGTTGGGCTGTATCGTTTTTAATGTCTGTGTTGTTTATAGGGCGCACAATAGTTTGTAGTGTTATCAAGTTGCCTTTCAAACACAACGACCGTGAGAGGATCTGAATTGAGATCAGCTCGTAGTTAACCAGGACAGGCAGGCTGAATCAGTGTTCAGATGCCGGAGCCAGTTTTATCCCTTAGAAACTGCTCCAGGATCAATTATCAGCTTGGCAGGGTGTCGTAAATCTGCCTGTGAAAGCGAAGAGAGAGTGAGTTAAGGACCGCTTGTAATGCAGTAATACCAATCCATCTTGAGATCAAAGTGCAACCTTTCATTTTCTTCATTATTCTGCTGTCTTTAAACTTCTTGAGCTGTGTTCTTGTAGACTTCTTGGTGTGAGTTTTACACCCTGGGCCTGTTCTTGTGCAAGACTAGTTCATTTACAGGAATCTGCATCTAGGGGTCAGTGACACAAAGTTAGTTTTTTTCGTCCGGATCTATTCATTTATTCAAAAAACAATTAATAAATGCAATGACTTGAACGAACCTCCTCTATGATTAACATGTTTTTTTATATAATACATTTTTAGATATTTTGGGGACAAACTGGAGAGTTGCTGGCCGCACACTGAATCCAATAGTTACAAAACAATATTTTTTATTTTATAAGTTATTTTAAATGCAAAGTGCATGAAAAAAAAGAGAAAACATGAGAAAATGTTTCAGTACATTGCCATCTTCATTTCTAAATAGATGAGTAGTTAAGGGCAATCAGCAGAATCTAATTAACACAGGTAGAAAAAAAAGTAGTTGTTGAAAAGAAAAGGTTTAATTAGTTTTGAATAATCTTATTATTTTTTAAGGTGAAAAAATAACAAAAATCACTGCATATTGGGATTCAAAAAACTGTTGTCCGCCAAATAAAAGTTGTGTGGCGTGGCCAGTGATTAATGCAGAAAAAGAAAACATAAACCAGGTAATTATGCAGAAAAAAAGAAACCTAAAACAGGGAATTATATCATTAGAAACCTCTGCAGACCCTGAGGACTGTATCAAGCTCTGCAAAGTATCTAAAAATATTAAAATTTGTGCAAAAAAGAAATTTCCTTGAAAAAAATATAGATTTTAAAACCTTTTTGACTATATGTGCAATGAAGGTGCATGTACTCGAATTGTGGGCAGTCTTATTTGTCATTGACCCTTTTAAAATACTATCAGAGCATTCATGCAGTGCAGTCGAAATGAAACCATCCCATCTATTTGTGTGTGCATATTTGTCTTCGGTTATGGTGCTACCGGTTGGCTATATTGGTTCAGCATTAAAATTTCAGGTTCTTGTTACCTCTACCTTCTAAGTTTCCCTCCTCTCTCTGCTTTCAATAATTTATCATCTACCTGTTCAGAGCTTTGTGCGCAGGCCACTATCTGTTTACCTCTATACATGTATGTAGTCTCGTCAGTGTCTGTTGTGTACCGGTAGATGGTTCCTAGTGGCTTCTAATGTTAGCTGCTAGAGTATACATTAGTTCTATGGCGAGTTTGATGGCTGTTCGCCCTCTGCTCCGTGGGAGTGTGTGTGTGTAATATGGGGTGATGGATGTAAACGCCTGGCGTCCAATTGGCATGAAATACTTGGTAAAGTGGCATCACACAGGCTCATACCAGCTTTACCCAGGTAAGAGGTCGTGCTGAAAGTGACCCATGGTCTGCTGATGTTCTTTCAGAGGGAGTTAATTAACCTTTAGATTTCTTCTGACTACTTGTGTATTTTTTTTGTTTGTGTGTGTGTAGGTTTTATATTGATCTGGCCCTTACATTATGGCTATTTTTTTGTTGACAAAACTGTTTTTTTTGTTGTTGACTATGTTGCTTATTGCTGTTTTTGAGGGTTGCATAAAGAATAATTCACTCAAATCATTAGTCAAGCTCATCCTTATGCATACAATAGTTCATAGAGATATGGAATCTAGTCATATGGATGACTTTATGCTACTTTTTGTTGTTTATGCTGGTTGACAGCTCTTGTTAGATTTTTCAGGTGGAAAAAAAAGTTAGATAAAATTTCAGCATATGAGTTTGGAACAACATGTGGGCTAGTAAATAAGGATTTTTTTCTTCATTTTTAGTGAACCTTGCCTTTAAAAAGTATGTGCTTTGCAACTTTAATCGATAGTATTTGATTACAAGGGCTCACTGACCACATCAGAATCACCCACAAACTAAAAAGAGCATCTAGCAGCAATAGCAGAAGTGTCAGGTGATTTAAGAAATTAGGTTAAGGACTAATGAAAGCACTTGGATAACATCTTGAATTTGAGTATAATTTTATATCACACATTTAGCTCTGTTGATAAAATTTTCACATGCATGTGTGTGTGAGTGTCATATGCAGAATGTGAAATAGAATTAAGAAAAAGCTTCTACTATAAATGACTTCTTTAGCAAAAATAATTGTACATCTGTGTTTGGTGTGAATTATATTAACATTGTTATCTCATTGTTTGTGCATAGAGCTGAACAGTGTGGACCTGAAAGGCTGCGGCAGTGATAACAGTCTGAACAGCAATGCCAGCTTACCTAGTGTGCAATGCCATAGACGCCACACTGAACGACGCGTTGCATCATGGGCTGTCTGCTTCGAGCGTCTGCTACAGGATCCTGTCGGTGTTCGATATTTCTCGGTAGGTCGGATCGGTCCATGTCATCCTTTTGCAAGAAGCCACACTGTGTGTTAAAAAAAATACAATACAATTCATGCTTTATGCATTTTAATACAAAATGTGAAGTCCTCAGATACTTTATCAAAACATGCATAAGTTAAGTTTTTTTAGCAAGGTTGCATGAAAAATTCTGTGAATTCAAGGTTTCAAACAAAACCACAAGGAAGTATTTGGAAAGGATTGTGCTTATCTTTAAAACAAATAAATGCCTAGAGAATTTATTGAGTGGCTACTAAGACAGTTTTTTTTTCACTGTTGGAAGGTTTTTAATGAAAGACAAAGCATTTTAACAATTTTGCGTATGTTTTGCTGATTAATTAGTTAATTTTGTTTCTTTTTCTCTTTATCGTGCAGGAGTTTCTGAAGAAAGAGTTCAGCGAGGAGAATATTTTATTTTGGCAAGCATGTGAATATTTCAGCCATGTACCTGAAACAGACAAGAAACAGGTATAAAGTCATCATATTTAACATTTAAATGTAAAAAGTAAAATATATATATTATATATATATATATATATATATATATATATATATATATATATATCAGTAATCCCTCGCTACTTTGCGGTTCAAGTTTCGCGGCCTCAGTGCATTGCAAATTTCTTTAAAATATTCATAGAAAAATAAAAATTCAAAAACCCGTATCGGCAGCCGTATTGTGGAAAGCAGCGTTGTTTCATCGTGATGCGAGAGAAACGGTTTCCCAGGATGCCAGACAAAGAAAGAAACTCTCTCAGAGGCTTTGTACACATCCACGGGCACTCAGACAAGACACATGATTGGTTCCCGGCGCGAGATCGACGAATGAGAGCACGAGTGGAGTGGGAGCCTCTTCGCCTCTCTCAGAAGCAAATGTTGATGATTCAGAGCTGATATCTGACAATGAGGCGCTTCCCGAACTGATTTAAAGGCCTCATTATACCAGTGCAGTAACACCACCATCATCATCATCGCATTCTTCGAACCGCACAGGTCTGTCATCGTCGTCATTACTAGAGTCAAGTCTCAAGATACTACTGTCATTGATGAGTGTAGAGCACCATAATACATATCGCATGAGAGAGAGAGAGAGAGTAAATGTATACTATTAAGGTTTTATAATTAACTAGATTTAATTAAAATATAAAGTATAAATATACATATTTTAAACATTCGGGTGCCTACACACACATATACGGAAATTCCTAGGGGGGGCCAATCCTACTTCGCGGATTTTCACCTATCGCAGGGGGTTTCGGTCCACATTAACCGTGATAAACGAGGAATCACTGTATATATACATAATATATCAATGTGTATATATATATATTTTTTTACTTGGGTACTTAATCACAAAACACATGCTGTTAATTATTGAATGCTGTATATTAGATATTGTTTGCCCAAAGCAGTTATTTTAGGATAACAAATACACCCTTAGTGTTGAGAGGATGAAATAAAGGTTTGTTGTTTGCTGTTTGATTGTGACCTTGATGTAACGTTTGGCCTCCAGCTGTCCCAGAGGGCTAGAGAGATCTACAACAGCTTCCTGTCGAGTAAGGCCACCACACCCGTCAACATTGATAGTCAGGCTCAGCTGGCTGACGACATACTCAACGCACCAAGGCCAGACATGTTTAAAGAGCAACAACTACAGGTGAGACCGGAAATGTTCAAATTAGGATATTTACTGAAACTCTGGGGGTATAAAACTATTTCTGAATAAAAAGCATTAGAAAAGCATTATCTGAGCTTGAAATTTTTCCAGTGCTCATCATAAATTTTATGTCAGACTATGTGTGGGTGTCAGGCCCATCCGCAAGATTTTGAAATTGTGGAAAATCTCTTTGCATGCTTTAACTTGTCTTCTCTTTTTTAAGTCTTTCTCAGACTAATTAATGTAGAATAATCAAATGAGTTACTCATTGAATCAGTTACTCTATTTTTCATGACCGCATATCAAAAAATCCCAGAAGGATCCAACAATTGCAATTTTTTAAAAGACTATTTTTACCCTCCACTGCATGTCTGTAAGGCTTTAACATCACAACCCCGTCTTTGAGGGCTGTTGGCAAGATGTCTAATAATAAAGTATTTTCGGCACTGTGATGTCACAAGAACATGAATGTAGCATCCTGTACGCTCCAACCCCATGATAACCGTGAGGAAACCTACAGGCAACCTTTGTGCAGAATGTGTTCTTATAAAGTGCCTTTAAAGGCAAAGAATCACGTAGCAGCATTTAGAGGCTCCTATCTGGTTGTCCTTTCTTTTATCCAAGATCTCTGTGATTCACAGAAACCTTATACTGGCCTCATTATACAATGTCAGATATTGTGGCTATTGAGAATTATTTGATGAATAGTGTAAAAGATTAGCATTTATTTAAGATTAAATCTTTTTAACACTGTGTATTTACTGTCAATTTTGATCGAGTGAATACATGTTTGCTAAATATAAGTATTAATTTTTTTTCTTTTTTAAACTGCTGACCTCTTTTGAATGGAAGTGTGTCATCCCTGCAGAGAAGACCCACATTGCTGTTCATCAGCATTTGTTTTTGTTAAGGATGTTGGTCCTAGTGTGATATGCTGGTGCCGCCAGCAATTTGCTTAAGCAGCTTAACCAGCAAGACTAGAAAAACAATGCTAGTTGACAAAGATAAAAAAAATATTATGCTGGGCTACTATGGATTTTTAGTATCCTGATTTTATAGAGCCACTCTTCTTTTTCTTTTTTACTCTATAGATCTTCAACTTGATGAAGTTTGACAGTTACACACGCTTCCTAAAGTCCTACCTGTATCAAGAATGTATGGTTGCAGAGGTGGAGGGGCGTCCTCTTCCAGACCCCTACCAGGTCCCCAGTAGCCCCACGTCTAAACATAGCACAAGCTCTGACCGCTCTAACCTCTCTACACCTAAAAAGGTAACACACACACACAAAATGGTGTTTATTTTAGTTCTTACACTTCATTAGAATGATGATAATCTATTTACAGTTGACATTTTGCCTTCCCTTGAACATAATCACAAAATCAAACAATTTGTGAAGCACATCAAATAATGATACCTCCAATTATCTCTCATTAGAAGACTTGGTTATACCTTCAGTGGTTGATTGACGTTCATGTTCAGGATGATTTACCATAATTTGGCTAAAATGTTTTTTTTTAACTGTCCTTAAATGTTATTTGGGAATTATTTATGTGGAAATAGCTTCACACTCAAAAGTATTTAAATGCAATTGTCTTGTTGTTTTTCAGATGTGAGGTTAAAGTGATTTTTAGCATTCTGTTCTTGTGTTAGTATAGTTATCATGGAAGGTTTCAAAGTAGAGAGATTCATCTAATTTAACATCCCATCATGCTTTTCAGTCAGATTAAATTTTTGACCATAAATTCCTGACCTATATTATATCAATAGCATATCAATAGTTCATGGCACATTAGAGTTTTTCATTGTCCAACAGAGAGTTTTCTGCAGCCGATCTTATCTGCATCTTGGATATTTGTACAACACCTTTGTTTTTGAGTATGGAAAATAATTTACCTTTTTTTTTATAGGTGCAGGATGACAAGAAAAGTAAATCGGGAAGGTCACTGAATGAAGACAGCAGAGATGAACATAGTGATAAAAAGAAAAGCATTTTCTTCTCCTGGTCCAGGAATAGAAGTTTCGGAAAAGGATCTAAAAAGAAGGACCTTGGAGACTACAGTGAGTGGAGGATGATTTTGTTAAATTTACCCTAATTTAATTTCATTACATTTATAGTGCACTTACGATGCTTATAAACATTTGGATTTTTTTATGTTTTTCTCATCTCCTTCAATTTTTCATCCAGTTTCTCCAAGTCTACTACATTTTCCAGTTTGTCATTTATGAATGTTATTTATCTTTCACCATAGGCTTTACAGGTAGTAACGGACGGAGAGAATCACAGGGCTCTTTGTCGTCTGGTGCGAGTTTGGAACTTGCTACCTCTGGTTCTGGAAAAAATGAGGTGGGTCAAATACATCTGACTCAACCTAATGTTGTTCTTTCTATGATTAGTATTTTGTTAAAATGACCAAATATATTTTTTTGTATTAAAACATCCCAATGAATTAATTATAATGATGATGTTATTATTAAAATAATAGTTTTCTTGAATATTTACTGTATTTGTTTTAAGAAAATGTCCTACAATTATTATCTCCAATTTAATATAATTGCATTTCTTTTTTTCAAATGTTTTTCATTTATTTGTATTGTTCATTCCTTTGTGTTCCTTTGTCTGACAGGGTGAGGTGTCGCGTAACTCCATGTCATTGTCAGAGCGTGCGGTGCGTCACTGTAACATTAACCTTCCGGATGGCTCATGCTGCTCAGTACCCATCAGGCCCGGCGTCTCCATCAGAGAGGTGCTCTTAGGCTTGTGCGAAAAGCTCAGTATTAATCTAGCTGCTGTGGATCTCTTCCTAGTGGGAGGAGAGAAGGTAACATTCTTATTAAACTGTAGTTCAGATTACTGTTGCAAGTTGCTAATTGTTTTTTTCTGGTTAATCTATTCTATAATTATCAGTAATTAAGGTACCTTCAGTGTTGCTTTTGATTCATTTGCTTTTGATTCATGATGCATTTATGTTTGCGTGTGCACATTTGTGTGCGTCTGTATCATTTGATACTGCAATGTTTTAATAGACTATAATAGCATGTATTGTCCTTGTAAAGCCTTTAGTGTTGGACCAGGACTGCATGACACTGTGCTCCAGAGATCTGCGGCTGGAGAAACGTACGCTATTCCGGTACACACCTGTTTATCTGTTTTTATCTCCGTCTGCCCATTCATTGATCCCTCCACCTATAATTTATGTCTGTCTTTATGTATTCAATTCTTTCTTGTTTTACATTTCAAACCTAACTGAAATCATTAATTATTAAAACGTCATCATAATTTGGTTTATTTAATACATATTTAAAGTTTATTTATTTAACTTCTCTCCCTCCATCTCTCCCTCACAGACTGGATCTGGTGCCGATAAATCGTTCTGTTGGCCTGAAAGCGAAACCCACTAAGCCGGTAACAGAAGTGCTGAGACCGGTGGTGGCCAAATATGGCCTGAACTTAGGAGACCTGGTGGCCAGGATAGTGAGTTAAAGATTTCCTTGTTGTTTACCTGATAAAAATAGTTAAATGGATGCATCCTCCTTTATTATGTCGGCCTGTATCAGTGTTGTGCTTAAAACAATTTATATTAATGTTCTTGGGAGAGCCCTTCTTATTAAGGTACTTTTTTGTAATTTACACAAGATGCTCACTGATTAGTAATGCAACTTTTATCAGAATACATTCAGAGGTGAACTTATTTATCATAGCCTTGTGCACAATTCTCATCAAAACATGATGGAAGCTGTATTTGTGTGTTAAGAAGCTGTTGGGTTATCAGGTTACACATTAGTGCTCAAATCATGTTTCCAACATGTTGCCTGTTTTGCTGGTTTTGTTGCATACCTCGCTATATATAGGATGAAATGAATGGCCTAGAGTAAAAATTGGAGGAAAATGGACTTGCATCATAACATTTGCCCCTTCCTGATTTCTTTTTTTTTTTCATGCTTGTCACACTTAAATGCTTTAGATCAGGGGTCTCAAACATGCGGCCCGCGATACGATATTTTGTGGCCCGCGGGATAATATGAAAGTTTAATGTAAGTGCGGCCCGCAAGTTTTGAATGAATAGCGCTTTACCGCGTTGTGTGTGTGTGTGCGAGAAAGGTTCCATTTTCGTGCGAGCTGGAGCTGTACAAGCCAATCAATCACAGTGGAGTATATGACTCCTGGCGGCCAATCACAGTGCAGTACATCACTCCCGGGGGCCAATCACAGTGGAGTAAATGACTGCCGGAGGCGGGGCATCGGCCGGGCATGATGCAGACAGAGAAACTGTGTTGCCAACTTAGCGACAAAGTCGCTATATTTAGCGAGTTTTCAGACCACTCTAGCAACAATTTTCCCAAAAGCGACTAGCGACTTTATCTGGAGTTATTGGCGACTTTTGGAGACTTTCTGAATGCACATATTGCTCTCTTACTCCTCCCTGTCAGCAGTGAGTGCTGCTGTGAATCCCCTCCCCTGCTGACAGGTAGATCTCCCCGCACCACAGTTGATCATTCCATATTTAAGTCAAGATTAAGTCATATTAATGAGAGGGTTTCTACAAATAATATAATAACTAAGTATCTCGAAAAAATGAGAAAATTTCTCATAATATTGACTTAATATCTCGAAATAATGAGAGTTTCTCATAAAAATGACTTAGTATCTGAAAAAATGAAAAAGTTTCATAATAATGACTTAATATCTTGAAATAATGAGAAAGTTTCTTATAATAATTACTTATTATCTCATAATAATGACTTGGTATCTCGAAAAAATTAGTAACTTTTTCCTCAACCTTGAACTTCAGTAAGTCCAAGTACAGGTCTACTTACTGACGATCGTCTTCAAGCTATACTGAGAGTCTCAACAGTTTCAAAAGTCTCAAAAGTTTCTTCTCTCAAGCCAAATGTGGCTCAGCTGTGTGAGAGGAAGTGTTGCAGGTCTCAAGTCATATTCAGAAGAACCGTTCATATTCTTCAATATTCTGTTTATGTTCAGGACAGTTCATGCTCAGAAGAACCCATTGAAGTTAAAGAACTGTCAATAAGGACGTTTGAGAAAATATTTTTTTGTGGAATACTTGATGCGGCCCTGCCTCACCCAAACTCTGCCCCCTGCGGCCCCCAGCTCATTTGAGTTTGAGACCCCTGCTTTAGATCATCAAACAAATTTTACAGTTTTTCTCAAATGCTAAAACACATTTCACAAACGTTTCCTCCATGTTCCCCAATGTCTAAATACAACAACCTTTTCTAAAGCTACATAAACACAACCACACCTTCTCACTTCAAAACTCAAACTTTCACACCAAAAGAACAGCTCGAAGCTTTCAAAAATGTAAACACTATACACATCATTACACACTACAGCAAAACAATTGAAAACACAATGCCCAATTTGTGAGAAGGTTTTTTGTTTCATAACTGCCAATGCATATTTTTGAGAAACTTTACAGTAATGAATCTTCTTATATCTCTGCAGAGGATTAGGCATTTATATGTTGAGTTTCATATGAAGAGTATAAATCTATAGTAAATTCTGCATGTACACTACTGTAACACAACTCGATGCAAAAACAGAATTTATTGCACACAACAGTACTTTTGAAAACATGATCAGGATGAGAAGTTTTTTTATTTACTTTATTCACACCACACACACACACCGCAATTTGTTGACGGGGGGAGCGAAACTCCGCTGAACTTCTGACGGGGAAGCGAAACACACCTCCTCACCGCCAAAGCTACAGCACCACAGCCGCTTGCAGCCACTCATGGACCGGTTGGGGACCACTCCTCTATAGAGTTCAGGAAAAGGGAGTAGAGTGGCAGACAGACGTTTAAAAAGTGTTTACTGTTGGTGGTGAATCACTCTCTGATTTGGTTTGTTCTGTGGAAGCGTACATCATCCCAAATGATCACATAAATGTGATGTGCGGGCCCAGGATGGTGTTGTTGGCGGTCCAGGAGGATGGTTTTTAGCTCCTCTAGGAAGGTGAGGAGACATTGGGTGTTGTGAGACCCAAGGACAGCATACTGGTAGACAAGCCCCTCCAAACCCATGGCCGCACAAAGAGTAATATTACCCCCCCCCCCCCCCCCCCCGTTTGCCAGGAACCTCATTGATGGCTCTTTGGCCAATGATGTTACGGCCTCTTTGCCTTAGTTTCTGCAGGTTGAAGCCAGCCTCATGCAGGAAAAGGTACTCATGAGGTCTGGCCATCACATCCAACTGTAATATCCTCTGTGAAAATGTGAAAGTGCACAGGCACAGGTGTTCAGAACAACAGTCAATCAGGTTGCACAGTATTGTCCAGAAGTAATGTAGGCCACTGAGAAACACAGTATGTCCTCTAACTGTGCTGTGAACATGGATGTATACTTGCACATACTCGTAATGTAAGTCTTTGTGTCGCGCAGAGTTGTGCTCAAAGGGAACCCTATAGACCGGTTTCATCCGCATCTTTTGGCGCCGGAGAACTCGGTCTATTGTGGCCAAGCTGACATCAATGCTCTCAAAGTTGACATTATCGGCAATGACTTTGTCTCTAATCTCCCGGAGTCTGATGAGGTTGTTCTCACGAACCTTCTCACACCAAGAGACTACTTTCAAAGGCTTGTAAAATTGTATTGTGACAAATAAAGCAATAGAGTACAATACCTGTTGTGTTGTCTGAATGCCCTCATAATGGTGGCCACGGTGAACATACTCCGGTTTGGATGGACTCTTAGTCCTGCTTCAGCCATTGTCATGCCATGGACAATGGCATGGTCAATGATTGCTGATCGCATCTCGTCTGTATTGATGGTGCAAGGTTGTCTTGCTCTCCCTCCTGGGCCTTCTCTCCCTTGTTGGCCTCCTCCTCTTCTTCCATGGCCAGCTCTTCTCTCTCCTCTGACTCGAATTCCTCTTCCCTTGACTCTGCCTTCATCCATTGTATTTGTTTGGACTCTTCAGAAAACTGTGCACTCTGAACTTGCTTTGATACATGTGGTCACAGCATTAGCAACAAGTGTCTTCAATTTTGAGTTGTTGTGTGTAATGAATGACGCCAGGTGTGTTCATTGTGTTCAAATATTGCTGACTGTGGCAAGCATTTTGCATCACATGAGCTTTCATTTGAGAATATGAGAAGAGATGTTTTGCAGCTTGTGTTTTGGCAAGGAAAAATGTGTTAAGATTTATGAGAAAGGAGGATTGTGTTTTGTGAATTGTGCCTTCATGTGAAATGTGTTCATGATATTGGAAAATGATGGCTAGATTTAGAAAATGTGTTTAGACAACTGGTCATTTGGTTTAGAGGATTGGATTTTGTGTTTTAGCATTAGAGAAAAACTGTAATATTAGTCGAAGATAACACAAGTAAACACAACATTATTTTATTTTTTTAAATGAAGGTTATTGATAAGGGAAAACAACATCCAAACCTACATGGCCCTGTGTGAAGAACTTAGGACTTCCCTGACAAAGTGAATTAAACCAAAAGAACTTTAAAAGCTAGAGATCATGCCGAGTTCCAAAGCAATTCAGGAACAAATGAGAAAGAAAGTAATTGAGATCTATCAGTCTGGAAAAGGTTACAAACCCATTTCTAAAACTTTGGGACTACAGCAAACCACTGTGAGAGCCATTATCCATAAATGGTGAAGAGATGGAGCCGTGGCAAACCTTCCCAGGAGTGGCAAGATGACCAAAATTACCTCAAGAGTGCAGTAATGACTCATCCAAAGGGTCACAAAAGACCCTACAAGAACATCCAAAGAACTACAGGCCTCAATTGCCTAAGTTAAGGTCAGCGTTCATGTATCCACCATAAGAAAGAGACTTGCCAATAAAAAGGCCGGCATGGCAGAGTTCCAAGACGAAAGCCACTGCTGTGCAAAAAGAACATTAAGGCTTGTTTTTGCCAGAAAATATCTTGATGATCCCCAAGACTTTTGGGAAAATACTCTGGACTGACGAGACAAAAGTTGAACTTTTTGGAAGGTATGTGTCCCATTACATCTTGTGTAAAAGTAATACTGCATTTCAGAAAAAGAACATAATACCAACAGTAAAATATGGTGGTGGTAGTATGATGGTCTGGGGCTGTTTTGCTGCTTCAGGACCTGGAATACTTGCTGTGATAAATGGAACCATGAATTTAGAGGTCTACCCACAAAATCCTGAAGGAGAATGTCTGGACATCTGTTTTTTGTGACCTCAAGCTAAAGCGATCTTAGGTTCTGCAGCAAGTCCACCTCTGAATGGCTGAAGAAAATCAAAATGAAGACTTTGGAGTGGCTTATTAAAATTCCTGACCTGAATCCTTTTGAGATGCTGTGGCATGACCTAAAGAAAGGCAGTTCATGCTTGAAACCCCACAATGTAGCTGAATTATAACAATTCTGCAAAGTTGAGTGGGCCAAAATTCCTCCACAGCACTGTGAAACACTCACTGCAAGTTATCACAAATGCTTGATTGCAGTTGAGGGTAAGGGGCGCCCAACCAGTCATTAGGTTTAGGGGGCAAGCGCTCTTTTTCACACAAGGCCATGTAGGTTTGTGTTTTGTTTTCCCTTAGTAATATCAACCTTCATTTAAAAACTGCTTTTTATGTTTACTTATGTTATCTTTGACTAATATTTAAATTTGTTTGATGATCAACATTTAACATTTAAGTGACAAACATGTAACAAAATAAAAATAAGGAAGGGGGCAAGCTATTTTTTACACCACTGTATGTGTTTTGTGATTTTTCTGAAATGGATATAAATTACATATATTGGTGTTCTTGTGTGGGCAGAGTGGAGAGAAAGAGCCATTGGATCTTGGGCTTCCCATATCTAATCTAGATGGACTGAGGGTGGTTCTGGAAGTAGGAGACCACGTTTCAGGAAAAGGCAAGATGCACACACACACACACGACAGACACCATTCCCTTCAATTTGATTCTTTAATTTCACCCTCTTTAAAACAATATCATGGATCCCAAAGAAATTGAAAATAAAATGACTGGACCCCAAATAATGTCAAATGGATTGTGAATATTTTACCATGTAGTCTTTAACTTAGTTTTCTTGCTATTAACTTGAACTGAATGAGTAACTCTCTCCCTCTTTAAACAGACAAACAAATGCTGGTCTCATCGAAAAGCCATGGTCCGCCTCTGTCTACGCGAAGCCAGTCTGCCACAGTAAGACTTCAATCTCCAAGAATATTCACTTCCATCTCCTCTCTCTTTCTTTCTTTGTGGTTTTTGGCCTGTGTGTGGGGAGTCTGTGCATGGATGGCTCCCCTGTTCTTTCCTCTGGTCTGAAGGCTGTGTGTATCTGTGCATTTCTGGGCTTTTGGATGATCTAACCCATCTTCTTGAATCACAGCAACCCACCTCTTACCACTTCCTTTCCTTCAACACACCATATCGTTGTGAGGGGATAGCTGCCTTTGTCCACCAGCCTCTGTCCGAGTTCTTTGGTTCAAGAGTTCCTCTCTTGTATAGACTCTCTAGTCTTTGTAGTTACTGATAGCTGTGTGATATGTTGAGAGAAAGGGTGGAAAGACAAGAAAAAGTGAAGCATGGACGTTCACCATTGTTGGGTGTTGTGGTGTTGTGGTGGCATGCTGTGCTGGTGGTGGTTTTTCTGCAGTGAGATGCTGTGCTGTATAGAGATTGACTTTAGTATGTACACTCGCTTTAGTGGTAGTTACTAGAGGCCCACCCAGTGCCCCTACGATGCCCCCTATAGTTTTAGCCCTGCTCCCCAGAGAAAGCCTTGTAGAAGAGGCGCTTCTCCTCCACGCACCCTTAATGTGCCCCATTCTCATTGTCGCTACCCAGGGGGAGGACAAAGCGGCAGGAAAGGCTTCGGCTGTGAAAACCAGGGCCCAAGTGGAAAAGCGAAAACAGAAAAAACTTAATATAGATGAAGCTGAAGGTAAAAACTATTCCCCTTTCACTTTCTTGAATAATCTCTCTTTCTTTGACTTAGTTAAGTTGATCCTGGCTACATCTTATGCTAACAAAGTCTCTGTAGCAACACTGGCTGATGGAGCTAATGCTAACACAAGCACACTTTGAACGGGCAGCTAATCTGTTGCCGAGGTCTTGCGAGAATGCTTTCTATCTCACGCTTGCTGTAATGTCAAATGTTTGTCGCTTGTCACATTTCAACTAATAATATGGTTTAAAATTGTGTGTTGTCCAACCAGAATTCTTCGAGCTCATATCCAAAGCACAGAGCAACAGAGCTGACGACCAGCGGGGCTTGCTGAACAAATCTGACCTTGTCCTCCCTGACTTCTTGCGCCTCGACACAGAAGAAGACACCAACAACCTCAGCTCCACCCCTATCTCCCACTGGAACCGGCCCCGATCCAAGGAGAATGGCTCCGCCCTCACTGCCAGCCACCAATCGCAGAGCTTAGATTCAACGGTGGAGGGCAAAGCACCTAGACAAGCGCTAATGCCTCCCAATAGAGCTCTCAGAGGCACCACGGATCGAAATCCACCACCATTCAGTTCTTCACTATCCCCAATTTCACACTCGCAAAAAGGGGGCTCGTCCGGGAGCACAAACTGGAGGAGCAACGGAGGGGTCCAGGCACTGGAGGAAGAAGAGAGCGGCATGGACCTGACATTTGTTGCCGAAGGTGACATCACAAGCCCTAACAGCTCTCTCCTTCACCGGTCCCCCTGTCCTCTCCCTGCTTCCCCAGAACGATCGCACCTCTTGAGGGAGGGCACTTACCAGGAACGCTGGGCTCGATCAGGTACCTCTCCTGTGTGAACAAACTACACTCGCATGTGTTCTCCTCACCTCTTTCTGGTCCCTCCAGAAGATGTGTGTGATTTCTGGGTGCTGTGGATTTGCTGTGCTTTTCATCGTAAGCCCTGTGCCAAACTCTGGCAAGACCACCTCCTTCCCATGTACATTTGACACCTTTTAAGCACTTTAACGAAGAATCGAAAAAGAGACTTCTACCTACAACGCATTAGATGGTTTATTTTTTTGCCCTGAAAGTATTTTAAAACAACTAGCCACACTCAATCCTGACAATCATTAACTTCCATGGCTTTTTTTCCCTCTGAGTGAAACAATATAATTATTGTAGCCAGTCGGACTTATTTGAGGTCAGTAGTGGACTGAAGCAATCTTGCTCGTCTTCTGCATATCTCTGCCCTGTGGCTGATCACATGAAGGCCTTAACAGGAGCCACAACTGTCTGAACTAAACATGTGATAATTCTTCAACACTAAATATAAAGTACATAGCGGATGTGGAGCGTTTGAGGTGTCAAGCATCCTCATCTACGCATGAATATATTTATCTGTTGTTCAAATATGTGAATACACAAATGGATAAAAAGATAAAGAAGCACAATCGGTTTTAATATGAGAGAGGTCTTGTCTTACCTCTCTGTGGTGACCAGTAGCGTGCCTTCCGTGAACCTGCCCATGAAACATAAATGTTGACAAAGAGTCTTTAGTAACTCCTCACGACCTCACATTTCTAGATTTCAATCTTATATGGAGACCTCAGAGCTTATTTTTCTTTATTACATCGTCGTCTTACAAAAATGCAATTCAACAATGTTTAGCTACGCAGATCACTTTCTTTTCATCACCATTACTTCCATGTTTTTTTTAAGCTACGTTTTCATGTTATGTATTTAATCATGTAATATAATCCTAAAAAGGATTAATTTATCCCAGATGAAACTTAAGCATATCTTCCTGAATGACAAAATACTAAATGTGTACATAGTTTCTGTTACAGCTGTCTGATTTATTGATGTGTTGAGTTGCCAACGTTGTTGAATTGCCCTCCATTCTGTTCATTCTGACACTGAAATTATTTTCAGTTTTCTGTAGCAGTCTTTTTTGTAGACGACCAATATCTCTGCTCAGATTGATACTTCTGCAAACTTGTAAATAGAGTTAAATAAATGTTAGGGATGAGATCTCCCTTACTCTCATTTATTTCTTGTTCCAATCTCTTTCCAATACCCGTTTTAAATTTTTACTATCTCTTTAGGCCTGAAACCTAATGCAAGTACATAAACACACATGCTTTCATCTACACAAGTTTTATATTAAGCCTATGCATTGTTGTATTCCAAAATGTATCAAATCAAAATGTAGCGCAAGTGCGTGTTACATTCTCAGTCTTACCACTAGGGGTGCTATAAAAGGTATTAACTTAGACCGCATGCTTCTAGTCAAATTTCTCTTTCAGGTCATCTACTTTCATGGCGGAGCATTCATTTGAAGAGAATCTTGCTGAACAAATTTGATCATACTCTATAAACGTGTTTAGTGTCATAAAAATGTACTGTAAAGGGAAATCTGCAATTGCAATTTAAGTACTTCCCTAGAATGTTTTTAGGGTCATCATGATGTCACATACACACTTTGGTAAGAAACAGACTGGAGTATGGATAATGCATAAATACTTTATGGTATATTTGGAGAACCAGTTTTGGGAGACTAAATCACCACCTCTCTAAGAAAACCAATTTTATCACTTTCTTTTGAAAAAATGAATATTGACAGAGCTCTTTAAGCAACTATACTACATTTAAACTTTTCTGAAAAGACACATTAAAGTGATAAAATCTGACATTTAAATTTTTTTAAGTAAAGGCATTGTTTTGTATCATGTTTTCCACAAAATTATATTAAACAAAATACTATAATATCACAGAAAATAAGAACTTGTGAACTAAATCAGCATATTAAAATGAAGTGACACTGGAGACTAGAGTAATGATGCTGAAAATTCATCATTATAGTAATATTATTTCACATCATTGCTGTTTTGATCAAATGCAGCCTTGATGAGCTTAAGAGACTTATTTCAAAAGCATAAAAAAGGGTGAAAACAGTACCACATCCTTCAGATTTCAAGGAAATTTTCAGATAAGATAGTTTATCATATCCTTTTCCTGTTATTGAATGAAGAACACATGGATAGACGTAAAGCATGAACGGTACAGCTGATCAGATGATGAAACTCTGCTCTCAATAGCGTTCTTTAATAACGCCTTCACATTCCCCTCGCCCCATTTCCCCCACCGTCTGTTTTGTGCTGTTTGAGTGAGGTTGTTCTCAGTGCATTAGCTATGCACAGAGGCCTAGTTAAAGTGAATGGCTGGTTAGGCAGGCTTTGTGTTGTTTGGATGCCGGTGCTGGGTTCAGACAAAACCAGCCTCTGTTTCTCTTCAATGCTCCCTCTCTCATCCTCCACCAGAGGAAGTGTCCTAATTCTGCATTGTCTCCCTCGGCACTTTTTCACGCTCCAAAAGAAGGGAAACCTTCTATAGACAGAAATCATAATGCTGTTGTAATTTGACCATGAAGTTGTTGCTTGTTGCTCTCTTGTTTTTGATATTTAGATTTATTTATCATGTGAGAACTGCTTTATTGCATTAATGTCAGCAAGGAATGTTTGCTCTGTGCAATGAGAAACATTAAAGAAAGAGGAGTGTTAGACTAATTTTCAACTCTAGAAGGTGTTGTGAACAAATGAAGAAACAGACTTATTCGTGAGTTCATCATTTGGTCCTAATGACTCATGTTTTTCCAGACAGCCTGAAAAGAAAAGAAGCTGCTAATAGACCAATAAAACATGGTCTATGCGACAAAGCCGTTTAAAGCTATGAGTAAGACATTCATTGTAAGAACATGTCCTCCAATTTATAAAGCCACAATACATTCCATCATGCTTCCAATATCCTAGAGTTTTGAAATGAGTGTATAAATTGTGTTATTTGTAGGCTAGTTAAACTACAGTTAGTGGGCAATGTGTTTTCTCATTAAAAGTTATATAATGTATCATTTAAACAGATAATAAGTCAAATATTTTTGCTCAAACAATGAGGTTTTGATTAGATTTGCAATTTTGATTATTTTCACATAGCAAACTTTTACAGGTAGGTTTCAGCAACTAAATGGAAAAAAAAGTTCAAAACAAAAGTCTACATAGCAGAGAGATTTGAATTAGTAAATATTATTTCATATTAGTTTAAATGAATTGTCTGAGTGATACAATCAAATTTTTCAATGCTACATTTGAGGAATAGGAGTGTTTCGGGTGAACCAGTTCAGAACAAGTCACATTTTCCTGTAGATGAGTGAGATCGAGGAGAATTTAAGGTGGACCATGTTGATTATTTCCTTAGCTGAGCTGAGACATTAGGGTTCACACCACAAAAGGAAAATTATACATTTATTCCTGTTTCGCTTAGCTTTTACACTGTCATTTCTAACGAAATGGCTGCATTCGAAGTTGCATACTCTTTCATGAAAAAGTATGGTCTATAGCAGGGGTGGGCAAACTATTTGTCTCTCGGGCCACATTGGTTTCTTAAAATTGACAGAGGGGCCGGGTTGAAGGTCGTACCTGTGCATTTACTTGAAGAAAAGTAAGAAGAAATCTTAGAAATCTAAGAAATCCTAGAAAACCTGTTTAAAGTATAGTTTGGTCTTAAATCACTCGACTGGGACACGTGAAATTACAACAAAACAATATTAATACAATTTAATCGACAGAAAAACCATAATATGCAATGTGACTGAATCGTATATTTGCCTCAGCTCTAGATTGACAATCACAGGCGTCCAATCACAAAGGCGACCTCTGGAAAAAAGGGAACTAACCAATGACGTTTGATGTTACTTTTACAAGAGCAAGCCCCGCCCCGCGACTGACAAAAATAAATGTGCTCGCGCGAGCAAAAACAGCAGTCGAGAGCGGGCGAATGTTCGCGTGCGAGTGATTAAAATGAGCTCGCGGGTACCCGTATTTAGCTCTGTTTTCCGCTCGCGGATGTAATTTACGCGCACGCAAACATCAGTTTTGCGCCGTTCCTTTTTAGCACGGAATTAACTCCATAAAGGGGGGTCTAGAGGGGTTTGCGACACACGCCTACTCTCAACCACAGCTTCAGCGCCAATGCCGCTTGCAGCCGCGACAGAGCGACATTACAGGGAAATGTAAAATGAAGGAGGTTTAAAACAGGTTCGGCAAATTCGGCGGGCCGGATTAAAAAGGCCAACGGGCCGGATATGGCCTGCGGGCCGTAGTTTGCCCACCCCTGGTCTATAGTATGACTGTAAAATGAATGTTATCTGGACATACTGCATTTGCTAGGTTGCCCTTATCACGTGACCTACCAGTTGTTTCACTGTTGTTCACAAATCCTCTCCTGTGGCCTCATGGGATATTAAAGTGTCCACCATATATATATCTTGCTAGAAGTAGTAAGTCATCTGGGTGCTTTTTGTCTATGCGAGTAGACCCTACTGTGAATTCGTACATACTACTTTTGTCACAGTTTTTCCACCTACTGTATAGGAGGGAAGTATGCGATTTCAGATGTGGACCAAACCTTAAGATATGGCATGCAAAGGAACTTGCCAAACATCCAAAACAATGCTGTGTGCTGGGCTAAATGTGCTCATTTTATGTGTGTCCATATGATGGTATTTTACCACTTGAGAACTCACATAGAGCTTATAAAACAAATATCTGCAGCGGCCTGTAACGAACTGTAATGGGCAACGTAGCTCCTCTAACGAACCAAACTGGTGTTGTGCTTCCATCTAAACCCATGTGCATGCCAAACAAGTAGACCGACAACCATATTTTCAGAGTCTCCGGTCTGCTCATCTGGTGCGCAACAGGGTTTATATGGAAGTGCTCACAAAGCAATCACACCAGAGTTTTTTTCAGGGTGCTTTCACACTAGCAACTTTTGGTGCACACCAGGGTGTGAACGCTATTTCCTGAACTCAGTTGTGGATCCACAAAGCACATCTTGGTCCACCTAAAAAGGATGGCCTGTCTGGGGAATGGTTCCCTGCCGGCATGAATGCAGTCGTACTAAATCACGAAAGTGAAATGTAATTGATGTATGATTCTATAAAACTGTTAGTGTGTGTGTGTGTGTGTGTGTGTGTGTGTGTGTGTGTGTGTGTGTGTGTGTGTGTGTGTGTGTGTGTGACCTTTCCACCCTTGAACTAGTTAACCCTGGGTCATTCTAAAACCTGGGCAAACAGAATCCTGTGATATCTTGCTTCACCATTTACACCAGTCATATTTCGATTAGCCAGGATTAGCACCTAATCATAAACTGATGTTGTACACTGTACATTCCTAAATCCTGGATCTTATTTGCGTAGTCAGTGTTATTGATTGGATGAATGCAGCATTTGAATAAATAAAAGCTTTAGCAGTTACATATCCTAACATTGAAATTTGCCAACTGTACTATTACGTTTTTACTGATTGGATACTTCGGACTATAACGGTAAGAATGAAATGGTGTCTTCACTCAACTGTTTCCTGTCAGAATTTTACATTTTTCCTCTCAATTGTTGAATTTCCTGTTTATATACAATGTGCAGTGTTTCCGCGACTCTACAAAACACTCAAATATGAGTACACCATTGGTTGTCTGTTGCTAACCGTCTACCTGTAACATTGTAACAAATTCTTCTTGTTTCAAACTGTACAAGTTTTGCACTGGAATGCAGGGTCAACACTGCAAAAGCGGGTGCTAAACCTGTTCCAGAGCAGGGTTTAATAACCCGGGAAAAAGCTGTACCAACCCCGCAATAAAACTCTGGGTGATGATATCATTGTTGATATCAAGAATTAGCATTGTAACTAGAGAAAATTGAATTGTTCATTTCAAGAATTCATTTCCTGGGATGAATAAAAGTTAAAACGGCTTGCCATAGGGAGGGCAACTTGAATCTAAAGAACATTTTGAAGTTGAGTGCAAATGATTGATCATTAAGTGTTGTTTTAAATCAATAGCTTTTTCACGTCCTTGAAGATATGATCATAATCTTAATGCTTACAATGAAGACTAATGACCAATAAAGCGTTTGCAAAAAAAAAAAAAATCGCTTCTGTTTGAGCAAGTAGTTTTATATTGTGCCACCAGAGGTCAGTGTGTAACTCTCATCACTCAACGATACAAAGTGGCTCATATTCAATAGCCTATGATGTGCACAACCAAACTCAGTTCTGTCTTCACTAGCCACACTTTTTCCCTAACGCATATCTTTAACAATTAGTAGTGCATTCTGACAACGATAACCTTTTTAATTTGCCTTATATTCCTTTATCTTTATGAATGTCACTCACAATCTGGTGAAAGACCAGAGAGGGTAATGCTAACCGATGGCCTCACTAGAGAGGATAGTTTTGAGGATGTATAATGAGTTTGCATGTGGTCGAAGGAGTCTTCTTAGTGGATGTTAAGTCATGTCATCATTTGCTGCACATTCTTTTAGTCCCATTCAGTTGCACGTTGCTAAGCAACCTGGCCAGTTATGTGTGTGTTAGCGCTTTGTGTCTATTCGGCTGAACAAATAGAAGCTTACTGGTTTTTGAAAGGGTTGCAAATGGTTAGGCTGGGAGACCAGAAAGCTAAAAAATCGATTTTTTGTCTTGAGTCTTGAATCGATTTTAATTGGTCAAACATACAAGATAAGCACCTCTAACTCAACAGAACATGATGAAAAATTAAGTTTGTCTTTTTGATTTCTACAAAACAAGGTTCTATCTAAACCAAGCCTATTAAATAACATCAATGAAACGCCTTTTTGAGTTATGTAAAATAAATCTCCAGAAAATTGTATTGCACCCAACGAAGATCTTCACAAGGAACTATATAAATGTAAATAACTCATTGCTTATTATATACTTCATATAGAAACATGTGAGATGCTTATGGACTAGAGAAGTACCTTTGTAATCCTTATATTGTTTTAAACTTGGTGCTTTAGTCTGCACAGAAACAGCCTATGCCTGTGTAGTAGCTCAGCTTGATTTGTCAGTAGAAGACACTCATTCTTAATTATGTAAGACAAGAATGTCTAAATCGTGACTGAAGCTTTTAGCAATCATGGCACAAGTGCAGTGTCAAATGTTTTGAGATTTGGAGTACAGGAGGAAACCGGAATAAAACCCTCTATTCAGTTATCTCAGCCTATGTCTTTTTGTGGTAAAGTGGGTGAAAGACTAAAGCTAACTTTTGTATTATGTCTTTAATTGTCTTAACTTAATTCTGTATAACATGTAAGTATTATACTACCGTTCAATAATATTTATTTGAAGAAATTAATACTTTTAATATGTAAGGACCCATTCAATTGATCAAAAGCGACAGTAGACGTTTGACAAAAAGTTAAAAATCTATTTCAAATAAATGCTGTTCTTTAGATTTTTTTCTATTTATCAAAGAATCCTGAAAAAAATGTATCACTGTGTCCACAAAATATTAATTTTCAATATGTAATGATTAAAATACGTAGTGTTTCTTGAGCATATCAGCATATTAAAATTGTTTCTGAAGGATCATGTGACACTGAAAATTAGAATATTGGGTTTTACCCTCACAGTAATAAATTATATGCTAAAAAAAAACAGTTTTTATATTTAACAAAATCATATTATAATATTTTTTATAAAATAAATTGGTACCTTAGCTAGGTAAGAGATGCTGACAGTTTCTCTACCAATTCAGATGGCTGTTTGCCCCATCAAGGCCTCCTCATTGGCTTGGTCTAGACTCTAGAGGTATGTCTATACAGGATATTTGTTTTGCTGCTGGCTGGTCTCAAAACACCATCACCAGGTTTTACAAGCTGGATGATCTTTGGCTTCTCAAGTGCTTTCTGTGAGTGATTAATTTAGCTTATTGCTGGAGATAGTGCTTGCTCTAAGGACACAGTTTGTTTCAGCTTTGCTGTTGACAATGTGGTTTGTTTGCATACATTTGTTTGTGCTTATGCTGTGTCTGCCCTGTACTCAGTGCAGCCTTCTGTCTTTGAAGTTTGATATGCAAATTTTGGTGTACCTCAGCTACATATCTCATTGGTTTAGCTCAGTGGTTCTCAAATAGTGGGGCGCGCCCAGCGATGCCAGGGGGGGCGCGCGTAACCGTGGGGAACATGCTTTTTTTGTCAGGGAGTAGGTTTTCTTGCACTGAACAAGAGCAGCAGATATGAAGTTCAGATAACAAACCCTTCACCGGTTGATTTGTACGATCACACCGGTGTTTTCACGCGCTATCTGGCACTGATCCAAAAAAGACGCGCTCAGAGAACTTGATCATTATAAAGGTTTTTAAGCGACAAACATTCACTTACACATATCTGAGAATCTGAATATCAGGTACCGTATTTATTCGAGTATAACGCGCAAAATTTTCTACCAAAAAAATAAATCAAAGTTAGGGATGCGCGTTATGCACGAGGGCTGGGCTGGGGTGGGGTGGGGTTTGTTTTGACGGCCGGTCCTTTGAGGGTGAGATTGTGATTCGATTGATTGTGAGTTCGCACTGCGCATTTTACAGGCTGTTTAAGTAGCAATATATGCATACAATAAAAGGCAGACTCGTGAGTGCAATTCAGCAACTGTATTCAAACATAAACCGCGGCAACAACCGCAACAGCCCAAAGCAATCGATTGCTGATTGCATGATACATTACATCCCGTAACACAGGCTGCAGCCTCTCACTGTACGTGAAAAAAAGAAGAAAAAAATGCCGCTTCATTTCCTCACCCACACGTTAAGGAGAAGACAGGCATCAGCAATAAAATGGACGGAACAGAAGACGACCTGCGAGAATGGGAGCAACTCTTTAGTGTCTTTGATGAGGAATCTGACGTCTAAGGGTTTTAAATAAATATTTTTACCGGTAATTCTCTTTCGGTATTGTGTTCATTAGTTTATGTTGTCAATAAATATATGTTATATATGTTATATAAGTTATATATGCTATATAAGTATATGTTATACAATAAATAAATGTTTTTTTATCATGGCTGCACGTGTTCAACAACGTTTTTTGTCAATTACAAAGCTTGGTGTGAAACAATTTTATACCGATTTTTAATCGAAAATTAGGGGTGCGCGTTATACACGTGTGCGCGATATACTCGAATAAATACGGTAGTTGATAACAGAGCCAACAAGTTGGTGACTATTTTGAATAAAAAAGAAAAAACTAAATAAATTTGAAACATCTATCAAACAGCAATTTGTGTGACTGCGGTCTGTCACGTGACAAGCATGACGCATTGCCATGGAAACAATAAAGCGAAAGTTCCAAAATGGGGGGGGGGGGCGCGAAATGTTTACTTCTTCCTAGGGGGGGCGCGACAGAAAATAATTGAGAAGCACTGGTTTAGCTACACCTATAGGTTGTGAGCAACCCCTTGCATTGTTGGTTTAACTGGTGTTCTTCTATAAGGTTTCAGGAGTTATGTGAAGGGGAGGGGGGGAGCTTCCCGCAGAGTTGTGGTTATGCAGTGTCTCATTCCCATCTCTCAGGGAACCAAGGTTACAAGAGTAACCGGAGACGTTTGCTATTGCTGTGATCTCATGCGAGTGACAGTTGGTGCTTGTACGTTTTTGATAGTTTGTTTGTCAATTTGAAAGTAAATAAGGAGAAATTAAAACTCTCTCTTTATTTTTTTATTTTTTTTAAAGAAAAGAAAAATGAGTGAGATTTCGGCTTGATTTTTGTTTTGTTTTTTGGTTCAAGAAAACGTATAGATTAATTAATTTTCCATATTTGGGCGTTGTTATTCAAATAATAATGAACTGTAAACTGAGCATGCGTTTTAAAGGGGAATTTACAAATATATTTTATTTATTTGTGTTACAACACGGGTATATTCCTGTTATTCGTCTTAAAAGTTCAAATTTTTCAGGTTTCTACTCACGAACCCAAAAAGAAAAAATCAAGCTGAAATCTCATTTTATTTATTTATTTATTTATTACTACAAGGGCATATAGATGAAACAATATAGCGATGTGCATGGATTATATAATTTTTTACTTTCCATAAAAATCTATTTTGATTTCATGGTAACATGTCAAGTCTGTATAGAAAATGCCATTGCTTTTTATAATTATATAATATAATTTTATAATATAAAATTTACGCACTACAGTTTGCTATTTATCATCATTCCTGCCAAAACAATTAATTAACAGTCTTAATATTTGCTCCTCTTCCCTTTTGACCTTCATTCCTTAGTGAAAAACGAAAGACGTCAGAGAGAAAGGACCAGTGTTTCCAAATATTCGCACAGGAGGTCGCCTTCCGTCCCACCTCCTGCTCCTCCGCCTCCCCCACCCAGGGTCAGAGGGGGAGGCAAGCGGTCTCCTCTCCGTGTGCGAGGTGCTCTTGACGTGGATGGGATCAGGTGCGATGACCTTGGTGGTCAGAATGGTGGCATGGAGAGAGTGGTTGGCGATCTGAAAGCCTCCAAAGGAAGAATGAGAACAGGAGTTTACCAGACCTCAGATCAAGGGGAGCAGCTCCCTGTGAAAAAGCGTATTGATCCATCCACAAAACCAGTCATTAAACCTTCGATGAAAACTTCAAGAAAGAATAACCACAGCAAGAACAATGCCACTTTTGTCTGATTTGACACTAAAAAGCATGTCGATAATCTATATCTAAAAACAAACCTTCCTTGACTACTTTCCCACAACAACAGAAAACTAACATTTTACAATAAGGTCCCATGAGATTAAATTATTTAATGCGTTATCTGACATTAACTAATAATGAGCAATACATTTGTTACAATTTTTAGTCATGTTTAAGTTGTAATGTTCATTGTTAGTCCATTATCAATATCAACAGATACCATTTGATTTGATGATGTATTAGAAAATGTTGAAATGAACATGAACTAAATTTGATTCTAAATTCCTTAGAAGTATTCTTACTGTTAGTTTAACTAATTTAGTAAACGTATGTTAACAAAACCCTATTGAGTAACACTTTACAATAATGCATTAGTTAGCATAGATAAATGCAATAATAACCATTTGTTAGTATGTATTAATCTTTATTTGAGTTGTTAATAATACAACAGTTTATTTTTAGTTCATGTCAGCTCAGCTCCATTAAATAATGACAGACAAAACTTTTGATCTTAATAATGTTCCAGTAACTGTTAAATTAACATTAGCTAAGAGGATTTAAAATGTTAACACATGGAAAGTGTTTGCCAGAAAACAGATGATGCTCAAGCTTGTGCTGGTTTACATTCATTTTGAGATGATTCTGCAACATTTTAAAATAAATTCTAATATGGACCTTGTATAAGCTGGACTGACTGTATGGATTGCTATAGGATTTTACTTATGTCAGGTCTAATGTGGCAGCACTCATAACAAATATATTAACACTCAAAAATCAATTGAGTGTACTTAATTGTACTAACATGTGTCTGTTGCTGGATTTTTCCATTGCAGTCTTCTATACTACTGTCTCATTGAACAAGGTTGTATTGTCTTGCATCTTTAAAGTTTATACAAAGAATTTTAATGGCTAATGTTCAGAGTTTGAAATGTCTCATTGACCCGCGGATGTGGAGGCACTGCTTTCTGCCAAGACGCATTTCAGGGATAATTGCGAAGCGGAAGGAGAGACTAAAAGAGAGACAGATCAATACAAAATGCCGCAGGTATTTTAAGGACATGCAGTGTTTTCATTTGCTAACCCACAGCTAATGCATTGATGATTTCTGTACTCTGACAAAGAGTCTGTCTTTAATAAATATGAATGAATTTTTGGTCCTTGTTGAGTAATTTGAATCTCTTAATGTTTGTTGCCCTCATTAGTATCAGTATCACCCTAATGATACTTAAATATTCCAAATCCCACTATATCCTAGGTGAGTGACAACGTTTGACTGGTATTTCTATTGCCACTGTGTCCTTGAGCAAAATCGAATGAAACTCAAGTTTCCTGATTCGTATGAATTCCAACGATTTCACTGACGGGTTAGGTTGTAACATTTTCGAATAAATCACATCATATGAATTCATACAGATTCACCTTAATTTAGGGTTAGATTAGGGAAAATTTTCTCATGAAATCTGGTGGGTAAGTATACTTCTTTGTAAGTTACTCAAATAGCTTGTTATTTATTGAACTGTTGCATAAAAGCAATATCACAAAGATAGTTACTTATATTATAGATTTACTTTGTTTATTTTCTCTGCAAATAAAATAGAACAACTCCACAATAGAACTAACTGTTGTGTTTTCAAGAAATATACAGTAGTGATGTTCCCGAATGTCCTGTGTATTTGAGCAAATCAGTTGAGTGAATAATTCAGTGACTCTTTCATAAAGATAGATTATGAAAGAATATATCTGAATATGACTACTTCCCACTAAAACATGTGAAAATTTTGATTGTTCAAATTCATATACTCATAAAACAGTATAGTACATGACACATAACTTCCAGCGAGATTCATTTGACACTTTACTATCACTTGAGGCCACGGATAACACGAGAATGACAACATGGCAAAAACTGTTGCAAAAGTATAAATTCTATTATATCTAGAATTAATTAATAAATGGTGCAACACTTGTATTTAAACTTCATTAATACATCTCTGCTTCCTTTCCTCTGCCAACTGCCAAATATACCATTTATTGCTAAATTACTGGAAAGAACGGTTGCCGTACAGCTTCAGTCTTTTCTAGTTTAAAGTAATCTCTTTGGTCCATTTCAGTCTGGTTCTAATTCATTTCATAGTTCTGAAACTGCCCCTGTAAAGGTAGTTTCTAGTGAGTCTTGCTCTCTCTCAATACTTCTACTAATTGAGTAAGATCTTACATCGACATTGAGTTCATTATAATTTCTTCGGTGATGACATTCAAATATATACTATCTAATCAAATGTAACAGCTTTCTGAATCTAAAGTTAGGCAAGACTAGAATCATTATTATTGGAACCCCATTACTTACTAGCAAACTTCCTACTGACTTTACCTGCAATATTGATGATACTCTCATCAAACAATCCAGTACTGTAAAAAAAAGAGAAAGAAGTGGATTTGTAAGTTGTTCACTCATTTGTTCTCTGAATGTTACCATTGTTAAGTTGTGTTCTGTACATTATTCGATTCTGCCATGTGCTGTGCAATGCCCCTTTACTATCTTTGTATTATCTTTGTTTTAATTGTCTATTTCTACATTCTTCACTGCATAGTATTGTGTGTCATTATTATCTGTTGTCTGTTATCATTGCCTACCCTTTTTCTTATTTTATATACTTTGCAAAGCAAAGCATCATTGAGCAATGGAAAGATGCTATTTAAATAAAACGTATTATTAGTAATGCATTAGCTAAAATAAAAAAAATGGAACATTATTGTAAAAAGCTACCCAGATACAAAATGAATTTAGCAGTGTTGTTTAGCACAATAGTATCCTATAGGGGTGTAAAATACTTGGCATCCCAGCATTCAGCTGGCCATGCTGCTTTATGATCCAAAAAGAACATTACGACTTTCCCAGCCACCAGTTTTCTCAGCTCCTTACAAGGACTGTATTTATTTTACATCTACCTTCGCTCCGTTTACCAGCATCTGCTATTTGTCCTCTGGAGTGCATTCAACATGCTTTAGCTTGACTTTGTCTCTGCAATTCTCTCATGTTACGCCTCTGCTGCCTGCCAATACAACGCCATTTCTGACTTTTACACTACTGCCAATGGCCAGACGCCCACTACCTTCAATCCTTCATCTAAACTTCTCCCCAGCCCAGCCATTACTGTCAAGCGGTTCTGCTCGCCTAGCTCTCTCTATATGAAAGGTTACTGCTTGTCTAGATTCAGACATTTCACTATTTGTTGATCTCTCCCCTGGTGGAACAAACTCCCAAAAGCAGATGATTTTACCAATATAAAAGCCACTTCTTTGAAACACAGGAACACATAATTTAGACTTACAATATTAATGTAATTTCATGAATATCATCAGGTTATTATAAGTGAATTCTGAATTCACTTCCCAGGGAAAGCAAGAACTGATTAGAATGTTTTCAAGGTACACATTGACAATGTAAGACGCTTTGGATAAAAGTGTCTGCCAAATGCATAAATGTAAATTAATTACACAGGCATAAGAAAGGCCTCTTTAAGATATTTGCAGGGATATTATATTGATGTCTATTGTGCCTTTAGACTACACTTGTGTGAGATTCAAAATGTTGCATGGTGCTGTCCCATCTCACTTCAGCGATAACTGTATTTGCCAGTCACTCTGGGTTGAACCCAACCCAGTTGGCATATGATGCCCCTTCTGAGTGCTACATCCCATAGAAGGGTTCCTATACTTATCACCCTACCAGTGTCATTTATTTATATGGTTAACGAGTTTTACTTTAATCACTGCATCGACTATTAACTCTTATTTGAGATGTTCACATTACGCCATGTTTGTTTACGTCTCTTAAACCACATACTTGACCGTCTGAGACTTGCAAGAATGCTTGGATCTCTTGGCCAGGTGTAAATTAAATTGGCACCTTGACCCAATGAACAACTGTAAAAACCTTTGCCTTGCGGAGCAAGTCTCTGTTTAGAGGGTGGCCCAACGCATGTGAGAGTTATGTGGGTGTGAGAGAGAGTTTGTGCGTGTTACAGCAGTGCAGACGGTTCTGGAGGTTATTTTGAAAGTGACCACCGCACACAGCTGTCGGGAACCATGACACAAGATGACGGATACGGTTGTCGTAGAGGGACAAGTCAGACTCCGAGAGGGGAAAAAGGTGGTTAAAAGCAACGCAAACTTCTTTTGCTGTGTCGTTCCTTATTGTTTTTTATAACTTAATCGTTGTCTATACGAACACTACTATTGTTTGTCGTTTTGTTTCCCTGCGTTTACAGTGGAAAAACAGATGGGTGATACTTCGGAAACCTTCGCCGGTTGCAGGTAAGTCCTACTCGGAAAACTTTTTATGTTGCTGTTTAACGGTGTTGAGATTAGTTATTGAACTTTTAAATAGCTGTTTTGTTTTATAAACGTACTTGCTACTCAGTAAAGGCCTGACATAGCGCTGTCACGGTTGTTTTCCCCTTGTGACTGTATGTGAGGTATTGGCACGGTCGTTATGCGTGATATCGGAATGGCTCTCGATACACGTGTCACGATGTCGCAGTTCACTCTGGCTCGAGCTGTTTTTGGACCAACTGATACAAAGTTCAAACCTCATTGAAAAAACGGTGTATGGAAATTTTAAAACAAATTTTAAAAACCACTGCTGGAGATGGGATATTTATGGAAATTTAAATTCAAAACGTCAGTGATACAGCACAACTAGCCCCGGTCTCTGGTACAAACTGAATAGACATTTCCATAAGCTACAGAAATGTGTACAAACAAAACTCTAGCAGTGGCTTTTAAAAATTCCTTCTTCAGACCTCTTTGAAAGTAGAATATTTAGTGAGTTCTGTACTATAAACTAATATGTAACAAACCAGTACCATTTGACATAGTGTATGTTGACCCATGTATTTCTGGTGTATGCTGACTGATATTTTAAATGTTATTGCAAAAATTGTCGACGCTTAATAGGCCTAACTTTCATTTTACCACTGTAATTTTGCTATTTTATAATTGTTTACATGTTTTTTTCATTCGTTTATTACTATAGTGGCTAAGTGTTATTCAATTAAGTTTTTTTTAGAAATGTTCAAAAGTGTTTTACTTATCAGAACTTTAAGGTATGCAGACACTGACTTATAAAAATAAATAAACCTCCCTTGATAAATGTTCCCTGCCTGGCATTAAAAGTGTGACATTTCGCCTTGGTCTCCCTTATGATGAGCATCATCATTCACATTGCAAGCCACACACTTCCATAAATTCTTTAGGTGAACTTGACTAGTGGATAGGTCATTTTTGGATCTCTGTTGTCTGAAGCTGTCATTGTTTAATAGGTTAGTCTCCAGTTGCTTTCATGGATCATCGTGTCTTTTGATGTGTGTGTTGTGACAGCTGCTCGATTCCTCATATACTGTTTTAGTCTTGTAATGTGGTGAATTGTCTTTTTGTACAGGAGGATAAAAACAAAACATTAACATTTTCGAAACAACAAGTGGAGTCGTCCTAGAGACTACAGCTTGATGCTGTCACAAATGCAACACTAATCTACGGAAAGAGACAGTTTATATTTCATGGCTCAGTAACTGCGCTTCATGCATGTGTTACTTTGTCAGTTTTAATTCCTGATGATGATTATGCTAATTATAATATCAACTGCTTGAACTGTAGTGCAACACAGTGGTGAAATATTGCCTTGTACCTGTAATGATTTTATTTGACTTGAATGGTACACGGTACATTCGGTTAATGGTAATGGTGTTTATACAATAACACTAAATGATTTAATGTGCAGTGGAGTTTATATGGAACTGACCCAGTTACTTGTCTCATACTGTCACAATAGACATCCAAAAATCATGATATTATCATTGTAAGTTTTGGCAGTTTTTGTTTGTGTAAGACGCATTTCTGATGTTCTGTGTTTGATCTCTCAGACTGCTTGTCCTTGCTGGTGTATAAGGAGCGTGGCGAGAAGAGTAAAGGACAGCGGGAAAGGAATCAGGCCATGCTGAGGGATATCTGTGGAATGGAGGCTCTTCAGGGGTTTGATGGAGTGAATTATGCGCTTAGTCTGCTCTGCCTGAGCCAGTCTGTCATGCTGGGCTTCGATAACAGAGTGACCCTTCTGGCCTGGGATGCTCGAATCCGCTACTGCCTTGGAGAGGGTGAGAGAAGAACGTGTATAATGATCAGATGAAAATGGGCATTAATTAAAATTCTGTCATTATTTATTCACCCTCATGTCATTCCAAACTTATATACTGTTTTTTTTGTTTTGTTGTAGGTCACAAAGTAATTTTATTTGGGTGAAAATTATTCCAACAGCCATGCAATAACAGTTCAGCACTGTTATTTTTGCATAAATTGTTGTCAAGTGTTATCAAGCTCCCTGAATTTGTCGAAAACAACTCGAAAACATCTTCACACAAGTATCATAACAGTAGTCTGTATGACTTGTACACTCTATACAGAGTGTAATCATGCCAAATTGTGCGGACATAAGTATTTGGCCAGGCTGTGATACACAATTATGAACGCAAAAAGGAGAGAACCAACAAAATAGTATGTTGTAGTTAGTGTGTTCTTTT
Source organism: Rhodeus uyekii (assembly GCA_037043235.1). Classification (NCBI taxonomy): domain Eukaryota; kingdom Metazoa; phylum Chordata; class Actinopteri; order Cypriniformes; family Acheilognathidae; genus Rhodeus; species Rhodeus uyekii. The sequence continues at coordinate 936,191 of JAWRVZ010000110.1, forward strand.
TCCTGTGAGCTTTTAGTTTTTTCCTATGCCTTTTTTTTTCATAGGAAAATAAAACCTGTAGCTGTAGTTTATCCCTTTATTTGTGAAATAATTTTGACTGGAGTAATGATGCTGAAAATTCATTTGATAACATTAAAACAGTTATTTTAAACTGTAATAATATTTCACAATATTCACAACATACAGTATTTGTGATCAAATAAATACAGCCTTGGTGAGCATGAGAAGCTTCTTTCAAAAATATTAAAACATCCTAATGTTTCCAAACCTTTTTATTTTTTTAAATGTATTTCATTGGGATAAAAATTATACTAGTTTTATGTATTTACTTCATATTTGATTTAATTCATCTATTTTATTGTGATTATTAGCAATGTATCTCAGGGCACTAAATGAGTCAAGACCACTGCTGGGTCTGTTAATCCCAGACACCCTCGAAAAACACGTACAGACACACACCTACACCCAGGCGGTTGACTCTATTGCTTTCACGCGTACACATACTCTCTCATGTCAGAGTGGTGTGACAGCCCTTTGAGAAAGAATTATTAAATCAGCACCCTGTGATATGTGGATATACATTTTTTTCTCAAACACGCATTTGACAGAGAAACATAGACTTTGTCCAGATGACTTCAGGTTACATCAAATTGAAGTTTAAATTTCCATCTGTGCAGCTAAAATGTTAACTATTTCAGTTGCTATTCTGAATGCATGCGTCGTCTCCACTCTGATTCTCCACCTTGATTTTCAGGTCCCATGTTTGTTTGCTAATTTGTCTTTAAGGCAATCAGAATGATGATAGATGGAGTCTGGTGAAGCGAGGTGTTGATGTCTCATAATGCTCTGTTGCTCTTATCATTTTCTGCTTAAACACACTGTGCTATACTAAGTCCACTCACTTTGGCTATGATTGATGCATCAGTGACTTTAGACGGCCCAGCTTTAGTTGGCCATGGATTGAGATGTGAGAGTGTGTGCTGTATTGATAAATCTTATAATATAAATGATATATGATGGCTTAATCCTATGAGTGTATTAATGGAATAGAAATTCTGAAGTAAAAAGCATTAATCCCATCTCTGATGCAAGGCATGCACACATTTACACACACATGCTGCTGGAAGCAAACTGTATCATTATGCAGTATTCACTCTTGTAATGTATCGATTACTTGTCTCTTTTATTGTAAATTAAGATATTTTTCCGAGTGATTTGGGGTCTATATTCACACCTGTTGCTTAATTCCATAAATTATATATTGAACTTAAATTTACTCCAAATTTCTAAAGAAGACCCATAAAAATGCAGCTACAAATAAGTCAACTCATGATGATCCATTTGGGGTTTCCACAGTCATGGACATTGTGGAAATAGTAGAGAATTTTAAAACCATGTTTTCTATGCCTGAAAATTTCATGGGAAATTACAGTAAATATCTTGTGATCTTTCAAATATATTTTCAATAATATGTCACTCTTGCATAAAGTAAAACTTGCTTGCATATTGTATTATGGTTCAATTTGTTTGAGAATTCAGCTGAATGATTGAATCTGATTCGATGTTCTTCTACAAACATTATTCACACAAAGTGTTCACACAAAACTAGAAAAATTATGGAAATGAAATGGTCGAAGGGTGTGGGAACACTGTTCATTACTCACAATATTATGTGTTTCTGATGGTTTCCAATCTGATATGATGCTGTTAACTGTTAAAATGAATATTGGGTGTGATGAATATTGGATCATGACTCATATGACCAAAATGCAGTATATGCTCCTTTTAAAAAAATCTTTTAAAAATAAAACAAACATAAATATACAAAGACTGTACAAATCCAATGGTAAGCTTTTGGATTTTTAAATGTAAATGTACTGTGTTTTTATAGGCCTTTCGAGAATGTCTCCTGAACATCTGCTTTGCTTTAATGCACTAATTTTAAAGTCATGGTCTCTGATAATAAACCTCTCTCTCTTTCAGTTCACAGGTTTAACGTCAATGTCCAGCCTGGCACCAAACTAGAAAGTGGCCCCGCCTCCCTGCATTTGTGCAACAATTTGCTTGTCATCGCCAGAGACCTTCCTCCATCTGTCATCGGCCAATGGAAACTGTTGGACTTGAGGCGCTATGGCGCCGTTCCTAATGGATTTATCTTTGAGGGAGGGACAAGATGTGGCTACTGTAAGTTCATGCTGTTCTTGAATTTATATTCTTTGTTGAATGGCTCATTTGACACAATCTTTTTGAGATGCAAATAGATCCTTGAACATTTTGTTTTATTTTGGTAGACAACCGGATTTTATTCAATGAGAAAGATCCTATGATAATTGAGTTGAACGTGTGGTTTGTTCTTGTACAAAGTCGTCGTCTCTGCCTCTTTTTCACTTGGTCATAGTGATATTCTCTGCGATGGAAGTAGCACAGAGGTGTTTGCCAATAGTAAATGTGAAAATCGGATTCTCTCTGTCTCTCTCCCTCCCTCTCTCACTCATTTTCTCGCTCCCCCCATACTTGCAGAATCAGTACACATTACTTTTGTGCACCCACACAGATTGTGGTAATGTGTGATATGCTCTAGTCTAAGATGTTACGTTAGCACCAGTGAAACCCACCAGCTGCCTCTCTGGCAAATCCGGTTGCAGCTGTTCTGTAGCTTCAGCAGCTTTAATGCTCCATCTTATATGAAACTTCCTTACAACAGATCAACAACTGCAATGCTGTCTCAACAGAAAAGGGTTGCAGAAATGATAATCAGGATAATTAATGTTTCACTCCAAAAGGTGTTCAGGATATTTGTTAGTTGCTGTTTTAATGCACTATGCTTGGAACTCTGGGCATTTTTATATGTTTAGGTGGTGAGGTGGCATGTGAAAGGTGTCCTGCCAAGTGGAAGAACTTGAGGGGGCAGGGGCACTCACACTGGACACCAGACTCTCATTACTGTTGTAGTACATTTGTATAACATTAGTCACGTCTAGGACTGCATGGGAACTGCACATGGAGAACTTCACAAAAACAACTACAGTAATACCTCGGTTTACGAGCGACTTGGTATACGAGCAAATCGGTGTACGAGCATGGAGGGTCGTATTGGTGTACGAGCATTGTCTCGGTGTACGAGAAAAAATTTCCCTCACCCATGCGCAGTTTTGCGTCGAAAAGATCCCTTTATCACCCCTTAACTCGTTCATTCTCTCAGTTTGGGTGCATCATTCACCACAGTGCATTATTTTATAAGTTGTTGTGAATATGATTACATGTGAATATGATGAAACTTTATTAATGGAGCATGTTACCAACACCACACATTGCATACTAATGAGACTCACGTGTGTTCACAGTCCAACGCACCCAATGACATTCTTAAAGGGCCATACACTTTTAGAGAACAGCATACTATAACAGTTATAACTCTGTACAGATCATGTACATAAGTGATTTACAACGGTTTTACCTCGTGTTGTTGCATTAATTGTGATCGCTATTCTTCACGTTGTAATATCGTTACAAATGTTGAAGGAACTAGTTAATCTGATGTGTCAATAAGTGTTAAGTTAACAGTCTTGTCACTTTAAGAGGGCGGGGTTTCAGTCGGCGCTAGAGAGAGTTGAGTTCTGAGGGATTATTAGAGAGAGCTCGTAAGCAGAGATAGTTTTGATTCTTCTGTTATGTACGGCGTGGGTTGAAGCGAGAATCGCAATCCGATAGTTCTCAATAAAATCTCTGAATGAGAAGGAACCTGTCTGGTTATTAAAAGAAGCAACGCTACAATGTAGTGAAATATATAAGCAGTAACACCCCGCCCCCCCCCCCCCTCCCCTCTCCTCTCGTCTCGATCATGCCAGCAGTGAAGAGGTAAAGTGCATGTTACAGTAAATAGTTAATAATGACAGTTAAACTCTAAAAATTCTTAATTAGTATTTATATGAGATCTTAATGGTTATAATTTGAAATGTAATTAATAGGTTAAAACTAAAAAAATATTTTAAATGGGCATTTATGGTCATGTGGAACGAATCAAGTGATTTTTAGTGCTTTCTTATGGGGGAAATTGTTTTGGTCTACGAGTATTTTGGTTTACGAGCTCGCTCTTGGAACGAATTAAACTCGTAAACCGAGGTATTACTGTACTTCATTTTAGAAAGATCCATACAGCGTGATTTCCAGCTTAGGAAAATTGACTTCTTCACCCTTTATTCAAATATTATTTGAAATGTGTTAAGGAAGCATACAGTGATCCCTCGTTTATCGTGGTTAATGTGGACCGGAACTCCCCACGATAGGTGAAAATCCGCAAAGTAGGATCAGCCAATCAGCTCACGGGATACATCCACTCGTGCTCTCATTCGTTGATCTCGCGCCAGGAACCAATCACGTGTCTTGTCTGAGTGCCCGTGGGTGTGTACAAAGCCTCTGAGAGAGTTTCTCTCTTTGTCTGGCATCCTAGGAAACCGTTTCTCTCACATCATGATGAAACAACGCTGCTTTCCGCAATACGGCTGCCGATATGGTGGTATTTTTGAATTTTTATTTTTCGATCGATCAATATTTTTGAAAAAGGCCGCGAAACTTGAACCACGAAGTGGCGAGGGATTACTGTATTACATAGTTGATTGTTTTATTTCTGATAATGCAATGAAAAAAGCTAAATTGTGCGGACAACGTTTTTACAGAGACTGTCACACATAGAAATTATAAAATTAATTGTTTTATTTTATTTGTTTATTTGACAGGGACATTAATTGACATTGCTGTAAATGCACCAGAATTAACCAAAAGGCTATTTTTCATCTGTTGTCCCTGGACAGATCTTACAATTGTCTACCTACAAACACAATAAAAAGATTACAGATAACAATACAAATATAAAAAGCAGTAAAACAGATATAACTCTTCAAAACCTGTTGCAAAATACAATGTACAAATTTAATATAAAACAGAAATTATGTTGAAAACAAAGAAAAAAGACAAAAAATATGTAATATTATACACATTTACATTAAATACATGCAAAAACAAGAGACCAATTAAATAGTGATAGCACAAATTTAAAAATATTCATCTTTTTATTATTCTTATTCATAATATATCATAAATGTTAAATATTTTTAGGTTTGTTTTTTTCCACATTTTAATTGATTTAGTAGATGTTCCATAAAAATCAGTGCAATAAGATGATTTATTTCTGTGTATCTTAGATATTTGGATATAGAGCGTGTTCAATTAGACTGAATTTAAATCTTCTTTACAACCATTACTACCACCTCATTCATTCTGAAGATGTATGGAAATCCATAAAAACAAACAAGAGAACCGATACTGAGACTGCCAAGTCTACATTTAGATGCATACAGTGAAATAATTACCTTGTCTGGATCATGTATCTGTTAGCCAGTGCTTTAGCCCATTATACTTTGACAGCTATGAGCTCAGATTGGTCTCTGCCACACAGAGGTCATGTCCCTCCCACTGCCATTAGTGTAATTCAGCGCTTGACTGCTTGGGGACATAGTGAATTAAATTGAAAATGTGGCCTTGTTGCTGTCTCTAGCGTGATTCAGTGTCACAGGCCACACGCGGTGACAAAACATACTGGCAGTGCAATTAGTGAGCTTGTCGGCCGTCTCATTTGATTTCAGAGACTGAACGGGTGTGAGTTTTTCAGTGGCTTAGTTTGTCAACAGACATGGACAGATTGCAGATAACTGTTTTCCCTCATGTCAGGTAGGGTATTTATGGAACATTTTAACTGGCATCAGCAATGAAAAAACATGTCATGAGATCTAAAACAAGTTGAAACTGACATTGCAATTCTAATGACATGATTCTGCAAGTGTTTGATCTTAATCTGATTAAAATGTTGCATGTGACGCATTCATTTTCGCAACTTTTTATACTGCACAAAAAAAGCCCTTAAGAATTGTAAAGCTTGTCAGAGAATGCCTTTGTTTGGACTGGAATACTGACGTCTTTTATTGAATTCTGTGCATTATACACTGTATACAGAAAAGAAAAGAAAAGAAAAATGAATTCAATGTGCACTGATATACATTTGAAAAAGAAGTCATTTTTAAATTTGGTATAGAAACATTTGGCACTTTAATCAAAAGTCAATAACAGTTTTGTTTTTTTAAATCCCCAATGATGGAAATGTTAGTTCAGCCACATTTCATTGTGGGATATAGTATGTATATGCATTATTGCATACTGCACATTTTAAGTTATGTGCGTATTTTCATAATCAAAAATACTATAGTTTAGCAAAAGCAGGTGTAGGCCTGTTTTTTTCTCTTAAAATTTGAGCAAGGTAAATAAATACCCACAGACTTGGCCACATATCTCAAGTATTAATAGCCTACCAGTGTGTTTATGAATTATGAAACCAAGTGCTAAGGGTGTTATGGTTATTTTTGTAATGGGCTGTCACTCCTATACCGTCTCCACAGTGACGCTCAGGGATTTGACAGGACTATATTTACCTCCATGAAAGACTGCTTAAGTCTCTTTACTCATCATGTCCAACAAAGAAAAACAGTCATGATCTGACTGCGGATGAGTCATTAATGCATTGTTAAAAATAAGGTCTTTGTTACCCCAGTTTTCCCATTATATTTGAAACTTCCAAGGCTCTTGTTTTTCAGTAAAATTCAGCTGTGCATTTGCCAGCACTTACTTCAGTTTGAAAGAAAGGTGTTTCAGGCTTTTTAGATGCTATTGACATTTGCATGGAGGAGGTGTGGGCGCCAAAGTGGATTTTTTTTTTTTTATGGTGCATAATTCTCTTATTTCATAAGTTATACACTATGCTCAATTAAAAGTTCAAAAATAAACGTTAGTTTTATAACGCTGTTTCTTTTTTTCTTGTTTCGAAAGCTGTGGACCTATCAGATATATAACTTCTCTGCAGTTGGCTCATATAATCTAATAAACCTATACTCTTCTGAAGTACATAAATAAAAATAATCAGGATTGTTTATAAAAAAAACCTCTTTATTTGAAGACAGTTACTCTATTTTATAGACTTTGAATGCCTAATGAATTTATTTGAATGATTTATGATCTCATAGTTTTTCTTGGTTCCATTGGCTTGAATTTGTCTATATAATTATGCATCAGTGAAATGTGAATGATCTCGTCTACTCATTGGAATGACTTGATGTCCTCTCATTTGTCGTAATATTGTGACCGATATTGTGGTCATTACTGAAACTAAATGTTCTATTCAATGCAAGGGACAATTAATATCAATCTTAAATCGAAACGATGCATTATGTCTTTTAAATATAATGAGCTCAAGACATTAAGAAACAATTGCTTTTCTCTCTGTCTCCATAGGGGCTGGTGTTTTCTTTCTTGCATGTGCAGAAGGTGAACAGATCAGTTTTTTGTTCGATTGCATCGTTCGTGGCATATCACCAAGCAGGGGACCGTTTGGACTGCGCCCAGTCCTGCCAGGTGAGTTCGTACTTCTGGAGGTGTGTGATTGTAAGATCTCAGATCAGAGATTTTGAAATCACTAATGTTGGCTTTGTTAGCTTGATGTGTGTGAGCTGTCAGCTGCATGTGCAAATCTGTGTCTAAGCTCTATGTATGATTGATATGTGGTGCCAAGTTTCCTTCTCTCTCTCATTATTTCTCACAGCACCCTCATGTTCTGCTCAGAATGACTGCTGATTTTATGATTGGAGTCCCAGAGACTCCAATTATGTAAATGTAAAAATAATAATAGTAATTTTTAAATTAGCCTTTTATATTCCCTCCAATTCAGTTTAATAGGTTCTTCTGATCTAATCAAGGTCTAGTAGCAGATATTGTTTAAGCTGCATTTCTCCGTTTTGCCACACAGTAGGCATGTATTTCTCAAGTAATGTGAAATTAAAGGTATGCAATTAAGTTTTTTTTAATAATGAGCCAATACATTGTCAATGCTTCTTTTAAAACCTGTTTGTTTTGTCTTACCCTGATTCACTGTGGTAAGCCTAGTATAAGGGTTTATATTTTAGACCTGAGGGGATGAAATTGTGCACATATGTCACTTGCCTGTGCATATCCGTAAATAGAGAAAAGTTGCTCTGGCTACTTTGCTGCTTGTATGCTGTGGGATTGGCATAGGTTAGTTGTCACAGTGAACGAGAAAGGTTGACATAGAGCAGCTAAATCTCAAACCTCCAGGAATCACCCATAAAAAAACGATGAACCGAGGAGAGTGAAAAAAAATGCGACAGAGCTCATAATAAAACAAGAATCAACATTGGCTTTGTTTTTTCCTTTTCATCTAAACTGGTTTTATCTTAAGGCTAGTACTGAATGTTTTATGAGGAGTAGGATAATTTCTATTCTTTTATTTTTTGTTTATGAAAAAGAACCATATTTATCTGCACAACCCGGCAGAGCTGAAGCACAATGTTCTTCCACAAAATGCACCGTTTTTGTTGTTGTTGCTAGAGGGACAAAAGTTACATAGCTTACATAGCTTCAATTAAAATAAACAATAAATAATTGGCAGAACTGTTCTGATTCGGATTGCATTATTTTATGTTTTTAAATTGGGTTCTCTGAGATCCCTAACATAAGAAATGTAACATTTTTCATGTGACTTTCCATTTGAAATGTGTTATCAAGTTGAAAATTAGTTAATAAGATCTCATAAGATTATTAAAAAGTCACATCAACTCAATTCAATGTTATGTACATAAGTTTTATAGTAGTATATGAGTTAATAAATAATTCCCGAAACTGCTCATGATACATTTATTTGTTAGCGGATTATGCTTATTCAATCAAGCTAGTTAAAAAATTATTATTGTAAAGCAAATTCTGCAACTTTGTGTCACAGTTAACATCAGGGATTATAGTGTCATATTTCTATTACTGAAAAGGAACTGGCAGATTTTTTTTATATCTAACAGTAACATGAGTTCTGTCATCAATTATATTTAATTTAATGAGATTTTTGCTTGCTTTGTAATGGCAATTGCTTTTTAAATCTAACCACACAATGGATCCATTTTGACGGAGGATGATAATAATATCTATGCGTACATATATTTTTTATTTTAAATGGAATACACGGGTAGATTTACCATGTAAGCATAATAGTATGCTAAACCTTAATGAGTTTGACATGTCATTTTATAGATCAAACCGCCACACTGACACAGAGAATCACTGAATTGAGCTGCTGAGCCAGTGATATCAAGATAAAAGGATAATGTCTAGCTGAAAGGTTGCATGCTGTCATGAGTTGTGAGAACAAAATCCTATGGAGAGCTGACACGCATTCAGAAACATAAAAGAAGGATATGGATATGAAGTGGATTACAGCTTTTCTGTGGTTCATAGCTAAAATTAGCACAGCCATATTTAAAATGGCTCTCTACTTGGAGGATTTTTTTTTTCCAAACCACACAAAGATTGATCTGCGAAGCACCAATTTTGTGCCCAAGCTGCTCCAGTGCTATTTCTTGTAAAAAATGTACTGTGTTGCTTTGGGGGAAAAGCTAGTGTTAATGACTACATATTTACATAAAACCATTTACAGAGATGATCTATACTCTGTTGACAAATCATTTGACAGGTGTTATTATTCCCCCTTCATTATATTGATGTTGTGTACCATAGCCTAAAAAATCTGATTATTCAAAATTGCTAAACATATTTTTCGGTGGACCAGCCACAGAGACAACGCAATAATTTTCAGCCCAATTGTTGTATGGTGCATTTTTGATGATGATTATGATGATGATAAAAACGTCCTTGCATGTAATCACAGCGAAAACATTTTTCCATCAATTTGTTTGTGATTGCTGTATAAAGGTAGAAATCAAAAGCCTTAAAGTTTGTTTACTTCTGTGTTTATGACAGCACATTCTCTGAATTCTCAGGTTTATGTAATTCCACATTGCATTATAAGTCCTCGTCTGTCATCCCTCATACTGAGATGTCAGAGCACGTGTTCTAGCTCTCTTAATTAAGTGCACTTCATGTATTTTAACCTTCAACATTTAATAAAGATTGTGCAAGAGTTCAGATCGCCTTTGTAAGGGCTGGGAGATCACATGGGGTCACCATTTTTAATGGCCCTCTCAATCGGTCCAACGGCGGTTTCCGATAAGCAGTTGAAGGATTACTGTGCATTCTGTCTTTTCAGTGTGATAAAGTAGTTTAATTCCAATTAAACCTTCATCTGACTCCATTTTATTATGACCTCAAATTTAGGTTAGAATGCCAATTGGTTATTGGTCATTTATATCATAATTTGTCTAGTAGACACTTAATTTTCTATCTAACTCTTTACTCTTATTATTCTTGTTCATTTGGGTACCAATATCGCTCAGGATCTCGTGCCAGTCGTTCTTTTACACGGATTCCACGGTCACAAATTTGCCAGTCTTGGTAATTGGACAGAGGTAATTGACTTATACTGCTTAGAGGGCTGCTTTCATGCACTGTCTAAGAGTATTTAGTTTAGTCCCCATATATCTGTATACACTTGAATTAAAGTAACGCTATCCTTAGTCAGAGGTCATGACCACTAATATAGATATAAGCCGACCAATATTACTTTCTCTGACAGTAACTTTGGTTTAGTAATGTGTAACGAATGGACTCCAAATGCGTTTCTTTAATGATACAAAGGGTAGTCGTACAGGCAGAGTAGTCAGGACAGGCAGAGAACATTCAAGAGTATTGGTACAGGCGGGGAAGTCAGGGCATGTAGAGAACAATCACGAGCGATAATCCAGGCAAAGGTCGTGGCAGGCAGACAGAATCAAAAACGGGAAAACAGCAGAATCGGCTACAGGAAAACAGACAGGGATAAAAAGAAGACGTTGCCCAGTTGTGTGTGTGTGTGTGTGTGTGTGTGTGTGTGCGTGCGCGAGTTCATTAAAGTTTGTGTAATGGTGTCCAGCTGGTGCAGTAATCCCGATGAACAGGATCATGGGAATTGTAGTGTGTGTGTGTGTCAGTATACATGTGAGAGCTCCCTCCGGAGCCAGAGAGGGTAATAACAGCGATTGTGACTGTAACATAATGCTATGGTTTCCCACGTACACTTAGCTAGATTAATATTACAATTAATAGAGGTAAGGTTCACCTTATTTAGGTTGTTCAATCAACATTTTGTTGCCCTAATCGTAAATCCTCTTTTAGCCTTTACGGTTTTTAGCCGCAATAGAAGGTCATTTAGGTAAATTAGGAAGGTAAGTATTGTCACTTATGAGACACTCTTAACATTGCAATGATTTGGAGTGTGTTTTATGTCAGGGCGAGAAGAGGGGGAACACAGTGTCATGAAGAGACTTAGAGTGAGGTGTGAACTCCTCGACGTGGTGTATCTTGGGTGAGGATGCTAATTTTACAAGAGAGAGTTCAAATGTTTATTTCTCGAGAGTGGACCTTCTCTAACCCGGGTGGCTCTGCATCTTCCAGTTTTCCAGTCTTACACCAGTGATAAAGAAGGTGTACAAGGTGTTGATAGGCCAAGGCACTCTTCATTTTAATTTTCACTTTTTTCTGTATTAAGAAGAATTTTTCATAACCGATAAATTGTACAATTATAAGCCTCTTTAAATATGCAAACAGCAAATGTTTTTTCAGCTTTTTATCTTCACACACTCAACAGCTCACTCACAATGTGTAATATTAGTTTAAGTATTTTAGTAAAAACTACACAACTACTTGTTTAAAAGAATTGCTGCATAGAGGCGACTTGCAGTTTTGTTTTTGCTTTATGATATTGATTTTTCAGTGTATTTGTTGCACGTAGCATTGCTTGAATGCCCGTGAACTACTTTAGACCAGCAAAAAATTGACTTTTCATACTAATAAGATGCTAAAAATATCGATCACTAAACTGTGCAAAGCCTGTGAGTCTTTATTCAACCTTATCATCTTTTCTATGCTGTATTCTGCTTTTTTTCTTCCTCTTGTTTGTTCCAGTTGTGTCTTTTTTTGTTTGATTTATTGTCTTTTTTGTGCACTTTGTGTTCAGTGTCCTGATTTATTCTGTTGTGAGAGAGAATGATTACCAACCTACTGTCAAATTCAAAAGGAGGTCTGAAATGTGTGGTTGTGGATACACTTTCGTGTGGTTGTTTATGTGTGTGTGTACAGGTATATGTGGTCTACAAGGACACAAATATGTATAATGACAAGGGTATTACAATGTAAACATGGTTTATAAGGACAATTGTCCTCAAATGGCTTTATACTGTATTTTTATATTTTTTATTATTCAAAAAATGCAGAATGTTTTCTTTGATGGTAGGATTAGTGTAGGGCACCACATATTCAGGAATGTGAGTGCTTGTGTGATAGATTATTGCTGTGTGTCTGTGATGTTCCAGTAAAAACTGACAAATGTGTCCAGTGGCTCCAGTAATTCTCCCAGCAGAGACAGTGATACAACAGTGATGGATTGTATATGACTTTATGCTCTGAGACAAATCAGTGCTGTCTGGTGCATGTTTGTGTGATCATAAGGATATATGTTGACGCATGTGTATGAATGATAAATATTCACTGTATTGGTTCAATTAAAATGTTTCCATAGACCCAAATGCCAACCCATCATCTTTAGAAGACAGGATTAGCCAGGAGGCCAGTGATCTAGAGAAACGTCTCAGTATGCTGTCGATTTGTAGCCACCACAGCATGGCAGGTAATTCAAAAGGACATACACATAATAAACAGAGGAGGCTATTTTCTTACCAATAAAAGTTTTTTGTAAATAAATAATTTACTCATCTTCATTTTATTGTTTAAGTAGTCAGTATTTTAGTGGACCTAAAAAAATACTTTTTTAAATAGTTCCATACAGAAACAATTCATAGTTTCTGTCAAGCTCCAAAAGGACCGTGAATGTACTATAAAATGATCATCAATTGCTTTGTGCGGGGAAAAAGACAGAAAAGTTATTTTATTCTTATTACTTGGCAGGGGGCTGGGTTTTATGCGGGATAATGTAATCAAACTACAGTAATACCTCAGTTTACGAGTGACTTTGTATACGAGCAAATCGGTGTACGAGCATGGAAAGTCAAATCGGTGTATGAGCATTGTATCGGAGTGCGAGAAAAATATTCCCTCGCCCATGCGCATTTTTGTGTGGAAATGTCCTAACGCTCAGCATCTTCCCGCGCGTTTTTACTGGAAATATCATAACAACAGCCTCTCATAAAGCCTATCACCCCTTAACTTGTTCATTCTCTCAGTGTCGCTCGGTTTGGTTGCATCATTCACCACAGTGACACTTTTATAAGTGATTTACAGCGGATTTACCTTGTGTTGTTAACATTAATTGTGATCGCTATTGTTCACATATTGAAGTATATATGTACAGTACAGCATAAAGAAAGAAGGTACGAAATCCTCCTTCTAAGCATCTCCATCATGCCAGCAGCAACGCTACTCAAAGGTAAAGTGCACGTTACAGTAAATTGTCAAGTATTTTAATTGTCAATTAATAATTCGTATTTATATGAGATCTTAAAGGTTATAATTTTAACTGTAATTAATTGGGTAAAACCAAAAAATATTTAAAATGGGCATTTATGGTCGTGTGGAACAAATCAAGTGATTTTTAGTGCATTCTTATGGGGGAATTTTTTGGTGTACGAGCATTTTGGTTTACGAGCTCGCTCGTGGAACGAATTAAACTCGTAAACCGAGGTGTTACTGTATTTCCTAAAAATTTATTCTGAAGGGATTGATTTTGTGATAATGGCCGACTGATTTTATGCTATGGATACGTATAGATTTCGATTGATAAACTGACAAGAAATATTAATTTGAGTTTAAATTCACATGTAACTACATGTAAGAACAAAGTGATACTAAAGGCCTGAAACTATCAGTGTAGGTTGTCAAGTCTAATATTATTTATTGTACAAACATATGTGAAATACCAATGAAAAACATTTGGTAATACAAAATACATTTAGCGTGTAAAGGTTCTTTAAAAATTCCAGGCAAACATTTGTTAATCCACCCTCTCTTTGTCCCAATTTGTCAGCCTCCACTTTCAGTTATGGTGCCTCCTTGGCGGGAGATGATCGGAGCATCTCCAGCTCCTCCTCTGAGACCAGCCATTCTGATAACAGCCTGGGCAGCCGTCTGGCGATATGGCCTGAGCCAGTCAGACACCCCACTCCCATTGAACCGTCATCATCACCTCTGTTAGGGATTGCAGGATCTAAAAGTACAGCCTGTTCTGTCAGCACATCCAGTGACGAACGTCTATATGGAGTAATGTTGGGAGGGCTTCGGCCCCCATCCAAGCCTCCTCACTCTAGAGGCCTTCAAGAAGCGGGACGGCAGAGCTCAACAGACAGCGGTATCGCCACCGGAAGCCACTCCTCTTATTCTGGCAGCTTCTCCTCCTACACTGGTAGCATGGATATTGGGCATGGAGAGACTGATGAGTTTGGATCCTTAACAAGCCTCCCTCAGAACCCTAATTCAAACTCAAACTCCCTTATCAACACTCCAGTAACAATTCCTCTGATTCCTGAGCACAAACCTTGTGTGTGCCCACTCAAAGAGGCTTCTCAAATGCAGGCCATCATGCACCAGGTACCCAGTTTACCTCCGCAGCATTACGACATCCCCCGCAGACTCCTACTACAACAGTCCTCCAATCAGGAACAGTTTTTGACTGCTGTAGCCCAGGAACGGGGGCCTGAATATGGAGTATTGAGACCAGAGGGCGTTCCTGCAGATGCCACCCCCAAACAAACTGTCCAATGGAGATTCAGCTTGTATGGTGAAGGAGTAGCGCCCCCTGAAAGCTTGACCGCACCACAATTACAGCCTGCCATCTGTCCTGACTGTGGGGGAGGAAAGGTAACAAGATTTGTTTTCTTGTTGATATTTAGCTTTTTGTGTCTTTCTGTGAACCCTTCTTTACTGTGAACCATTCAGAACTGAATGACATTAGGTTTCATTAACGGTTCTTGCACATACAATCTTCCCACTGATTCGCATGAAAAAATGCCATACTAAAATAATCTGACAGTTTCCTGCTGAAAAAGTAACTGACTCTTATAAGCTTATTATTTCTAGTAAATCAAAAAACATGCGCAGTCAGTTTAATCTGTAGTCTGTCGGTTCTTTGTTGTGAATCAAATGCATATAGCATACAACTTACTGTGAGACTTAAATCCATGTAGTTACTGTCTGGTTCTGAGTATGATAATGGCTAATTATAAACATTATGTATTTGTCAGTGTTTTTGGTTTCAGTATGCAATTTTTTTTTTTTTATAGAAGTCTCTCACCAAGGCTGCATTTATTTGATTAAAAATACAATCAAAAATGGTAATATTGTGAAATATTATTGCAGTTACTGTTATTATTTTAGAACTGTTTTCTAATTGAATATATTGTAGAATTGTAATTTATTCCTGTAATAGCAAAGATGAATTTCAGCATCATTACTGCAGTCTTCAGTGTCACATGATCCTTCAGAAATCATTCTAATATTTGATGCTAGAAACATTTATTATTATCAGTGTTGAAAGTAGTTGTGCTGCTTAATATTTTGCGGCATTTGTTTGAAATGTAAAACTTTTGTAACATTACAAATGCCTTTACTGTCACTTTTAATTAATTTAATTTATCTTTGCTCTATATATATATATAAGATCTTTTAAGATTTTTCTTTGTTTGTTTTGCATGTACAGTAGAACCCCGACTTACGAATTTAATCCGTTCCGAGGTTGGTTTCGTTTGTCGAAATTTTCGTATGTCGGTCAGGCTTTTACATGTAAATTGCCTAATCCGTTCCAAGCCCTACAAAAACACCATATTCAGCATGGGATGAAGCGCATCCCAGCTTCATACTTCTCAATAATCTCCCTTTTCGACTCGATGAAAAGCACCCTCTTCTTCCCTTTCACTTCAGCAACAATCTTCACATCCATGGTTACTGATTAGAAAAAAGTTTATGCTAACAGCAGAGGCTGGTGGGAGCGATGCTGACCAATAGGAGAGCAGGATTGTAAAAAGTGGTTCCAACCCGAACCAAAATCAGCGCGAATATCAAAACAAAACTCGGAAATCGTAGCCTCACCGAGATTTCGTTTTTCGCATCTCGATCATTTTGTCGTAACTCGGGCGGAAAAAACCCCGAAATCTTTTATCGTATGTCGAACTTTTCGTATGTAGAGCGTTTCGTAAGTCGGGGTTCTACTGTATATGTATATAGTTAAAGCCAATTACAGGATGTTAGTTATGTTATATACTTATTATGTTAATAGAAACTTAAAACTCATATAAGGAAAATCATTGCAGCTGATTACTCTCAAACATATCTGCTTTGATTAAACCACATAACTGCTAAGCTATTTCTGAGTCTAAAGGCATTGTTTTTCAAAGTATGCAGACAAACTGTTCTTTAGATTTGGACTAGAACTTTACCAACAAAATCAGACTTTTGCAAAAGATCAGGGCATTGTTGATTGAGCATCAGTCTTTCGTTAGGCACTCCTCTAATCATGGAATCCAGAGTTCCAGCACAAATCTGAGGACTATTCCAGCCGTCAGTGTCTCTGGATCATGCTCAGCCATCACGTTGATGCATCAGTGGGGAGGCAGAATGAATTTAAATGTGTTTGTCACCTCGCCACACGCTCAGGGTTGATCTGGGAATGGAATAATAAGCTATAAAAACAGCTTGCTTTGACCAAACTGCGGGGGGAAAAAAAATTCAGGGCAATCAATATGTGGCAAAACTTCAGTTGTTTACCGTGACTGCAAATATGTTTTTAGGCTTTCACTAGGTGCAGCTGTAGTTAGTCTTTGCGCTTTATACAATTTAATCTGAAGAACAACAGCAACAGATGAAGAGAAATGGTTCAGCGTCAGAAATATTCGGTTTTCCTATATTTCCAGTTTAGTTCAGCAGTGATTTTGCTCACATTTCATATTAGGTGTCTTTAACTACTTTGTATATACGTAAAAAAATATTTGCCACAATGTAGTTATTGTGTTCATGTTGTATTGTAGAAAATAGCTATGATACAAGGAAGATTAGGAACAGGTTTTTCGTTTGGGAAGATTTAAGATTAACCGTGTAATATTCAATGCAGTTACATGCAGGAATTGTTCAATCTAAAAAGATGTATATACAGTACATTGTATTAAATTAATTTAAATCTTAGTACACAGTAGTTAAAGGCAAATATAATATAAAGTAGGACTGATTTTGAAATATTTTGGTGATGTATAGCAGCAGAAGAAGCAGAAATGTCTGGCTCAGTCGGTTTAAAAGAAAACAAATACACTGTTAAACAAATCTGCTGCTTTGTTTTTGGCATTTCTCAATCAATTTTGGGTTTCTTGTAGGTAGAGAAGAAGAGTGGACATGAGATCAGAAGCAGTTCTGAGCAGCAAAAGACTTCTCATGAGACTGCCGGTGAGCATCATATAGTTGTTTGGTTTTGAAACGATAATGATGATAAAGGCTTCTGAAAACATAATCAGGTATTGATGTATTTGGATGTAATTTCAACACGAGTAATGCCTCTCTCATCCCTAAGTACTTAAAGCTTTCAACCAGACTTCTTTGTCTGTATTGACTGATAAAGTGATTCTAGTCTCATGCATCAACATGTTGAAGCTAAACATAACAGCCATGAGGAGAAATTGTGATGCATTGCTATCACTGGATATCTAATGTTTGTGTGTTATATGGCAAGTCAGATTGTTTTCAGCAATAACAATTTAATGATTTAGACTAGAGCATAAATCTGTGTATTGTGATTCTAAATAAATGGCTTACTTGTGATTCATTCTTGGTTTTTTGTCCTGCTCGGCAGATCCAAAAGGCAATTATGAGCAGATGGCATTCATGACTGATGCATCCAAGTGGCCTCAGTTCAGTGCTGGAGAGTATGGTAATTGAGATGCCCATTCTTCTGTAATACCACCTGATCACAGCGCTTCATTCGCTCGTCTTCAGTGGTAACTGTGCATGTTGTCTTGTGTTACAGGAGAGACAGGACTAACAGTTATTGACAAACTTCAAGGTGATTCCATTAACTATGTGAATATCCCCATCAGTCCTACTTCTAAACGACAGCTGCACTATATGGAGTTGGATCTGCAGGACCGTCCAGAGTCGAGCCACACTGTCAGAGGTACACTGTGTTCCTAGCATATTTACTACTCATTTTTGATCCTTCAATTACATGCCATCCAACCTAGTTCTAATTTATTCAATTATTACCTTTACACACTACCATTCAAAGTTTAGGGTCGATAAGAAACACGTCTCTCATGCTCTTTCAGGCTATATTTATTTGAGAGTAAAGTTAAAACAGTAATGTTTTTAGCAAATTTAAAAGAATTTGCCATGTTTTAATATATTTAAAAATGCAATTTATTCATTTGATGGAAAAGCTAAATTTCTGTGGAAATGTTTTTTTTTTTTGGAAGTTCAAAAGAACAGCATATGAAATGGAAATATTTTGTAGCATCAAATGTCATATTAACACAAATGTTTAATGCATATTATCAGTTAGCATCCAATTATAACTTGCTCTGATATTCCGTCTGCCATACTAATCCTAAACTTTTGGACGATTGTGACAATTGTTGGTATCTGTCTATTTTGGCTTTGAATACAAATGACTCAGTTGTGGTGACATAATTATGACGTTTTCAGCAGGTACAGAAGCTTGCGCATTTAAAAAGTTGTTAATATTTTTTTTATTTATTGTGTTTGAAATCAGTGTCCAGTTCCAGCACTAAATATGCCCACATTGACATCACTGCCACTGAGACGGCACAGAGGGTGGGAGCCCAGCATGCACAGGGCCGAGAGGAGAGACTTCAGGAACTAGAACAGAAAAGGAGAGGAACGCTCACCTGAACATAGAACAAAGTAAACAAAGCCTGTGATCACACTGAAAATGTTTTATTTTTCATTTAAAGCTGAAAGGAAATGGTTTTTCGCTTGCCACAAGTATGAACAAATTTGAGTCAAATTTTTAAATTTCTTGTTTTAAAACATGTTTTTATGCAAACTTTGCAAACTCAAATGCTGTGGTCATTATTAAAGCAACAAAGAAACGTATTAAAAATTCAGTAGAATTTTTAAATTCAAATTTTCATGCTGAGAGACTATATTATATAGTTAATATTCAATATATTGAACTTAAATTGTTAAAAAAAAAAAAAAAAAAAAAAACGAGCAGTGTTTTCATCGTGTTGGATGTTGGTGGGCTTTTGGTTGAAAACCACTTTTGTATATGGTAAATGTTTCTCTGCGTTGTATTTTATGTACAAGTCTGTGGATGTGTATTATTTTCCATGTTTAAGATTGGCATGGAACTGGAAAAGTTATAAATCTGAAGAGCGATCCCAGACGCTGTTCTGAACTGTAAATATATACTCCTTTGGTGACCAATTTTGTTCTGTATATGTATTTCATGAGAAACATACTGTATTTTTTTTTTTTTGTTCAAAATTTCTATATTGACTATAGCAGTACTATGATAAAAAAGATATAACAGTGACTAAAGATGCTCATCCTTTAAATTGAAATGTAATATCACAATCAGTCAATGGCAGCTCAACATGTCACCCGTTTGAAATAGTCATAGAAACAAGGCTTGGCAGTTTATTTTATTATGAAATGAGCAGAACGTGGACAAAAGTGATCCTATTATTTACTGAGATCACATTCCTGACAGTTCATTACAACGCTGGATTACAGGATTTGTATGAATATGAATCACAGACTTCTGTTAATTAATAATAAGAACGCCATAGATTAAAGAATTAGTGTTGAGTTTATATTAGAATTTCTATGATAAATCAATGTCTACATTATGGAACTTTAAACAGTGAGGAAGTTGATTCAAGTCTACCTTGGGATAACAGTAAATAATGGAAATGTACCTTGTACCCAATAACATTTAATAATTCAGCCAATATTATAGTTGTAATATACTAGGTCTGCCTTGCAAAATATAACTAATGTAGTGCACGAGTGTTACTTCTCCTTCCCTGAAGCACACTTTTAAAAGTTTTGTATATAAGCCAAAAAACATTTTGTTAGCCTCATAACATAATTGCCTAAGTCATATTTTGGCCAAATTGTGATATCTGCCTATTTTACTGTCCATCCTGCCTTTCTGCCAATGTCCTTAGCCAATCACAACACTTATTAGGACCCAAAAACACTATCAATTAGTCATCTCTTTGACAGTTTTTTTTCATGTTTTCCAAAAACAAATGAAATTGAAATATGACTTGGGCAATTATGCTATGAGGCTAACGATTTAGAAAGGATGGTGCCGTTGGTTATGAAGGGGTATCATCCTGCAACCTTTAAACCTTAAGACTGATTACATTTATTATAATAACAGCTTAGGTGAGTTTTTTCCATGTCCGAAAGCTTGATTCCATGTGCATATGTTGTAGAGCAATGTTAAATTCTTTTGCACCCACGTTTGTGGGATGCTACACGTGTTTACGTGTGCGTTTGCAGCTAAGCAACTATTATTAAATATAAACTGAGTCACAAACAAATCTTTCTATAACAGAATGTGGATAACACAAGCAGTATTATTAGTCACTTGCTGTAAAAACATTAAACGGGAAATGAGCAACAAAAGCAGAACTGATCATTATTCAGAGTACCATTAAAAAATAAATCATAATTTACCAAATAGTCTATTTTCTCAGTGGAAATGTTACATTCACATACAGTACGCCCAACCTTTGTAACTCCAGCCAATCTGTGTTGGATATTTTTTTGGAATACTGTATATGTGACCTTTGAGTGATTATAAGTCATTCAGCTAACAGCAATGTTCAGAGTTCATTGTGTTGCAATCCATTTTGGGAAATCTTATTCGTCAAATCCTGCAAGTGTTTCTTCATCTAAAGAAAAAAGAAGCGATGGCGTTATTACAGACTTTAAAAACATACTGCACTATGTGTATAAAAATAGCCACAAAGTACAATCACAAAACAATGTTTGAGGCTCTACCTTGTATCCCATTTCTCGTGCTTTCTCAGCAAGAGTGTTGTATTTCTCTTTGTTTCTCATGATGTGGTCTTCATCTCCCAGGGCTTCCACATGCTTCAGTTTCTGATGAGACAGTTCCAGCTGCTCCTGATAGTGCTGGTGCTTCTCAACCTTTGTTTCAAAGTGTCTCAGTTCCTCCTAAACGAGAGAAGCAAAATCAAGACTTCAGATAAGCCACTTAAGCCAAAAGCTTGAGTTTGTAAGGCTAAGCATATTAAAATTAAACTGAAATGCAATATTTTGCAGTAACAATCTGAAAGATTGTTTAAACGGAAATCTTTAAGATAAATCTTACTTTGAGAGAATCAAGTTCATCTTCACTCAGATTAGATCGTTTTGCCATTTCCCAAAGTTCTATGACTCTTGGCTCCTTAAATTCTGCCATAGGCAAAGATGTGTAGGCGAGAGAGAGAGAGAAAGAGTGCATCAGAAAGTCATGAAGCAATTCATTTATGAAACACAGATTCTATCACAGCAAAGGTAGCCACCGCTGTCAGCACTGTAACCCTCATGGGTGATCTTGCGGAGTCGTTCAAAGCCCTGGTTAAGATCCCTCATTCTCTGCTTCAGATCTGCATGTTTCTGATGGAGAACATGTTCCTTCGTTTTGCCCTCCAGAGGACTGATTACATTCTTATGGATCTCTGAGGGAAAGAACAGAAAGATTTCAAGACGAAGATTGAGTATCTGCACAAGAGTTTTTAATTTAAACGGGCACATTATTAAATAAAACGGGGTGCCCAATGTATAATGGGGAACCCACAATGAATCAAACGTCAAATTAAAACAAAACATTGAGGAACAAAATTTGCGAATTAGTAAAGTTATACTGTTGAAAAAACTACTGACTAAATAGTGCATGCATCATGATTATAAATGAACCGTTTGTGAATTACAATAATCTGACATTAATAACATTCAGTTGAAATTACGAGATGTCGTAACAACAGTTCTTTATTGTTAAATTAACAGTTCAAATGACATGCTACTATGATTGTTAATTAGTACTACTACTAATTAACAATATACTAATGACCAGTTAATTTCTCCAACAATGCAACATAAGTGGTTAAAGCAACAATTTACATCACATCCCTGGATAGGACAAGGAATCTAGAAAATAACAATCTGAAAGCCTAAGAAAGTCTCCTTAATAATTGGGTTCATCAAAATGTACAGAGATCCATTAGAAATAATGATCCAGCCTCACTTTAGCCTTTTAGCCATCATAGTCAAAATTGACAAATCTTATTTTTATGTTTTCCTGTAGCTAAAACAGTAGCTCAGAATCTTTATTCAGATTCATCTCCTCTCCTCTTGCAGGGAGACATGAGTTTTAACCACAACCATCCACAAACCACAACCATCCAATGATTGATTCAATCAATACACAATGGTCAAAATCAAGTCCTACCCTATAGTTTTCAATAGTGAAAAGTCACAATAGTGAAGAAAAGACTAATCGCAACTTCCATTCAATTTTTCTCCATTTTTGAATATTCCACTAAATACTATTAGAGATCATATTTTATGATCAGAGGTGGACAAAGTACACAACCCCATTATTAAGTGAAAGTACAGATACTAAGTACCGTATTTTCCAACATATAACCCGCGGATTATACCAGATTTTACAAACCCCACAGGAGGGGTGCGGGTTATATAAAGGTGCGGGCTATATCACAACATTTTTACGCTTAATAATATTTCAATATACTTGTTACGTCCCGTAAGTTTTTCTTTTTGCAGTATTTTCTTACTGTTTTTCTTTCTTGCGAGGGTTGTTGTCTCTGGCACTTGCACTATCACTCTGACAGGTGGCACTGATAGGCTGTCTGACCTGTCAATCATGCAAGACGACGTGATTGGCTGTGCTGCCGTGAGGGCGTGCTCTTCTCATCTCATCCGATGATCAACACCTGTAGAATCGCTTCTTAAGGGACGTGCTGCTGCACAGCGGGAGAGACTGCTTTTTCTTTTTGTTCTGATTCTGACTTGTTTTCTTATTGTTTGAATTTCGTGCACAAGCACTGTGTACCGAGCCTGAACAGTTATGGATAATTGACGTCATGCGAGCAAAATTCGAAATGCAAAAAAGTTCATAAATCTATGGGAGCGGGTTATATAAAGGTGCGGGTTATCCCAACGATTTTTTACACAAACCCCAAACCCGTGGGCTATATGAGGGTGAGGATTATCTGCGTCTGCGTGTTATATGCGGGAAAATACGGTAAACGTACAAAATTACTTCCTTTTAAAAGTACTCAATTATCAAAAGTTAATTCATTTTTTATGTCAATACATTGTTTTATTATTACTGCATTATTTTATGTCATATTTAAAATAGTTTATTTTACATTTATGCATCTGGCACACGCTTTTATCCAAAGCGACTTACATTCCATTCAAATTACACATGGCCATTCTAATCAGTTCTTGCTTTCCCTGGGAATCGAACCCATGACCTTTTTGCTTCTGAAGTAACCAAATGAATACTGTGACTAAATAGACTGTAGAATTTTGGAATGTTTAAAATGCTTCTAGAATGTTACTAAACCTATAGAAATTAAACCATTAAATTGACAGCGGAGAATAACATTGTCGACAGATATTTAAGACCTGCTACAATAATAAAGACAGTGCATCATTTCAAAAGGCACCAAATCAACTCAAGACTGGCACATTCAACTATTTTGACATTACAGGTCATAAATGATCAGTGAGACATGTAACTAGAGCTGCACGATTCTGGATAAACAGAATCACAATCTTTATAATCAGAATGCACATCATCATGATTCTCCCACAGTTCTGAAGGCCAATTAAACAACAGATAATTTACTACACATATATACTGCAGTCTTTTTTTAATTAATTGATTTGAATAAATTATTTTTAAAAATCAGTTTGAATGATTCAATGACTTACTAATAAATACTTCACTTTCATTACTGGATGAATCAGCATTTTATTAAACTTCACGAAACATGACACTACAAGAGTGATTATTGATTGTCTGTCTTGTCACTTTCCAAAAAACTATCACATTTTAGACAAGGGAAAAAAATGTAATCCAAAGCTGCTACATAGTAACTCAAGGACCTTGACAAATGTTTAATGGAGTGAAATGTACAATATTAGTAGTACAAATGTAGTGGAATTCCTTAGTATCCAAAAAAATAATACTCAAGTAGACACCCACAAAGTGTACGCAAGCACAATACTCAAGTAAAAGTACTTCATTAATATCCACCTCTGGTTATGATCCTATTTTGGCCCTCTTACCTTCAGTCCGGCTGACAGTGTCCATAACAATGTTATACTCATTGATTCGGTCTTTGTGGTGCTTGAATTCTCTCTGAAGGGTCTGGAGTTCCTCATCAGAGAACTTTCCAGAAATCTTGGCCTGATGATCAAAGGTTGAATAGACCATTTAAGCAAAGTTAGTAATAAGTGAGCAAGTCTGTAAACCTGCAAATGAGTAACACATTCACAGTCTAGTGGTTGTTATGTCACAAAGTTACCTTGTTCCACAGCTTGTCCAGCCGTGGGTCATCAAATGTATCTCCTTCATTAACATCATGATCTTTCAATCTGTTGCTGTCCAATGTCCGAGTGTCTTTTTTCCCATCCATTCCATACTTTGCCAGAATAACTGTGCAAAGAAGTTATTTATATATTATTACAATAATATGCAAACAAAGAACTGTATCTGGTAATCCTTTTCATGGAGTTTTTAAATGTCATAACCTACATAAAACAAAGAATCAAATCATACTATTAAAATTGCGTCTGAGCTTGGCTTCTCTCTCTCCATCCTCGTCCAACCCTTCTGCCTTCAGTTTTTTCCACTGAAGTTCATCTTTCTCCTGGATCTTCAAGTCACTGTGCAGTTCTGATAGCCGCACAGGTGCAAGCTGCATCTAAAGCCCAACAGGTGATGTGAGCAGTAATCAAACACCACAACAAAATTTAAATACAATGGCAACAAAAGACCATAAGAACATCCGATAACACTGGCCATAATCAATATTAATAAACTGTCACATCACTTACCCTTATCGCCTTTTCCCAGATCTGGTTAAGTTTGGCAATCCTGAATTCCACCTGATTATTGCTTTTATCAGATGCCTTTTGTTCATTCATTTCTTTCGAATACTTCCCCGCCATTGCTCCAAAAACAAACAAAGAAATCAAAATTATAAACTGCATTTTCATTCTGACACACAAGAAGCGGATACTAAACAAAACCTAAGCGTGTAATGTTTTCTAAAGCATCTGCAGCGCTGTTCAGGAAGCGCTGCGAGAATCACACGGCGTTCGCACGCAGTGCATCATGGGTAATGTAGTTTTTCATTTCTTGGACGTCCGCGGTTTGGAACGAGGAACTCGACTTGTAAAGACTTCAAATCCCACACAACGCTGCTATGCTCGTTGACTAATAACAACGGGCTTTGAGCAAATGAGATCAAACCACGCACTGGGAATGAGGGGGGTTCCACTAACGCCATTTAATGGCATGCTTATTGAAACCACCCACAATATTAGATTTTAAATCACAAACACAGACATCCCAAAAGTGTAATATTCATTTTAATGAACGAGTGTAGCCCATCTGCTGGACTTCAAATAAAATAAAATCCAATACATGGGAAGCAAAATTCACCCTTTATTGTCAGCTCTAACAGGGTTACCAGAAGTGTGAACATTCTTTTGCAATGTGTCTGGCTCAAGCCTGCTACCTATATTGCAATTTGTCTCTGCCAATTTTCCCAATTAGAATGCTAGTAATAGTAGCCCACTTAACAGTTTTCTCATAACGGAGGTGATACAATGATTGATGTAGCAAACAGAATGAAACCAATTTAGATTCTCCATATGGGCTAGCCTACTATAAAATGACTGAATCAGGACTCTCACAATAGTATGACAAAGTGTGCATCAAGCTGTGCCACCAATGTTATTGTACAGTGACGTACAAGTCAACACGAAACCCACATGATATTTAATTACACATCTTTATCTTACAACAAAGAACGCAACATTTTTGAAACATCAATCCTGTCAGACATGTGGAAGAGCAAGCTCAAGTGTTTCTAAAAGAGATCATGGGGCGTTTGTCACTTTCGTAGCTGCTTTTTTCACAAGAAGGTGATATTCAAAACTTTTGGTGCAAAAGTGGAATTCAGTTATTTCGACGGCCTCGGGGGTTGCAAAAAAGCATCGAGAGAACCGTTTATCGAGATAACCAGCAGCAAATATGGCGATTTATTTGATGAAGCGATCGGCATGCTATAAAAATGTACATACACTGTATATGTTTGCTAACAACAAAAGGCATATGTGCACCAACTAACAGCAGAGATTTACCAGTATACAATAAAAACACTTTCGATTCTCGATACAAACCTTTAATTTTATTCTCCAACATTGCAAACACAATTTTGCTCACAGTGTAAACAGTCATAACATATTCGTGAGGTCATCACGCTGTACTAGATTGCATACTTTCTTGCGTTCTGCCTGTCTAATTTGCTTTCTCAACAAATTCGGTTTCGTCCCATTTTTAAACAACCGGGTTCTTCAATCCGCAGCGGCGCAGAGCAGAGCTCACGTCAGAACAGAAACAGGGATGTGTTTGTGTGTGTGTGTGTGTGTGTGTGTGTGTCCATCTAAGCCTCATACTCATTGGTCGGTAACCGCTCGTTTACTGACCAATGTCAAAATATTTGAGAAAACCAATCAAATCAGAGAAGGCGGGCTTTATGTGCACACAGAAAAGGATGAGGCTTTGGGATGGGGGTGGGACCCACGGCAGCACTCGCTGCTCATGAGAAGTGTAAGAATGTGAATGTGCTTTCACTTCAGAGAGTGCTGCGAGTAAAGCGTCACTGACAGAGCGAACATATGGACTGCGATCAGAAACGTCGACATAATAGGATTGGCGAGTTAACCGTGAGTCGAGATAAGTGACTCCACTGTACTTCCAACTTGTATCACAACTATAGTCAATCATTCTTGTTTTGCCATCACATTAGGAAACACACATTATGTAACCAAATAAATTCATAAAGCCGGTAATATGTTCTCGAAATGTCTTCACCTTGACGGTGGCTTTCTGAGAGACCTCTTGTACACAAATTAATCAATTGTCTCCTCTTTCTCACAGTCTGTTCTATGTTGATATACTGCAAATGCTCACGTATGAGATAGCAAACAATTGAGGTTATGAGATAAATGCAGTATAAAGAATTTGTTACATTTTCTGATCCTGTTTGTAATTAATTTAGACATAACAATCATCAAATCATCGGAACACCACTCATGCAAATAATGTCAAAGTGATTCAAAATGAAGCCTACTTGTTATATGTTAAGGACATTCACTTATGAAATTGCTGAAAATATATGAAGTGGATTTTGTAATGTTTTTTCTAGGTACAGTATAAAAAGGCAGTTAAGTGATCAAGGTTGCACCATCTTTGCTGACTGTCACGCGTTCAGTCATTGACCTTCAATCTAGTACAAAAAGTCCCTATAAAAAGTAAGATATGAGCTGCGTCAGTAGAAGCACTTAATTTAGTAGCATAATATATCTGTTGGTTGTCACCCATTTCACACTAAAAGCAAAAATTGCTGTTGTGTCTGTGCATTTAATTATTCACTCGATAATTTGAGAATGGTCTTTATTCTAGAATGATTAATAAAACATCCAATTTTCAGCATGGTAAAATTTGATTCATGAACTAATTACTATTTTTTCCACCAAAACTCCAGTTTGCCCTCTACATGGATTACCGTAGATCCTTGTGTAAATTAACAAAAATCAAGTTACTAGTGTAGATTTAGTGTGTTTTTGACTATAAAAGATGATTTTTTAAAACTACATGAATCATGTCCTTGGACTCTGTATTACAAAAGCATATCCTTTAAGACAACGTTTCTGCAACATTGATCCGACAAGCCAATTTGTCCAAAATGAAAAGTCTAACATCTTATAATTATTATCAGAGCGCCATAACGTATCATATCTGTATTTATGATCCCATTACATTTTCAGCTACGGAACTCTGATTCTACACTCAGAAACATTGGCAGTGATGCTACAGCTTGCATTTTACCATTAAGTTCATTTATAAACCGCAATGACTGTACTGGAGAAAAATAACCGTTTCTGTGAGCTCATTAGGTTGCATGAAAAGTAAAACTAAATCCAAGTAATCCATGCCTTGCAATGGTGCAGTTGCTCAGATAATTCATCATTATCTTTCATGTTGTTCTAAAATGAACACTTTTCTCCCTTAATGTTGTATTTTTTCATGTATAGTGTTATTAATGAATACGACCACAGAGCACCAAGCAAGGAAACCAGAGCCTCAAGCGATTCCAATTACATAAAGTCTGAAGCTTTTCTTGGTTTCTCGACCTTTAATGTAGTTCAGATTCCATTAACGTGCAGCAGAGATGGTCAAAGGCCTTTGTGTTCTGCTGCCAGAGACGTCAGTGGGCACATCAAGCCTAATGAATACACTCAATCACAGACAACGGGAACAAACATGATCATTAAGCGAGCAAACATCACATTTAAGTACGTTCTCCTCCATCCATTTGTTTTCATTTAAACAGGTCAGGGAGGAATCTTCGGTCAAGTCGTCCACTTCTTTTTAGAACATTGTGACATTATACAGCTGTACGAGGTGATGGGGGATCATCCGCTCTCTCATTCACATAGCAACACATGCTAATGACTAACGGTCTCTCGGTTTTATTCTCCATATTCTCCATACCCAGGTTTTCTATCAAACCATAAATCTTCTGATGCCACCCTCGGGCTCTAAACCATAAAACAGATAAGAAACAAGACCCTTTTGGAGAGCAAATTGACAAATATATTGTGTTTTCAATGCTGGTGTCCAAGATACCTTAACTAACCAGACATGCTTATGTTGTGCCACTAGCTAGACCAGAATCAAACCATTAAAAATAATGATTCTTTATTGGCATTGGAATCATGGAACCTTCCCAAATTCGCGAAAGGTTCTCCAAATTCTTCAAATTCTTAAATTGATCGTTCTCCCCAAATTTTAAATTCTTAAATTTTTAGTTTTGTAATTTGTTATAATAATGATGTTTGATTGATGTTAATTTGAATTTACTGCCTGATAAAAACCTGTACGCATTTCTTTCTCATGCTTGAAAGAATATATTTTGAAGAATGTCGGTAACCGAAACATTTATGGAAGTCTTTGGAAGTCAATGGGGCCCATCAAAATGACATTGAAATGATTTTCGCATTCTCTGATATTTCAATGTGAATGAGAAACTTTTTCAAAAGGTGTGAATACACTAATGTTAATGGAGAGCGTTTTGAAACGAAAATGACATTTTTAGATGTGTCGGAATTAATAGTTTTCTTTTTAAATGGATCACTGCTGCGAAAATGCTATTTTGGAACCCTGCTTTTATTTTTTAGAACACAATTTTTTAAGTAAAAACTGAAAACTTTAATTTAAACAACAACGGCATCATAATGGGGACTTGAAATCGTAAATTTTAACTGGTTTCAAAATGCACGTTTTTGAAAACATTATCGCTATCGTCTCAGTGTAAACTGCAAAAATGTGAATTTGTGAAAATGGTGGCGTGTGCATGTGCGTATCACATGTTCAGTCAATCAGCAGTTTCTTTAGTTTCTTTACAATGTGACATCGCCAACTACTGGCATGGCATGCATAATACAGCACTTTTAGTTCTTTTTGCGGATCTGTATGAACAGGGATCATTTGATATTCTTGTTGTCTGTAGGTAAAAAAACAAAACTTTGTTTTTAGTACATTGTTGTCATGTAAACGTACCCTAAGAGTGTAACAACAAATTTATGCTGGTCTAACCTGGACTGGTTGAAACCTCTTGGTACCTGAGAAAGGCATTTTTCTGTATGATAAACCTGCTTACATGTGTTTGGAAAGATGTTATGTCCTTGGTTTGCGTCCTTGGTTTATAGTAAAATGAAGAGCTGTCACTATTCTTAAAGTCTTTGAACTCGGTTTATTATTCATCACCTGTAGATGGTGCTGAAGTTTTCTTTCAATCATGAGAGAGAGAGAGAGAGAGAAAGACAAAGCACATACGTCTAAGACTCAGCACGCTCTTGTCTAGGAGTGTTAATGTTGTTTATAGGTGTCTGGCCTTGACAGCCAGATATACACACTCATCACCACATTCCTGCCACTTTAACCAAATCAGTCTTTCACATCAGAGATTTCAATATATTGCAGCTCATAAAGTTCTACACAGCTGAATAGTTCCATTAGTATGAATCTTCCCAGTTTAACAGTTCTTGAATCCACTAAAACATGCATATTTACACATGGACACAAATCTCTATAAGTAAAGGAGCAAGTGAACTGCTGTCAGTAGCCTAAAGGTTGTGTAAATGTCTGTCCTTTATTCAATTATCATTTGACAGTCTCCTTCTCCAGTGACATTTATGCTGCAATCCTGTCCTCACCATTATAGGCTGTTGAATTCAATGACAGCAGGTAATTTTAAAGAAACAATGTTTCAGGCCTCCGGCACAGTCTTGTTTAACCTATATTGCTCTATTATGTCCTGCGGTAGCAAAGGACAATCTGTCTCTATCTGTAGTACCTACTGCTCGAAAATAACTTGTAAACATGCTTGACGAAATTAACTCTGATTCATGAAACAAAACTTCCACTTCGAAATCGCTAGAATATCTTTAGCACAAATCAACCATTTATTTTGTTTTTTCAGGTTTTTCCATGTATTGTATTCATTTATTTCATTTCATTTATACATGTACACACAGATATTACATTCATATATAGCTACAGTAATACCTCGGTTTACGAGCGACCTGGTATACGAGCAAATTAGTGTACGAGCACGGAGGGTCAACTCAGTGTATGAGCATTGTATCGGAGTGCAAGAAATTTTTTCCCTCACCCACGCGCATTTTTTGTGTGGAAAAGTCCTAACGCTCAGCATCGTCACGTGCATTTTTACTGGAAATATCCTAATGACAGCCTCTCATAAAACAGTCATGCGTTTCCTACCCCTTTATCAGCCCTTAACTCATTCATTCTCTCAGCTTCGCTTGGTTTGGCTGCATCATTCACCACAGTGATACTTTTATAAGTGATTTACAGCGGTTTTACCTCCTGTTGTGAACATTAATTAATTGTTATCGCTATTGTTCACATAGTGAAATATACACGTACAGTACCTCTAAGCCAGTGGTTCTTAACCTTTTTGGAGGTACTGAACCCCACCAGTTTCATATGCACATTCACCGAACCCCGGGGGGTGGAGCGCGATGCTCAACGGGGCGGGGGGTAGTGTTGCATGGTGATCGACTGTTGAGGGGGGAGGGGGGTGTTTCCGCAATGCTCGACAGTTGACGGGGGGGTTGTGCGGTAATCGACTGTTGTGGGTTGCGCGATGCTCAGCCCCTAACAATAAAATGGACGTAATTGTATTTCCAGGGGCGGACCGATACCATTTGATCCGCGATACGATCCGCGGACTGGGGGTTGGGGACAACTGCTCCACCGAACCCCTAAGACTGACTCACCAAACCACTAGGGTTCGATCGAACCCAGGTTAAGAACCACTGCTCTAAGCAGTAACTGTCACGGTTCATGAATTCATTGTCATTATTTCTGTGTGTGTGTGTGTGTGTGTGTGTGTGTGTGAGAGAGAGAGAGAGAGATATCTGATTCTCATTTCATCTGCCTATTTAGTTCACTTCTCTCCACGGCTCCCGTGTGTGATACACCTCTGGATTATCACTTAATTTGTTTTCTGCACTATTATAATAATTTCACTCATTTGCACTTGAATCCTTGGTTTCCCCGCTCCCCCCTCCTCCCTCCTCTCATCTCCTCCACTGATGAAAGCTGAAGTGCATGACAGGAAATTGTCAAGTATTTTTATAGTTTAATTGTCAATTATTAATTAGTATTTATATGAGATCTTAATGGTTATGATTTTAACTGTAATTAATAGGGCAAAACTCCAAATATATTTAAAATGGGCATTTATGGTCACGTGGAACAAATTCATTGATTTTTAGTGCATTCTTATGGGGAAAATTGTTTTGGTGTACAAGAATTTTGGTTTACGAGCTTGCTCTTGGAACGAATTAAACTCGTAAACCGAGGTATTACTGTATTTGGATTTATGACATTACATCATCACTCACAATTATTCATAAAAATAAATTAAATAACATTGCTTTGGTCATATATATATATATATATGACCAAAGCAATGTTATTTAATTTATATATATATATAAATTGGATGACTACATAAATATTCACAGACAATAAATTCGATTTTGTCAAGCAGCCTGACCTAGAGAGAGAAATATGGCAGTCATTGAAAGGCACAATCACAGTACAATGCGAAGTATTGTATTAACCTTCAAACAAACTGTTCTGTCTTATTTTAGAGTTTTTTTCCCCCCACATTGGAATTTTCACCATAGGAAACATTTTTCAACAAGGTGATTTATAAAAGCTTTTTCTTTGAACATTTAAAACAGATAAATGGTCATGCATTTATGGCCCTGCACTATATAGATAAGTGCACCTGATCTCACGGTCTATACAAAGTTTTCCTCGTTTATTCAGATAAGGGAGAAGCAGAGGCACATTGTGTATTTCAGTATTGATAGAATTGATTTGTTCATGGTGGTGGTCCGTCACAGCCAATTGGGTAGAGGAATGAAGAAAACAGGACCTTGGAGTTGCAACCTGTTGAAAGAAATGCTCTATTGTACTATGAGCACTGGTTCAACTTAAAAAAATAATAATTTCAAGGCATTTTCAAACATTTTGGTAAACAAAAAGTAAGGGCTGATGGTCCTGATTAATTCTTTCTTCGGCCTTTTTGCAAAAGTGCTACTTGACAATAAATAGCATTTATAAAGATAAAGAGCCTGTAACGTGAGTTGCTTGCAGAATGCAGCTCATATAGCCTTGATATAAAAGTTATTCAGTCTATTATTTAGTTTTACTTAAGAAAACTGGGCTCCCAGGGTCATTTGTTCCATGCGAGCCAAGATAAGACTTACTGCCCTCTTACTTAATTCAATATATTCACAATCAACTACTTTTTACATAACTAAAAATCGTATCTATTAGCAAAAAATAGATTTATGGCAAAAAGAATAAATAATTAATGAACTGCTGTCAAAATTGAATGAGTGGATGCATTTCTTTTGATACAAATGTCCTAAACAGTAACTTTAATGGTAAAAGTCATGGCGGTGACTGATTAGAAAGAGTAAAAGTTTAAAAAAGTGCATATAAATCTATTTGGCAGCTGTAGCTGTACCTTCATTGAGGCATAATTGAATGCGTGGGACTATGCTGGGTCCAAATCATGTGTAAATATATAATGCACAATAAGTGCATTGAGTTCTTTTCATGCATCTACATTCATATTTTAATATTTAATACAGGTTTCAGATTATTTTCTGAACTTTCATAATGATTGCAAATGTATTACATTATTTATACCTTTGTAAATGTCTTTATATTTGATCTAATCTTTTTAAGGAAAAGGAAACATGTTACTTGTGATATTTGCATCAATTACAGTAAAACTACATAAAGTCACATGGATCACTGCAAGTGTGTGGATGGATTGGCAGTCTGATGGCTGTAATTATGCAAAATATCCTCTTTGAACAGAGAGCAGGCCACAACACCTCAAGCAAAAGAGACAGAGAAAGAGAGAAACTGTTCATCTTTTATTCATTACATCATGCCAGCTAAGTCTCTGTCTCGGACAGATGACGAGATTAAAAAAGACAACATGCTATGTTTAAAAGATGAAAAAAACAGCAACAGTGCACTTTAGCGCACAGACAGTGATTCCAAAGTTCATTCAGCAACATTTCATAATTCAAGCCCATTTACTTGGAAAAAAGGAAAACGATTGCATCTGAAAACACAAACAACAGCTACAGTATGTGTTCAAACAGACCCAACATTATATAGAAAACTGGATAATTTCTAAAACAAAATTTTCTCCATGTTTGCCTGTGGAAAACTGAGCACAAGTCCAGAGTTCAATGCTTTAGCATAAAGCTCCTCTTCCTCATCCATTGTTTATGTGGAACCTGAAGCCAGTTCTCCACTGGTGAATCTCCAGGGCACTCGAAGTCATGATGCAGTGATCTTTAAAAAGGGCTGCACAAATGAAAGGACTCTCGACTACGGCTCGCTGAGCACTGAGATTCACACCATTACCAACATTTTAACAAGACATCCCTCATCCAAGGTGTATCTTATTGATGAGCATTACAACAATGATGGCAATGATGCTGCAATAATCTTCATCATCATGTCCTCTTCCTTAATCGCCACTGCTTGATACTTTCTACTTGACTCGGAGCTGATTTCAAGGGCAGAGTAAAACAGGGAAGATTTAAAATTGCTCAATTTCAGCCCAACAGGAACGGGAGAGTTGTTGAAAGAATCAATAAGTGACAGGCTAAGGGCTTTGGCCCTAGAGATGGCTTAAGTACCTCTCAAGTGAGAGAATGAAAGAGGAAAGAATGAAAAAAAGAAAAGAGAATGGTTTAAGAACAAAACAAGGAGTTCCAAAAGTAACCCAGCAAGTATTTAGGGTGCAGTTTAGGTCTTCCAATCAAATGTTAACATCTGTTCTCACATACATGACCTAAATATGTGGAAACGAAGAAAGATGAAAGACATCCTTTTCTTAAAATATACTAGATTATATTGCCTGTCTGCCTGTGTACTGCTTGTATATAGCCCGCGCGCGCGCGCACACACACACACACACACACACACACACACACACACACACACACACACACACACACACACACACACACACACACACACACACACACACACACACACACACACACACACACACACACACACACACACACACACACACACACACACACACACACACACACACACACACACACACACACTCTCTCTCTCTCTTCTCATTTCATCTGTAGTCCTCTGCCACCAAGGTGTAGGAGAGAGCGAAGTGGAGAATTTAGTAGAAGTGACAGCAAAATAGACAGAGAGTTTGATCAAATGTTGTTTCATCATGAATAGTTCAGTTGCTCAAAAGCAACATTCAAAAACCTAAGCAAGATTATCTGTTGTTTTTGCCCAAGCAAAATAACTAACCTATCAAAACGATAACATAATAATAAGTACACTGAGTACTATCATCCACAGATCGAGCCTTTTTTTTTTACAAAATATATATAATTTTGTGGGCAAAAGCATGGACAATATAGTCGTATTCACCCGCACAGCCGTTTTCACTTTATGATGATATCTTTGGCTACAGAACAGCAAACGATAATGGAGATATAGATATCGGAGATATAGATATTCATATATGTGTCTAACGCAGACGCACAGTCAACTTGCTCTCTAATGTTCACAGACCGGTGTTTTGACCATTCCAATACCGCAGACGTCAACATACATATAGCAGCCCATAGAAACAGTCAG
Organism: Rhodeus uyekii; assembly: GCA_037043235.1. Lineage (NCBI taxonomy): Eukaryota > Metazoa > Chordata > Actinopteri > Cypriniformes > Acheilognathidae > Rhodeus > Rhodeus uyekii. Next base: position 971,781 of record JAWRVZ010000110.1, read on the forward strand.
GAATAAAGCATATATGTTTATATATGTATGATTTCTATGGAGTGCTGAGGTTAGAGGGGAAATTATACCATTGACAGGCAACGCAATGTCAACAAAATAGTGCAACATTGTTATAGTGTTTTTGGGATATTTTAATGCAAAAAAGTATGTAATTTGAGGTATAACTGCATTTAGTGAAATTCACAAGTTCACACTTACAAATTATTATATAGTATGCGCATTTGGCGTGCTGTTCTGGGGAAGGTTCTGAGCTTGGAATGTGGTTGGATCCCAGAGTTCTCCCTTGTATCTCTGGTTAGGATATTAATCAGGCGAGTGTGAGGAGACGGAGGGATGCAAAGAAACTGTTGAGGAATGAAGGTCATGTATTTATAGGTCTCCTTTCATCCTGATTTGGTAAATCATTTGAATGCGATCCTCTCGAGTTTTGTTAAAAAAAACTTCATTTAGTGTCACAATAAAATGTTTTATTAACAAAGTTCTATCCATGATCTATCCAATCAGCACGAGAGGAGGCCTATACAGTATGTATGTGTAGCTGACCTGCCTATGTTCCTCAACGGTTTTCTGCATTCCTCCACCATCCCAGGATACAGGGGGAGAACTCTGGGTTTAGGTCAAATTGCCCCCCCCCCAAACCCCCCCCCCCCCCCCCCCCCCCCACACACACACACCTGGACAGCACGCCAAATATGCATACTCTTTCTGATTATTTGTGAACTGTGAATTATTTGTAAATGTGAACTTCAGTCCACCAAAATAACCCAGGTTGCACTTGCACTTGCACCTATATTCCCCTTATAGAAAATGTCATGGAGCGATAGTGAGAGAGGGAGCAATGTAAAAAATTGTGATTGATATTTAAACTTTAAAAAACTAAATTTACATGATTTCCTCACCTGCACACCAAAACCCAGCTAACCAATCAAACCAATTCCCTGAAAATTAAAATAAATTTAGATGATTAATTGATGTTCACATTCAAGAAGGTGTTGTATCTACTTAAAGTGATTTAGTTGAACGTACCAGATTGGTTTATCAGCTGTGACAGAGTTTTCTATGTCTTGTGCAGTTGGGAGTAAAGATAAGCCTTATCACATTCTGCAACATGTTAATCCTCCTCCACGCTGATCGTCTGTCTTCCTCTGTCCCCAGAGACGATCTCACTGAAAAACAGAGCTTTAGGTCGTTTTCAGATATATTGTGAATTTATGTTTGTCTTGGTCATCCTGACATTTACTAATACAATTAATTTACTAAAACAACCCTTCCCGTTGTGTACATGTTTTTACACGAATTGAGTCCAAATGAATGTAATCTTGATCCTTAAATACTTATTCAAGAGAAGACAGAGAATGATGTAAACAGGTTATATTTAATGACTTTCTTTCTTTTTTTTACATCCAAACCTTTGTAATTAACGTTTTGGGAGCCATTTAATCATTACAATTTCCCAAAATACACAAACTGGTGCAGAGCATGATAAGAAATCCCATTATATGACTGCATATTGTTTACAGTCAACACAATATACCAACAGGGTTTCAATTCAACGGCTGTGCAGGCAATTACGGCAGATGGAAAGGAATAAGATGCCAAAATAACAAGAAGGCAGTTACTGTCTAGAGTGGGAGTCCTTACAATAGGAATCCTCATACAAGTCGTCACACCAATGCTGACTGGGAATAAACCGGAAATAAAAGCCGTGATAGTGATACACTGCATGTGAATGAAAAATAGAAACTCACAGCAACTTGTTTGATTACGCTGGTAATTGTTTAGTGACATGATGTATTCTAAAACACTATTTATTAAGAAAAAAAATTCCTCTCTTTTAATTTTAATTTCTCTGCTGTCTTATGAGTATTATAAAAGAGCCAGATAATTGCTTTAGAACAATATGTATTGTGCAAAATAAAACGTAATTGAAAATAAAAAACGTTCTTTGCAATAAGAAAAAAAGAGGTTCTTTTAAGAAATACTCACTTATCTTACGGACCCAAAAATAGTTATTGCTGTGAAACCCCTTTTTGGAACCTTTATTTTTAAGAGTGAACAAAAGAAGGACCCTTTAAAGTTGTCTTTGAGGTATCAATAGTTAATTCTGAGGAAAGATACATCTACGACCCTGGAGAAGATGCATCTCTGCTCCTTACTGAAGAATTGAGCATCATTCAGAGAGAATGACTTCCTGTGTATCAGGTCTGTCGACCTGACGTGTAGTGGTGTCAGCTATATATAAAGAAAAAGTCTGTTTGTGCTTGGCAGCTTGAGAAGGTACTTGCTCTGTTGGTTCTCAGGTAAGTCAGTGTCACACAGAGTGAGTGGGTCAGCATAACACAGTGAGAAATGCTGCATGAGCTCGCCTCGAGACACTACAAATCACCATGACAACTACTGGATTTCATCAAGATAATAAAAAAGAAAATATTCCAATATGACAGCTGCAATGTAATTAACTACAACAATAAATGTCCATGTGAAGCTTTAAAGCCATGCTGTGGTTAGGTTTGGTGAGCTCAGTGGTGAGGCAGTAAAACAAGATGGTACCTCTGAGTCTGCGGTCTGGCTCTGAACTTATAAAACCTGTCATATCTTCATAGTTCAAATTGACACCTCATTCGGCTATTGCTGCTACCTGCTGTGACGCTCTGACATGACTACAGCAAGAACAGACGGCACAGATGGGAACTTTGTGTGTGTGCGCGCTTTTTTGTGACTGAGTCCATGTGTGTTTGATAGAGAGTCCTCTGTGGCTTGTGTGTGTTTTGTATAGAGTGTTGCCGTGTCAACTCTCATCACTGATGCTGTTATAGGACAAAGGACAGATTCTGAAAAAAGCGATGGGTTTGCCCTTGAGCGACTGCGAAATGTGTGGGATGTTTTTGCATGTGCACCTAAGCTGTATCTTCAGAAAGCATTAGTAAGCATTTTCATATATAAAAAAGAGCAGCTTTGACAACATTTTCCATTCACTCCAAATCACTTGTCAGAACAACCACGTTTAACACAACAGACAACTAGACAGGACTAAACACAGAGCTTAAAAACACAACAAATTAATCATGGAGATGAGACACAGTTGACGGGACTCCAGTGGTGATTACAAGACACAAGTAACTAATATAAGAACAATGGAGCACAGCTGAAAACTGAACGGAAAATGTCTGTTACAACTGTAACCTTGGTTCCCTGAAAAGGGAATGAAATGCTGCTTCGAAGATGCTTTGGGAACGCCTAGAGTGACTACATCATGAAGCATATGTAAAAATCAAACCAATGGTGTGAATGTACGTCAGAGATGGGCATCATGCCGGGGCCGAATTCCAAGCACTAGGGTGCAACCTCAAGTACTTGAAGATCTCCTAGAGGTGATAGCCAGAAGGAGCAACATAAGACGCAAACAGATCCAATTGTGCCCGGCCAAACTTCTTCCATTTCTGCTCCACTACTTCTGGGTGGAGTCTACATTCACCAGGCCTCGGCCACTGCTTCGACAATATGTCTGCTCCTACATTATGGGCCCCCGGGATGTAGGCTGCCTTGAGGTAGGTGTAGGTGCCAGTTTGCAAAGTGGACACGGGCACAGACCCCTTGATAATTTATATAGGCAACCACTGATGCTTTGTCTGACTAGACAAAAGGCTCTGAGAACCAGAAGGACAGCCATCATTTCTGGGAGATTTGTTTCAAAAGAGCTGGTATCCCCTCCACAGGCCTTGTGCTGAGCGATCCCCTAGGACTGCTCCCCACCCAGTGAGGGAAGCATCTGCCGTTAGCATTTTGCAACAACAAGGAACTCCAAACACGGGTCCTTGGGATGGAAACCAGGGTTTCTTCCACATAACCAAGGTACGTAAGCATCCCCACGTGACCTTGATCATGCAAAATGGTTGCCCCCTGGGGAAGACCCCTTGGTTTTGAGCCTCCACTGTAGAGCCTCATATGCAGAAGTCCAAATGGTGTGCTAATAATAAAAATAATTAATAATAATTTATATAGTGCTTTTCTTATCAATCAAAGTGTTTCACATGGAAGGGGAGAATCTCCTGAACCAACACCAATGTGCAGCATGATACAACGGAAGAGGTATTGTACCAGAACATCCACCACACACCAGCTTATTGGTGGAGAGGAGACACAAAGATGAAGCCAATCAGTATGTGGGGATGTTTAGGAGGCCATGACAGTCAAAGAGTGTAAATAGTATTATATAATTTTATTTTGTAATAATTTCACACCGGTTCTCCAAATGAATGTAGAAATAAAATAAAGGCATTCAATTTTAAATATTTGATGTAACAGGTGGGAACGTTATCAAACACTAGACAGTATTCACTGCAAAAATTATACATTTTATATAGTTTAATTCTTATTAAAGCTACAAAAAATTTAATCAGTTAAGAGCAGTGAGTGAACTCAGATAAAATATATAAAGTTGAAGTCGCTTTCTGTTGGCATAAATCATGCGTTTGTCATTGTCACACAGACATGAGGTTCACAGACACTGTACCAGTAAAGATTATTTTTAATGCTCTGAAAAAAACAAAAAACAAATGCAAGTGTTATTTGCAGTAAATATTTTTGACGTGATAAACTGGAACACATAAATAAATAATGTGTTAACGCATTAACTTTTACAGGACTAATATGTATATAATAATATTATAATATGTATGTAATATAACATTTGAATTTTTTCTATGTATTTATAATTTACTTGAACAATCTGAGGAGGCATGGGTACACTTATGCGAGAAAAACAGCAGGAAACCCACTTACTTCTTACATCTCAGTATTCCACATGCATCACTGCTTATGGATTCACAGCCCTTGGGAAAGTAAGCAAACTAAAGCTATGGTAAATGGGACTTAAGCTGGCTTTGGCCTTGACATTTTTTTTATTGGGGAAGATTTACATGACAGCCCACTGAACTATATGAGTTTTAGAGCAGTTTCTAATTAGTTTAGTTGTTCTCTGGTCACCCGTTCATTTCGGAATAGTGCATTAAAAACATTTTTGTCTCACTGCTTAATTGATTAAAGATTGATTTCTTCTTCCCTACCATATCAAATCGATCATAGGCCTGCCAGCTATGAAACATGTAGGACAAAATCCATTCAAAGTAAGCATTTCTGTCAAATAAATTATATTCTGGTTTTATAATGAAGTTTGAGGGAAAATGTCCATATTACGTGAAGTACCTTCATATTTATTCTTCCTTGTGGAAGCTACATTTGTGAAGTTTGTAATTCCTCGCTTTCAATGGAACGGACCTTCGAGTTGGGTCCACTTTCTGGGCTGCAATTCAAGGGCACGAAAAAAGGTTGTATGGAACTTATGTGTGAGCTCATAAAAAAGAGAGGATGGCCTCTGCATTGTATTGTACCCTGCTTTGTCTGTGTTTTAAGAAAGATGGCTGCATGGCAAAGAAGACTGACATCAAATAGAAATCAGATGAAAAAAAAGGTTGAAGCTCATTTGTTCATTTCGATGGATGATTAGAAAGAAAAAATACTGAAATGTGTTTGAAAGTATTACTGTCAGCTTCTGATCTCTCTGATCAGAGAGAATGTGGGAGAAAAAAGTAGAGGCTGTGGTGAATTTATGAGGGATAGAGAGAGAGAGAGGTAGAGAGAGAGAGAGAATCTCTAAGCTGAAAAAAGAGACTGAGATGCATTTGTTCCTCCAGACTATTTAATACAAATGTATACATTTGAGGCAAGTTAATGTACCGATAACTTCAACAGACACACATACAGAGATGTACAGCTTTACACTGGCTTTTCCCTCAAAATACACGAAGGAAACCTTCTTTACTGTTGGCACTGGATATATCAGAATATGAGACGCTTAAGTGTCATAATCCCTCTTAGCTCAAGGGGGCATCTGCTCTGTCTACAATCCCTGTAGTCATAAACTCAAGCACAGAAGGTGCTCTGAAGATCGAACTTTGTGAACTTTGACAAGTTTGCAGTAAGAACAGGAAATGGTTGGCAATGCAATAGGCTTGCGATTCTAGCATCTTGTGATTCTGCTAAAATATGTATATACATATAAAAATATATAATAATATGTAATGTATATATATATATATATATATATATATATATATATATATATATATATATATATATATATATTACATTTGCCAACTGTAGTGGGTGTCAATCATTTGCTCTTATAAATAATCCAATGTAACAACCAGAGGCTTGAAAACACAAACTTGTTTTTTCTCCGATGTGACCTTTTGAACTTTCTTGAGCTCTTCTGTTTTAAACCAGATGCTGTCCTACTTCAATTATTATTCCATCTCATTAATTTGGTCTGCTGTGTCATTAACAAATTGTCTTTGTTTGTTTTTCTGTTTCTTTCCCTCACCCCATGTTTGACCTCAGGGCCTAAGTAGTCATCTGTCAAACAGAAACAATAAATGTCTTTTGAAGCCTCCAGGAACCAGAGCTTAGGCAAACTTCTGCAACATTTCAAAAGCACAAATGTCCTGTAACAAATGCATATGACATCAAAGAAAATGATAAATGGCAAAACAGTCCTTTGAAGAAGACCGATGAGTTCATAGTTTAAGGGGTTGTTAAACAGTAAATGAGAAAAACAAAAAACACTTTCTCTGCCTTGTTAAAAATCACAGAGGACTTTATGATTAATGTGTGTGGTTGGGAAGTGAGATAGCGCTATTTCACATTGCAGGCTATGCTGGTTAAGCAGACATGCTTCAACACAGTCCACAACATCTTTCATTTCAAGCATGCTGGTACCCAAAGACCCAAATTGATATGTATGTGTGTCACAGTCACAAAAAAGGAAAGGAACAGGAGGAAAGGCAAAGCAGATCTAAAATAGAGCTTAGTCTTTATTAAACTAAACCAGATAAAATAGAGTAATTCAAACAAGAGAAAGACAACATAACATTATACTCTTAAATACAACCAGATGAATGAAACTGTGGGCATAATATTCCCTTGAACTAAAGAACAAATGAGGAACAGGTGTGTGTAATCAATGAGACAATGAAAGGGCAAAATAGAAAGAGAACATAGGAAATGACAGTAGCAAACTAAAAGTCCTTGAAACTTAGGAAATAAAATAAATTTTGACAATATTCAGTATATATCAATATATTCAATATACAGTGGGTACGGAAAGTATTCAGACCCCTTACTTTTTAAACTCTTTGTTATATTGCAGCCATTTGCTAAAATCATTTAAGTTATTTTTTTCCTCATTAATGTACACACAGTACCCCGTATTGACAGAAAAACATCTTTCCCAAAAAGACTCATGGCTGTATTAGAGCAAAAGGGTGCTTCAACTAAATACTGAGCAAAGGGTCTGAATACTTAGGACCATGTCTTTAATCTCCAGTTTGTGAGGAGCTACTTGAGATTATGACTCAAACTGTTGCCAGACTTAACATCGACTGGCTAGCTGAGAAGTAAAAGTAAACTTGACAAACAACACCTTTCTTCCCGAGAACAAAGTCTACGAGAGTAACAATAGTAACCGTAAACGTTGCCTTTTGAGAGCGGGACTGAGACATTGCATTGAAATGCATTTGGGAACAGTGTTCAGTCCCACTGTAAGAGAGAGGAAGATCAGCCTGAAAACACAGGGAAACCATAAACCAATCACAGTGAAGAGGCACACAGCCCAACCAAAGGCGATGCCGCTAGGTGTGCTCACTATTGATAGGTGCAGTTAAACCAATGAAATCAGTAGCTGAAGCCCACCAAAAATTCTGAAGCCCAGAGCTGCCCTGTGGCAAAAGTCAGATCAACTGTTTGTCTGCTTTGGTTCCCTTGAGGAACATTGCACATTTTTGTTAGGTTCTACAATTTAGACCTTAACACCGCTTGTCAGGCTTTACGATAGTAAGATTTTTTGTACAATCTTGTACAATCTTTTTAAGGTGCCACTTCCGGCACTTAGCATGCTTTTATAACTTCCTGGTTGATGATGTCATCCCATCTTTGACATAGATTCACACCATTTGTTTCATTTCACATGTGCTCCACGGCGTAGTCACGCAAAGCGTTGCCATTGCGTCTTCGATGCAGCATCTCATTCCCCCTTCAGGGAACAATAGTTACAACTGAGCAAATGCGTCAATTTTGTCCAAATGTGAGAACAGGTATAATGAAGAACTTCTTAATTACATTTTTACTTTCATCTTTTATGCCTTCACACGTCTTGTATAATTATAGTTACAGCAACATTTTATCCCTTTTGCCTTGTATTTGCATATGTTTGGTTTGCATCAGTTATCTCAACCCCATTTAACTGCAAATACCGAATGAAAAACACTCTTAGTAATTAACTGACTTAAAATTAATTGAGCTTAAGGGAGATGAAGAGAGAATGAGCTTGAAGGCTGATGTCCACCCCCTGATTTATCTCGCTCTAACAAACATTGGTTAGACAAGGTGGTCACCCAGAAAATGTAAAGAGCACCGGATTGCCATGATGCATTTAAAAAAAAAAATCTAACTTGACTGTTCAGTACTAAATCCCAGATAGGGTATAGGTGTCAAAGAAGAAGATTTACTTGCACATGCTATTGACTGTGATGGCGAATTTCAGCACCGCTTTTTCATCACAGTAAATTCTGTTTGTTGGACCCTATAGTATATCCAAGTCATATCTGGTGAATTCTATTTGAAAGAAATTTGGCAAGTCTGGATATTTATTTCTTTTGTTCATTAACAATTCATCTACGTTACACAATAACGCTTGAGAACTCTGTTATGAACTGATGCGAACTGAGGCTGATTTTATGTTAAATTTATGGGCTTTGAAAAGGAATGTGAAATTGTAAATTACATCAGTTGGTCTCTATCAATTATTGTCAAGAAAAAACAGTCACTCAAGCATGATCTGGCAAGTCAATCAATCACATAATCCATTAGACGTCTCACAAGTTTCACAACAAATTTCAATGCTAAATAGTAAGCAAAGCTGCTTTATCAGAATTTACTTGGCCAAATTTAAATAAAAATACAACGTAAATATGGAAATATCAAAATAAATGTTGTATATAATAATTTAGAGCAATAGGATAAAAACTTTAATTCTATATATATGGAAAATCTAAAACACGTTAAAAGTGAAAAAAGGCAATAGCTTAACATATGAATAATGCAAAAAGTGCCATTTTACACTCACCAAGGTATTTAATTAAGTGAAAACACAGTTTAAAACAAAATAATCCTAATTAACTATTTTTTACCAAACCAAACAAGGCACTTTTGCAGCTCATATGGGTTATAACATCCCACTCATCACCCCAAGACGGATATTACTAATACAAGGTGTATTCAGGGTCCATGTGGCCTAACTTTCCTATTGCCCTTTCTTTCACTCACACAGATCTTCTCATCTCTCAGAGCAGCTATGCTTCAAAGCCAAGCATGCTGTCTATCCTCCAGAGTATATGCTAGTGGAATCTGAAAATGTAAAGAAAGTGAGGGAGAGGGGAAAGAAGGAGTGAGGGAAAGAAAGTAATGGTAGTGGTACTGTGACACACAAAACATGATGTACCTTAAAATAATCAACAATTTATACACACTATAGACAAAAATATACTAGAAAAACCATTGTCACAGGTGTATAAAATCAAGCACCTAGCCATGCAGTCTTTGCAAACATTTGTAGATATAAAAGTCAGAAAAGAGCTCAGTGAATTCAAGCATGATGCTGTGATAGGATGCCAATGTCATTTGCATGAACTCAGTTTGTGACATTTCATCCATGCTAGATATTTCACGTTCATCTGTAAGTGGTATTATTTGAAACTGGAACCATTTACTAACAGCAGCAACTCAGCCACAGAGCAGAAAGCAATGTAAAGTTATAGAGCAGGTTTACTGAGTGGTGAGGCACATGGCGTGTAAAAGTCACCAACGGTCTGCTAATTCCATCGCTGAAGAGTTCCAAACTTCCACTGGCATTAATAACAACACAAAATCTGTGCAGCGAGTGCATGGCCATGGCCGAGCAGCTGCATGCAATCCTCGCAACACCTAGTATAATGCCAAGTGTCAGATGGGGTGGTATAAAACACGCCGCCACTCGACTCCAGAGTACTGTTCTGTAGAGTGACGAATCACACTTCTCTGTTTTGCATTCTGATGGGTGAGTCGGGGATTTGTGGATGCCGGGAGAACAATACCTGCCTAACTGCTTTGTGCCAACTAGAAAGATTGGTGGAAGAGGGATAATGGTATTGGTCTGTTTTTCAGGGATTGGATCAGGCCCCTTATTTCCAGTGAAGGATAATCTTAATGCTTCAACATGCCAAGACATTTTGGACAATACTATGCTTCCAACATTGTGGGAACTGCTTGGGGAAGGCCCTTTTCTATTCCAGCATGACCCAGTAAACAAAGCAAGGTCCATGGCTGGATGAGTTTAATGCAGAAGAACTTAACTGGCCTGTCCTCAATCCCATCAAAGATCTTTGGGGTGAACTAGAACGGAGATTGTTAGCCATGCCTTCTCATCCAAAATCAGTGCCTGACCTCAGTAATGCTCTACTGGGTCAATTGGCACAAATTCCCAGAGAAACACTCCAAAATCTTGTGGTAATCAAGACAGGCCAGCTGCAGGTCAGAGTAATCGGCATGCCAAAAGGAGGCATGCTGAAAGGTGAATTGCTACAACAGAAACTAACCTCTAACCCTATATACACTCCTCAAAAAAAAATTAAGGAACCCTTAAATCACACATTGGATCTCAATGAATTAAATATTCAATTTGAAAATCTTTATTTAGATACATTCAAAATCATACCAAAAATCAGTATAAAAAACAAAGATACAGGCTGATCCGACTTACATGAAGTTCATCACAGCAACTCATAATGTAAGTCAGTAGTGTGTATTGCCCACATGTGCCTGTATGCCCACATGTGCCTGGGCATGCTCCTGATGAGATGGTGGATGGTGTCCTGGTAGAAGAGAGCTTTGGATGGTACTTTGCGGTTTTGGATGCTCTGATACATAATATTTAAGAGGTTCTCATTTGAATTTAGGTATGGGGAACGTAAGGACCAGTCAATGGCATCAATGTACTCGTCATCTAAAAACTGCCTACATACTCTAGCCACACAACATCGGGCATTATCATGCACCAGGGCCCAATGGACCAGCATAAGGTCTGACAATGGCTCTGACGATTTCATCCCAGTGCTTAATAGTAGTGAGCGAACCGTTGGCTAGCACATGGACGTTTGTGCAACCCTCCAAAAATATTCATCCCCAGAACATTACTGACCCACTGCCAAAATGGTCATGCTGGATGATGTTGCACAAAGCAAAATGTTCCCCATGGCATCTCCAGACTCTTTCACATCTGTCACATTTGCTCAGTGTAAATCTGTCAATGGCAGACTTCTGGTGTAGTCTAATGTGACGGAACGGCTGCCTCCCCCTGGTTTTGACGCCGCCCCGTCACTCGTATAGCTGCCCTCCGCCAGGCTCCTGAATGGAGTGGGTGTGAAGAGAGGAGGGACGCGGTGATGAGGAGAATTGGCGGTGTGTGGTGGGGCACACCTGAGATCCATGAACCCTTACCACCGCCGCTGATAAACGACGAGCGCGCCTCTCCTCAGGGCAAGGTGGGTCCTTCCCCGTGCATGCACGCTGGTGTCCTCGTGGGTTCAGGAAGGGAGACGGAGGGTTGATTTCGCAACGCGACTGATGGGCCAGGATGCCGGGCCGCTATTTCCCCGCAGTTCCAGCGTAGGAGAGGACGAGCCACAGGATGCAAAGCCGCCGTCCTCCGCGCCTCGGACGAGAGGGAAGCACCTGCGAGCGCCGGACCCCCGCCCCTCTCCTGGACCCATCCTCCTTCATCCTCCCCGTTTATTTGGACACTTCATTTACTTTCATTTTGTGTTTAGACACTATTTTGTTTCAATAAACGCCTCTCTGGGGCTTATCCCTACTCCCACTGTGTCTTCCGTTGGCTCCACCCGTCACACTGGCAAATGCCAATCGAGCTGTGCTGAGCTGTGAGCACAGGTACCACTAGAGGATGTCAGGAACTCATGGCATTTTCATGCAGTCTGTTTCTGACTGTTTGGTCAGAAACATGCACAGCACTTGCCAGGTCATTTTGTAGGACTCCGGCAGTGTTCCTCCCTGTTCCTCCTCATGTAAATGAGCAATACTGGTCGTGCTGCTGGGTTATCCTTCTACATCCCTGTCCAGCTCTCCTCGTGTAATGGCATGTATGGACGTTCCATCTTGCAGGATCGGGACTGCCTGTGCAACATGAGTGGGTTGCAGGTACTGCCTCCCTAAAACAAAAAGGCAAACACAAAACTAAAGATAAATCTGCCAGGTTAAGAGCTGAGATATTTAAAGATAAATCTAACTGACTGAAATCTTCCCTTAATTTTTTAGCAGTATATATATATATATATATATATATATATTTATTTATTTTTTAGGATGAGAAATGTTTGGTTAATTTTTTTTAGGATGAGACATGCTTGGTTAATTTTCCCAGTAACCAACTGCTGTTGACAAAAATAGTGTCTCTTGATAATGATATGTTTTGTAAGAACATCTGCTGAATAACTGAATTCCAATTAAATAACCTGTGTTTATTAATCTGAAACTGCATGTGTGAGAGGTCACATTTTACTGCATAAACAAACCTAATCACCTCGCAAGAACACAGTGCTACTGCAGTGTTATTGTATGGAAAGTGCATATTATCAGTTCCTCACATAAGGGATTCATCATCATAGGGGTGAATTCGAGGTGATTGGTACACTTTTCCTGGTCATCTCAATGGCAATATTATAACAGTGTTCCAATCAACCTGTATTTCACTATTTAAGATTGGAACACTTTCCTTTATGTGACACTGATATGTAAGGATCTATCCGAGCAGCAGGCTGTTAGTACTTGCAGATTATCACATTTCTGTGTTTCGTGAGGATGCGTCATCTGGCTCTTTTTTTCTTTTTCCTTTTTTAACATAATTATTTATTATTTTACCTAGATGTGATGGAGGCGCATGTCAGTCTTGATCAACAACAGTCACGTCTAAACTCTTTATTTTGATAACATTTTCAAGAGTCATTAAAAAAACGCAAAATATGGCTATATTTAAAAAAAAATGTATGGCCAGAAGCACTGTCTATGATAACAGACCAGTCATTAAAAGCAAATCTGTAAAATGTCCTGTAAGTTCTCACAGCACAAATATGGCTTAAGGTAAAGATAACCTTTGTAAGTTATCATTCTGTAGCCATTAGTGATGTTAGAGTCATTTCACGCTTATACATGGATCAGAAGATCATTTTGCGTGCTTTGCTATGTTTTTGGCTTTTCACAGCTAAACTGTGACAAGGTTGGTAAATTAAGATGTTGAATAGGAGTCTTTTTAGTGTTGGTATGGTTTACAGCTTAAGAATTCAAATGGCCCATTAGCTATGTATTACTCTTAGACGTTGTTGCATTCACTGTCTGCATTCATTCAGGCATTCATAGTTTTACAGAGGTTCAGCAAGCCTTAAAGTCATCATGTAATAAAAATTGACAATTATTTGTTAATATTGCAGAATGTAATCGCAGAACGTGTGTATTAAAAGTTAAAAGTGTATTATATATATACGGTACACACGTGTCTATACTATATACATACATATATAGAATTACATGAGGGTCAGTAAATGATGACAAAACTTTCTCACAAAGGTTCAGCTCTCTAAGGCACAAGATTTCATAGTCAAAATTAAATTAATTACGTGTCCATTTTTTTTTGTGATAGTTGAACGTGTGTTTCCACACATAAATGTACATAACACAAATATATCCAATACAGGACTCATGTCTGTCTTGATTGTTAAGATTGTTAAGAAGATAAGTAAAGATTCTGCTTGCTGGAATTGACATGTTATGATAACCCGGTTCATTTACAACCTTAACAGAGATAGACAGACATTTTTATTGGTGTCAAATGCAACATTGAAGGCTGAAGAATTTAACATTGAAACCACAGATTATCTTATTTGCCTATTATATGCCTTGTGTTGTGACAGTCCCTCTCTAGATTTAAATTCATTTGCTCAAGGGGGGGGGGGGGGATACTAATACTGTTGGATAAAACTCTAGCCTAATACTTTTATGTATAAGTAAAAGAAAAGCATGTAAGGCCCTTGAGAGAGGTTTTAGGATGGGCAGGAGCAACTAATCCCAGAGGCAACCAACCGTGTTAATTCCCTTTACAGAATTCAAGGCGACAATCCACCCCCAAGTGTCGTGACACGGGTCTCCACATGACAGATGAGAGCTTAAATCATTCATAATTTGCCCTGTGAAGAAGAAAAAGTGAGCGGCAGTGGAAGACGATACTTTTCTGAGGCAAATTAATTAACATTAAGTTGATTAATACAAGTTCAAATTCGGTTTATTTCTAGAGTACATTTAAAAATGGCCAAAGGCCAACCAAAGTGCTGTAAAACAGGATGAAGAAAATTTTACATAAAGTATAAAATAAACAATAATAAACAAAGAAGCAGAGGCAAAGAGATATACACATCTACATATCCACATATATAAGCATCCATCCATACATACACACACTCATACATCTATATGTAGATATATGCCCATACACAAACATGTACATACGCATGACGTATGTGATAATTACATACACCTATATACATATGCATGAATACACATTATATAGACGTATATGGATACATATGTAAACGAGACGTATACATGCATAAATAAATGCACATACATAAATACCCTCAAATGACATATTATACACCAAATGCAAGAGAGAAAAGATGAGTTAAGGCAAGATTTAAACTTAGATAAACTGGAAGCCATTCTAAAAGGTTCTGGAAGATTGTTCCAGAGCGTGGGTCCAGCCACTTCAAAAGCTCGATTTCCCCTTGTCTTTAGGTGGAGTGTAAGGGTGAAGAAGATTGGTCAGATAGGAGGGAGCTAGATTATTTAGAGATTTATAAACAAGTAGTAGAATTTTATACTCAATTCTAAACTAGGTAGGCAACTAGTGAAGAGATCTCAGCATCTCTTAATGTGATCGAATTTATTACGCCTCTTCAAAAATCTAGCTGCAGCATTTTGAACTACTTGAGAAAAACTATCAATAATTGATCAATAATTAGTATTGATCTCTGTAACAAAGGTACTCACAGGTAGAAATCCAAATGCGTGTCTTTATTAAGAATGGCCGTATAGGCAGATGGTCAGGCAGAAAGCATACATAAACGATAGTCCAGGTGGGGAAGTCAAGATAGGCAGATAACATACACGAGCGATAATCCAGGCACAGGTCGGGGCAGGCAGACAGATTCGGTAACGGGTAGCAGCAAAGTCAGACACAGAACAACAGGCAGGATACACACGCTCGGTAATGCTAGAACAAGACTTTGCGATGTGTGTGCATGGGTGTGGTTCCTTTATAGTTCATGTAATGGTTTGCAGGTGTAATGAACAGCATCATGGGAAATGTAGTGCGAGTGTGTGTGTCAGTATACGTGTGAGCTCCCTCCAGTGGCTAGAGAGGGGAGGCGCGGAGCTCGTATTCATAACAATCTCTCATAAGTGCTTTGTTACTAATTAAAAAAAAACATGAAAAATTTAGGACTTGCGAATGTGGATTGAAAAAAGATCTGGATTTGGGACTTATATATTTATGTTTCATTTAATTTTTATGCAGTTAATATACAGTTTATACAGATCAAAAGGGAAAGTCATATGAAAAACCTTAATACCTATGAAAATATATTTAACCAAGGTAAATGACATTAACATAATATTTATAATATAACTTAGCTAACACTTTAGATTAGGGTCCAATTTTCACTATTAACTAACTATTAACTACGGCTTTTGTCTCAATAAACTCCCAATTACTGCTTATTAATAGTTAGTAAGGTAGTTGTTAAGTTTAGGTATTGGTAGAACTAGGGTAGGATTAGGAATGTAGAATGATGTCATCCAGATTAAGGCATTAATATCTAATTTATAAGTACTAATATCCTACTAATATCCTAGTAATATGCATAATTATAAACAACTAGTTAATAGTGATAATTGGACCCTAAACTAAAGTGTTTATATTAACATGATATTTATTTTAAGTTATATTTCTTATAATAGGCATATTTTGTTTTAAATTTGTACCATCAATGGTTTTCTCATCCGCAATTTTTCACAATATATGTATATATAAAAATACACTAGCATTATATGCATGTATATGCATGCATGCAAGTGTATTTGTTTTTATTGTTTTATGATAACCAAGTAATAATTAGCGAACTTCCTGGCAGTGCATCCCTACTGTTCTCACACATTATGATTCACAATGTGCAGGCAAAATGCCATGAACATAACCTCATAGTCAGGACATTCAGTCAGTCACGATTCTTCTGTGAAATATTCATCGAAACAATGTTTGACTAACATGAATTACAGAAACCCTGGAAATTAAAAGTGGATCATGAGTGTTTAGGCTCCTGTTGATCTATATGGCATGTTGAATTGTTGAAGCCCATCAGACCCATAACATTTACTAATCAAACAAAAAGAACAAGCGGTAATTACTGCAGGAAAAATGTCAAACGCTAAATGTTAAATGCTCAAATTAAAAGCATTACAGTTTCAGAAGACAAATTAAATCTGGCATTATAACTTTAATAAGATCAAAGACTAACGGCACTATACTCTAAGCATAAAAGCTATTTAAATATCACAAAAAGGAGAAAGGATCTAACACTGTAACCTATGAAAACTGTGCAAATGTCAATACAACAACTTGTCTTTGAAAACCGTTCACAGGTAGATAAAAAAATCATTTTTAGACAGAAAGACAAGTAGAAAGACAAGTGTCTATAAGATTTATGAAGACATATTCTGAGTGATTATGCTATAAATGTCACACAAATATTTCATTTGATTGAAACTTTAAAATCAAGTAAGCCATACAAGCTTAGCTAAAATTAAACTAGAAGAAATAGTACAGCAGGAGTGTGAAGTGAAGAATTACAAATATTAAGTATTTTTTAAATCAGAAATGCCACCTTTATTTAAGTAGATTAAAAATGTGTACTTTTACTTGAGTATATTT
This sequence comes from Rhodeus uyekii, assembly GCA_037043235.1. Classification (NCBI taxonomy): domain Eukaryota; kingdom Metazoa; phylum Chordata; class Actinopteri; order Cypriniformes; family Acheilognathidae; genus Rhodeus; species Rhodeus uyekii. Next base: position 988,924 of record JAWRVZ010000110.1, read on the forward strand.
TAAGGGTCGCAAATCTCTCATTTACATAATGTCCACACTTTGTTTGGTACAATGAGAGGAGTTGCAAGTGTGCAGAACTCAGCACTGAAACAAGAACTCTGGCATTTTGTGCAGTGAGAGGATTCTGACAAATTCGGACTGATTATGATTAGGTGAGATTTCATAATTCATAATTCACAAGCTCTCCATTTTGGAGATAAATTGGTTCTTTTTAATCCCTCTCTTTTTAACCCATATCTGGTGTGTGATTCTGAATTCTCATATGAGATTTCTAATGGTTTTTGTATTCTTTGCACTATTGGAGGATATATATATATATATATATATATATATATATATATATATATATATATATATATATATATATATATATATATATATATATATATATATATATATATATATATTCTTAATTCTTTCTGACAAACTGGAAGAGAGAATGTGAAATATTTTTCAGTATGTAAGGGGGTAAAATCCACAGCTCAGTACTCATTGCTCATGCATATTTTAAAATAAGCTACTCTTTTACTCAAGTACAAGCACTAGATTTTTTGGGAGCGTTACGGTACTTTTACTAGAGTTTATTTTCTCAGTATTCTTTTCATCTCTGAAGTGTACAGAGAAAGATAGAGTTATACGCTTTACGTAATCACTTATGTGTCTCCGGTGTATAATTTACAGTGTCCTGATTACCGCATTGTGCTCTTATTGGGGTTAAGAAGAGAGGCCTCTACACTTCTACTAACACTCTTTATCTTGATTAAGAAGCCTGTAATGGGTTTTTTTCCATTCTTGTCCCCACACAAAGAAATTAATCAGACATGTTTAAAAACCTGGCGACTCATACATCTTTTGTAATTATAGCTGGTCTCTACTATTCCTTTATGTTTAACATGACACAATCAACAACACAACAACCAGATATTTTCTTTTCAGAAGATTTCAATTCACACAGTTAATCCAAATAATCCAAACAAATGCTCAAAATGGCACATATAAATATAAATGAGGTTTAAGCATGGTAGCACACATGGCTTAAAATATTTTTTTTCTTTTGTTCTATTGCTTCTATTCTCTTTATATTGTAATGCAGAGAACACTTCATAAAACATATGGTCAAATTTAATATGACAGGTCAATAGGTGTCTGAGGGGGGAAAAAAGCTGAATGTGCCATTTCAATAATTGAGTGTGATTTTAATTATTAATAAGAATATGATTTGATTATTTATATTGTAGAATGGGCAGGAGTACAGGATCAGGGGGGAAAGGTTTGTGTTAGGTAGACATGAAGTGATGTGTAGTGTATATATGATGTGTCAGGTAGATATGAAGTATATTCTACATATGATGGCATATAGGCTTAATATATGATGTGATGTATAGTACATAAAGTTGTGGTTTATTGGATAGATATGGTGATATGTATAAGGTAGATATAATGGTTTATTGGATAGATATGGTGATATGTATAAGGTAGATATAATGTGAGGAATGGTGTACATATGGTGAGCTGCATAGCATACATATGATGTGATTTACCATACGGTGTACATGCAATTAGATGAATAATGAGATGTAACTATAGGGTAGAAATGATATGCTGGATAGTGTACCCTGTAATTAAACGATAGAGTAGATGTGCTAGAGTAGATGCAATGAGCAGTTTGACTGTACATGTACTGTGCCATTTGAAAAACACAAATAGCTGGAGACCAAATTTCCCAAATCACCACCAGCACATTTTTCAAGGATGGTTGATTATCTATTATCCATTTCATGATCATCTAATTTTGAAACTATAATTAGCTTTAATAAAAGATTCACATGATTCTTTTTGTGAAGTCAGTCAGTAGTGGTGTTTGCAAATGGTCTTCTACACAAAATTCACTAACATTCTTTCTCCCAAAAAGTATAAAGCGATACCTTGAGATACGAGCGTCCCGACATATGAGTATTCCAAGATACGAGCAAGCCTTTGAACAAATAAATATTTGAGTAAATATTTGAGATACGAGCAGCTGAGAGACACGGAGCAGCCCACGCACCTCACTCCTTCACTTCAAGTGTTCGTTGACTTCCCCAAGCATCTCACGCGAGTGATGAACTCCACTAGAGGGCCATCTTGGTTTTACAGCGGTGGTTACCGGGGGCGACGAGTGATTTAGTATTAAGCTGAGAGCAGCACGAGTTATGTGTGTTCAATAATAAATAAATATGAGGTTCTGAGGCTATCCAATACAATAAGAAGAAGAAGAAGAAGAAGAAGAAGAATCGTTACATTTATATAGCGCTTTTCCAGAGCTCAAAGCTCTTTACATAGTAGGGGGAGGAGGGGGAATCTCCTCAACCACCACCAGTGTGCAGCATCCACCTGGATGATAAGACGGCAGCCATATTGTGCCAGAACGCTCACCACACTCCAGCTTATTGGTGGAGAGGAGACAGAGCAATGAAGCCAATTAGAGTATGGGGGGATTAGGAGGCCATGATGGGCCAAGGCTTGATGGGCCGGGGTTGAACCCCTACTCTTACGAAGGACATCCTGGGATTTTTAATGACCACAGAGAGTCAGGACCTCGGTTTAACGTCTCATCCGAAAGACGGGAATACAAGGGTTAGTAATACTACTCTTCCGTATTGTGTTTGCATTATCAACATAATCCCTCCCTCCTCCTCCTCCTCCTCCTCCTCTTCCGCAAATGCAGCTACTGTATCGTCTCGAAGGTAAGAATTCATAATTAAAACCACATTTTATTTTATATCACAGGAATCCTTATATACTATATATATTGTGTGTGTGTGTCTCTATGGCAATTAAAAACATGTTTTTTTTTCCATCGTTATTAGCACTTATAAGGGAGTTTTTTTAGAGGGCCAGAACTGATAAATTCTTATGGGGGAAATGATTTGAGATACGAGCAATTCGAGTTACAAGCTCGGTCCTGGAACGGATTATGCTCGTATCTAGAGGTACTACTGTATTATGTTCATTACTGTGTTACTGAAAAAAAATCTACATGGGTTCAATAAATGTTTCAAAAGTAAACTGTCATAAGATGAAAGATGTATAAAAGACACGTTGAATTTCATCATTGGCATTGAGAGAGAGAGAGAAAGAGACACTGGAAAGAGAGTGTGTGAAAGCAAGCAATAGATCAATTACACAGTTGATAAATTCTGTTCTATGTGATTCCCCCCTGAGTCATTCAACGAAACTCTTATCTTTGTTTCTTTAATGGCCAGAGTGCCTCTCTCTCTCTCTCTCTCTCTCTCTCTCTCTCTCTCTCTGTGTGTGTGTGTGTGTGTGTGTATGTATGTATGTATGTATGTGTGTGTGTGTGTGTGTGTGTGTGTGTGTGTGTGTGTGTGTGTGTGTGTGTGTGTGTGTGTGTGTGTGTGTGTGTGTGTGTTGCAGCATATGCTGTCTGACATAACAATGTGTGTGTATTTTAGATGCTTGGAGGGACCCTATTACATTGTAATATGATATGGATGTGAGAAATACCAAAACAATCTGAATTTCCTGTCAGTCCCAGCAGAACTTCACCGACCTGTCCTCTCAAACTGTTAGCATCCAGCATTGAGAATCCAGCATTTTTCTGGTGTAATTAAATTGCATGCAGTGCATCTGTAAGACTATAATCATCATTAATGACTATCGAGTGGAAGCCAGATAGAACCTATGCAGGGAGAATTACTATAGTAGACAACATTTGCTACCAGCAATATATGAGATGCAAATGCGGACACAATCCGATTATACTGCAATATAAACTGCAAGAGAATGATTATTAGGCTGTATCCCATAAGAACATACAACTACCAACCATACATTGTCAGGTTGGAATAGCCACACAAAGGCAAATATAAATATGCTCATAAGTTTAAAAGCATTCTGTTTTATTGAATGTTTAGAATGAACAAACTAAATGAAAATAATGAATTTTGAACAGATTGATTTGTCTGATGGAATATGCAAATATTAGTGAATCCAAATGCACCAGTACTAAAAAAATCAAAATAATAACAATTTAAAAAATACTCATCTTGCATGTTATTATAGAACTGTGTAAAACAAAGAGCAGAATTCTATACAGAAAAATATGCACAATTGCATAGCCATATAAGTACATATTCACACTTCCAGAGGTCTCATTTGCAGTCTTTGTTGAAGAAATACAGTCAGCCATTATTAATTTATTCTTTGATACATGTAGTAGTATTCGTCTGGTCATGTAATTTGAAAATGTTATGGAAAATGAAACGGCTTTTAATAGGCCACTGATATGACTCTCAGGTGAGTGTACATAATTAAACCCATTTGTTAACTAGTCATTTCTGTTGGGGGTTAATATTTTTTAACAAAAAGCTGCAGGTTTAAATCCCCATTTTTCACAGAAATAATTTTTTTCTTCTTTTCACAGCATCATAGCACTCTATCATCACTGTCATCTCTTCAATAAACTGTATGAGGGAAGAATTAAAGCCCATTAAATCAGCAGGAGAGGAAGAAAAGTACCATATTCACCGTTACTGTCAGAAGCAGAAAAATATCCTTTTGCGTCAATCCTGTACTGTTCTTTTATTCTTTTTCGCCTACAATGTATCTGACTGCATTCTGCTTTTTATTACACATAATTAATCATAATTAACTGCTAGTTTTTTTCTGACCGCCACATGGCAGAGCTGTAATTGACTTCTTAAATTAACTTTACTGTGCGCTCTCAAAAAGAAAGAGAGAAAGGAAGAGGGAGAGGAAACAATAGAAATTGTGAAAAAGAAAGATGGAGTTGTGTGCGCAAAGAATGATGAGGAGAGAGAGAGTGAGAGAGAGAAACATGAATATATACTAATACTGTAAATTGAGTTATTTAACTTATTGATTTATCTAAGTTTGCAGATTTCAGATTTGTTTGGTTTATTTTACGTGCTATTGTTCTGTACAAAAACACTGAGCTTATAGGCACCCTCTGAGGACAAGCGATCATCCATCCATTAATCTTTCACTGAGCAGCTTAATCACACAAGAATTAATAAACCGATTTAAAGTCCGCTCTGCTGCTGTGCAGAATTAAAAAGAACCATCATAAAAACTGTAAGAGTAAAGGCCTCTTCACAAAGAGCAAAACAAAGCACAAAGATACGCAGAACAAACTATTCAAACTGACAAAAAAAGGATAAATCAGAAAGCAAAAGACAACAGCAGCACCACTTCCATGCATATTCTGGGCTCTTCCTTCTTGAATTAATAAATGGATTCAGTCATTTTTTCCTTTTTTACGGATAAAAAAGAAAAAAGAATACTACTACAGTGTAACCTGCATACTGTCACAGTCTCGTCATGTCTTTCACATCCGGGTCCCTTCTGTTTTTCTCCGATACCCTTCCACACCTGTCCTGTTAATCAATTACCCTGTTAGTCTTGTCAGCTGCTTCCCATTTCCTCTTGTATAAAACCTGTCGTGTTTCCCTTGTCTTTGTCGGATATTGTCACTTTTAAGTGGATGTCTATGTTATATGGTCGTGTATGGAGGCTGTGTTTGTTCCATGTTCTCCAGATTTGCACAAAGTGTGCTGTTTATGTTGTTTATTTAAAGTGTGTTTGATTTTCGGTTTGCTAATAAAGAGAGTTTTCAGTTTTCAGCTCTGGAACGTGTTCGCCTCTTGCTCCTCGCTTCCTCCGCATCTCACATGTGCTTTAGACGTAACACAGACAGGGTCAATGAACACATCTGAACAAATTGTTTAGGTGCTGAAAAGTGAATCAAAACCCTCATCACCAACCGATAGTTGAAAGTTATATGATGTTTCATCCATGCCAGTTGGTGTCAGTATGAACATATAATGCCATTGCCCCATTGCTGCAACCATAAAACATTCTTAGTTGCGTCCCAATTCAGAAGCTTCATCCTTAGAAGGCCACATTCGAAGGCAGATTACATCCCAGCGGCATGACAAAGTCTGTCCCACTTTGAAGGCTCCTTCAAATGCGGCCTCCAATTGTCCTTTGTTTCCAGTGAAATGAAGGATAATGTCACAGTTTCCCAGGCTGTCTCACCTCCACCACATCCCTCTCAATGGAGTATTAACCACACATCCCTGTCACTCTCCTCAGCACCACATAAAAGAGCACACCTGACCACTCATTTACTGGCCTTGAACTAGGAAAGAGACTCTATAATCTCTCAATCATTCTGTTCTACTGCAAAGATTGATATCCTTGTGCTTTCTCCTTGTTTTACCATGAGTCATCTGTAGGCTAGTCGTCCCATTGAACAACGCTTATTCTGACCTTTATGTCCTTCGAAGGACACGATGCCACTGAACTGGGTTGCAGCTCCTGAGTGTGCTTTTAATAATAGTGGAAAAATAGCATTCAGTGTGTTAGCGCCACCACTAGTTCTGTAATGTGGAATATGGTCTCATTGCTTGTAGAGTTTGTCCCTTAGCAAAGAAAGAAAATCAACCCACACACTGTTATGTGGTCTGACAACATTTCATTCCTTGTGTGAATAGATTGTGAATGTATTTTTTGTAATTAAAGTCTTATTTATGGAAAAAATTCATGGTGAATGTTTACTCTTTGCATAAACTTTAACAAATTTTGTACACTGCAAGGACACAACTTGAATATACTTATTATATTCAACTGAGCTGTCTATACTGAAAACCCTGATACAACGCCAGTAAAAGCATGGTGGAGTGAAAAGCCCCTTTGGATCTTTTTTCCTCTCATTCCTATTTGCTCAGCTCTTCTGAGATTTGATTTGGGGACCTTTTCATAGTGTTCAATAGCAATGACATTATCCAAAGGTCAATACGATTAACACAAGGCTGGCTAGCAATTTGATTGCCAAAAAACAAACAAACAAACAAAAAAGCATGAATTCGATCAAGGTTTATTGGGGAACTTGCAGGATAGGGGCCAGGTCTCAATCTCTACAAGTTTATATGGAGACGTTTATCTGTTATTACCCCAGGGAACTCAAAACAGCTCCCAGCAAGTAAGAGAAAGGCAGCAGAGATTTTATAACCTGATACAACACCTATCAAAGCCACTGCAGCAAACACATACTCAATTGCCTCCAGGTTCAGTGTTTAAAGCAGTTAGAGTGTACTGGGTATTTACGGAATAGTCGAAGGCAATGTCTCATTGATAAAATACTGCAGTTGAGCACTAGGTGTGTGACACTACAAAATGAAAACTGTTCTAGTAAGAAATCAGACAATACTTTCAAGTATATTCTTAAAAGCATATGCATTTTTTTGGAGAGAGAAGAAAAATGCATAACTGAAGTAAATGTGGGATTCAAAGGATTCAAGAGTGTGCCATGAATAGTCTGCTGCTAAATAATTGACATTTTGACATTTAGGGGAGTAATTGACTGCTCATTAATAATTAGTAAGGTAGTTGTTGTAGTGGTTAAGTTTAGGTATTGGGTGGGATTAAGGGGTGTTGAATATGGTCATACAGAATAAGTCATTAATATGTGCTTTAGAAATACTAATAATCAGCCAATATGCTAGGACATAGCTAATAAGCTCCTGGTTAATAGTGAGAATTGGTTTCCAAATTTAAGTGTTACCCATCCTTAATGACATTTTTAAACAAAACAAAAAATGCTTAAGCCAATAAATAACTTGAAATAGGAATAAATAAATAAAAAAGAGCATATGAAATATTTAATGAAATCAAGCATACAAATATCCTTTAGTCACTGAATGGACAGGGAATCTGTCATGCATCATGAAACAAATACAATTAAAATAAGCAGCTGCTCTCAGCAAACGGAAGAAGTAAAGTTTCTGTTTCCACAGTGACAAGTGGCCACAGACAGACCAGACATCTCAAAGGTCTCTACTGGCCAACCCAGTGTCAGATGTCATCAATATATTCTTAAAACACACACACATTCACACTCAAGAATGTGACAGTCAAATATAAATATAATATGAAAAGAAATATAAATATAGTATGAAGAATATACTCTTGGTTTGTCTCAATGGAATGTGCAATTGCACACACACACACATGCACGCACACACAAAGTGTTAGGGACACATATCTGCATAAGTAATTGTGCAAACATGCAGATATCCCAAAGATGACTAACATATACATCGGCTTAAATAGACAGTGTAAAATCACTGCATTCAGAGGACGAATAATGGTAGAGGACATACACAAAAGAAAAAGGTGCCTGTCCCCCCTGGGACCAATTACTTCCAAGCTCAGACACCACTTTAGATTCTCCACACATGCATTGTCCTTTAGCTCTACACACACACACACACACACACACACACACACACACACACACACACACACTCCAGTCATAAACTACTTAAATTATCCTTGAAAAAAAGGATATTAAAAACAAACAAAAAATTTGTTTATATATATATATATATATATATATATATATATATATATATATATATATATATATATATATATATATATATATATATTATATATAACAGTGGGTAACACACACAGTGGGTAAGCAAAGTATTCAGACCCCCTTACACTTTCACTCTTTGTCATATTGCAGCCATTTGCTAAAATCATTTAAGTAATTTTTTCCCTCATTAATGTACACACAGCATCCCATATTGACAGAAAAACACAGAATTGTTGACATTTCTGTAGATTTATTAAAAAAAGAAATATCACATGGTCCTAAGTATTCAGACACTTTGCTGTGACACTTATATATTTAACTCAGGTGCTGTTCATTTCTTCTGATCATCCTTGAGATGGTTCTACACCTTGAGAAGAAAAGAAGAAGAAATGTTACATTTATATAGCGCTTTTTCCAGAGCTCAAAGCACTTTACATAGTACGGGGGGAATCTCCTCAACCACCACCAATCAAAGGAGGTCAAAGGAACTGCCTGAAGAGCTCAGAATTGTGGCAAGGCTCAGATCTGGCCATGGTTACAAAAAAATTCTGATGCACTTAAGGTTCCTAAGAGCACAGTAGCCTCCATAATCCTTAAATGGAAGACGTTTGGCATGACAAGAACCCTTTCTAGAGCTGGCCGTGCAGCCAAACTGAGCTATCGGGGGAGAAGAGACTTAGTGAGAAAGGTAAAGAAGAACCCAAAGATCACTGTGGCGGAGCTCCAAGAGATGCAGTCGGGAGATGGGAGAAAGTTGTAGAAAGTCAACCATCACTGCAGCCCTCCACCAGTCGGGGCTTTATGACAGAGTGGCCCAATGGAAGCCTCTCCTCAGTGCAAGACACATGAAAGCCAGAATGACTCCAAGAAATAAGATTCTCTGGTCTGATGAGACCAAGATAGAACTTTTCTTTGCCTTAATTCTAAGTGGTATGTGTTGAGAAAACCAGGCACTGCTCATCTCCTGTTCAATACAGCCCCAACTGTGAAGCATGGTGATGGCAGCATCATGCTGTGGGAGTGTTTTTCAGCTGCAGGGACAGGACGACTGGTTGCAATCGAGGGAAAGATGAATGCAGCAAATATCCAGGTCGAAAACCAAAGGTCAGAAGATTTACCTTCCAACAAGACAATGACCCTAAGCACACAGCTAAATAATGAAGGAGTGACTTCACAACAACTCTGTGACAGTTCTTGAATTGCCCAGCCAGAGCTCTGACTTAAATCCAATTTTGCATCTCTAGAGAGACCAGAAAATGGCTGTCCACCAACATTTACCATCCAACCTGAACTGGAGAGGATCTCCAAAGCGTAATGGCGAATGATCCCAAAATCCAGGTGTGAAAAACTTGTTGCATCTTTCCCACAAAGACTCATGGCGGTATTAGAGCAAAAAGCTGCTTCTACTAAATACTGAGCAAAGGGTCTGAATACTTAGGACCATGTGATATTTCAGTTTTTCTTTTTTAATAAATGTGCAAAAATGTCAACAATTCTGTGTTTTTATATCAATATGGGGTGCAGTGTGTACATTAATGAGGAAAAAAATGAACTTAAATGATTTTAGCAAATGGCTGCAATATAACAAAGAGTGAAAAATTGAAGGGGGTGTGAATACTTTCTGTACCCACTGTATAAATATATATATACATTTTACATATATGTTTCACCAAGAATAACAGCAATTCTAACATGAATAGCTGCCATTTAATTCTCACAATCAAATTCACACACTGCCAAGGTATCTGAATTATGTATAGATTTCAAATGGTGGCCTTGTTGATGTGTCTCTAACTATCACAATAAACAAATTAGCCGACACGTCAAATTTTGTGCGGGGGTGTGTGAGAAAGTATATGTGCACGAGTAGCAGTCAGAAAGATGGTGTTGATAGGTTACCTGGAGTGTTTGCATAAGAGCACATCAGAGGTGCACAGAATGGTGTCCTGAAGTAAGTGTGTGTGTGTGGTTGTGTTGTTCTGCATTTAAGCAGGAGGACATGTTCTGAGTAGTTGCCAACAAGAACAGAGGCACTGCATCTGAAAAAAGACACAAAGACAAAGGAGATCTGCAGGTAGTGCAATTCCAACATTCAGACTCTATTCTTCACATTATTGCCCACTCTCAGTCTCTTTCACACATAAACACACCACATTTAAGAGAGTCCTAACACCATGACAAGCACACTCATCGGGTGCTATTAACATGCATGTGAATTAGTATACTTGAATATTTATAATGCACATTTGTGATTTAAATTATAATTTATAATTTGGGTCCACTTAACCAAAGCATTTCTTGACATGCATAGCTAACGGCTACTCAAATATCTTTAAAAGTAAAGGTTCCGTTTTGCAGTGATGCCATAGACAGAGGAACCATTTTTGGTTCCAAAAAGAAACTTTCTTAAAAAGGCTTGTGTGTGTGTGTGCGTGTGAAAGAGCATTTTAATAATCTAAATAATGTTTCCCCACTATAAAGAAACTATTCTGCAAGAGAACACTTGCATGGATGTCAAAAGGTCATTCATAGAATAAATAAAGAAATAAAGAAACTTTATTTTTAAGAGTGTGCTGAATTAAAGAAACAATTATATTGTGTCTTTGATGCTTTTCTTGAATTTGACCTGTATCAGTTTTGTGAGTCTTTAGAACATTGCAGAGACCATAGCTTTGTTGTTTTTTGAAAGGACAGGAGAGTTATTTTGTGAACACAGAAAACAGGAATCCCTTTATCCATCAAAGTCAGCCTTGATGTTTTTTAGTCTGAACACGTTAAGGTTCACTTCTTTGTGCTGAGAACACTTTTTTTTTTTTGCAGGGTCATGCCATCAGCAAAAAAAATTAATTGTCTTTGATGTTTCTAATAATAATAATAAGGGATAGTATGTAAAACCAACTTGCAGAACTCGCACTCCCTCCTCAGTCTAAAATATGTGATCTTGTAAGAAAATAATGAATGAAAAGTGTACACATCCATGCCTCTCATTACACAGTGTCTTAACATCAGTGTGAAGTAATCAGAAGGATATAGAGAACCTATTATTCTTAAACACTTGAAGACAAGATTGCTATAATTTCATGATTTCATTTCCATTTTTCAATTGGTAGCCTATAAAACTAACAATATGTGGAAAATCTGCCAAACATGCTATTCATGGTTGTGGAACTGCATATCTTTAGAGGAGAGTCGCTGAAGATTATTTAATAAATGTCCTTGATCATTTTAGTCTGACTTTAATTATTTTAATTTAAAATATACTGGATAATTCTAAGAGTCTGAGAGATATACATGTAAAACAAAATTGCATTTTTGGTGTCAACATTGGCATTGCAAAAGAACCTTGGGGGGGTTGATACCCAGATGTTAGATACTTTACACATTCACACAAGTCACAGTTGTGTGATATAAATGTACAATTATGAATCACATTTACACTACTGTTCAAAAGTTTGGGGTGAGTAAGATTGTTGTTGTTGTTGTTTTTTTGACGAAAAAACAAGTGCACATTCAATTGATCAAAAGTGACACTAAAGACAATTATAAAGTTGCAAAAATATATATTTGAAGTAAATGCTATTTCTATTACTTTATATTAATCAAAGATTTATTAATCTATCAAGGTTTACTAGATAAAATTGAGCAGCACAACTGTTTCCAATATTGTTAATAATAAGAAATGTTTACTGAGCACCAAATAAGCAATGAGTAATGGTGCTGAAAATTCAGTATTTCCTTCCCAGGATGAAATTACATAATTAAAAATAAAAACACTTTAAATTATTGTTGTTACTGTATTGTTATTTGATCAAATTAATACAACCTTGATGAGACTTCTTTCAAAAAATTCATAGACCCCTGACCCCTGGCTGAGGACAAGAAAAGCCTTGCTCTGACTAAAATGACTGAGTGATAAAATGAACTAGCAGATAAGAATTACACTGAGATATAACATGATTTAATTACAGGAAAGCGTTTATGTTTAATTAATGAAGGAAAATACTTAATACCCCTTCGAAATTAAGCGATACCAAACAAGCCACATAGAATTATAACTACTGTGTGATTCACACAAATTATTTATTTGACGTGTTTTGACATTACTCTAATTAGAAGCCCTGCACGTCAAAGTTTCTGCAATTATCACCCACTTGTCTCTTCAGAGGTGACTGGCATGAACTTAACATCGTGATATTTGGCTCATTAGCTAATCATCTTCAGTGCTTTCTCAGAAGTCTAGCTCTGGAAACACAATACATATGCTCTCTTTTGTTTCAAAGTAGAGGGGGGAAAAATGAGTAGAGGTGTTTATTAGCTATGCAACACTAAGTGATGGCGAAATTGCAACGAAAGGCTATGAATAACTCTATTTGGAAGAATCGTGAAGAGTGTTCACACTTGTGGGCGGCCCAAAGAGAGTTGTTAAAGCAGGGTCAGAAACACTGTTGGTTTTATGAGTTATTCAAATACAGCCTGCACAAATCAGCCTTGGAGAGATGATACAAAAAGACACACACACACACACACACACACACACACACACACACACACACACACACACATACTGACTAATAATCTGTTTGTTGTCATAATTTTGATGTCCAAAAGGCGTTCAGAAACTCATATCCATCTCCATCCTCTTTCCTTCCAATTCCATCATATTTTTGTCTCCTCAATCCCTGTTAATCCATCCCATTTTTCTTTTTGCTCAAAGCTTTTCATCCTATTTTTAAACACACGTCCACCTGCATCTTCTCTTCAGATTTATCCATTGCTCTCTCTCTCTATCTCCCTCACTCTCACCATCCATCACTGCAAAAGCTGCAAGAGTCAATGAAACTGCAGACTTATTCCCACTTCACAGACACAAAGGTGTGCTGTGCTCCGGCTGTCAATCAAACCACTGTGTGTGAGACTGTAGGACATGCTCTGATCTGCAGCTATGCAGTAAGACCTCCCAATGCTGTGGATAAAGGTCTGGAAAATGTTGTTGTTCATTCTGTGCCAATTTAATTTTACCAAATGTAGCTCTGAGCCACTGGAGCAGGTAATGCTGCAAGATTTACGATGTGTAAGAGCCGGTGTGTATGCATTCATGTGTAGCTCCCTGTGTGATATGTCAGTTTAGGGCCACATCTTAACAATTTGTAGACTGAGAAATCAAAGAAGTAGATTTGGAAAGTCTGAATTCTTTCATTCATTAGCTTTACTATTGCACTGAAAACATTGTATTACACTTATACTGTAGGCCTATAAATTAATCTATAAATGTTTGAATATGACTTAAATTAATACTTTAAAAGTATTTAATGACTTAATTTAATGACTTAAATTAATACTTAAATTAATACTTAAAAGTATTAATTAAAAAGTAATTAATACTTTTTTTAACTAAAATTTGATATAATTTTAGTCTGACTAATATGACATGATCATATACCAATTAAATCTTTAGGATATTTATGCCAAAAGACAAAACCTATCACTAGAACAAACAAAAGAAACTGTATGTTAACACTATTATGAGTATGATCAAGAACCTCTGTCTGTCTGAACTGATGACGAACCAGAGTCACTCCTTCACATAAAAGCGCACCTCTTACTTACCTGTACCACTTCACACAATCTGTTTTGTAAAGACCATGGAACACAAGAGGAGAAGGAGAGTGTACAGCACTGAGAAAGGTAAGTAATAGAGAATTATGGATAAATTGAGAAACCTAGAGTGCTACTGTGAAGTGGGAAGAGGACCTGGAGGTAGAGGACAGAAAGAGGGGAAAAAACTGAATTGTCCTAATTGAACCAAGGCCAATACAGATATATATGTATCTAATGTAACACATCTTAGAAAAAAACATTATTGGTGTGCATCTTGAGACAAAAACAATGCATTGGCATAATTTAAGCTATACCACTGCAAGTTGCTTTCAGATAAATCACCTCAAAAATTAATTTTAGTCTGGGACTAGGCCTGTGAAACCAGCCATTAGTGTTTCAGATATTATACACAGCATCTATTCATCTATTCAGATTCTGTGTCTATTTCCGAGCAGTTAAGGTCATTTTAACTTGCACATTCTTCTGAAACCTTATCACATTCTGTTAAGCAGTTTTCTTCCTTTTAAGTCCCAGCTGCTGCTATCATTTTCTGCTTCATTTTCCAGAGTTCGCTGTAGAAACAAACAACTGAATGGCACTTATGAGCCACTTCAGACCTGCTGAGTGAGTGATGCAATCCGATTTTGTATGTAGCCTATTACGCAGACTAAAACTTTGAGACTGAATTCCCGGAAGGATATCTTACCTTTTATCAGGCTGCCATCTGCCTGTCCTGGTCATTCTATAGCCAGACTGGTCAGGAAAGAGTATAATCACACTGATATAGCTGTGCACATTTTTAATGCCACTGTCATTTTTCTTTCAGATGAACTGAACAGAAGACAGCTGCTGTTACTTTGGAACCCAAAAGAAAAGTGTTGTCAGAGGAACTGGAATGTCATTTCAGAGGAAGAGGAAGCAATTAAATAATGATTATGAACAATGTTTTATTTGAGAAACTAATCATTCACATGAATATGCATTAAGAAGAAAGTAAATGTTGAAACTTCTAATCATATTTAGAATGGAAATTCAGAGTCAGATGGAAGCGGTGAAAGAGTTCAAATTCCAGTCGTGTTAATAATTATTGATTGGATGGATGCAATCTGGAGATCTGTAGTCCTCTCTGCAGGATCGATAGATGTTAAGAGCCCTATGGAGTTTCCTTTTTATCTGTTTTATCTGATCTGTTCTGCAGTTCTCTCCTCTCTGGAAAGGCAGTTACTTAATATTGAGTACCACATGAGGCTTCTCGCTCAAATGAGCGGACAGAACTCTCAGGAACTCTTAAAATGAGATTGTACCATTAAATTAAGTCTAATTCTCTAGCATGAAGTCCATGTTGGTGAGTCCATGTCGGTAGAGTTTGATGGAATTCTTCTGAACCGTGAATTGAAAGCAAGTGTGGGCTTTTCAGATAAAAGTTTAGACTTTGGGTCCTTATGCAAGACAAACTTTGATTTTAATTAATAATAGCATAAGTTTGAATTAAAAAAATGAACAAAAAACTAACAACAAAAAACCACCCACTCAATTGTAATACACAGTGGAGTGCAAGAACACTGGAACACTGAATTTATACAACATAATCATTACACAGACTTTTAATTAAAATGAAGTATACAAGAGTTTCAGATAAAACATGTCTAATTAGCACCAAACACGATAAGCTTATACAAATATTCCCTATCTGTCGGTTAATCATCTTTCCATTCTGGCTGCCAAAACATTAACTCATCCATTCCATCCAGGAAGAAAAGTTTGTGATTTGCATATGCAAAACTAAAGTTTGCAGAAACTCAACGATAAAACCCTTCTAATTACCCAAACTTGGCACACCCGCCATGTTTTTTTTGAGATAGGCAGTTGTTGCCAAAACATCAAACAAGAGTGAACATGCCCAGACACGCTTACAAGCACACTTACTCAAATGTGACACATGTTTGACCTGATAACATATTCATAATATCAAATTTTGGCTATTGTGAGAATGTGGGTTAAAAGTCACATACCAAGTGTAAAATATTGATTCCATTTTAAAGATTTTTTCAAACTCGGTTCTCTTCCAGGTCTGAACCCAAGAAACTGAAATAAACCATAAAAGTCATACAGTATTTGCGATAAATATGCAAACAAATAATGATGAGTATTTACATAGAGGCAGTGTTCAATAGTAGCTCCTGCTGGGATGAAGCAATGTGTGTGTTTAGTCTTAATGATGGAAAAGTAGACAGAGACAGAAAACAAGCAGAGACTCCAGAGTAGCCTGATGTGTTGACAGCTGTTGAAAGGTCATGAAAATTGATAATTCTATTTTTGCCATGAGAGTGAATTAACATTTCTATTTCTATTGCTTATGGGTAGCTTGAAAATCATTTTCTTCCACTAATAAAAAAATACCATTGCATTGACTTTTTTTGGGACATGGTACCATTTTAAAGTACCCTGGGGTACTATGTAAATACCATGGTGCATGAAATTGGTCCATCAAATACCATGGGAATGGCATATATCGAAATACTGTGATATTACCATCTGACATCATTTTTGAATTAGCCTTTTTGCTATTTTTTCTATGCAAGTATACTTTATATTTAATATTTAAAGTGTATTTTCATGTAATCAAATGAAGCGAAAACCGAATTATCTGATTTTTCAGATATTACCTTTCATGTAGTGCATCATATGGCCTACCTGTTTGTGATTGCAAAAGATTTTAAAGAAAATGTGAACAACAAGTGGAGTACTGTTTCTTAAAAAGAAATAACTGATTATGAACTGTTTGAAACATGTTATCAGTAATTCCAGTCTTGCTGCACAAAACTATGTAGGTTTGTGACAAATTTGCATAATCCAGCCTTATAGTCTTCATCGGCTGCCTGTGAACAACGTCTACTTTGACCCGTCCTCAAACACTGTAGCTGTAATTGAAGCCATGAAGAGTCTGGTTGTGTTGTTGACATGTCAAGAACACGCTGTTTTCTGTGCTGTGAAAGTCAATCCACTTTTCATGCACTTCCAAGGGATGAGGACTTTAATTGAAACAGAAATTCACATATTGTTTCTGACAAACTGTGCCATCTGACCAATCAGAGCAGAGTTTTCTCTCAGAAAGGAGGGGTGTACCTTTACATTTATGCATTTGGCAAATGTTTTATCCAAAGCGACATACATTGCATTCAAGGAACACATTGAAATTCTAATCAGTTCTTGCTTTCCCTGGGAATTGAACCCATGACCTTGGTGTTGTTAACACCAATGCTCTACTGGTTGAGCAACAGGAAAGTTTAGGGGTTAATATACATGCTGCAATGTATATTATGAGAAAATGAAAGTATTGTCTGTTATTGGATGCATATAAACACAGGAAACCTTCAAAACATCATAGGAACTGTTAGAACAGCATAATAGGGGCAATGTGAAACACAAGGAATTTCCACCAAATATAATGGAAATATTTTACAGGAAAAGAGCCCACAGCATGATATATAGTATTACTTCTAAGTGCAAACACAAATTAAGCTTCTCTTGCCATTTGCCAAAAGGATCTTACATTGTAGATGTTGGAGTGTTAAAGATCATAAGTTACAGTGAGCTCAATAAACGGTACATGTCCTCTCATGAAAGCTGACCCCCCCCCCTTTCTTGTACGTCTTTTCATGAGAAATAAAATGAAGCCATGAATCTGCTTTATAGTGGAATCTGCTTTATCTGCTTTATAATACAAGGAGCGGTGAAAGAGAATTTTGCAGACTTCTACGGTTCCCTCAAAATAAATAATTATTCATAAAATAATATTAAGTTAAAACAAAACCTCCCTTTTACTTTTATTACCCTTAACAACTGAGCAAAACATTTTAAAGTGATAATAATTATGTCCTGGTACAGTGTGAAACACAAAGACGAAGGGGATAACGCAACTAATCTGACGAAGAAGGTATCAGCAATACAAAGACTCAACACTGAACCTACACAGATGCTTCACACGACTATGTAACTAAGACGAGAACGGACCAAGACTGAGGGAGAACACAGGGTATAAATACACTGGGGATGATCACAGAAACAATTGATTAATAGGTGATTAATGACGCGACACGTGGCTACGATGACAACAGAAGAGCACATGGGGAACCAGAAAGAACATAAACAAGCATGACAGTTCTCTAACAAATGACGTACTAATAAAAAGAAATTATGCAAATGCATTGTAATTTAGAAACATAAATATACAGTCATTTTGGGAATTACCAATTTAAGGACATCAAGTTACTAGACAGTTGGACAAAAATACTTTATAATTTGACAAAATATGCAGCTTCTAGATCCACTTGGTGTATTATAAAATATAATATTTTATAAATACATTCATGCAGTCTTGAGTCAATATTTTACCATGGAAGATTTGAAATGTGAGGTTATTGGATCAATGCTATATGGCACAAATTAATTCTCAGTATTAAGAAGCCGCAGGATCCAACAACCCAATGTAAACACAACATTTAACCCTTTATATGTTAGGGATAGAAAAAAAGAAAGTGTGAACCTACATTGGCATTCATCAGAATACGAAATTCTGCTTTTTGTTCAGTAATAGGTTTGCATTTACATTATAATAGTAAATGAGTCTGAAATCTTTCTGATAAAGCTAGAGGCATTAGATGAGAAAAAAATGTGTGCAATTTAATAAAGGGATATCTGTCACACCCCTCCTGACGATAATAATTTGTAAAACGGACTGGTCTGAATTTAGATTACTGATTAAATTCCATATGATTTACAATAGATTTGCATAAATGTCTATAAGCCATTTCCTTATCAGCAATCAGCTTTTCCACTAACGTATTTATATGCTTCCAACGTACCCTGAGTTATGACTAGATAATTTAATGCACACAAAGGGAAAACTGATTCATTTTACAGCACTATATATTGTAATAATCTCATTAACGCTGTTAAAAGAGCATTGAAACACTCTAAATGTACAGAAATAGCAATGTAAAAATTCAAATAGCATTTTAACTAGTCAAACAGCTCTGTGCAGCTGAAAATGAAACTACAGCACAATAGATTTTCTCACATTGAGCCGCAACTTCTATGTAAATAAATGTCAGCACCAAGGACAGCAGCATTCAGCTGTTTACCCTCATTTACATGATCCAAGAAATCAAGTAGTCATAGAAGTGCCCATAAGAGACGTGGGACTCAACCAAGGACATCAATGTGAACCTAAATGGGATTAATATAAATGTATAAAGCATTGAGGTAACCTTAATCAGTTCATTTTAACAAAGAAACATATTTAATATTATATATATGCAGACAAGCAATTTCAGACATAAAATGTCCGTCATATGGCAACATTTAACATAACTGAATTTCAGAAATAAGTCAGAAATGACATTTAGCATCACTTAATCTTCCTAAATAAAAAAAGACACAAACACAGCTAAATTTAAAGTTTAGATCAGGTACTGTATACACACATAAATGCATATGCATGCAGACACACACAGAGGACAGCATATGTTGAGATTGGGTGGCTAGTTCTGACAACAATGACAGCAAGGTAAAGAGTAAAGAGACATATCCTTGACCCCCTTTTCCATATTTTCCATTTTTCACTCTCACCACCTGGAATGTAAGTCTGAATGCATATGAGCATACATGTTCATGTTCGGCTTTGCATGCCTGCGCACATTTGCCCGCTTCTTGTTTTGGATAACAAATAGGTGGAGTATAATGCACCAACACACACATACTTCAGAGACATGCTTTAACCTTTCAGAGAGAAAACGACATACTGCAAGAAGCAGTGTGTCATGCAGCAATAATAAACACTCAACTCGAATCAAGCAGATTGAAGTAGGTGCTTAAGCGTCACAGTTAAATCACTGCAATTTCAGCAGCAAGCACATGCAATATAAACATCAGTTCTGCGTGTGATTAAAGAAATTGGAGAGTTATAAAAGGCTTAGTATTAGCTGAGAGTGATGAAGAACTGTGAGTATTGATCTGAACAACGAGAAGAGGAAGTGTGAGTGGCATAATGAACTTCACAGAACAGCTCAGCATATAACAGTCATATTTTCAGACTGACTAAGCAGAGGTATGTTGATAACCAATATAATAGTCTGAACTTGTAACTGAACATAGTTGCAGATGAAGAATTTATATGAGGAAACCTCATAATATCCAGTTGGAAAGTGCAGGAATATTTATTGTGAAATAAAACAGATTTCTATCAATATTTATTCTGATTTAATCCAATAAATGGTCTGAGAAACATTAGCAAATTGCATTGCAGTGAGCCAGCATAAGCCTTGATTATTTCTGACTTCTGTTCCTTGCTGTCCAGCATCATGAATAATGGCAATAAATATTATTGCTGCAAAAAGATCAGTAATCAACCACTTCAAATGAACAGACAACAAACCTGAGGCAAAGTCACACTGAGTCTGGTGCTTTCCAATCAACTCCATGTCGCTAACATGGAGAGGACTTACAATTTCCAAACAAGGTCTCTCTGATTCTCATCCATGACTTCCTATAATTATATCAGTGATTTACAGCTCAATTTTGATATGCAATTAAACAAAGGCATGATTTTAGACAGAAAAGTAAATTATTATTAATAATTTGTATCATTTGCCATAGCCTTGTGGTGCACAATATACTAAATGTCTCATGAATTGGAAATATTGACATATATTAACTCCAATATTAGAATTTTTCTGACCCAATTTATCAATCCCTATGGATATTCAGTGCATGTTCAAATGTACAACATTATTCCTCCCTTTCTCTTTCTCTCTTCCATCTTTTCTTTCATCCTCTATGCTGTCATCACCTATTAACTTTCATATGAGTCTCATTTTATTTAGCTCTCTCCATCATTAAAAGACTTTTGTCTTCAATGCATTGTACTTGTCAGTCCTCCAGAGCTTTGTAATGAACTGCATCCGTCTCACCCACATGACATTTATGATTTTGGAAAATCAACATGTGCCTCAAAACAACAGCAGAGACGTCTTATTGAGTATCCAGGTTGAATTATATAACAGACTAGCAATGAGGGACGGGAGAGTCAGTTGGGAAATATTCATTAATATCCAACTGTGTATCCTGAAGAGTTTAATCTGTGACTGCCACAAAACTGACTGTAGAGGTGAAGGGAAACAGGATCCATACACTCAAGCATTTGAAAACTCAAACATCTCCTGTTGTGAAATGAGATCGTGCAGCAAGCGTGGGGAAAATTGGGTGCATGAAGCAACAGTTGATTACTTCCAAACTACAGCAGTCAGTGTGGTTTGCAAAGAGACTGGAATTGGTCAGTTAGAGATATCAATACTGCACACTGTGCACAGAAATGATTGGTTGTGTCCATTTCAAAAGAAAAATTGTATGTATATCACACACACACACACACACACACACATTTTCTAGGTATAGAGCATAAGATAATTTGGCTGGTGGTACCAATTTCAAATGCCCAAACATTTTCGAATAAATGGGAAATTTGTAAATATGAAGAATGATTGCATAACTAAGGTGCCCTGCAGTGTTTGTTTGTATGAAATCACTAGAGTAGTTTTATATTTTAGTTGCTACTAAGACAGTGAACACTATAAAATATGGTCCCATTGTAGTTCACATAGTTAATGGATAAACTAACATGAACCTACAATGAGCAAACAGCTATGATATAAAAAATCTGATTATTAAAAAAATAAAATAATACATAACATAATACATTATTGTAACGGGTGCGGTAAGTGGATTGATGACAGCGAGGAAACAAGGGCTCAACGTAAAACGGAGACTATGTAACATGAAAACATGACAGGAACAGTGACATGGGATCGTTAACAATCGACCAAGACAAGGGAGAACGTGAGGGTTTAAATACACAGGATAATGTGACACACCTGACACTACTAACAATGGGAGTGGCAAACGAGACGGAAACACAAAAGGATCACACAGGAGGAAACAAGAAGTGACGAGACACCACATGACTGTGACAATAATTTTGTAAAGAAAATTATTCTTTGCATCCGTACAACGAGAAGTGGTTTGAAAATAATTGAATTTATGCCATAGAATGTTTTATGTTTTTATTTTTTAGAATGTTTTTTCATTTTGAAATGAAGATGTTTATATATTTTGTGAGAGTCACCCATGAGCACTGGTGCACGATAAGCTATTTCAGTAACTTAACAGCAAGAGGACATTCTGACCTATTATTCTCCAAGACATAAACACCTTCTCCCTGTCTCTCCTTCTTGCAATCTCTCTTACTGACATCAGCCATCTGTCTTAAACTGATTTAGCTTACTAATAGCTGTATCAAAATCTGTTCAACATTGAACCACAGCTGCAAAGGACAATTTATGTTATTAGATCTGCCTTTAACAATCTCATGGGAGATTTTCATTCACACAAAACACCCAAACTAAAGGCTTTTATAAAACAATAATTCAGCTCACTGTTGTGTCATCGCAAATTCTTTAAGGAGCAGCTCTGATTTAATTTACTGTACACTGATCTGGATGAAACACAAACTACATAATATAATAAATTCATTGACTTTATTGCTCGGTAAAATACTGTATAAAACAGTCCAAAAACTGTGATTGATGCTCAGAAAATCAATAACAAATCCCACTGTTGAGACCAATTACTGTTCACACTGTGCACCCGCCAACTAGGGAATTAAAATCAAACCTGCCACAGTGTCTCATGCGGGTCTGACTGTGTGGACCTGTAAATGTGATACACACACACACACACACACATACATCTTTGCTTTCCATGTTTTATGGGGACATTCCTTAGAGATACTGATTTTTATATTGTGCAAACCATATATTCTATGCCTAATCTAACCCTACCCATCACAGAAAACCTTCTGCATTTTTACATTTTCCAAAAACATAATTTAATATGATTCATGAGCTGTTTTCCTCATGGGGACCAAACATGCTTGACTACATACCTGGACCACGCAGACACCTGGGAATTGTGTGCACCGACACTTGTATGCCTCTTTAGCTGTCAGCAGTCACAGTGTTGCTAAAATGATTGCCTACAGTCTTTCAATCAACCCTGGTAACCTTTCACACTATCACTCATGAGCAAGACATAGTTCTTAACTTTTAACTTTACAGAAACATCCATTAACCTTGAAGCTCGAGCTGAGGATAATCCTATAATAATCCTTTTTTTAAACATTACATTATACTCATTTTTTTCTCATTGCAATATTTTGCGAAAAATAAGTAAACAACATCCACAGGTGGTGTCAATATTAAACTGATTGCCACAAGACTCTCCATGTACTAAAAATGTGCATTTATTTGCTTTACATCATTTTACAGTTTTTATTACATTTTTATTACTCATGTGTGAATGAAACATGGGCCGAGGGAAGAAAGGTAATGATGTGGATCACTCACACACGCTTCAATTAAACAGACACAAGTGTGGCCCAAGGGGAACCTTTAATGATCACAAGCCAGGAAGACTCAATACAAATCAGCTTTGAGAAGAGCAGAGCCTGAGGGTCAACTTCTGCTGCTCTTAACAGCATTGAATGGTGGGTCCACCTGCACAACCAAACAACTAACAACAGAAACAAAGCAAGAGGAAGCCAACACAGTCAGATAGATGTGCATCACAAAATCGATTGTTCACACACTGATGCTCAAGAATAAATTCTTCAAGCAAAAATGTTCTTGACTAGATGTTCAACAACACAATTGCATCTGCACCCACAAACATACACCTGAAATGTGATGAAATAAAAATTCCTACAATCAGACTGTTTTAAATGACCTGTAGATCTCAGTTTTACAGCCTTTGATTGGGCCGTGAAGTATATGAAGCTGTTAGCAGTTCAACAGGTCATTGTTTTTAGAGTAGACACACCATGAGGATGAATCTAATCCTTTAATTGTACATTTTATGAAGAAGAACTGCAGTATGAACCTCAGTATGAAAATTATTTCATCTGATCCTCATGTCATTGAGGAACAGGCTGAGATTTAAGTTGTTATTCATGAAGTCATCCAGAAATGTTTCACCTTCTATTTAATGAATACTATGGATTCAAACATACAATTCATATCACATACAGTTTTTCAACTACTTATAAAGAAGCATACTTATTTTGATGAAGGGAAATAGTTTTAATATTATATTAATTAATATTAATTATTAATTCCAATTACACTTCAATTAATTCCAATTCAGTTGCAGTTTTTTTGTATTACACAGTAAAAACTGTTTTTTTAATGCACTCAGCAATTAAAATTTTAATTAAATGTTAGCAGTCACTCAGTGAACATTAAAATCATTAATCTCATCAAAGTTTATATATCCATGTGTGAGTTACAGTTATTGGACACTATCTTACGCTCATACACACTAACTTATTATAACTTAATGTTGCAGACATGTGACAGTCACTACACAATCAGACTCAGTCAGATTACTCTGATGTACCAGTATGTACTCTGAATACGTAAAACTAATTTCCTTTCAATAGTAATTTCAAATCACACACTAACCTCATTAGCATATTTCATTTTCTTATATTGAAGAAAAAATGTCCCTTTGTTTCACTGATGAAAATCAACTAGTGATAAATGTTAAAAAAGAAATGCCAAGAACCGCAATTCATTGTTGACCTCTGGAAAGATCAGGTCAGAAGAACATCAATCATCTCAACAATAGACTCTTCTTGATATATATATATATGAATAATATTTGAATAATATATGAATAATTGTTGGCACAAAAGTCAAAATTAATAACAGCTTTTAATTCATGCACATTCTATAATTTACATTTATTAATTTAGCAGACACTTTTAACCAAAGAGATTTACAAATGAGGCACATCACAACCAATTTGTCATGAGTACCAATAATAATCATTGTACACAATGCCAATTTTAAAGTACAAACTACATTAGTACTTAAGCTAGATGCATCCATTAGGACTGCACAGTACGTTACCTTTCACACAATACAAAACAATACAAAAATGTTTCAAAACATTTCATTGTGGTTTATAATCGGAACTAAACCAAACAGAAAAAAACTTTTCATTTTGTTAACTTTAACATTCAGTTAATTTAATAGACAACCATGTAGGTACATGTTTGAAATTTTATTTGGTGGATGGAAAATATGACAGAACATCCATTACATTATGAAAAAAATTCACATTTCCCAACCAAATCCAATGTTGAAGGATGATATGACACCGTCATGAGGTTTCGTGTGATTTTAAACACTATATCTGGAATTTTGTGTGCACTGTCCCTAATGCCATTTACTGTAATTCACCTACAAATGTATGAATCTTTTAAACAAAATGTTCTTACAGTCTGAATGAAGAGACACTGTAGTTAATCTTTTCAGATCAGGATGAGTTACTGTATCTTAGCAGTCTCTGCCATTTATCACACGGCAGCCTTTAAAAAGATGGTCTGGAGTTCATTCAAACTTCATTGGAGGTCATTGATAAGTATCCTGCCTTCTTTCTCCCTTTCTCTGATGTCCATCTCTTTTAGCTACCATGGCCAACACTATGACCTCACTGATGGGTGGCTCACAAAGTCATTGATTAGTTGCTCTCTATTGCGTGTTCTGCGGCAGTATGCTGTGGAGTTGTAAGTGCTCACACAGACACACTCATGCACTGGGTTTACATGTTTTATGGGGACTTTCCAAAGATTTTATACTGTACCAACTTACCCATCACAGACAACTTTCTATATTTTTACATAATTTAGCGTTTTTTGAAGCTTTTATTCCACTCAAAAGGACCAAAAAATATCCCCATAAGATCAAAAACAAAAATTGATAGCGTGTTATTATCCTTGATGGAGACATTTTGCTCCCATGACATAGGGAAATGACATACCAAAGAGAGAGAGAGAGAGAGAGAGAGAGAGAGAGAGAGAAAGAGAGAGAGAGAGAGAGAGAGAGAGAGAGAGAGAGAGAGAGAGAGAGAGAGAGAGAGAGAGAAAGAGAGAGAGAGATGCATATGGACCACTGTATAGAACAGTAAACAATATAGCCATAATTATAGAAACTGAGAATTATATAATAAAAACGAATTGTTTAACTATCCTGTTTTTAACATTGACACAAACACAAAATAAACAAACCAGTTCCAAATAGGTTTTATGTAAAAAAAAAGAAACAAAAAAGACAACTACTTTAAATAAAAGGTATGATGAATAACATTTGTTTTGTAGCTATAACCCTGAAGTGTTTTTGAAGGGAAAAAAAAAACATTTATGACTCGTTTTGATATTAGTACGCTAAATTCAACACTTGTGAAAATAACACCAAAGCGAAGAGAGATGATGAGGAGAAAGTATGTGGGTGACTTGAACGTGTTTTCCCATTATTTACAAGCATAATCCCATTGTTACAACAGTGACACCCAGCGAGCACAGATGCCTAAAGCGATAGTTTCTTCCCAGTCCTTTCCCACCACTGAACACGTTATACTGGCAACGCCTAGAACTCTAAGATGAGATTCATAAGTTGTTTTCCACTTACAGTAGGCTATCTAACAAATACCGTCCTTTGTTTAGTTTTTTTTTTTTTTGCCCAGGTTATATCTATTGAGGTCCGTTCAGAAACACGTAAAGATAAAACGCGCTATGATTTGATATAAAATCTCCATAGTGGCATTCAAAAGGACGCTAAACGGTGGTAGGGCACTTCAGCAGTCGGTTCTTCTCTCCGTCTGACTCTCTCCAAGGGAGGGGCGGCGCTCCATCAGGTTAATGTTGTCAGCACGTGGATAGTTGAGTCCCGGGCGGGCGGGCAGAGCGCGCGGTGTTTCGCTCGGGTGGCAAGAGCGCTAGGATGCTGAGAGGACGAACAGGTCGCATGGATGTAAGAGACGGGGATGGTTGCTTCAAACTCACCACGGGATGGGTCTCTTTTTCAAAGCCGCGACCACATGAGCCGTAAGAGGAATTGTGTGGAAAAGAAAAAGGCGCGAACGGGATTAAAATAAGATTACAAGGTAAGATTAAAAAAAACGGAGAGGAACCTGCAACTAACTTGTGGTGAAATTGCAAAGAGAATATTCGCCAAGACGCGCGTGGATGATTGATTGGACAGCAGAGCTTTTTTATGATTCAATATGCATAACTTAAGCTTTATGAGCGAAGTGGACACTTTCATTGACATTGGTTTTACACCCTCTGGGAATTCTACAAGTCGCTATTCTCCGGCCACCATTATAGGGCTCGCGGGGCTGGTAAGCTTCCTCATCTTGTTTACAATAGTGGGGAATGTGCTGGTCGTTATCGCCGTTTTAACGAGCAGAGCGCTCAAGCCACCACAGAACCTTTTTCTTGTGTCTCTGGCCAGTGCGGACATCCTGGTGGCCACACTGATAATCCCCTTCTCTCTGGCCAATGAATTAATGGGCTACTGGTTTTTTGGGAAGGTTTGGTGTGATATCTATCTAGCACTAGATGTTCTTTTTTGCACATCTTCTATTGTTCACCTGTGTGCCATAAGTCTGGACAGGTACTGGTCTGTAACACAGGCGGTCGAGTACAACTTAAAGCGGACGCCTCGCAGGGTAAAGGGCATGATTGTGGTGGTATGGTTGATCGCTGCTGTAATCTCCTTCCCACCGCTCATCTCCATGGACCGGAATAAAGATGGTGACAAGAGCGAACCGCAATGCCAGCTGAACGACCACACGTGGTACATATTGTACTCCAGCATCGGGTCATTCTTTGCCCCGTGTGTCATCATGATCCTTGTTTACATCCGAATCTACCAGGTGGCTAAGACTAGAACCCGAAATATGTCTGAAAAGCGCCGCGATCCGGACGGCGTATCAGGAACGCCTCGGCTGGAGAACGGTTTAAGTCGTGAGGATTCCAGGCGGGAAAACGGGCACTGTGCCTCGCCACCAACAGGGGAGCGCAAAACAGGCGAGGATGACCCAGATGCCGACCTGGAGGATAGCAGCTCATCTGATGAAAAGGCAAAACGGATGCAAAACGAGACGGGGCCCTCACGAAAAGACCGCCGATCCAGCCGCAAGAACAGCTCCAGCTCCAAGCACTCAAGCCGAAAGTCTCGAGCCAGCAGCAAGTCCCTGGACCTGTTTTCTTCCCGCAGAAAAAGGAGGAACACCATTTCGAGAAAAAAGATTTCCCAGGCACGAGAGAAGCGGTTCACCTTTGTGCTGGCCGTGGTCATGGGTGTGTTTGTGGTCTGCTGGTTTCCGTTCTTCTTCAGCTACAGCCTGTATGGGATTTGCCGGGAGCCCTGCGCCATCCATGACACCCTTTTCAAGTTTTTCTTCTGGATCGGTTACTGCAACAGCTCCCTCAACCCCGTCATCTACACAATCTTCAACCAGGACTTCCGGCGAGCTTTTCAGAAGATCCTGTGCAAATCCTGGAAAAGATCTTTTTAGAGAACATTGGCAGCTAGTTTGCAGCATCCAGCGTCATTTACAGGTGGTTGACAAGAAAGACGTTGTGAAAAATACCACTGCCCCTCTCTCTCTTTGCAATGACAATCTGTACACAACAATGACATTGATATTGTTTCCTACTTTGTTGTGTAATGCTCTTCTTGCGTCTGTGAGGACAGCAGATGCTGGTCACATAGGTGGTACTAAAAAGCTAAAGATGCTTGAAAAAAAATTGGCCAGCACTGTACTGCATTAGAGGAAACAGGCTTATCTTTATTACGGCTGCAGGCACTTTGAAGTTATCAAGAGATATTTTTTATGATGAGTATGCACATATGGCTTGTGTCATTGTGACTAGAGAGCTATGTAACATGAAAGGCTGTCTCCTTTTATATGGTGACAAAAAAAGACAAAAGAAGTAAATTTCCAGAAAGTGTGCTGTTTCCTTCCAGCTGAGAGAGATCAAATGTTGATTAGGGAGTACGAGATGGTTGTCACCGGATGTCAGATGGAAGGAGAGTGTTGCTCTGATGTGGTTGAGTATTGCAAGGTTCGACCTGAGGGTGCAAAGTCCTGACTGAACAGAGCTCTATCACAAACTGTTCTTAACGGTCCTTCGGTGAAACAAATCATTGTACCGCTGCTCTGTAACATGCCATGAAGAGGTATTTACTGGACTAGACTTTTCAATGATGATAACATTTATTTATCTACATGATTTATTTATCAGATTATAAAGTATTTAAGCTTTGTGGCTATGCTTGTACAGTGTCTCCCATTTGTTCAAAATATCATATATAATGCAAGGTATGATATATGAGGCTGTTGTACATTTATAAGAGCAAAACGTTTTTTTCGTTTGTTTGTTTTGTATATTATGAAACATCTGTCTTTATGGATGTTGGGGTTCTCTGCTTTTCTATTCCATATACTTGTGATATCGACAAAATGACTGAGAGGTCAGTACAAGCACAGCTGATGAACAAATCTGAACAAATAAATGGATTGTAATTCTCTTTTTACTGTGAACAGAGTATAAGCTTTATATTTGACTCTTCTTGTCTCTAAAGTGGGCTTATCATAATTTGAAATGGCTGTGATTAAACATTGTTTGAGGTTTTGTCATTTTGCAGGTACAATAATCCATTCAGCTCAGAAAATAAACAAATAAATAAAAGCAGAATCTGAACTAATTGAATCCAATTGTCCCAAGCTATCTGCAACAGTTGAAATAATGTTCACATTTCTACTTCAACGTGACTCTGATGCCTATGCAGTGCTGCACATTGTTGTTAGGTCAACATTATAGTACAACACTGTTACTCATTGAAGAAAAATATACTATGCAACAGTCAGTGGTTATGGAAAAACGTTAAAGCCAACATTTCATTTCCACAAGGAATTGAAGTCAGTGTGTAAGACATATTCTCATAGTACATAATTTGATTCAATCACTGAAATATAGAGTAGGTATAAATGATCTGTATCAAGATTATTGGTATATTTTCAAATGTAATATTTAGTTACATTAGATTATATTTTATCATTTAACTTTAGAAAATGTTTATAAAATCTTTAATTCTAAACATTAGACTACCCCATGAGACCCCATGCATGTCAATAATAAGACAACTCATGCTGGAGGAAAACATTTTGGATGTTGCATACAGATGAGTTTAGAGATATCAGAGAGAAATATTCCCCCCCCCCCCCCCCCCCCCTTTAGCAAAATGAATGGTTTTACAGCTTTCGATTCACAGTGACTTTAAAATTCAAATAAAATAGAACAAGAACAGCTGATCACAGGGAAAGAGTGGTCTAGCTTGCAAATAATTTTTTTTAAGTAGGTTACGGAAACCCTTAAGGAATATGACTGTTTAGTGGCATTGGATGCATTTTTGATTAATTTATACTCAAACTAAATTACCACATCCTTATGTTTATTTTCAAAAGTTTAATTATATTTCTGTTCTCAGTCTAATTGGGATATTCTCAGATTATAAACAATTCCATTCCATTCTAAAGTGTGACCGAGTGTCTAAAGCTTATGTAAAAGTCGTATTTTCATAGAGCTAGTTCAGAAATGAAGAGTATTGAATTGAGTTTCTATTCAAACCATTCAAAGATTTTTTTTTGTAAAAGAAATGAAAAGGCAAATCTATCTACACCCACACTGAAGCTCCGTGATATTTAACACCAATGTTCAACTCAGAGTGAGTCCGAGAGAGATAAAAGGCGAGAAACTTCACTGTCAGTCAGACTATAAGTACAGCAATTGAAGCAGTCTCCTCATAAATTTTTTTTATCCAGCTGGATGATGGATGCCACGTGGGCTGGAGCGATGTGAAAAATAAATTGAGTTTGACATACAAATTCAAAATGTCATACATTTACGCATTGGAAGGAAGTTTCAGTGATAGAACCGTCAAGTTTCATATGCTGTAACTGTAGGGCTGCGAGTCTTTGAAGGTTTAATTTTTTTGAAATTGTTGGAGATAAAAAGATCCCCAAAGCAACATTTGTTTTTCCCCGAACAGATTAAATCACATTGACTCCTTTTTAAGCTTTTATGAAAATACTTTTAATTGATTCAAACTCAGCATGTCAGAAGCATAGCGTAAGGATAACACATTCACTATCAAATGTCATGTGGCAGAGATAATTTTAGATTGAGAACATCACCAAATACCCCATTTATTCAAATTCACAACTTCAAGCTTCACACACTTTCAATAGAACTATAGAATATATGGATTTCTACTGGGCTCTGATTGTAGTCAAAATCAAGGAAAAGAAAGGTAAGCAAAGGAAAGGAACGTAAATAATTGCTGT
This sequence comes from Rhodeus uyekii, assembly GCA_037043235.1. NCBI lineage: Eukaryota > Metazoa > Chordata > Actinopteri > Cypriniformes > Acheilognathidae > Rhodeus > Rhodeus uyekii. The sequence continues at coordinate 1,020,239 of JAWRVZ010000110.1, forward strand.
GCCTTGGTGCGGTGCTACTGTTGGTGCAGTGCATGCTCTAGGTAGGAGGATCAGAGAGGAAAGCTTTTGACCGATGTGATGATTTGATTCTGCTTTTACCAGTGGCTGTGCTGGGAATGAGTACATGAAGCCCAAAGCATTTCTGCCTTCTTGGCTGCCAATTAGAACTGCCATATGTCAGAGGATCTAAAATGATTAACTGTATAAACTTATTCACTATGGGGTGACTTCATCATTTTTCATTTTTCAATAAAACTACTGCAGTGGGGTATTGAATCTCTTCATCTGAGACTGAATAATCTAGCTTGGGTACTGATGGTTTTGTTTGAGCAAATCGTCTATAGCTATTTGCACTTTGCGCAAACAAGATTCTATTTGTATTTGCACTTGATGCCAAGCTACTCTTATTTAAATTTTGCATAAATATCATCTTCCTGCCACTGGAAGATATACACATCATTTTTTTTAATCATCAATGAATCTCTAGTTGCAAAGTAAACAATTCTATGTTATAGAATAGCCCTTTTGCTTCTTTCCTACATGATCTTTTAAGTCTGCCTTAGCACAGTCTTTTACTGCTGGACTCATTCTGCAAGGTTCAATTTGCTGTAAGTTCAGAGATACGCATCTTCATGCCAGGTTAAGTAAAGGATGCTTGAGTATTTATTGCCTTTCAGCTTGAATAGCTCTCTGACCTCCATGAATAACAGGCTGCTTTCTACTTCTGGTACGTTTCACTGTTTCCAATTATATGTTCTTGCTTCATTGATGTAGTGATCCTATTTGCCCCCTAATGATTTTCACAAATGTAACCAATAAAGTTGTAGTTCAGTGTGATACTAGAAATTCTTTTTATATGTTGTTTGGTTTTTGTACAGTAATAAATGAGCACTTCAATCAATTCAAGAAGTAAGCATACGGTCATATAGAGGAGAGCATGTCACTAGCAATGTGAAATGCATGGGTTTGATTCCCGGGATTGCCTGAATTAAAAAAAAAAAAATTATAGACCGAATGCAATACAAGTTACTTTGGATAAAAGAGTCTTCGTAAGGAATTAACCTCAATGCATTAGCATTAACCTTTGCAAATCAAATCAGTGAGGACATCAAGTCGGCTGCAGAACATTACTCAGGAATCGGACCATGCCCAATGAGCTGGGTCTTATTGTTGCTATAGAGATTATTATGATCAGTTGTATTGTCACTAATTTCTAAGTGACAATACAACTGATCATGTGTGACTCATGCCATGATATTTTCAAAGACCAGGCTGCCTAAAATGAGCAGTCATTATAGACTATTAGAACTCATACAGCCACTTACAAATGATGCTCTGAATTTCAACAAACCACAAATATGTTGAAAATGCAAGTGTTGCTTGCCTGAGGTGTACTGTTTCTTTGGTGTGTTATAGGGTGATTACTTGCTAGAGTGTAATATTTTGGTTCTTAGATATAGTTCAGATCCAGTACAAGTATGCACTACTGTTCAAATGTTTGGGAAAAATGTAAGTCTCTAAATAAAAACAGTAAGATTGTGAAATAGTAATATCGTAAATTTTAAATGTTGGTGTTCTATTTTTAATACTATTTTAATTTCAAAACGTTATTGATTCTTGTGATGGTGAACTGAATTTTCAAAATTATTACTCCAGTAATCATTTTTCACATGATCCTTCAGAAATCATTCTAATATGCTGATTTGGTTTTCAAGAAACGTGTCTTCTTATATTTTACGCTAAAAAGAATGTGTTACTTATTACGTGAACCATAATACTTTTTCCACAAGATTCTTTGATGAAAGTTCATGTAATCGGTGGCTTGCGGAGCCAAGCATGATGCACGACCAGCGACAGCGGTTATGAGACACTTCTGCTTTGTATCGTTTTATGAAGTTAGACATGGGAAATCAGGTGGACGTCTCGCTGGATTTTTTTTATTCCTGATCAAAAAGAACAGGAAAGCAGCCTTTGAGTGAATTTCCCTTATCGTTGTTACATTGCAAACGGGGAAAAAAAGAGCATGAATTGTAAATTTAGTGAAGAAAATCAACATTAAACAAGAAAATAATGCAACAGAGAAAATATACCTGATATAAAAGAACAAATAGAAAGCCTCTTTGAATGAACTGGCCTCAACGTTCTCACTCCCATTCAGTTTACAGAGAAGACCAAAATGTAACAATAATATTAATACAGTTAAGTAAAATAACATTTTGCACATAAATTAGTGTAAAATATAAACTTAAAAGCGATAAAAACAGTTAAGATTAAATAATAAATTAAATGATACCTTCCTCTCCTATTCAGTTACAATGCAAAAGGGAAGAGGAGGAGACAGAACAGGAAATTATGTTGGTTCATGACATCACAACAATTAAAAGGGAAAGCACTCATTTTGATCAGGCAGGCACATCAGGTATATGTAGATGAATGATTTTATGTGAATTCTACTTAACAATACATACATTTTAAAGTATAATTTCTATACCCGTTACATTCAGAAGAACATTTAAAAGAAGAAGAGCATTTAAAATAGAATCTACATTACAAATGTCCTTATTGACACATTAATGCATATTTGATGAATAAAAGTATTCATTTATCATTTTTGATTAAAATGTTTCCGTACAGAAACATTTAAACAGTAGTGTGTGTTTCGACCATTTTGCAATTCACCAAGAAAATGGCAAATCTGAAAATAATAATCTGACATATCATAATGCCTGTGGCACAACAAAGTTTATCCCTTCTGATTTCTGTCATTCATTTGTTTTAGATTCATTAGATAATGTAACTTCTCCTTAATCCTCTATTTCTTAATCACATTCAGCTTGGTTTAACAAAATGGAGAATTTGTTATGGCATGTTTCTTATTGCCAAAGAGCCTATCAAGCCTAAACTGCAATTGATACCATGAATCTTGTGTGAATGTGTATGTCTCTGAGCAGGAGCTTCACTGGTGTGCGTGAGTGTGAGTCATTAAAAAAGCCATTTTCAGTCCAAATATTACCATGAATACCTCTGAGCATGAGAGATTACAGAAAAAAAAAGCATCAAAATGGTTACTCATCCTTTCACAATCTCCAGCACTCAAATGCTCAGCAGACGTAATGACAGACTTGATGACTACTTTATTTTGGACCACAGATGCACAAATGTATTATCTCAATCTCCTAAAGCAGAGCACAGAAAAGTATTTTGAAAAGAATGCAAAATGCACAAACCTTGGCATTCAGTTAAACAACAACTGTGTTTTGGGGGCCTGAAAGTGCAAGCTTTCGAAAAAAGGTTTCAAAACTTGAATTTGTGAAAACAGTGATGTGATGTGCATCTGTATTACATGTCTAGTTTATATGTGCATAGTGCTTCTTTACAAAGTGACATTGCCAACCACTGGCCTAGCATGAATAACACAGTGATTTTAGTAGTTTTTCCAGATCTGTGTGAACAGGGATCATTTTGACAATGCTTTTCCATTTTTAGTACATGATTGCCATGTCAAAGTACCCTTAACTGTCATTTTGTTGTCGTGTTTCTGTTTCTTGTGTTTCCTTTCAGTTTAGTTCTTTATTAACCTTTGTTAGTTACCTTAGTTACTAATTGGTTTCAACTATGTCCAGTTTAGTTGCCTTTGTTTATCCCTTGTATATGTATAATCCTGTGTTAGTTACTCCTTGTTGGTTCTTGTCTTTGCTTCGTTTGGTTTGTGTACTGTTATTTTACCCTCTACTGGATATCATAGTTTATTTATTAAAGACTGTTTATATTGTGACTTCTTTGGGACAGCTTTGTGCTCTAAAATAACATGCATTAACTGAAAATCTTGTGTACACAAGTATATATATGAAAGAAAGTGAATATGCAATGGGAGAAATATAAAACATTGATGAGCCTAGAGAACTGCCATCCTGAGTTTTGTTTCAACACTGTTTTAAAACACCTGTTGGAATTTTAAATTCTACATCTTTAGCCAACAAAGTGGCATAGAGAAAGGATAATTTGCTGTGCCATTTTGCTTCAGAAACACAGACTGCAAAGAAAACAACTGGCTTTAAAGTATAACCCTAAAGATCTATGACAGACAACCAGTGAAGTCCTGAAATCAGATTAGAATTAGAATTTTTCCCCACTGTATTGATATGAAAAGTCATGATACATTTAAACCATTCTGTTTCCCTTTCGAAAAGGAACTCATTGCTGCATCCCCTAGGGGTCGCTTTGGGGGAATATCTCCAGTAGGACAGGTGTCTGAAGCATTAATCCAACCATGACAATGAAATTGACACCACATGTGCGAGTGCAGGTATAAAACAGGCACTTGAACATGAATCTTTCCTAAGCATTGTCTGCCACGATAGCCAGCAAGGAAAACTTTTCTGAAGTCTTCTGAAGGAACACTTTTCTGAAGTCACCTTTATTGTGCGCCTCTGCACAGGGGGGCAGTCGAGAAAGGGGGAAGCCCAGGGGTAACACCGGGAAGCAGCCCGGGGCAAGCATCTAGGGGGCTGGTTAATTTTAACCCCTACATCTGACACGACACCTTACCTGTCTCCATCCAAATCCATGATGTTTTAGGTAGTCTTAGTAATCTAACACTACCATACTGATGTCTGGTAGATAGGCAGCTATGCTCACCACCCAACTAAGTAACGCCACAGGCACCTCCAGGGGACGAGCATAGCTAGGCCACCTTGTCCAGGGTCCTCCCTCTCTCCTTGGGCAGAGATTTGTTTCTTCGAATGAAATTAGAAGAACCACCCAGGAAAGCTTCTTATGTCAGGCGTTATCCCTGTGATGAGAGTAGTATCTGGGTTTTGGCGCCGATCAAGCTCAGCCCACCGAGAGTGTTGTCAGGCCCCCTCTTAATAATAGAGTCTGCCTTCTTTTGGTGAGGCCTCCGTTCCCCTGAGCTCCGCCCAGTCTACATGAGAGAGAGCTAGAGTCCGCGGCTCCAATCGGGCCCCTCACCTAAGCCTGTGGTATATAAATGACCGCTTTTCTCGGCCTGTACTCGGTGTGCTTGACCCTAGCGATACAGCAAGCAGTTGGAAACAGGCCCTTCAAATCCTAACGGTGGACCCTCCCTGCTCCCCTGAGCTCCACTCAGCTAGGGAGTAGTAGCCCTCAGAGAAGAGCCCCCCTGTAGACGCTCCTGAGTGTTCGCAAGTCATGTCAACTCCTGAGCTTGTGAGGAGTCTAGTTGTAGAAAAAGTGGTATGGGTAGAGCATCCTCCCTACTGGGATCTGAGAGGGCGATTCCTACTAATCACTCTCCAAGCTCACTATGACTAAGCCTCCTCACCATGGCGTAGTAGCCCTTCTCTTCATGGAGCTCCTCCCGGCGACCCTAGCAACTAGTAGGAGAGGGAGAAAGGTTCTTGCCTCCTTTTGTCGTCCGATGCATAAGGGTGTCATCAGGACTCCCTGAGGAGATCAGGTCTCCGCCCTTAGAGCCTCCCGCTACGCTCTTAGTGAAGTATAGGAGTTGCAGGCCCCTCTGATCTACCTTTTTTGTGTACCTTTTTTGAGAGGTTAGGCCCCACTTCCTTGGGCGAAGCGGCACTGCACTTAAGTTCTTGCTTTAACCCAAATGACTTGGGTCGGCGTAAGGGCAGTTGAGTCACCTCTTGACTCCCGAACTAGACTTGGCTGTATGAGCGTCTTCAGGCCAAGAGATATGACCTCCGCTCTGGTCAGCTCCACTTGCAAGAAAAGTGGTTCCAACGAAACCCTATGCTTGGTTGAATGTGGTTCCCTTCTATGGACTAGAAGAACAGCTGCAAAGTGCTGGCAACTAGCCCAGCCACTCTTAGAGCTCAGCAGTGCCTAAGCATTGTAGGCCTAGCAGTTGCGGCTCTAGGTCTTCACTTCACTGGCTCACTGATCATGGTTAGACCTCGGCCCGAGTGCCTTGAGGCCTCCGTTCTCTAATTACACCTTCATCCTAGCCATAATTTATTAATCTACAAGAATATAACTAAATCCATCAATAAATAAATGCATATATGCATATTTGCAAATATGTATGTATATAACATAATATATAATATTTCCTAACTGATTGAAAAACACGTGAAAGGTGAACAATTTCGAAATCCACAAAATTTTCATTTTCATAAGGAAAAAAATGGCTAAAATCATATCAATAAGTCCTGTTAGGAATCATAAAGGGGTGAGGCATTGAAAGACAATATTAATTATATTCGACATTAACACTGACACTGTGGTTCATACAAATGTTCACAATGCAAAAAAGCAGAAACGTTTTTTTTTTATAAAGGTCGAGATATACCATAATACAACTAACTACTGCTAAAACATCTACTTTCTGAGAATCTCACCAAACTCATGCATGAGAAATATATCTTGCACTTGACATCTTTTGAGAGCTCAGGCAGGCTTTGTAACTCAGGAAAGCTGAATCTGTCTTCTCTCTCTCTCTCTCTCTCTCTCTCTCTCTCTCATTCTCTGTCTCACTCTCTCTCTCTCTCTCTCTCTCTCTCATTCTCTGTCTCACTCTCTCTCTCTCTCTCTCTCTCTCTCTCTCTCTCTCTCTCTCTCTCTCTCTCTCTCAGCACATATGAAGTTGTCCAATCTGAACTCATTTCTCTCCTGCTAATTTCTCCCCATCATTAGTAAGCAGTGGGATTCGCTGATCTGTGTAACATGTACTGTGTAACTGATCCGTGTAGATCAGAACCTCTCGCTAAGCCACCTCACAAACACTACAGATGAGAAAATCACTGTTGGTGATTGTGTAAGTAAGAGTGGGTGTTAACTTCTAGTGCTTCATAACACACTGCTTGAGCTTTAAATTGCTAGAACTCTATGCATGCTCAATGACTCTAAGAACAGCAGATGAAAAGAACAAAAAAGTAGTTAAAGGGCTGACTATTAAAGATTTTAAATAACGTGTAAGCAACTTGACACTGTTGGATTGGGACATTATATCTGTGCTAGTCAAATGCATGCATAGACTGTGTGACAGTGCACAGTTGGTAGCTACAAAATAAAATGATTTTTTTACTACCTCATTTTTATTCTCATCTTACCTCAGGCTATTTTCGCTTTTAAATAATATTTCAGGTTTGATATGATTTTGGCATATTCTGTCACATTCGGTTTTGTCATTTTGTGGTTTTGTGGCAGAGCTCTGACACCATGTCTTGTCTTTTATGTGAGCATGTCTGGAGCTCCCTTGAGCCGTGCACCTTTTTTCTTCATGATATGTCTTGTGTGCAGGGCATGGTGTTCGATCCCGATTCTAGTCCTTTTTCGGTTTTGTGAACCAATGCTTCGTGTGTCTGTCTTTTGTTCTGAGCGCACGAGATGAGTGTTTGCTTGTTCGCTCTATGACTTGTGAGTGCGCGCAGTTTCGACGTCACTCGAACTGTGCGCGCTCTTGTCCGCGTGAGTTGTTTTTAGTGTAGCACGTGGTTCATGTTTACATCGTTTGTGTGCTTTTGTGTTATGTCTTGTCTTGTACTGTGGTGCGTGCAGCTTGTGTTTCACTGGCTGCATGCTGTCTTGTTTTCTTGTTTCACGTGGAAACATCAAATCTAGTCCTGTCAAGTCAGGCAGTCAGTCGAGTATAGTCTTGTTTTCCCCTCGGGGCAGTTTTGTTTGGATTTTGTTTTATTTTTTATTAATAAAGAACCCTTCCACCCAGATTGAGTCCTTGCTTCATTCCTTCACTCCAACCCTGACAGAGTTGAGCTCAATCTAGCGCATTTGTGGCATATTTCTGACTGTATCAAAAAAGGATACAATACAATTTCAAATTGTCACTTTTCTTTTAGCCATAATCCCTTAATTCAAACAACAAGGTCAGAATACAGTGGTGAAGGGAACAATTGTTTTATTCAAGCACTTTTCTTTGAGTTTCTGTATTAAATCAACCCCTGCCGCTTTCAGTGCACAAAGTCACTGACGCAGTCGTAAACAAATTGAGTTTTTATACCATTGTGCCATTAGTAAAGTCTGCCATTAGGAAAGATACTGTGATTGTCAATTACTTTGGTCACAGGCACCCTGTTGTCACAGATATCAGTCATGTAGGTTGCATAAATACTCATATTTAATTTCCTATTTGACATTACGCCCCCAAAACATGATATCCTTCCCCTTTAATTTCATGCATTTAGATAAAGTGGGATAATGACTTCCTCTAACCACAGAGGATCTGGAAATACAGGGGACAAGGCAGCAGGCCAACCAAAAGGCACTGCATTGAGGTTCCTCTGTCCCATGAGCAGACTGTTCAGTGGAAAGAAAATCTGAGAAGATGGCATTAGATTCAGTCTAATCAAATCTTAGAGCTTGTTACGTAAGAAACCAAAGTCATCTGAGACAAGCTGAGGAAGATATAATCAGATTTTTCAGGGAATATTACAACATCTGCATAAAAAAAACCATCTGCATTATGTTCAGTGTTTTGTAAAGAGATCCCACAATGTGTTGAGCAACACCTTTGAGTAACAGAATGTCTGATTATACATATAAGGAAGTGTAAGTCAAGTCACCTTCATTTATATGCCGCTTTTTACAATACAGATTGTTTCAAAGCAGCTTTACAGTGATAATAGGAAAATAATGCAATGAAGACTTTTGTTTTGGGCTGTACAGCAGTTCTAGTTTTGATTAACTCATTTTTATTGTAGAATCATTAGTTAATGAACTTTACGTACACAACACCATTCTCAACCGAAAACAGAAAACTTCCAACGCGTTCCGGACACCCACCCACAAAACAATGGCGTCCTGGTGGCAAGAGAATGCAAACCTCAAAATAGATTTCAAAGTGCAACCCCGAAAACGACACTGCCACCATCCGCGTGCCAAACTCTAAGATGTGAATTACATATGAATCACTGTGGTAAACCTCGTGATAAACAAAGATAATGAGTACATAAGGTGTTATGGGAAGTTTTCCCGGTTCCAGCAAACCTATTTTATGCAATCTAAAAATCATTTTACATTATTTGAATTATAGAAATTGATAATGTATTAGGTTCATACCAGTTTGAAGAGTCAAGTCAAACTTGATTTTAGTCTAGATTTAAACTTACAGAGTGTGTCTGCTACCGAAAAATGCTGGGAAGACTGTTCCAGAATTGATGTGCTAAATAGGAAAAGGATCTTCCACCAGCAGTTGATTTTGATATTTTAGGTATTGTCAACTGGCTAGGATTTTGAGAGTGTGCAGGGCAACCATCCAGTAGAGCAGTGGTCCCCAACCCCCGGTCCACGGACGAAGTGGCACCGGGCCGTGGAGCGCATTCGCAGATCGGTCCGTGAGCTGCTGCAAACAGCTGTGGCGCTGTGCCTATGTAGGCGTTTGAATAGTCTTGGTTGCGCTCGACCCCCCCCCCCCCCCCCCCCCCCCCCCCCACGTTTACCGGTCCGCGGCACAAAAAAGGTTGGGGACCACTGCAGTAGAGCATTAAAATAATCTAGTCTTGAGTTCATTAAAGCATTTTTCTTTGGGAACATGTCGTAATTTAGATGCATTTTTAAGATGGAAGAATATGCTTTTACAAATTAAAGATGGGCACCAAAGAGCACACCCAGGTTCCTAACTGATGATGAAGACTTTACAGAGCAGCCAACGAGTGTTAGGTAATATTCTAGGTCCAGTAATTAGATTGGACTCTGTTTTTTTTTTTTATTAGGTAGTAGGAAATTACTAGATATCCATTTCTTTATTTTTAAATATCAGTAATGCATTCCGTGAAGTGGTAAGTTTCGTCAGGGCACTAAGAAATATAAAGCTGAGTATTATCAGTGTAACAGTGAAAGCTAATGCCATGCTTCCTAATGATTGGTCCCAAAGGAAGCATGTACAGGGTGAGAAGCAACAGCCCTAGTATTGAACCTTGAGGTACTCCATACTGAACTTGTGATCGACACGACATCTCTTCATTTACGTCTACAAACTGATAATGGTCAGATAAGTATGATTTTAATGCAGTTTCACTAATGCCAACCTAATTTTCGAGTCTATTCAAAATAATTTTGTGGTCGATAGTATCAAATGGAGCACTAAGATCCAGTAACAGTAACAGAGAGATACAACCACAATTGGATGATAAAAGCAAATCATTTGTAACTCTAATGAGAACAGTCTCAGTACCATGACATGGTCTAAATCCTGACTGGAAATCCTCACAGATACCATTTCTTTCTAAAATGTTAAATAATTGTAAGCTTTTCTAGTATTTTTGATGGAAACAGTAGATTCAAGATTGGCCTGTAATTGACTAATTCTGAAGGATCGAGTGAGCAACATAGGGTGTTAAATCGTGTGATTAGTACCTACAGTTTGTGTTTGCATACTTCACTTAGTCCATGGGAACATTTTAACCTCTGGAATGCATTGGCTTCCCAAAAAACATCCAAATTGCTCCCATAGGCAGCCAGATGAGACCAAGAAGATGTCAATCTCAGCCTATATGGAACAACAAAGCTGCATATTTTAAATCACAGCACCTGGGGCAAGCGCACATATTAACGGAGGCTCATTTAGACAAGAAGACACATGTGAACATGTATGTGCCAAGTCTGAGTGGAAGGGTTATTTAAAGACATCACTCCATGACTGAAGAGGAGGAAGTGTTAGATCAGGAGAAGCTGGGAACAAGATGTTGGCCATGGCCAAGAGGGAGGTATGCGAGTGAGTGCACTAAGGAGGCAAAAGCCTAGAAAGGGAGGTGGTAAATTACTGTCCTTGTAAAAATAAAGCCCACAGAGAGTTCTTCAGTAAATGCTTTCAGCTATACACAAAGATTTGCCCACGGGTGGTTGAATATAGCAGCATGAGTTTGCAAATGGTCTCACTCCAAATGTATCAGTTTGCTCTAAGCAGTGTGTTGCAATCCACCTTTTTCCTAATGTCCCATAACAAATTATGGGTGCAACTTCTGGCAACTGTAAACTATTAACTATTACAAACAAACTCTTTTATGGGCATGCTTTATAAAAATTATACTAAGAATAAGTATTTACTTCCACAGAATGGAATCTAAAGCAAGCAGATGTTATTTTCTCCTTTGACCATCGAAGGATACATCTTTCCTCACAAATATTTCAGAGGGGCAGCCATATGTTTAAAATAATACTGTATTGATATAAAAGTATGTAGTATTATATTAAAAGTATATACTTTTTCAACATTTTCTTTTTTCAGAGAAACCACATTTTCTTTTCACCTCTCTGGAATGTCAACAATTACAGTAAACCTTACTCTGACAAGTAATAAAAGCACAGAGCAGTTTATATATGCTTACATTTAATCATTTGGTAGAAACTTTTCAAGCAGACATAGAAATTATGAAAAATTCAAACAAGCAATAAATCATATAGAGTCTGCAATATTAGCAGTGTAAAGACTCTAAATGTGCAGTGCTATGTAGTCGAAAACTGTAGAAAAGCGAGAAGACTGTATTTTGAGTGGTTTTAGTAGTTCTACTAAACTTCTCTCAAAGAAGTTGTGGCTATAGGCATTAAGAGGCAGAAAAAGTCTTTAAAAATAAAAATAAACAAAAAAACATTCAAAGGGACAGTACAAAAAATAGCACCTGAAACTATTGATTGTCTAATGATAATATCTTAACTCTTAACATTAAATGCATATGATCATATGCATATTCACCGCTAAAATGTACTGTATAAGACTTATTCCAGTTCAAAATTAAAAGAATAAGGCAGGCAGTAGTCAGTGAATGTGCATATGTCTTGTACTGTATCATCTGGAATGATCTACTCGCAGTATTCTTGAGTAGGGTTGAAGCATATAAAAGTTTGAAACCCATCATTTAGAGAAATATGCATGGTAAAATTAAAGATCCATTTTCTTCTTGTTTTGTTTTACAGCAGCGATTAGAAGATAGCCAGTCTTACTCCTGCGGACTGCTCTTGATATATGGCAAAGAAAATCTTAGCACCTTGGAATGACTTGCAGTATTTGATTTTATCTTTTTCATTTTCACTTTGAATCTTTTAACTGCACAATTTAAAGAGCTACTGCCACTCAGCTCTCCAGTGGAGCAGGGGCAGCATATACAGTATGGTAATTTATTCTTTAATACTCAAGAGATAAAAAAAAAAGTCATGATACAGAATGCAGAGATCTTTTACAGTACTATATGGACGTTACATTATTAAATGTGTAGAACTAAAAGAATGCTGCATTAATTTCTGAAGTACATACAGAAGCCTATATGTGCCAAGGTCTAGTCATCATCTATTTACATTGACAAAATCTCTACCTAACTTATGGCATTAAATAATGTCTATATATGAGGTTTGAAACATCAATCCCATTCAGCTTCTTTCAGTGATGTGATTTACCAAAGAATTTTATTCAATCTGCGAAATGCAGAATTAAATATTTCAGTGTCATGGTATTCAAGAATTCTAATGATAATATAAGTGCTTTCAAAAAGATAGTTATTCTAAACTAATACTGACTTATATCTTTCTTTTTTTCACTCAAACATATATTTGAAAGGACTATTATGAGGATCCTTTTTATGATTGAATTGACTGAATAAATGCTTATTGTGCTGTCCATAAACGAAAAGCCATGGACAATTTTTAATGATAATTCGATTTTATGTATTTTGGTGCTCATAAATAATCACACACAAAAAAAAACTGTACATTATACCTGAAAAAGGTGTAGTCTGAAGCCTGTGCTTATTAAGCCTACACTTTATACATAATTATCAATCAAATGAACGTCACTTTTTCACAGGTATTAATTAATATAAGACAAGACAAAAGAAAATTTTTTTTATACACATTTAATTAAATAATTATTTACCACCAACCTTATGCAAATTATTCCATAAATTAACCCCTTTGACAGATACGCATCTGTTTTTTGTATTAGTTCTTGCCCTTATTTTTTTTAACATATTCGTCTTAGTTTATACTGACAGTTATACAGTTATTTCTCTAATTTCACATTTCTGATGAGCTTTTGTCATTACAAAAGTTTATTCCACTCATTTTAGATGACAAAGTTGTATCACCTTCCAAGGTAATCATGATTAATTCCAATTATGTCCTTAAAAGTGAACATCCTGAAATGCATACACACAAACACAAACACATTGATAGATAACACCAAGTTATTGGCACTTGACCCTTGCCAATGAAATGACTCTGATCTTGCAATCACTATGAACGCAGAGGGAATAACAATGGCAAAAGACAATCCGGTAAACAAAAGCCACCACTCCTCATATAATGTTTCATATTAATAATGTTCCAATCATACCAGAGTAATTTATAGTAGGCTCTACAACAACCACAGATTCAACATAACTGTAAATGCGTCAGGATGAATAATAGATAAGTTATGTGAGTTTAAGGAAGCACAACCACCACATTTTTATTTTGAACGTACCGTATACATTTTAATTTATCTTAACTTAAAATATTTGACTACCCTAATTCATAAGTTTAACTTAAAATGATCATGCAATATCAACTTGAATATATTTTAGTAGGGGAAACTTGGCTAACTTTAACTAGCTGATTCTAGTATAAATGTTATCTTTCTAATTGGTAACACAATGCTTTTACAGCTTTCGCTCTGCATAGAAACTGCTGTAAGAGTACAGCAATATAGAATATTTAAGATAGATCTGTTCTCAAGCTAAGCTCATGCTCCACTCATCACTATAATGGCAACCTACAAAAAAACACACACACCACATAACAGAAACTCTTGTAAATTAGAATAGCAAAACATTAAACACTATTAAATCTCCCATTTAATATTAAACTTAAGAAAAATCCTTACATAACACTTTTCATAACACCAATATTTAGCATTATCTCTTCCTTTTGAGTGTAATGGCAAAACATGCTGGGGAATAGAAATTCTATCCCAATTTCAGTTCATTTTAAGTTTGGTTAAAGTTCATAAAAATCAAAACTATGAAACAGCTCCAATTACTTAAAATTTGTCAATTTTGAGAACACAACAGAAAAAAGACTTATAAATACTTGTAAAAGTTCATTTGAAAATAACTAATTTGTTTGATTTAGGTTTATTCTACTCAAAGCAGTTTTTGAATTTTGAACATTAGGGTTTACAGTGTGCTGTGCCCATATACTATCCTGGCAGCAGTCTGTGCCAGCTGCTTTGAAGAAGGGCTCCATCACGGCTTCTTTGTCCTCGCGAATACAGGCTTAATGCCTCTCGGGGACCAGAGACGGGAAATAAGGGAATCACGATGGTGCGGCAGGGGCCACCTGCCATCAGCAGAGAGCTGATTCAATTTCACCCACTTCAACACTGACTGTGACATGCTAAAATGTCCCTCTGGACTCGGGAAGCTTATCCTGTCCGCGATTCATGACTGAATTTCTGATGATTTTCTCAAAAATCTGGATAGCCTAACAAAAACAGCTTGAATGTGGGATTAGCAGGAACATTGTTTACTCATGTATCCTGAAACTCAATATGCTGTTATTTTAGCTGTTTATCAAGCGATGTTCAAAAACAAATGTAATTAAATCGTTTTATTTATTTATTTGTGTTCTAGCTAAATGATTACACATTTTGATTGGCCTAAATATTCTCAGTACACACCATAGTATATACAGTATCTAATGTCAAACTTTAATCTCTGATAGCAGTCACATTTCTGTACCATTAGAAACCTTGTACAGTAATAAACCTCGAGATACAAGCGTCTCTACATACGAGTATTCCAAGATACGAGCAAGCCTTCAGGCAGATTTTTGCTTCTAGATACGAGTAAATTTTCGAGATACGAGCACTCGTATTTACGCAGATGCCGATGCTCGTTCACTTCAGTGTTCACTGACTTCTGTACGCGTCGCCCGCGAGTAGCTGATTTTCTCTCTATTTTGTGCATTATTCTTCCTAATAGCGACGATTCCTAAGAAAGTGTGGATAAATTGTGGATAAATATGAGCGTGTGCCTGCATGAGTAATCGAGCAGCAGGAGCATCAGGAAGAACTGTCAATCGCTGATCGAGCTGCAGACATGGATCATACTCCGGTGTTGCAAGAGCTCAGAAGTGGCGAGGAGGAGGAACCGGAGGAAAACATTTCTACAACTGGAATTAAGGTAGTGATGGCTATGTGGCAGAAGGTTTTTAAAGGGAGGCAGAAACCAATCTCACTCGATTGGTATTTTGTTAACCGGTCTGCGGCAAGTGAAAGTGAAAGTAAGGGTGGTCAGGCGAAAAAAAGGTAAGAAATGTACGAAAACTAATTTAAAAAAAGCAAAACAATACTATAAAATAGAAAAGCTAAAAAAATACGTAAGCTAAGTTCAGTTATGTTAATTTAAGTTGAGTAAGTCATGTAGTTCGTGTAAGTTACGATACGATACGAAGTGTTTCTGTACCAACCCCCCCCCCCCCCCCCCCCCCCCCCCTCCTCTACACCTGCCACTACTGAGTGTAAAAACGTATAATTAAAACTACATTTTATTTGATATCACACGAATCCTTATACTGTATGCATGTACTATAATTGTGTGTGTATAAACCAATAAAAATATGTTTTTTTTCCCCATTGTTACGGATCTGGACTGGATTAACTTGTTTTCTATTATTTCTTATGGGAAAATATGATTCTAGATACGAGCATTTGTAGTTACGAGCTCCGCCCTGGAATGGATTATGCTCGTATCTCAAGGTATTACTGTATATAACCATTTAACATTAAGGCTAATAAATAAACAAACAATGGAGATAAATAATGGAGAGGCAATCTATTATAATTTGTATAATTTTTTACACGGTTTCCATCTGTGGTGTATAAAAGCTTGTTTCCACCTCAAAATCAAAAATAGAAAAGGTAATTGCAAGGAAAAAGTAAAACGTGGGTTTAAAAATTCTTGTAAAATATCTTGTTTAAAAATTAGAATTATGAGTTTCACTTTTTTTTCATTCTGTGACAGAAACAAGCTTCCATATATGCGCGTGCTCCAGAATATCTTTTTCTTTTAAGTATCTTTTTTTATCTGTGTTTATTTTTATTTTTTACCTAAAGGAGTGTGAATTTCATGCTGAACTCTTTCTTTTTGCTTAATTCCTGTAGGTGTAATTAAAAGAGAAGTTGAGAAAATCTGGCAGATTTGGGTCATGTAGTAGTTGTTGTTGTTGCATCTCATGCCGGATCAAGAAAAATCTGAAAAATCCCAGAAAAACATTTTACTTCATGGAAACTCACTGACCTGGCACAAATGGGTCTATATTTAATTGCCCTAGTGTCTTGTTAATTGCCCAACAGACTATAAGCAGAAGATGTCCTAAGCTCCTGGGGTTGACTTCAAAGAAGCCAAAGTCACCCCACGCTGGCCAACAAAAGGGCAATTTTGCTACAAGATATTGGAAACCCCATATATACAGCACAAATAACACCCACTCATACATATACACTGAATACAGATAAATGTTTGTGTCCTATTTTAACTCACAATCTAACAGATTGTGTATGATATATTCCTATATGTATCGATGTCTCTATGTTGTAATTTGCTTAGTTATGATTCTTAGTTATGATTCATATGATCCTGTTTTACCACTCTTATCGTGTTTAGTCTCTAAATGATCCTCTCTGGATGTATATTATACATTGATATCCATGTAACGTATTAGTATTAAAAGAGTACTGAATAGTGTCTTAATCTGCAGTCAATCCAGATACATATGCAAATGTTCCACTGTTCACAAGTCTACTGGACCAAGAGGTCCAACAAATCGAGCCATGTGTAACTTCCTCGGCCATAGAGTCAGACTAACATCGGCAAAGTTCATCATGATTTTTTCATCAACGCAGAAGAAAGCAAGTGCAACTTTTACACCATCGACTCATGGAGTCTCACGCAACCATCCAATCTTTCTTCAAGACTTCAACGACGGGGCATTGCAAGACTTCAAATGCAAAGAGGCACTGCAAGTATTGTACATTTAATAAGGGGCTGTGAGAATATGATGATGATTCTTGCCATATATGGTTAAACAACTCTTTTCCCATAAGTTTCATTTCCTGTTTCTATTTCAACTTTCACCTTGCCATTTCCCAATTAGGCATGTTTTGTGTATGTGTTTGTTTATATTAGTTATGGGTTTGTGATTTAGTTAAAACTTTATGCACAATACATATATGAGCTGCTTACAAGTTGATTCTGGTTTCCTTATGGTACTTACTAAAAAAGTTATTTTTCTTTGACCATAAAAAGAGTTTTTGCTGGATGAATTGACTTTACAGGATTTACTGGTTTAAAGGATTTATTGATTATCATATTAATTAAAACAAAAGAAAGTTCATTTAATTAAGTGATACAAATATTTATAATTATGACAAGTTGATTAATTATTCATATGTCCCTTGAGCTACTTTGCTACATTGTCTTTGCTTTGACTGAGTGTATGCATGTTTACAACTTTATGTCTCCATCCCATCTCCAGGGGATGCATTATGTTTCAGGTTACATATATAATAATAATAATAATTCAAAGACCCAATAATGAAACCCATGTTATAAACAGATACTTGATTAAAACGGCATATCTTGTGTTTGAACACGCTGTAACGTGCCTTCGAAGGTACAGTATAATACAGACAAAACATCTGTGTCTAATTTTCTTTATTCTTATTAACTGTACTAAAATGTGCTATTTAAATATTTTGACTTTGGAATAACATTTATTACTTAATTCCAGCTCTTCACAAAGAGCATGTAAAAGCAGTGCATTATGGCAACAGTAAAAATAGACTAAAATCTCACTTATTCCAGCACTTTGTAATCTGGTACAATTATGTGTCATCGTTGTATTATGAATCTAATGGATGTTACTATTAGAACCTACCTTTGGACATAATGTGCAATATTACCAAAGGAGTGAGATCAAAAGAACTTCTCAGTGAACTTTCAGTGAAAGGCACTACCTCCACTGGCTTCAGGTCACTCAAACATTTTCCCTTTCACACGTTCTTTCTATTTTTTCACTCTCCTTCTCTTCTATATTTCAAATATGAGCAGCTAGTATGAATCAACAAGTACAATTTCATTATTTATTTTACACTAACAGGAAACCATAGGTCCTGCTGGGCAAACAACTATATCTCTCTC
Source organism: Rhodeus uyekii (assembly GCA_037043235.1). Taxonomy (NCBI): domain Eukaryota; kingdom Metazoa; phylum Chordata; class Actinopteri; order Cypriniformes; family Acheilognathidae; genus Rhodeus; species Rhodeus uyekii. The sequence goes on from JAWRVZ010000110.1 coordinate 1,038,370, forward strand.
ACACACACACACACACACACACACACACACACACACACACACACACACACACACAGGTCTCACTAACTTTAATGGGGACTTTACATAGACATAAAAGTTTTTATACTTTACAAACTGTATTTTCTATCCCCTAACTGTAACCCTAAACCAATCCATCACAGAAAACAACAACAACTCCATTTCCCTCATTCGGACCACTGGTTGGATCGCAACAATGTAGGTGATCTCAGGTTTTAGTATCCTTGTAGGGACATTCCGTCCTCACAATGTAATATAAACCTCTACACAAACACACACACACACACACACACACACACACACACACACACACACACACACACACACACACACACACACACACACACACACACACACACACACACACACACACACACACACACACACACACACACACAAAAGCACAACTGGATGGAAATTGTCTGTTTAATCCTAAAGGTTTTTTGTGTAAGTAAAAAGGTTGTTCATTACATTACAGTGCTTCACATTAACCAAAGTTGCAGACTTGTTTTCAGGGAATGTGTCTGGCATATAAATGTCTTTTAATTTATCAGTTTCCTTTACAATGGATACTCATAAAATATAATAAATGGCAAAGCACTTTGTTTTGTTTGCTGACAAATAATGATTTATAAATGCCAATATGCTAGAAGTGAATTGCTTTTTTTAATGGTCTATTTTGCCAAATAAATATTCCAAAATGGAATTGTACATTGAACATACAAATGTTTTGTTCTTGTTGTTGTTTTTAACGCAATGTCAACTTCTTTGGCTATTTTCAAAAAATAACTTGAATAACTTGAGTTATAAATTAAAATGTTATAAATATGGTAATTTTAGATATATACATAGATACACTTTTTCACACCACTGTTTAAACACACTACTCAGATATCTCTATTGAATCAGTTATTCATGTACAGACAAAATAATTGGAGGAGAGATGATTTCTTTTTCTGTATTAGTTAGAATATTACATATTTTTCTAAAGATTTTCTAAATATTAGCTAGAAAATCAGTTCTGTACAGGACAGTTTTAATGACTGGAAGAAGCAGGTTTTATTGCATTTTCCAATAGTCTTCCTATGAGAGGTACACCATTTACCCAGTTCCTCAGTGGAACTCTCATAATTTAAGGGAAAAAAAAGAATAATTAAAATGGCCACTAAATGTACAAGCCCAACTGTTGCCAATTAATTGTAAGTGGATTCTGAGTAGGATTTCGGCACTGCACCAAATGCTATTGAAATCCTTCCAATATTGTTAGCTGAAGCCATAGATATATAGCAATATATTTATGTACAGATGATTTTGGTCATTGTCAAGCTCCAGGCATTGATTTCGGTATGCACAAGAAGACTTTATCAGCCATACAGTATTTATATATTGCAAGGATCTATCTACACATGGAGTGCTTGTCAAAGTATTCTGTCACCATAGCAACTGTGGGTCTAATTTTCTTTTTTTTTTCCTTTTTCTTTTTTTTTGTCCAGATGGCCAGTGAGAAATAAGCATGTCTTGATTTTAATATCCTTATGGTAAATACTGGATTCCAGTCCACTGATGCACTTTATGGAACATAATATTCCCAAAAATATATCTCCCACACAATGTAATTTCTCAAGAATGGCCCAAAAGGACTAGACTCTAGAGCTTTTTTTTTGTTTTCTCCTTTTTTTCTAACTGAGAAGAATGTCTAAAATAAACATCATGACATATGGCACATACAATAAAACAAAACAAAAATCAATCACTGCGTATGCAGTCATTTCTTCGTCTGGTATACACTCTTAGAAACAAAACAAGGTTCAGTGGGATTCTAGAACCCCAGGGTTCTTGACTCAATTTTAAAGAACCCTTTATTCCAAAAAAAGCTTTATATAAGGAGAAATGTCTTAAATTATTGAATAATAATAATTCATAAGATTTTATTAAATTTAAAAATGAATTAAAACAAACTAAAATTTTTTAAAACTAAATCCATAAAATAGGAACCCCTACCAGGTTCTTTTTAAATGAAGTTCTTGACAGAACACTTTAAAGGTTTTATATAAACTTTTCTTCTAAGAATGAGTTAAATCTAGACTGGCACTACTAAAAACGAATAAAACCGATGCAAAGAAGCAACAGAGAACATCACTCAGCTGCTCACTCTCCTCCACAGCAAAATGGCACTGAATTCACCTAAAACATGCATTATGGGGTCACACCATCCCACACAGCAAAAGAATACGCACACACACACACACACACACGCCACACACACATGCACAAATACAGTGCTAACACATCTTAAAACTCTCTGAAAGTCAAGGGGTTTTAACATTTTGTTCCTTGCCATAGACGTGGCACAGAAGTGGTCTTGTGGGAGGCTACAAGCAGTTCAACAGTTCAACCACATACCAGCTTTTGTGTTTAATTTTTGTCATTGCAAGACTTAAATCATTTAAAAAACATGTGTAGGAGTATTTCCGAATTTCACATTCCTGCTATATGCTGCGGAAATACTTTTTTTAGAAAGACGTTTTTTACAGTAACTTTATTTTCCTAACATGGAATCAAATGATTCTACAATGGTACTTTGAAATATACCATGGTACTAAATGGCATTACAGTGGTATTTGTATGATACTCCAAAGTATACAATGGTACATGGTCTATAAATGTACTGTAATATCTTTACATGTAGTACTGCAGTGTGATCTCATGAGTATTTATGGGTATTTCTTACATAACGTTTGGTTCTACAGCACCCACTTATGTTTTCAACTGAAACATACAATATGTATGTACTGACAGCACTAAAATATAACTATTTTTAGAAGTACAAATTTGTACAAAACCACATGTATCAATATTAATACCTTCAGTTTCCCATTCATTTGTTTCGTAAAAATTGTATAGGATCACTAATGACACATGGTGTGTATTTCTGCATAACAATAATGTTTGATGACCGAATAAGTTAAATTCTTTGTCAAGGGAACTCGCACTGCATCGAAACTCATTGGGAACGCCTTAGCGTGTTGTCTCATGAAGCACTATTGAACTATCATGTGTGAATGTACGTCGCAGAGGATGACGTCATGAACCAGGAGTATAAAAGTATTAAATAGAAGATATAAATAGAAGCTTTAGTGTCTTCAGCAAGCGGTAAAGTGAAACGTGTGTGCTTGTGAATTGGTGTATGTGACTCTAAAACCTGAGCTAGTTTAAAAAGAACTACAGTGGAACCCACTTATCTCAACCTCGGTTAACTCGCCAACCCTTTTTACGTCAACGTTTTTGAAGTGGAACCGCCAAACTCCCTATTTGTCTTTGCATTTTCTTATTGGTTATGTTGATTCTTTTATGTCGCGGAACCCTAATATCTCGAAAAGAGGGACAAAGTCAAACAAAAGAGGGACAAAGTCGCCACTTAACATCAGTTATCTCGATCCCTGAGCCTAATGATAGTACCGAGTTCACTGCGCATGCACAGAGTTCGCGTTGCATCACATGCACATGCATCACGGTCCGTATGATCGCTCACTCCAATAACGCTTCACTCATTCTTGCCGCACAGTGCCGTGCAGCCGCAGAAGAACTCGCGCAAAAATCAAATCTGGGTTTCTAAAGACCTGAATATGATTGGTCAAACATTCGTGCATTTAAGGGTTACAATCAGGTGATTGATATTTTAATTCTCTTGTGTTCAATAGTCATTTCATTGTGTTTTCAGACATATTTATCAAAAAAGGTTCTGTTGTTGAAAAGGTTCTCCAAGCTGTATAATATTTATAAAATACACACCAGTGCCCCCTTGTGACTTAAGGAATATTAGTAAGAGTAAAGTCTTACCCAACTGGACGTGGTCAATAGCACATACTCCAACAAACCTGTTTGAAACTGCTTGTTTTGATCGATTTGACAGTGCATTCATACACCAAACCTTTACTCCATAAATGTGTCTGCACAATCCCACCCATTAAAGAGATAATTGTCTCTTACCAGACATCTTGTGACTTCTCACTTTCCAGTTTTCAGAGTCTACCACAGTCTTAATTACATCAGTCATGACAACTCTCTGAGTGTTTGGCATGGTAATCAATATGACATCATTGATGTGTTTGGTCTTGGCAGAATAGATCTACTTCACCTCTGCTGCTGCTACAAAGCAACATGGGTCTTGCAACTGCCAATACATACACAACACTCTGCTGTGAGTAAGAAAGACATGCTGCTGCTGCTGGACAATATACAATTCACAAATTATCCATAGCAGATGTATACAGATGGCCCTGGGGAAGGTGGAGAGTTTCTGAAAGCACACTGCAACTGCTGCAGAAAATGCTGCCCAAGTATTTATAGGTTGAGCAGCAAGCTCATTGGCTACTGATACAGAAGGAACCAATCAGAATGATGTGATTGCAAGCAGATTGAGTCTGCAGATCAGTCTGCACCGTCTAAATTTTCATGAAAGCCTCATCTACTTTATATGAAATTACAACATTTCACTCTGTTAAACAAGCCTACACGTTAAACTCTTAAAATGAATAGCATTTATTTAATCGTTTGACTATTGTTTAATAAGTAATATTTATTTAGTTTGCTGTGGGACACAAAAGGTGTTTTCTCAGTATAGACCTACGCTGTGACTGACAACAGAACCATAAAATTCACAAAATAAATTATCTATGCACTGTAATCCATATCTTTAGAATCCCAAGAGACCTCAATTCAAGATTTTATTTGGCGAGCATCTCCTTTGTCAGCATTGACCACAAATGTTAAATAAGATTAAAAAATGTTCGCCCCAGCAAGCTTTACAACATGTTTTACAGCAGTGATGTTAAATGCACACTTTGTCCGAAATTGCATTCTGGCTCTGTCTGAATGCTTAAAAATACTGCCTTTGGATAATCCATTCCAAGGTAGGAAGGCATCAAGGCAAGTCCAAATCCAAAGTTAGCTTCACTTCCTGTCTCACGAGATGCCTTCATCTGATCAATTTGTTAAGACAGCATAAATGTGTACTTTGCTTCCTTTGATATCCCACATTTCTGTGCTTTTCATTCTGTGACATTTGAACAAAAAATAAATGAAGAAGCGTCTGAAAGTTGCAATTAGTGGTAAGTTTGTGTATAAATATACATTCCTGACCAACATTTTCCACTTCTGATGTAATTTCCAGCAAGAAATTGCTATTGTTGCATTGCTTAGTTCCAAAGCTCTCTGAGGTTAGCTCCTGGGGAAATATTTTGTCCTGAGCAGCATATGTGTGCCTGGCTTGTTATTGAAAAAATAAATAACACAACATGGTGTCAGAAGCGAACTGAACCTAAAAGAACCCATTAAAGGTGTATACTGGTGAAATAAGGAGAAAGAACATGGAGAGAGAAGCTCTAGCCTTACCAATGTTAGCCTTGCAGCTAGATCTGCCAATACAAGTGATCAATAAAGTGTTTTGAGCACTACAGAATTGCATCTGGCTTGGATAAACAGCCAGAGGACTGTATGCTTTGGGAGATGATGATGAAGATATATTGTATGTGTTAACATTGACTGATGCTCTCAAGAAATCATTTACTGCCATTATGGAGGCTTTTAACACTGTGTTAGCAAGAGGAATGCTATCTTTGAAAGAGCGCGATTCAAAAGTGGACTCAGGAGCAGAGAATCGTTTATTACAGCTGTTCATTCACTCACTGAGCAATGTGATCTCAGAGCTCTAAAAGAAGATCTCATAAGGTACCCTATTATGGTCAGCATATCCAATGCCAAATTGTTAGAAAGCTTACAGTAAAGACATGGATTTGGAATGAGAATAAGAAAGTGCAATACGAAAAAAACAGCACTGGAGCAGCTGGCAGGACACATTGAGGCTACACACAAAAAGGACAGTAGATCAGAAAAATAACCTAAAATTAACACCGAAAACGAGTCACATGGATGTGGTTTAACATTAAGAATCAGCGCTTGAAAGACTGCCCTGCTATAGAGGCTGACTGCAGTAGATGTCATCGCATGGGGCATTTTGAAAAATAATGTAGGCCAGCTAGAGGGGTCCATAACATCAAAGAGGGCAGTCAGAGAGTAATGAGGAAGGGGATTTTGCTTTCCTTGGAGAAGAGTATAGACAGGTAGCTGAAGGATGGAATTAACTGATTGTGCTGAATAGCGAAAACACAGTTTTCAAAACAGACACAGGGGCTGGTGTTACAATAATTCCAATCTCCACTAAGAAATATGGGGAGTTGCAGCCGACTGGGAAATTGCTGTTCATACTAAGTAATCAAAGGCTGGATGTAAAGAGGCGGTTTAAAAGGCACCTAAGCATCAAAAAAACAAACTACAGAACAGGACATTTATGTAGTACAAGCAATTTTTTGTGCTCCCTATATTTTTTCTTTTTTAAGTTTAAGTGACATGTGAAGGATGATACGCTGTATCAGTGTGAAGCCCTCATACAGCGTCTCCACACTCTTCAAGAGCAACAGGAGGTCATTATAGCCAAATTCCTCTCATTGTTCACTGATTTAGGGAAATTAAAGGAGCCATTCAAAATTGAGATGGAGAAGATGCTCTATCTTCATCTGCCCTTGCCAATCAGAGACAAAATACAAGAAGAGTTAAAACCTATGGAGGAGTGGGATATGAGACTTAGTGATTTCTAAGGTAACTATAAGGTAAGCCCAATGAAAGAAACGGCTATGTGTGGAATTGCCAACATATTCAGAAAGCTGGAAGCTCCCTCTGGCTTCTGGTAAATTGTCTGAGGAAAGCTCAGTTTTGAAGATAATCACCCCATTTGGAAGATATGCCTTCAACCGTTTACCATTCAGGTTTTTGTTACCCCAGAGCATTTTTAGTGTTGCATATCACAGATGCTGAAAAACAGCAAAAGGAGTTGTGTCATGCTGTTGATATATTAGTCTATGGAGAGGACATGCAGCAATACAACAAGCGACTGATCTGGATCCGTAAGAGACTGAGAGATGAAGCTTGACTGTGAATGAGAAGTGTGTGTTTGCAATGGACGACATGTTGTTTCGGGGGCACCGCATCAGGGCTGATGGTATTGCGCAAGAACTACACTTACTATGCTCTTGGAGATGCCTGAACCAACTAGATGGATGGAGTGAGAGAGTGACTGGGTGAGTTTTTACCTCAACTTGCATCCTGGGGATCACCAGAAAAAGAATAAAATATTCAAGAATCAATGAAAGTGTGGCTAGAGGACTGCTCCTAAGGGGGCAAGGGATCGTGATTCCACACAGCATGAGGCAAGATATCCTCCATAGTATGCAGGGTCACCAGGGTATAGTCAAGTCTCAAGCTAAGGCTCACTGGTCTGACTGGTGGCCAGGACTGTCTGCGCACATCAATCAGCTTGTGGAAAACTGCAGCACATAAGAGCACAGAGGGCAGAGCACAGAGGGCCTTTGTTAACCACTTCAGTGCGGGTGGGCACAGACTTGTTGTTCTGAGAGAAAAATATGTACCTTCTGATGTAGACATTTTCACATTGCATTGCAGTAGCACAAAGCCACAGCTAACACTGTCATTTCGACATGGAGGAGACTGTTTTGTCTGATTTTGTCTCTTTAAGAACCAGTGAGAATGGGTTTACACACATCACACCACTTGCAGCCCATGATACCCGCAAATGCTTGATTCCTGGTATTCAAATAAGAGGGGACACAGGGTTATGACAGTTCCCAAGTAAAGACTTTGCCTCGTTATTGTAAAAATGGCTGTCATTAAGTCCATATTGCTTCATCTGTCCAAACGTACAAAAATGCATTGATGCAAACGTATTAACAATAAGACCAGGCTATTGGAGGAGATGGTTAACATGTTTTTAAAGCTCACTGTTGCTGACTGCAGAGTTCCAAGGAAGTAAACCAACAGATCATATCCATATCTGAAGTGTCCCAGAAATGTTGTGATGAATTGCTTGAGATCACAGAGGGTGATTCATATTCTATCCACGTTGTCTTGCAACTTTTAAAGTCTTTAACTGCTTCGGTGTAACACTCTAGAGAAGCAGGATTTGTTTTATCTCTCACGATTGCTAGATACTCTAGAGTTACAGAATCAGCAACTTGAACATCTTACAAATTGAAGATTTGAGCTCAAAAGGGCATACAAGTATAACAAAAGAACACTTTTCTTTCTTTTTTACGTGAAAGTACTGTTAAAAATACAGGCGGGCTTTATCACTTTGAAAAAAACAAAACATGTATACTAATGTAACACAGCCCAAAACTGACCATGTGATAATATTATAAACAGTTTCCTTTCCCTTTTCAAAACAATACAATATGAAAAGCCGCCCTAAAACAAAACATTATGCTTTTACCTATGTGCAATAAAAATGCAATTGTAATGGAGAAATATAAAGAGAATTCTAAATAAAATGTGGCAATATTTATGGTTTGTTTCTAGTTCTAGTCCCAACTTTGTTTTTGCTTCTCTTTTGAAAGTTCCCAGGTGTGTTCTGGCAACTAGCCTTGTAAGGTTGATTTCAGAATAGCATACTTCCATACTATCCTTACTATTTATTTTATATGATATAGTAAGAGTTGTGTGCTCTTTCTAAATCTTTTTCAATAGCTTTGACACCCTTGAATGTTAATTGAAACGTAATTAAATGTGGGCTTTTTAGATTTGACTATGCCAACAGACAAGTACATACAGAAGACAAGTGTATTGCTGTCTATAAAAGGAGAGTCAGTCATAATTCTTGCAAAAAATTTCACAGCGTGCTGAATGACATTTTCATTAACATGCAGCAGATAAGACTCCTGCCTAATTAGTTTAAAGAAGCTGTCAATGCATTTAATTTGATGGACAGATATTTGCAAAGGACAAAAGATATTAATCCACAAATCCAAAACCTGTTTTCATAATTGATAATCTGCATAAATACACTACTGGTTTGCAGTGCATTAAGGTTGGTAAACATAACTTTATCACCACTATGGCTAAAATGAAGAGGTTTAGCAGAAGCATCTTTCCTCAGGTTATTAGACTCCTTAACGTGGACATAAAAAATACAGCTCTTTAAATATTATTTGATTTATTAATTATTATATTTTAATATTTTTTTACCTTTTATATCAAGTATATTTTCATTGCACACTGCACAGAGAATGCCAGATCGATATTTCATTGCTTGTTGAATATTAATATAACTTGTATGTGACAAATACATTACTGGTAATTAATGAATTAATTTAAAAAAAGAAAATCTGCAAAATATTTGGAGGTTTATCTCCATGGAGACCAAAGTCATTACTTTACACACACACCTGAATCTTTGCTTTCATCTGCTGAAATGTCAATTTTTCATTCCTGTCGGCTGACAGATGGGAAGGTGACAAGTCTCCCCACCTCTGTTAGCTTCTCGTTGGGGTTTCTAAGGGAATTTGCAATGTGTTGTTCATTTTTAAAAAGCAATATGATCTTGCAGTAGTCTTGCAAGCCAGCAGGGGAATATATTATCTTTACAGGTGAAATGCCATGTTGAAGTTTCAGTAATGGACAGAACCTTTAAGCATGAGAGAGTCTGCTGTCTTTAGCTTCAGGACCTGCAGCTCTCTAATTTTCAACAATAAAAAGTTGAAATAAACTAAATAATTGAATACCCTGAGTGTTTAGATTTTTAAAAGGCCCCTGTTAATTTGAAGAGATGAGACTTGGCTTTAAAAGATGTTCACTTGGGTTGTGTGTGGGGTATTTCCAGTATATGCTAAGTTGTTTCTATTCATTTATCTGTCTTTTTGTCATTTTCAGACTTGAATATAATAAGTGTAATTCCAATGTCAAATGATCCATTCTTGAGTCAAAATTGATTGTATTAATTAACTTCAATGAAGAGCTTTCTCAAACAAAGAGATATAGCATCTTCTTTCACGAAACGACATTTCTATTCATGTGAAAGTTCTGACAGTAGTGATTGTGTAAATATGTCTGAGAAGAATATTTTATTCCTCTCCTGTTCACTGTCTAATGTCAGAATATACCAGTTAGCTTTTATATGATTTGCTGTCTGGGGAAACAATGTGCATATTATACACTATATCTCTCTCTTTTAAGACTTGTTCCATATTACCACCAGAATTTAAAGTATTAGTATAATTAAACATTATTCAAAAAACCTTTTTCTCTACACTCTACAAGTTTTTTTTTTTGATTGTCTATTGTAAATATACAAAATATGATTAATTATAGATTAATGCTGCCATATGCCATATGAGCTAGGTTGATCGTAAAGACTAGAGAGCATTGGTGACAATGGTTCTACGATTTACTTAGGCTTACAATGATTTATGGAAATGGATCTGCTCTCAACAGTGTCCCAAAGCAATAAAGAATTGGTACGATCTCTTTGCGTAAAAGGTTTAGCATTTACCACTCGTCCTACTATGTGCACTTACTGTGAGTGATACCCTTTCTGATGATGACTGAAACCTGTTCTAACTATGACTGATACCCTTACTTAGTGGGTTAGAGGAAAAATAAACGACTGAAGAAGGTAATGCAGTGAGATTCCACATTTGTACATCCAAGTCTCCTTAATCATTTATATCTAAGTATTAGTTTCTTTTCTGGGAATAAACGCATTTTGTCTTCATTATTTATTCAGCACAAAGGTTGATTGATTAAACATTTACTTTGCAAATCATGAGCAGACTCATATAAATTGCAGTCAAAAAGATACAGATGTGTTTGATCGTCTCACTGACATGAATGCCAGACATGTCTTAATCAATGTTCTCCATATCCTTTTTAATGTCTTTCAAGCTTCCAAGTTTTATATGTAAATTGGGTTTGATAGGTGATGTAAGATGAGGTAACCACACACACACACACACACACACACAAAATACAAAGGATTTCCATAGTGTGAATTACCAAGAAAATTATCTACTAATCAAAAAGGCACTAAGCATATCCCAGATTTTGGTCTCTTTTGAAGAAAAGATCACTCCAACACATTTCTTGGACAACAGTGCCACCCTCTTTCAGATTTAGGATATTTAGGATCAGAGGAAAAATCTGATCCAGTATCATACCTTAAATTGATATTTCTTTATCTATGGGCACTTGAGCACTTGAAATTGGTTGTCTAATGATTCTACAACAAAAATAAATAAATAAAAACTTACTAATGCCAGACAATGACTTTCTTCAAGTGCTGCTGTACAGCCAAACACATCAATTTCCATTAATTTCCTATTATCGCTTTACAGCTGCTTTGAAATAATGTGTATTATATCAAAAGTGCCATATAAATGAAGGTGACAACTTGACTAACAAATGTCAATAAACTGTTTTCTTGCTACCTTTTAATAACCTAATGACACATATTTACAGGTATTTATTTTCCACATAACAGTATACTCTAATATGATAACAGGTTATTATGAAGAAGATGCTCAATTTAAACCTCAAAATAACCTTGGTAACCAATTCAAAAAATGTTTGTTATTGTTACCCATCAGTCTTGTCCTTTGTGCACTTCCTATCTGTTGTGTCAGTTGTGAACTTCCAGTTCCCTTCCGTGTTCTCCCATGTGGTTCTCACCTGTGGCGTTTTCAGTCACCTCGTTTGCCAGCTGTGTCCAATCCCCTCATCACCTCCTCATGTATTTAGACCTCTTGTGGTCCATTGTCTTTGTCAGTTGTTGATGTTGCAACCTAGTCTGTGGTTGTATTCTCCAGTATCCTTCTGAGTTAGTGCCGTTTTTGTTTGTTATTGAAAGTCTTTTGTGTGTTTGCCTTTTTGAATAAAAGAGGGTTCTGTTGGAAACCTGTGCTCTCCGTTGTCTGTCTCCGCATCGCACATGTTCCCCAAGTGTAACAGTTATGGTGTACAAATGACACCAGACTATCTTTATTTATATATTTTATTACAAAATACATAGAAACTATATATGTGTTTATTTTAGATTAGGCAAAAGTAATAGAATTTAAAAAAATCAAAAATAATAGTAATCATTAGGAACCATTTACCATTAGAAAACATTTAAAAATGTAGTCATGATGTTTGCAAAATGATAAAATGGAATGCTCCCTAAATGTTTACACAAAACAATTTATTTTTAACTGGAAGCTTTTAGAGAACATTCAGCAATAAGAATCAACTTCTTGATATGTTTCATTATTGACTGTAACTCCTATGTTGTGGGGACCAAATTTTATCCCTCAAGAATACCAGATACCTTTGACCTTGTGGGCGCTTTTCTTCTTCTACCTTTTTTTTTGTTTGTTTTTTTGTTTTTTGTGTGTGGTCCCCATGAGGAAAATGGCTTTAAAATAATACTAAAACTTTTTAGAAAAATTTAAAAATGCTTAATCTGAGGGTTGTGTTTAGGTCTAGGGGACAGAACATTGTATAGTATAAAAAAAAACATAGCTTTATGTCATTATGTCCATAAAACATGGAAACCCTTACTTAAAAAGTTTAAGCATGCTATTAGTAGGCCTATACGTCTTTTAAAATAAAATAAAATGAAGAAAACGTTAAGCCTACAAATGACCTACTTCTCAGAAACATAGGCCCACCGGTACTTAAAATGACACTTAAGTATATTTAACTTATACAGACAGAAATGTCTAAGTATGGCCAATTTAATCTATGCACTCAATCTTTTAATAAGACTCATTAGACGATATACTATGTTTTTGACTCTTATCTTGGAAGCCAAAACACTAAGTCACGGTAGAAAGAGAATATGTCGAAGAAGAGAATTAGTGCTATTGTTAATGTCAGTTAATTAATTTCTCCTTTAATTGGGGATCGTAATGATTTGATTACATTAATTGTAATCAATTTTAAATAATACAGTCGTTAAGCACGCTTCGTGTTTAGAGCGATATAAGAAAGAATTGACCGACGAGAAACAATTAGGTTTGTTTTGAAGAACTTTGCTGCCCTCTACTGGTACGCCATGTTGAAACTACAGTCTACATTCAGTTTAGTGTCATTTACATAGAATTGGCATCATATGTAACTGTGTATAAAACCAGGAATCTTGGAAGACATTAAAAAGGAAACATTAATTGCAAACATTAAGACATCTCTGACATTCAATTGGTTGGTTGTCTATGTATAGGCGATGTTATCGAATCTCTGAACATTGGCCAACTAAAACAAACCTGGCTGTCAAATTGCACAAAGATTCCTAATTAATTACACACTGTGATTTAACGTGATGTCACTGTATATCATTTTAGTTTTTTTGTGAAATAGGCTACAGGAACTTACTTAATGCCATGAACTTATTTTAATAACATAAAGTATTTTCTTCTGTAAATTTGTTATGGTTGTATTGTTTTAAAAACCCAAAATGCTGTAGGTCCATCAGAACCATGAGCACAAACAACAAAAATAAAAATGCCACAAAATAATGAATGTAAAATTATATTGTATATAACCTAACTTAGTGTTTCCAATTAAACAAACAGAATATTATAATCCAATTCATATTTATTTGTATTGCGTTTTTCACAATACTTATTTCAATGCAGTTTTACAGAAAATGCATGTGTCTACATTACTGTTTAGAGTGATCCGTTATCAGAGGAGATTGTGTCTAAGTAATGCATTTTAGAAATGTTCAGTACTAAGATAATACAAATCATGCAGTTAGCTTAGATTGGGTATTAATTTAAAGAAGGAAACAATGAGCTCATTGAAGTTATGTAAAGTAAAAGGATATTTAAATACTCGTATATTGCATAAAAAAAATACTTACTGAAAGCTACCCTATGATGTACAAAGCAAATATTGTTTAGAAATGTCTGTCTCTGTCAAAAAACATCTATATTTTAAATGCTTACTGTACATTCATATACAATATTTATTTATTTTGATAAAAAAAGAACAATGGATAAGTTTAAATTATCACCTTTCTTGATTTGTGGAATATCTAATCATTTTTAACCCTTTTTATTTCATAAAAATAAACGATCTATACATTTTCTGTCTCACTGCATTTTGTCAGGTAATTAATCAGATTAATCCTCAAAAGTTGTTCAGCTTAATCCTCAAACATTTTTCCGATTATCTTTAAAACAAAGACTTTCCATAAATTTAAAGAATGTACTCATTAACTCATTAACACATTTAAAAGAATGCATAAAACATTTACATTTGCTAAATTTGTTCTATAAAAAAAGTAAAAAAATAAAATAAAAATAAAAACAGTAACTAGAAAACCCGTTCAAGATTCCTGCAACTTTTTACCCTTTGGGAAGTGAAAACCATACACTTTGAAAATAAATGAATTAATAAAGCCATTACCTTTAAGTACCGTTAAAAGAAAAACGGTAACACTTTATAATTAGGTTTCATTAGTTAACTACATTAGTTAGCATGAACTAAGTGAAAAAACTTCTAAAGCATTTATAAATTAATAATTTACAACTCTTGGTTAATGTTCATGTCAACATTTATTAATTCATTGTTCAAATCAAAAGTTGTATCTGCTAATAATATATAATGGACCTGAGCTGACATGAACTAACAATGAACAGTTAATAAAGATAAATAAATACTACAACAAACGTATTGCTCATAGGTAATAATGCATGGTATAATAACTACCGTAATGTTAATTAATGACCTTATTGCAAACTGTTACTTTGGGGAGGTTTTTTTTTTTTTATACACAAAAGTATGACTTCACCAAGAGTGAGTTGATTTGTATTTCTCGTGTATTCTGATATCTTCTTTTATTCAAGACAGAGACTGCATGTGAGCAGGGGAAATAACAGTGTTCAGTGACACCAGTCAAGCACCATAGTTTATACTAAGGAAATAGAAGCTGACAACATCCATTCCTCATGGGAGCCCTTTGTACACAAGACTATGACACCAGCGTGCTTTACTAATGGTAGCAAACATTTTCGTTTGACACCTGAAATTGGAAATCACAGATCCTATAACTGACTAAACGATGGTTGAAAAGGGAGCATCATAACCAGGCTAATTAATTACTTCACTGTTTAAATACGAAAATGCACCTGAAAAAGTTTGTTGTAAGTAAACTGGATAGATGAATTGGATGAAAAAGTGCATAGAATTTGTTCCCTCTAATTTATCACTATAAATGATCAATTTAAAATAAGGAATTTAAGAATCTATAAGGCTGTAAAGGTAATGAAGGATTGCTCACAGCATATACAGAACAACTTATACAAAGCAAACTATTTTTTTTTTCTGTACACAAACTAGTCAACTGAACAGCCATTAATCAGACTAAGCACTCCAGCATTTGAGATGCCTCTTAGGTAATTGACCAGTCAGAGAAAAAGTGGATTAGAGATACATCAATAGCAATCAATTGTCAAACAGTAACCTGCTACTCAGTTAAACCCACTGTGTTATATGATGTGACGCTAACAGAAATCCACATCTAGCAACATACGGATTAGAGTATTATGTCTTGTATAAATTACATTTAAAAAAAACATATACTGAATTTATGAACTGCAATAAACCAATAAATATATCATTTCAAAAAAGCTATGCACATACCTAATTCCTGAGAGAGAGACAATGGTTCTGTTGCAGAATATGGATTTAAGAGAACATGGATCAAAGTTTCCATTATTATACATCACATGTGTAAAGTTGAGTAAACAAACATTGTTATACATACATAGCACAGCAAGCGTTAATTAATAAAGTCATGTAAAAAAAAAAAAAACATTTACAAGAAATTCTCAGATTTTCATTTAAACAATCTTTATATGAATAAATGTATATTTTTGTGACTAATTATGTAAGAAATCTAACATGTAGCTAACACATTTTATTAATACAAAAAGCATTACCTTGGAGAAGATCTGATGAGATGAAAAAAAAGATTGTTGACCAAACTGTAATACTTAATGACAGAAATGTTGTCCTAAAAACATTTTATTTCAGTATTTTCAATGTAATTGAATCATAATTAATAAATAATAATAGTTCTTGTTTTTATTAGAAACAGTCCTGTTGGATGATAAGTTAGTTACAACATAATTAGCAACGCAATTTATTCCACTGGACTTAAATATTGGTAGTTTTTAGATAAAAGTAAAAATTAAGAATTAGAAAATGAAATTTACTTCTAACAGATATTATGCTGTAATTTAAGAAAACGATGTGCTACTGCTATGATATTTAATGTTGTTTTTGGATGCTTAAAGTCTGAATTGATTATTTTTAACTGATTTTCATTATTTAAAATTGATTTAATTTGCTTAAACAGTAATTTTACACTAAGGTTTCATTAATTAACAATTTTAGTCACCATGAACTACTGAATAAATACATCAACAGCATTATGAATATTAGTTAAATATTAATTTCAATATTTACTAATATAATAGTTAATGCACTGTGAACTTGAACAAAAAATGAATAACTAACATTAACAAAGATGACTAAATACCATAACATGTGTTGCTCATGTTAGTACATGTTAATTATTAAAATAATGTTAACAAATGATATCTTATTGCAAAGTGTTACCCATTTATCCACATCTGAGGAGCACAAGTTGCTTATATATATATATATATATATATATATACACATACATACATACATATACACATATATACACATACATACACGTGTGTGTGTGTGTGTGTGTGTGTGTGTGTGTGTATACATATATATACACACACATACATGCATACATAGTTTCCTCAAAGGTAAAATACTTAAACCTTAATGGATTTCGAATGGTAGATCTTTGTCTTTCTTTTTTCTTTCTTTTTTTGTTACCTAAGATGCCCTTAAAAGTCTCATTCACCTAGCTATTTTAGCAACATTCTACAGAGAGAAAGAAAAGGGTGAGCCAAAGATGGAAGTTATGTTAAAGCATTTTCACCCTCATCAATTAATTAAAAGCACTTTAAGCACCTTCGAACCAGCAGTTATTTTTCATTGCCTGACCTACACAGAGAGATTAGAGCAATAAAAAAATAAAATAAATACAAATTCATATTTTCCCGTTACAAATCAGTGACTGACAAGCAGAAAAAACAGGGAGAGAAAAAAGATGGCAGCAGTAGATTCAAACACAATGTCATAAGATGACATGAATAGACAGACAACTTCAAACATACAGAAAGATCTGCACATAATGAGAAGTAGACAGGGCACAGAACATGCAAAATCATAAGAAACGCGGTGAGAGAAATACTGCAAAGCTGCAGAGATTGTGTGAGAAGATAGAGAAAGAAAAAAGAGGGGGGTGTGGCCTGTCAGTGGCTGAGCTGGGCGGGGCAGGAAACTTGCGTGACAAACAGAGTGAAAAACAAGAGTCTCCAGGCTGGGCTCCTCTCCTCTGGGCAACGCATTAATACCACCGCCTTTCATCTTTCCTGTCGCTTTCTGTTAACCCAGTCCTGCCTCCATTCCCCACATCCATCTTTAATCACCACTCCCCAAACAGGCTCACCAATTACCACAGTTAGGCTCGCCAGGCATGAGCAATCCATCCTCAAGAAGCAGAGATGGAGGGATGACTGGGTAACTCTTTATATATTATACTGATTCACCATCAGGCCCCCTAATACAGTGAGGTAATGTCGTTTCTTCTGTCTTTTTGAATAAAGTTGCCCATTACTTTTAGACTTGGCGACTGAAAGAGGATCCCTCCTGACATCCAAGTTCTCCCCCTTTTCTTCTCAAAAAAGATGGTATGTATTAGTCAATACAGATGGCCTTGGTCTTGGGAACTTCAAAGCCAGTGATGTGACCAACCAATCCAACGGTTCATAGACTGTTCGTGTTTAGGAGCATAAACTTTGAAACAATGGCGCATCTACGCTGAATAACCTGTCCTGTTTGAGGCCAAACAGTGTCATGTGCTCATCAAGATGACATTCACTCTTAAAAATACTAATTCTGTATTGGAATTAATGGTTCCTTGAACATCGATGGAACCTTTCCACTGCACCAAAGATTCTGTGGATTGTTAAAATGTTATTTTCAGTGCAAAAAAAGGTTCTTTTAAGAACTGTTTACTGTTTTAGGTATCTAAAAACCCTCTTTTGGGACCTTTCATTTTAAGACCGGTGTGAAGTAAATTATTATAAGGTAATTAACCATAACCGCTACAGATATGACCTTGCTTGCAGCGAGTCTTTGCTTTTCATTGCACATTCTGCGTTTCATCTTTCTCCTTCTCTTTCTTTCTCACGCAATGCCTTCATCCAGCAGCAGTTCAGTAAAGCGTGCATTGTATCTCCCCATGCAACAACCAGTTAATTGTCAGGTTAAATAAACTCAGTGAAGGAGATGAACTCAGAAATCAGAACCTGGGTTTGGGATGATAAATCAGACATGAAAAATGACAGCGCATGCACAAAGTTAATCTTAACTCACTTTGGTAACAATGTAAAGTCTTCAAATGTATATTTAACATAAAGAAATTCACTGTATGTGCTTTAGATTAAATGCTCTATTATTTAAAAAAATAAATTATTTTTTAAAAATAAAAAAATAAAAATAAATAGGTTTCTTAATATTTGTGTTCACTCGTGGATCTGCATCTCACACACACACACACACACTATGGCATCTAGTATGCTGAAGATGTTTCTTTTCGCACCTTTTTTTTGTTAGTTAGTTTATTTGATTTATTTGATTATTTGTTTATTTGATTTGTTTTATTTCGTTTTTTATTTAAGCACCTTCTCTTTATTTCTCTCTTTCTTTCCACCTGTATGAATTTGTTCCATTTCTGTTGATTGTAAATATTGTATATATTAATTTATTCACTACTTCATTATTGCACCGATGGACATTCAAAATACCGGTAAGTGATTTGATTTTCGGATCCATTTCCTTTCTTCCATTTATAATTTCCACACTGATTAGACACACACATACATATAAAATACTTATTTTTGTTGCCTCTTAATATCCCTAGACAAAATAACATCTATTAACGAGGGACGTAACACGTGCGCGCGCACACACACACACACATGCCAATGTGTAAGGTTAGGACCAGTTCTTATGAAAGCCTTTCATAACACTAATAAAATAAGTTTTGGCATTAACTAGAAAATCTGTTTAAGAGATTTAATTATAAAATAAGCTTATTATTTCAGTTGTAATACTGCAAAGTCGTTGGCCAAGGACACAATGTTGTTACATAAAATTTGTAAATATAAATTCATATAAAGTAGTTTTTGTTATAGAAATGAAAACATTAAACTATATAATGAACACCACCATGCCACACAGATCAGTTTTGATTTTTTATACACGTTTGTGTTTTACTGTCAGCCTTGTTGAGAGTTTTTGAGAGCAATGGAATTTTTAGTTTGATCTGAACTGCATTTAAAAACCTCACATTTTCACCTCTTTGTGGCAGCATGATGAGCTGGGGTTGACAGTGGGCAATGTAGCATGAAGAGGTTAAACAAACAGACATTCTTCATTAAAATCCTCCAGCTGATAAAGATGATAAACTGACCTTTTAAGCCAAGCTGAAAGAATAATGAAAATCGTGCAATAATGAGGCTATTACGTTCTTATAAAATAAAGATTTAGCAGAAAGTGAAGTAAACTGGTATAAATGATTTGTTCAATGAAGTAAATGTATGAATAATAAAAAATATTTTAAGGAGCAACAGAAGATCAACAATCATAATTTTACGTTTTCAGATATTAGAGACAAACTAGAACAATGGCTTAACCTGAGTTCTTAATGCAAGAATACCTCAATACATGATAAACAAGCTGGTTGACTATAATAAATATTAATACCATCACATGGTACAATCATATTAATTCTCTAAATACATTTACATTCATGTAAAAAGATTATTGTTAATTTACTGAATGTTATACATGGTATCAAATGTCATGCCTTTGATCAAATGAAGCCTTATTAACATTAACAAATTGTGTTTGCTTTAATACAAATTCTGTGTAAGGATTTTGATGCGTGTTTCTTTGTCCTTAACCCTTTGTTTGTTTCAGAAAACTGCAAACTGATGCGGTATTAACCACAGAGGCAAGTCAACACAGACTGCAGCAAAACTTTAGCTTGCCTCCACCCATATATCAAGTCCAATTTCACGGTGGTGACTCAATCCGGGTTCAGACCGCAGAGACCATGAGGGCATTCGGGCTGACCGCTCTACTAAAGAGCGACAGCAGATGCCTGGACCTTAAATGTGTCTGATGTCAATGACGAGTTTAATGGGTCAATTGAAGGGTCCAGCCTACAGAAGCATAGCCAGGGAAGCCTGAACTCGGCTACTGTCTTTTATAGTAAAAACAGCAAACAGTTCTTAACGATCATGCAAAAGTCATGACTGTCTGATCTTATGTCTGTGCACAAACATCATGCATCCCACCCATTGGTGCAACAGAAAAACATTCCTGCAACAACACAGAAGTTGGCCTGACCTTGGCACATATTTCTGGTGAAAACAGTTTTTGTTTTGTTTTTAAAGCAATGCATTTGAATGTATTGAAAAAAAAGTCCCTCTATGTGCAGAAACTCTTGGTTTCAAGATTTCTTAGGAATAAATGTACCTATACTAATTTTATAGGTATATTACCTAATATACCTATAAAATTAGTATAGGTACATTTATTCCCATCCTATTAGCAAATATTTGTTCTTGTCTTAAGTATAAATTTACGGTAATTTACGTATTTTATAATATTATGACGTAATATTCTATTTTTTCATATATATATATATATATATATATATGTGTATGTATATGTGTGTGTGTGTGTTCTCTCTTGTAATATATTTTTTTCATAATATTCTATTTTACATATATATGAAAATGTTCATATATAACATTTCATATATTTTATTTTTTTCATAATATTCTATTTTTATTTATTTATATAGATATATAGATATATAGATGTATAGATATATATATAGATATATATATAGATATATATATATAGATATAGATATAGATATAGATATAGATATATATACATATAGATATATGAAAATGTAGAATATTATGAAAAAATATAATATATGAAATGTTATATGAACGTTTTCATATATATGAAAATTAGAATATTATGAAAAAAATATATTACATCATAGAGAGAACACGCACACAAACTGAATATTACATCAGAGAGAACACACATGACTCAAGATTAATTCAGGGTATATGATGCCCCTCAAAACTTGATTGATTAGCAAAATATAATAAACTAGTATAAAAATGGTATACAAGTTAAGAAACCAAACTGAACAACAAAAAAAGTACTTTTCTAAGAACTTGCCACATTTTTTTAAATTGAAAATTCTTTGTGAACTTTAATTGTTTACCATTGAATGATAAATGGAAGGGGGAAAAAAATCTAATCTTGGTCTAAAACATTAACAAGCTCCATGCTGCTGCAGCCAGCACAGCTTTCAAGTCTATTTGGTTCCGTTCTGTCTCGGTTGAGTTTTAATAACACTCGGTTTGTGTAAAACAAAGACAGAACTTGATGCTCATATCAAAACGGCCTTATTCTCTTGCACTGACGTCACAAAATCTGTGCCGGAACACTAAACACGGTTCATGCTTCTTACGGGAGCCAGTACACATTTTATCACAGATTCCTTCCAAATTGTAGTCGGCTACAGATTCCAAATTACATGATAAAATTGTAGCTGGTCAAATAATCCATTACATTTAAAGCAAGTCTGACTACTTTTTGTAACTTTTAGATTACTTTTGACCTAACATCACTTTGATTTGAATAGAATAATCTCATACCATATTAATATAATAATACAAAGGAAAAGAAAATATATTCCATTCTTTGATATCAACAACATGAAGTGCATTAAATATCACCTTATGTCAGGGTTTCCCAAACTGGGTTTAGTGAGGGAACTGCAGGGGGCTCGTGAGTTTAATGAAAAACTATTAATTAAATCGTAATTTAAAATTAAATTAAATTATTTTTAAATAAAAACAAAATTACTAAAAATGATTAAATATTTGATTTGTTTACCTGCATGTCATGTGACAGTTAACTGACATCAGAGAACCATTAACTTAATTTTATTTACTATACAGTAATTATATTTACATAATTTTAATATTGACCGATTAACATAAAATCTCAGGGGTAAATATATTTTTTCAAAAATGTGTGAATAACTGCAATTCATGTATATGTCAAATGACGTCAATCATTTTTGAATGCATTTGAAAGCCAAAAGCCTTCAAAAGACAGTATTATGTGGTTAATTGACTAACTAAGTGATAATTCAAATAATTTGACATGCAGTGTTGCAATGTTAAGAAAATACTTCTGAAAAGTGAAATGTAAATCCAATGATCAAATGTTGTAGGTCTCAGTTTTAAGTGATATTCACATAACTAGTGGCTGGTCTGTGTGTGCAATTTCACAAACCTGAAAGAACTTCTGAACGTGTACTGTTGTTGGCTGTTGTTTTTTAGAAAGGAAAATTTAAAACGATTAAAAAAAGTAAAAGGAACCAGTAGGGAGAATCAATAAATTCTGATTTATTTTTTTGCCATAGTGCCATTACACTCATGCCATAACAATTGATCCCCAATTTTGCCATAACAATCATGTAATCAATAAAACAGTAACTGTCTGATCGTTGTATTTTAAAAAGTTGTTTAGTTGAATTACAACACAAGTACTCAATTTTTGGAATCTGATTACATTTTCCAGTTTAAATGTAAACAGTAACTGCCCAAGGCGCCTTATACTCTATTGAGCAGATTAACATAAACATGCTTTTGGCTCATGTGGAATATGTATGTGAATAAGTATGTGAAAATATCTGTGAATATGCTCTTCTGATAATGTACCCATGATAATGTCTAGGAAAAGAAGTGAAATAAACCACAACTGCAAATTGTAACAACTGTAACAATCTTTTACCTGTTATACTGTAACCCCACCAATAGATGGGGCTTCATAGACACCTCAAATGCCACCCCTTCAAAACCAAGACCATTTTTTCAACTGCCAAAGATTGACCTGTGTAAATACAACATTGTTACTAGACAAGATTTGTGGACAGAGCAGAAAGAAGTGGCCATGGAATTCTCACAGTCATATTGATTACTAGAATAGATTAAAGATTATCTATAAAGCATCTTTTCAAGATTAACGGGTGACTGTTTGGATGGAGAATCCAGCAGAACTGGGTCAAATGCTCTCTGTATAAAAGTCTTTTAAAACTCCATATTCATAAATAACTGTACTTAGACTGAGCCATCAGAACACCTCCAGGGGAAAATGCACAAGGATCTTGCACAGAAGAAAACCAATTTAACTTGATTGCAATTTATTTGGCCTGTTTTCGTTCTTGGCCCATCGTAGTAAGGAAATATAGTTACACCATGTGGTCTTTTCAAGCTTATTGGGAAAATAGCAATATCATGTGAACATGGGGACAAATGGGGGAGGGATGAGTTCATGTGAGGGGAAAGAATTGTGACATATAGTGAAAGACAACGAGGGCAAAGGGTAGTTAAATAAATGGAAGAAAGATAATGTGTATTGGGGAGAAAAAGTAAAAGAGAGAGAGAAAAAGAGGGAGTGGAGAGCATTAAAGGTCTCAGCATACTGGTCACCAGTGTGAAAAGGCCATGCCAGTCTGGATAAGGATCAGTGGGGTTACATGCCCATGAAGCCAGGGGCTCTCTGCCCTCACATACAGGGGGTCGGACTTGGTGCCATATCAGAGAAAGTGCCAAAGTACACATAGTAATATGAGCTAAATAATCTTTGCCTCTCACTTGCAAGAAGAAGAAAAAGGAGGGAAAGAAGAGAAGTAAAACGTCAACTAGTCAATACATCAAAACCTGCAGAAAACAGGCACCACTGTATGCAGAAAACACACTAGATATCATTTTACATGACACCATGTGTTTCACAATTTGGATTTTCAAACTTGAAGCATGTTTTATTACAGTAAGAGCCTTTGAGCTTTCCTTCTGTTGCCTGTTAAAGGATGTTGTTCTCTTAGACTAAAATGAATTTTCCAAGGTTTCAGTAGAGCAGATCTTCAAATGTGTTGATATGTATGGATATATTAAAAAATAATAATAATAAAGAGAAAGACTATATCATTTACTCGACTAGTCTTTGATGAAATCAATAATGCCACAACGATTACAAGCTGTTAAAGAATACTATATGTATCTGTTGTTAAAGAGAAACGGAAATACACGACAAGAATCTAACTTTCTAGGATATTTTGTAATTTCAGGAAAGTAAAATTCTGCACTTCAAACAACAAATAAGAAATTGAGTTTTTATAAAACACAATGAATAGTAGTGACGTGAAAAAATATAATTTAGCGCTTCAACAATCTAATTTAAAGATATAAAACTTAACATGTGAGCCAACAGTTTTTAATTTGACGCTATCCATAAATTAAAAAGTAAGATGATTAATGCGTTACCTCGCTACATCATAACCGCTGAAATAACGTTAGGGTTTTCCTAATGTCAAAGTCATTACATGTCCATGTAAACGAAATCTTAGAAAATACATCTGCACACGTTGTTTTCATACATTTTTTCAGACGAAATAAACGTATTGATCATGTAAAATTGTATAAACTATAATTAACAGACCATGAGCTGACCTTAATCTTTTTCCTTTTGTGTTTGGTAAATAAATGTATTTTCTTATTACATTTATTATTGTGGTCATTATTGTTACATTTCATAAATCGCACAATAAATCACGTCAAAGATAATAAGGGCATGCATAAACTTATTTTCAAAATCCAGGATTTTATTTTTTTACTATTATTTTGTGTATTGGATTTCCTTTTTGTCTTACATATTAACTTAACGGAATTTTCTAATTTAAAAGAAGGCCAAGGAAGAGTTTTATGCTGTGACACCGCTAAAATCAGTATCGTTGATATAAGTTTGTTAACGGGTGTTCTTTAGGCGAGAATAGTGCGTTATCTCAAACTACAATTTGAGCTGCTATTTTATACTATTTTAGATCCAATAAAAACTAATTAAAATATACTTCATAATTTATTTTAGGTAATTATATTTTATTTTCCTTTAGCTAGGCTATATTTTCTTATGTGTTGCAAATCACATGCTGTAAAAAAATGGTAAAACAACCTATTTGACATGGGATTAAAAAAAATCTAACTTCTGACTCAACATACCTAAACAAAACAAATATATAACGTTACAACAACTGAAAGTAAGTTTAAGAATCAGGTAAAAGCTAACCATTATTACTTCTGAAGTGATGCATGTTTTTTTATTTATATTTTACAACGCCCAGCACACTGATTCAGTGGGGTTCAATATAAAACCACATTGACAATATAAAACCACTCTTGACTCAATTTTAGAGTGCCTTTTATGCCAAAATAGTTCTATATAAGAAGCATTGTCCTAAATGATTGCTTAATACTTTTATGTTTAACATGTTTTTTCTTAAACTGATAAAGTACGTTTATGAGTTAATTCATAAAATGTAATCAAAATTACAAAATAAACAAACAAAAGTAAACCCATAAACTGATCCCATGACTGGAACCCCTAAAAAGTTCTAAGCGCTTTACAGAAAAGTTTCTTCTGAGTGCAGGCCTAAAGACCTCATTATCATCATTTCGTGCCAGTATGGGCTGCTAAAAACTGTTTATAATGAGCTCTATCAAAGCTAAAAGATGTCAAATTGTTGGCAAGTTATTATTCATTATTATTATTTATTTATTTATTTATGTGGTGACACAAATGTTATGTTTGCAAATGACACTCAACGTGCACTCAAATAAGAAGCTTGACCAATCCGGTACCACTCCGAGTTAGAAAGAAGACCAACTGCATAATGTATTTGCCCAGTTAGAGTACTGTAAGTACAAGGAACTTAATTACAATTTACCGTTAACGAATTTCATGAGTCAGTAAATAAAGGTGTAGTAAGGTTGATCTAAAGTTTCATTGCTTACAGATCAGGATGAGTTCCAACCCAAAAAAAATAAATAATCCGGAATGTTTAGTTGTGGTTTAAATATATTATTTGACTTAAATGCATGAACCAAACACAGCATATCCTGGGATGCCCCGAAGAAGGCTGTCTCGCTGCCAAACAGTGGCGTTTGCAGCAACGTCGCAGTGATGTAGCGACCCATCCGACCAATAGACGGAGCAGCATCCGACTCTCCGAGATCCCCAGCTGACGCGATGCGCTGAACCACTATCTGTATTTTGATTTGCTCCCTAATTGACCCACATACAGCCCTCTGTGAAAGGGGTTCCACCGACCCTGAGGCACGATCAAAAGCGATGTCGAACCGGACCCGGTAATACCCTTTCACGAGTAATCCCATTTGCTATTGTGATCGTCCAATAGCAGAATGCCCTGCGCGTGTTAAGCTTTTGACTCGACTTGGATTTTTCTTAAGCCCACAACAGCGCCCGCTCCTCTCTGTACCGGCGCCGCGGACGCACGAAGGACTTCATCCGACTGTGGCGATGGTCGAGCAGGGATACCCGGAGAGAAAGGACTCGCTGCTTTTCGCTTAGAAGTATTCGCGAATCACCCGGCGATTGCTTGAACTGGTATATTTGTAGGAGAAATGCGTGACAAAAACCAAGAACAACATACTTCCAGCACATCCAGAGGCTCGTCGTTCTTTATCGAGAATTTACTTGGCTCTTGTAGGACAGAAAAGTCCGTCCGTACTATAAAGGATAACGATGGCACGGACAGAGAGGTTGTTCTTAAGAGCAGCACTAAGGCGTATCGGGGAGAAATGTGCAGTCAAGCGTCCGGCACAGGCTTCAGGGCAGAGGTGTGTCGGAGCACACGATCACCTCTGGAGTGGTATGGACGGGAAACCCTTGAGAGTAAGTTGCGGGATACACCGTTTATTGTTAAAACTCAAAAAGCCTTAAAATACTAAAGTGGAAAACTATGTAGAGGTTTCTTAAGCGGAGCAGGGATCTCTATAGATGACATAATTTAAATGAGGGCACAAGCTGTGATTTTCGTTGATAGAACAGGCTGACTTAGGCTACTCATTATAAGTTCCCAACTGAATAATTATTGTCCGTGTTAATAGGCTATTCAGCAGCAATTATGCCTCTGGCAGGTCCGCGGTAGTTTTAAGCCTCATTAGGTAAAACCAACAAAAGCAACTCGAATGTGCAGAGCAACCGAGTCGCAATAAAAGGCTTCCCAAACTCGTTAAAGGCTTAAGAGTGCGATTGGTTTGAAAAGCTGTGAAAGCTACAGGGAGAGAGTTGGCTGCTTATATGAATGGATCCACACTATTGCACATAAGGGGACGGGCCTAGATCAAGGGCTAGCTAGCAGATTTTTGATATCACATTGGCAACATTGTCTCCAATACAATAAACATGCGGTCCTTAAACACTTATACGTTTATTTTAATCCCTATTCAGGTCCAAGAGAGGAAACCTGCAATTCCAGTGAACATTGCCGCAGCGACAGCGACACCCCCGTGGCCTCTGAGCTTCTTGATGGAGCAGTAGACCGAAAAACGAGCGAGTGCGCGGTTGATGAGGGTGAGGACGCTCGGCAGCTCTTCGATGAACGCCAGGGCCCCGAGACTTCCGAGCCTGGCTCGGGCCGGAAGAAAAAGACCCGAACGGTGTTCAGCAGGAGCCAAGTCTTCCAGCTAGAGTCCACCTTCGACATGAAGAGATACCTCAGCAGCTCTGAGCGAGCGGGGCTCGCGGCCTCCTTGCACCTTACAGAGACACAGGTGAAGATCTGGTTCCAGAACCGCCGAAACAAATGGAAAAGACAATTGGCCGCGGATCTAGAGGCTGTTAATTTCAACCACAGCTCCCAACGGATTGTACGGGTGCCTATCTTGTACCACGATAAAACAACACCCATGTCGACACTCAGTTTTAACGTGTCTCCAGTCTCTCCACCAATCATGGGTTTCACGAATTCAGTCAACTATCCGTTATCGCCCTTTGCCCATTCAATGAATTTAATAACATCGCAGATGACGGGCCTTGTCTGATCTTGGGAGACTGACATACAGTAATATTGACAATAGTGACCCATTGACAATTATTATTAATGAATATGAATGGTGCAATAACTGATCAAGCTGGAAACTGCAGTATAACGTCTGCCGCATCCAAAGAAAACATCAATCACCAGATCACAAGAGAAAGACTTTTGTGTTAATTGCCACTGTTATGTATATAATATATAGTCTTCTGTGCATGCATGGGTCCTCGCCTGTATGCAAGGAAGGCAACACTTTCTCTGTGCAAATATATTTTTATTCAGAACCACCGATTTATAAGTTGTCACGTTTTCACATTATACATTTAAATAAACGAATCACGTTAAAGCAATATGATTTTTCTGAAATGGGTTTCTAAGAGTTTTATAGAAAAATGTGCTTGAGAAGATATACTTACACAGGTGTCCAGATGATCTGGATTACTTTAGGTATTTTCTAAACTTGTACATTACATTTTGCAAATTTTCACAGCATAAAGCAGTAAATCGTTATATGACACTATTCACAAAGCGAAAGGCTTTTTTAAATAGGCCCTCTTATATGCAGTCCGTTATTGCGGATTCAACAGAGAACGCAATACTAAAAGCACTCTGTTGAATGTAATATGTCCAATTTGCATAAAATAACCATATTTAAACGAATAATGCCTATGAACTGTGTAGCCTATCAAATGTATGCATATATATGGGTTCACAAATAAATCTCATGAAAATGTACTCATCTAAAGTATAGGCCCGTGACTGGGCATATTCACTTTGACAAAGGAATAATTATCTAAAAATAATAAAACATATTGTTTGGGACAACATTATTTATTATATTTAGAAATACAAAATCATATCATTAGTTTATAATGGTTTCAGAAGGTCGATTTAGGAAAAAAACTATCGTCTTCCCAGATAAGAATACTGGCAAGATGAAAAGACAATGAAATCTTAATTGAGGTTACTAAGGGTTCAATAAAATGATATTTATTACAACATTATCGTCCATGTATGCTTTCAATGTCCTATATACAATCATTAAATAAATTATTAAAGGATGAAGAAATAACCACAAAAAATAACTAGAAGATCACTAATGGAAAAAGTAAGGGTCATTGCTCATTATTTGTAGTTTACATTGTATCCTAGTTCAAAAGAATTACATGCGCGTTTCTTCTCCAAACAACAAAATAAAAATAAAAAAATGAGGTGGGGGAAAAACTAATGAAACTTTGGTAGATGCCCAAAGTTACAAATAGGAATTGTATCTTAAACACACACTAATGAAGTGCAAGAAGTAAAACTGTTATTTTAATTATACAAATGCGATAATTAACTTAAGTGGGAACAGAAAATTCAATTGAAAAATAAAAAGCCATAGCCTAAGCTCTTTGTTCTCAAACCGACACCCCACAAGCGTCATCAAACGAGCGGCCTCTTGCTAAAACCTGAAATGTCTTTCCTTTTCTTAAGAGCACTTAAAAACAGCAAGCATTGTGATTCATATTTTAAAGTATGTGTGCCAGATGTCTGGATAGGTCTGAGCTCTAGCTCCCACCCCCCTCTGCCATTGGCCGTCGTGCTGTCTGATTCTCGTGACCAATAAACGATGGAGAATCGTGTTCTTCCGGTCAGTGGACTAACAGTCTAGGCGAACGCAGCAGCCCTGCGCGTCGTGCAGCGATGGTGCTCGGAGAATCGAGACGTTAGTTTACAACACGGCGAAAAAAATAAGATACGCGGACAACAAGGACCCCACATCTAACGGAGAATATGAGCAAGGAGGAAGCGTCATGTCGACCCGCTTCTTTGAAGTTCACCATTGATAATATCCTCAACTCCAAGTCGAGCAGCAGAAACTTTGACAGCTGTCATTCAAAGACTTCGCTCGTGGTGTGTCGGGATGGCTGTCTGCACCATCCCGGAGAGAGCGAGGGCTCAGACGCACGATTGCACGCTATTGGTAAGATATGTTTGTTTTTTTAAATTTGCCACCAATCTGCTATAACGCGTAATTTTCTTGTGAACGACTATCAATAGCATTTGCCTGGCTTTCAGATAAAATCGCCATAGACGGAGATGGGAGAGCGGACGCGCTCAAGCCCGTCGACGCGCGCAGCGAGAGCGCGGACAGCTGCGACGACGCGCAACAAAAGAGCAGCGGCAAGAAGAATAAACTCATGACGAAAAAGAAAACACGCACGATATTTTCAAAAAGACAGATCTTCCAACTGGAATCTACGTTTGACATGAAGCGCTATCTGAGCAGCGCAGAGCGCGCGTGCCTGGCGAACTCTTTACAGCTCACCGAGACTCAAGTCAAAATCTGGTTTCAGAATCGACGGAATAAATTAAAAAGACAACTGTCTACTGAACTGGAGGGACCGAATAGCGATTTCGGTGACATTGGAAAGACGGTACCGCTCCCAGCTTTATATAAAGAGAATAATATCCTCGGAAGGTGCATGCTTCCAATGCCTCTGCCAGTCGTGTATCCTGGAGGTAGCGCGCCTTACTTTTATTTCTCAAATGCCAGCAAGTATTTCAGCATGTTTGATGGAGATATATGACTTAGAAAAGACCCTCGTGCAAGGGACACCGTTTTCGTAGCTCTTACGACAGAACCGACTACACGGCCCAACTTCAATTTTGATAAGCATTATCTGCCTTTTTGTGTGTTTTGCGGAGAACTTTGTTGAGCTATCGGTCAGTAAAAAAGCTGGTCTGCATTTCTATGCAAAACCTATTTTATTTATTGTATGCTGTACAAAATTTTATATCAAAACAATAACACCTATACCCCCAACCACACTGGCAGAAACGCCAGTGCCAATCATCCTGTCTTCACGTGGCAAGGAATTATAACACAAATGTTTTAAGGTTTACATTATTATTTTTATCATTATTTTTTATCATTTTTATTATTATTACTACATCTCTGCCAAAGATAGATTATTGATGCATGCATTTGAATTCTAAATGGCCCTCTCATTTTAAAATGATCAATGAAACCGTATTTAAGTGAATGTATTGGTTCATTTAACGCATGTTTGTATGTATATTCCTTTTGGATTTTTATCGTTTTAACTCCTTACTGCATAACCTGGCCAATTAAGTAAGCTACCAGTATTTTATCGAGTGTCATTAAATCTTCTGTTTTACACTTGCTTCAAAAGAAAACTTTTGTGTCCTGCCTTTTTTTGTTGGTTGTTGTTCTAGTAACTTGATTTTAATCCAATTTAGAGCGTTATATTGTTTTGATATTTCATCCGTTTTAGGCCTATTTATCAATCAAAACTTGGTCACACTCTCGGATGTTGTTTAAACACGTGAGTGTCATTAATAATGTTATAATCGTATGTTATTGAGGCATTATCTATGACAAGCCAAGATAATCTCACCGGAAAACAGACCAAGCATGTCTAAATCTCAAGATTATTTACAGACCACACAGGCGGCTTATTCCACCTGAGGATGTGCCTTCTAAATTACAAAAAGTATTAATAACTCGGGCATGTATTGCCTAACAATGAACTAAATAGGCGTGTCAATAATAATGATAAAAATGCGCTACTGAATGTTTGTGATTCACGCAATAGCAATAAACTACTCAAACAGTGCTCATTTAATGATTTTTGAATGCATAACTGATATGTATTTATGTGTCTGTGGGAAATCAAACAGCAATACACGTTTAAAAAGTTTATGCTGGACTAATTGTGATTAAAAGGTAAAATAGTGATTAGGCCTATAGTGAAAATAACACTGTTTTATATTATGGCTCTCAAATTCTTATTTCTAGTGAGGTCATGTTAGGCCACGGTGTGTTTTCTATAAAAGACTGAAATTCAAGAAGGTGCCTGTTGTCATTTGGGTCCTGCTCTTCGGCTCTGCGAGTCATTCTTCACCTAATTTTTTTTTTTTCAGCCGCTAAGTTGAAGACGTGGCAAACTAGTCATAGGGATAGATCCTGCCATTCGACGGCGATCTTCTTTCTCTCTCGCTATGGTAAACAACCAATAGCCAGGAATTTAGTAAATATTAGATGAGTGGTTTAACATTTTTATAAAGTTGATACGCATTCTTCCGGGAAAAAATAGAAAGTGTTCAGATGTTATTTGATTGTGTATAAGAAGGAGAGATTAACCTGTGGGTTACGCGTTTACTTGTATTAATTAGTTAGATAAGAGCAAAATTTGTTGCTGGAGGATAATCTCTTTTTACTCCTTTTTTTCTCCTTTCTCACTATTACTCTAAACAAGACTGCAGTGATTAGCAAATCAATTCGGTCATTTAAAGTCAAACGGAGGTGTCGATTTATGTATTAAAAAAGAAAACCGATAGCATGAAAAAAAAACTCTAATAACATGAACATTTTAAACTTCTTTTATTTACTTTTTAATCGTTTTGCAGTAGCCTGTCACTGAAATGACACTTCCAAACCGTATAAAACATAACTTTTACATAAAACAGAGGCTGGTTTCCAAATTCCCTGACTATATTTTCACTCCTCTATGAATCATTTTAAGTCTTAGACTTCTACCATTTTTCCAAAGTAATCACTGTTTTTACAGAAAAAAATACATTAAAACTCATGAGTAAAACAAAACCTAAAGTCAATACTAGTAAAGCCAACTTTACTTTAGGTAAATTTAGGTTTTAAATAAAATGAAAATTGTGTAATTTGGCATAGATTGTAACCTTAACCGAAAGAGAAGGCTCAGTTATGCTTTACCATCCTAATATATTTTGGGTGACAACAAATGTTTTAAAAACAACTGTACAAGTCAACTTTGGAAGGTTTTGACAACTTCTTTTACATACGCAACCATTTTAGGGTGTGCTCAAAAATTCAGCTGAAAAACTACTTCATACTTCAACCTTATGTAGATTAACAGGTTAAATTCTTTGTAGAAATAATGCAAGTCAAAATACAGTTGTCAAAAACAGTCAACTTTTTTGAATACTATGATGGAAAAACATATCACAATTCTTAGTATACTGTATTTAGTTTTATAGATTCTGATAAGTCAGACTTAGAGAGCTTTTCAATCTAAAAATAAGATGAAATAAGTACAAAATCTCCTGTTCATCCACCACAGTCAAAACTTATTTTAGCCATCAATAATAACTTCTACAACCACTACTGTCATAGTCTACAATGCATTTCTCCATATAAGGTTCTGAAGTAACCAAATACCCTGACCCTAAGGGCCAAAGTGCCAAAGTACAGTGATGCTGTCCACTTTACTCAAGCCATTTTTCAACCAAGCAGGGACTCCAATTTAGTTCTGAGGTGGCAAGATAATCACTGTGATTTCAGGATACCTAACTCCATTCCATCTATTGCTACAATACTGCCCATTAACGCATGGGATCTGTTAATGGTCTACAGTCTGCATATATGTGTAAGTGGGAGGGGGAGAGCAGACTTCCTGTCTCTGTGAGAGAGTGATGTCTCAATACAGGGAGAACACCTTCTGTCGTCCTGCACTTTGCTCCAAAACCACAAGGTTCAAATGACCTTCCACCCCTCCACTTTATATCCCTGATCCCATGGCTAAAAAGAGGAGAAAAATCCATTAAAACCAAGGCCCAATCAAAGAGGCCACAACACAAACATGCCATATGTACAGATTTAGGGGTATCAATGACTATGGATGTCTCTGTACTATATGATTGATTAATAGCATCTTTAACGAGAATAAATGACGGTTTCTAGCTTCAAGAGTCACAACATTTATGTATATTACGCATACATATATGTATATGTATATTGTGCACACAATATTGTGAATAACGTTTTTATTTTAATTTTAATCCATTAATTCTTCAAAAGGCATGATAATCTTTACATTAAGGCTTTAACTTATTTATGACTTTCTTTTACTTTAAATCCAATTACTGTTCAAAACAGACACGATTTTTAGAAGTTCTGGTCTCATGTTTGAATATGCAATTATTGCCCCAAACCATTCAAACTAAAGCTGAATCATCCAGGTACTCCAAAGAGCATTTACGTGTGTGCGCATATGTGCAAATGTGTCAGTGTCTTTATAAAGGTGCGTGTGTGTGTGCGTTAGTGAGTGTGTTGGGTGTTTGGGTCCTCGAGATAGCATCTCCTAAAGTGGCCTCCTGTCGGCCGCCAGAGACTCTCACATTTCCGAGTGCTCTGATGCTTGCGCTTGACAACAGCAGTCCACAAGGCACCTGAGCTCTGGAAGCAGACATGCTGTCTGCATGATTGACAGCCGATACAGGAAGAGGTGTGGCTGACCATTTAGAAGTAGTCACTCACCAGACTGAACCAAAATGAACTTTCAGCAGGAAAATTTCTGCTTTTGATTGTTATTTACTGAGTAATATTATAATGAATTTATCCCTTTGTTTGTTTTGGTAATTGAATTCCACTTTAAATGTAACCTTTTTAATTTTACAAATGTAATACAGTAATGTGAAAATGTAATTTAATTTGAATCTTATATATGCTGTATATATAAATGTGTGCACAGTAAGTCCTAGGCTGAACATACCATTCTTCTCCACCGCATGCCTTGTCACAGTCCATCACATGCTGATGTTCACTGAGCGTCAACTACTCTGCATACCTCATGTATCGACACACATACTTGGGAACAAAGAACAACTTAAAAAGTGGACAGAAGTGTGGATAGCAATTCTCTGTTATGAGGTTCCATTGTCCAAAATACTCTTCACAGTTCTGGGTCAAGTAGCCTCAGTTGGGGGTTGTGGTTGCGTCTATGTACATCTGTACTCATTGTCCCACTTTTATGTGTGTGTGTGTGTGTGTGTGTACTCTTCTGCCTGACTAGAAAGTGGGCTATGTTGCTGGGGGTCCTCCAAGTACTTTGACCTCAAGACCTTTCTCAGTTCTCTAACAGAGGTCGTTGTCATTGGCAACTGGAAGGAAAGCACCAGAGAAAGTTTAAGATTTGAAGGAAAACACCCTAAATTTGATAGGAAGATAACAACTTCCACTGTTTATTTTGCAGAGCTGATTATGGCTTCACTACTTGATCTCAAGGTAGGTTAATTTTGTCACAAATGCAATACATCTGCACAAAGATTAATTTATACATTTTGTATAATCAAGGAATATCCATGGTAAGAGACATCTATTTACCATCACAAGTACGTTTTTTTTAATTATTCATTCTGAGTGTAAAACAGCAATCAAAACAAAATTATTACTTATGTCAGTTCACCCCTAAAAAAAAAAAACTCTGTCATAATTTTCCCACTGTCAAGTTGTTCCAAATCTCTATTATTTTTCTTCATCTGCTGAATACAAAAGTAGATATTTTGAAGACTGTCAGTAACCAAACAGTAGAACCCCATTGACTTTCATAGTATGAGAGAAAAAAATATTATGGAAGTCTATATGGAGTTCATAAGCTTTTTTGTTTAACATAAATTCTTCAAAAAATATTTGTGTTCATATTTGTGTTCAAGAAAAAAATAAAAAAATAATACAGGTTTGGAACAACTTGAATGATTAAATTACTTTTCATTTTTGCGTGAACTGTCCCTTTAATTGTTCTCTTCAATATAATCAATCTATTGTTAACTGAGCTTGAAGCTTATGCCTTTGATACAAGGTGTTCACAACAATGGGTTTATTTTTAATTCATAAAAACAACAACAACAGTTTGAAGATGACGAAAAACGGTTGACAGACTTTGTTGGACAGAGTGTGTGCAGGAGTTTGGGGGTCCACAGAGGTCATGTCTCTGGCTTGAGGGTAAGACCACTCGCTGCATGGTAAAGGGAGGAAGGAACAATGAATAAAAATAAGAATGGGACAAAATAAAGAGGGTGTTTGAGAAAACACAAGCGGAACAAACATATTGTATTAGAAAATTTGTAAACAATTGGGTTTACAAAGAGACACTTCAGCAGTACATAATGTCAAGCAATACCAAACAAGTGCACAATGTGTGTGACATGACACAACCAAATAAAGCCCACCAGAAAGATATTTTTTCACGCAATCAACCGACTGCAAAAGGGTGAACACATACCTTGTATTTTCTTTCATGATGCTTCTCCAGGACGCATCCTTTTTATGGTATTTCATGTGGAACTGGCCAAGTAGGCCGAATATGTTTCTCACCTTCCACAATCACCATCTTTGAATTAATATATTAATATTCATGACAGGTGGTGGGCAATTTGAGACTTAAGTTTATATGCCGTGCGGTTTTAATGGTTGTCAGCGTCGTAAATCTTGCACAGTTTTTTTATTGTACATTCACTATAAAGCACATTTTATTTTTTGTATGTACATTTATAACACTTTACTTTAAATTTTATTGCCTTCTCATTCAATTACAAAAAAGAATAGAAGTGATAGTAAAATGGACATCATCTGACTGCCGTTATCAATCTCTCTATTTTTCCCTCTTTTGAAAGTTGTGAAAACACCATTGTGGAGTTTTTTATTTGTTATTTGAGCAAATGTGAAAATGAAAACAATACTTAATGTAGTCTCTCATTCACCACTATAGAAGTTTATGCATGATGACTTCCGTTTCTGAGAAACCCAGAAATGTGAAAAGGGTCAATAGCAAACCACAACAATCCAATCAATTCCTGATGGACAAAATCAAGGTCATCCCTAGATTTTTCTCTCTCAAGAAGCCATACAAAATATGTGTCACTGAAATAGAGAAGAAACGACTTATCGTAAAAGTGTCATGCCTCCTTTAAACCCAAAGAAAAATATGCCTTACATAATTAGGGTGAATTCAGGTTGATTGAGACACTTTTGCCATTGAAATGCCTAAAAATGTTTTTTGTTTTTTTTTGCTTCTGCAATACTTTGCCAATACGTACAAAAGTAGGTTACACCAATAAACCAATATGAATTTGAATTTGAGACTGAGTGAGCGGGTCCCTGAAGTGGCCAGGGGTCCAGGGGGACACTTGTAACAAGAACTCCATGACACAGCACATTACAACATAAACAACATCCTATTCGTTAGGACGAGCAACTGGAGAAGAGAACAGGGCTTTTCAATACCCCCTAAAGAGTTTCAGATAGCTTATTGATCTACTAATTTAGTAGACTTCTGTGGCCTGGGCGATGGTTGGCGCTTAAGGAAATTGAATGGGGGTTAGTGGACAACGAGCCTTTTGGAAAAGAAGATCAGTGAAGCAGAAGACTGAGAGGTGCATGTGTGCATGAACACCAGCAGGCTTCTCTGTCTGATTGTAAGTTATCTGGTACATGCAAGTGTGTGTTAGTTGAAAGTGGAGAGGGTGAAAAGCTAAATGGAGTATCTGGGGAGCTTGGGTGTCTGATTTATATATTAGGTTTCACCAGATATGTCAGAAAATTACATGACATCATCCAAATGTTCAGTGCTCTTAAATTCTTTATATTCATAATTACTTTGGAAGATCTAACATACTAAAGTGTTGGTTTTAGTCATACATTAAATGTATAGTGTTGTACATAAGTTATGTCTGCAGGGTATATTTGTTTTTAATAACCCTACAAGTTCGATGAAAGATCAAAATACCAAGGAAAATGTTTCATATTTTTCATGATAATGTACTTATCTGACAAAATTACTTGTCAAAAAAAGGCAAACAGCTGAAGGTATTATTTTACGATGCAAAAAACAAAACATGCATGACAAAATTACTACAGTATAATCAGTTATTAATATTTTGCTGGTTCTCTTGTTTCTGCATCTGTTCATATTTTCTTTCTTTGACAGACAGGCCAAAACAAATTAAAGACAATAAAAAAACAATAATATTAGAATAAGGGTTGAAGATAACAAATTTCCGAGGCCTGACATCACTATATTATATATTTTGTATTTTTCACTGTTTACAATTTTTGTTTTGATGACTTGTATTTCAAGTTATATTGTCATTTTTAATTTAATTAAAAAAATTCTTTAATTTGAATGTATATGCAGACCCAAGGAAGATTAGCGAACCTTTTGTGGGAGTTAATGGTGTTCAGAATAAAGAAATGCTCTACTACAACTGATGTGGCACTACATACATATGTGACAACCAGCAATACCCCATAGCACATTTTTCCTGTACAGAATATGTTGATGTTCTCAAAAATAAATAATAACTGTATCAACTGTATAGCCCCAAATGTATGCTTCAATATACGTTTAAATCTGTTCATACTAAGAACCTGGATTCAAACCCATTGCTGTCTATTGCTCACTTAGTGTGACAGAAAAGACAAAATCAATGTTCCACACACAGCAGTGCTGAAACTTGAGACTAATGGGGGAATGAATTGAGTGACCAGCATGCTTGTGAGTAAGACTGTGTGTGTGAACAGCAGAAAGACAGGGGTGAAATTTATACGGGTACAGAAGGGGCTCCATGGCCTTGCGAGAGCGAGAAAGAGCTTGAGATAAAAGAGGAGAGGAGTGAAGGGGTGTCTATGTACTAATGGAGGTGTATTGACTTGGCTGTACTTTCTGAGAGAGTATTATCATTAGTTTGCCCCAAGTGGCATTGGACAGTGTCTGGACTTATAGATCTCCATGGCCATTCTCACTCACATGATAATTAGTACAGGTCCTTCATTCCTCCACTCCAAGCTCCGTCATCCATTCCTGGTCAACGATAGAGGCGGATTCTTTATTTTACTAGAGATTAACCGTCTAATCCGTCTACTCCCACCCTTCCTGTCCTCTCTTGCTCTCACTCAACTCATTGATCAATAATCTGCTTTTAGCAGCTCATTCAAAGCCACAATATCACAGTGTGTGTGTCTGAGTGTTTGTGTACTTCTTTGGTTTGCGGGGAGTGTGTTTAATTTTTTAAGTGTTAAATAGAGTGATGAGTGATTTATAAGAGCCATAACAATTTTATCAGTGATTATTAGCATTTGGTTGTTAACAATCACTTCACACAGATTCAGTAAGCAGCTGAATCTTGAAATATTACAACTTCTGTCCAGAGATATTTGAGCTGTTCCGGAGTAGCTAGGACAACCATAGATTGGGTGGGATGACAGACTTGATACAGGGCAACGACAAATACTTACGATACGATAAAGATACAGAAGACTTAGAGCTGGGCAGGACTGGGATGAAGACAGACGATTGGTCGACTAATAGTTGGCTCTGTTCTCACAGTAGTCTCTGGATTGTTCATTGCGGCAGGAGTAAGCTCCCTGTCTGCAGTGGGCTCTAGCTTAATGTTCGTGCACTGAGGTGATGGCAGCTGGGCTCTGAATCTTGGGTGGTGAGGAGTTCAAGGTGGGGCTGAACAATGGTGATGGGATCCTATTCAGCTTTGCCCACAATAAAAGTGGATTCATAGTGTGAAATTGATGTACAACACTAATGTCCAGCAGGTATTCCCCTGGGGCATCAGAAAACCAGCCTTTCATTGTCCAGCCTGCCCCTGAAACCATCCATCAGGGTTTCGTCCTCACACCTCACTCATGCAAACCAAAATTGAGCATCACTGGGATCTTGAAGATCCACCCATGAAAATGCATACAGGGGTTGAACCATGAAACCGAAACACCTGGTTTTAGACCGTAATCATTTAATACTACGGTCTAGGGGCCTTCTTTTGTGGCCAATAAAGCATTAATTAGTCTTGAGAATGATAGAAACAAGTCCTGCACAATGGCCAGAAGGATTCAGAGCCATTTCTTTTCCAGAACAAGTCCCTATGGTGAAGAAAAATATTTTCCAATTCACTCCTTTAAAATACCTTTCACTTTCATGTTCATCAAACCATTCTGTCACAGTCATACTGTGCATTACTGCATTATCGTGCTAATACATGGCATCCCCTTCAGGGTCAAACCATTAGGTGCACATAGTCCTCCAGAATGGTTCGGTACTCCTTGGGAGTGACGCTCTCATAAAGCACAGTAGGGAATGCTATGATATTGCAGCCCAAACCATCACTGATCCTAATCCATCTCTGTGCTTCACTATGGGCAGCAACAGTTCAGATGTTAAGCTTCTTTGGGGATTCTCTGCACCTTAACTCCCAACAGATGCAGGAAACACAGTGAAGGTGGACTCAGAGAAAAATACATGTTTCACACAGTCCACATCCAAAGATTTATACTGTTGACACCATTGAAACCAACGTATGGCATTGGCACGGGTAACCAAAGGTTTGGCTGTAGCAAACAGACCATGAATAGTGACTCTGCGAAACGCCAGACAAACAGTTTTTGTGGAAACAAAAAAGTCGACATGCACATTTAATTCTATAGTGAGTTGGGCAGCTGTAGTTTTAAGGTTTTTAGATGCAATTTGAGTAAGTACCTGGACATCCCTTTCAGAAAGCTACTTCTTGCATTGACAAAACTATTGTTGTGATTTGTACAACGTGATGCTATGCTGACATTACTCATTATACCATAGCTCTCGATACACCTCAAAAACTTGTCAAAGACGTCTTGGTCTGTTATGTCTTCCTTTATGTTGTGTGGATTGCAATGTTTTATGTACAGTGCTATTGCTCTGCTAATTCAGCCTTCACACTGATAGAATGCAAAATCAGATAATTTAAATACCCGGTTTGAAAACACACACATTTACTCACATATGCTAACAGACAGAGAGCAATATACCAGTGGGAGTGGCCAACTAAACTCGGCTTGCTGTGGCTTGTACTAGGGTGGGCAGTGAAGCAGAAGTGATGGCCAAAGCAAATGTGCATGTAGTAAAGGTGACCTAAATGCAATAGCTGTGACAGGCTCCAGAAAGAGGCCCCAGAGACAGCTTACACTGCACTGTGTCACTGTCTGCTGCACTGATCAGGGATTAGCTCAACTGTGAGAGACTCTGTGCAGCCTGATCTGAGACACCTCAATGTGAAAATACACAGAAGATAGGGGTGTCATGTTTAGCAGACACAGTGCATCTGAATGATGCTCTTTATCCTGATAATACATTAATATTTTATACATTCAGGAGAAATTTCAGTTTTACTTTAGAATGGAAGGCAAGTGATTGTACAGAATAGAATGTATATTACAAAAAGTACAAAGTATTTAAAATATAATATTTAATATATAATTCCAATATTTAAAATATATAACAAATCTCTTCTCAGTAATTTCAGGTATCCATAGAACAAACAGCATGACAATATTGTTCAAATCCTTAAAGGTACAGTCACACTAAACTTTCTTGCATTGACTTCATATACAGTACATGCAAAATCTATGGAAGGCAGGAAACAGAAGATCATGTGAATTTTGATACTTTCCACAGTTCAAGTTTGATTCTGATCTGTGAATTTCTATCAAGCGAAAATATGTGACCTATGAAAAAAAAAAACATCACGGCATGATGATTTTTTTTTAAATTAAGCTAACTATACGTAGATTGTGCATTTGTGAACGTATTATTTGGTATATGTTAAATTTATGACCAATGCGAAAGAAAATGGTAGATTGGCTGAATGCAAATTAGAAAAGTAGAAATAACCGAATAACCGTTTTTGTTGAAAAAAGGATTAACGGCATCTGATTGTTCACTTCAGTCTGAAAGGATGTATTAACAGCTGTTGATTCATTAAAATGTTTATCAAACTGAATTGTCCTGCCAATAGTGATGTGAACTTAGCATGAAACAGAATTTATGATCATCTTTTCTTCTCTACTGTGTGATATATTAAAGTGAAATGGCTTTTCCAATGAGAAATAAACAAATATCCTTTAGTACTTTGATTTTCTTAAACCATGTCTAAATCTTATCTAATCCTGACCAGTAAGACATTAGATCAACATGCAGATGCATTTAAAGAATTGAAATGTAGTGCGGCAGCTACCCACTTCTGCCTGTCATTTCACATCAGACCCACCTGTCCCTATCCAGTCGACTCTTTAATTCACAGCACCGCTGTGCCCGTAGCAACGGCTGAGATGTTTAAAGTGCTCTTTAATAGTCAGCAATAATTGCAGCATGTCAACTTGCTTCAGGGAACAAAATAAATAAATAAGATGAAGAAATAAAAGCTTGTGTACAAGAGGCAGTGTGTTCTATAATGAATATAGATTGAATGCTGAAATATTAATTTGGTGTGAGGTGGAGTGGTCTGTGCTAAATGGCTGTGTTCGGCCTTTGGAAGCTTAACCTCACTCCCCAGCGTCTCAGTTCTGGAGGCACTTCAGCCTCACTGTCAGGTCATCAAAGCTCTGAGACCTGAGGACAGCCAAGGTTTCATAAAAAATAGACAGTTTCTCACTGTGTGGCTGTGCTTGGAATAGCATATTACCATGCTACTCAAATTATTTCTACAGTGTATATACACACTGTGTATATGTATATGTATATGTATATGTATATATATATATATATATATATATATAAACTGTGCAACTCTAAGGTCTATAATACTCCACTGAGAGTTCGTTTACATGTAGTTGCATAGTTACTTAGAGTTACTTAGTTACTTGGTCTATTACTATAGTAAGTAGAATATCTAAAGTGGCCCATCGAAAAGTGTTACCTTTTATTGAATAAATATAAAATAGCACATCATATTTATGAAATGATAAGTGAATACCACTTTCAAAGGTGAACATGTACTATACATGGGCTTTATCCATAAATGTAATGCTAGAGAGAACAAAGATATGAGGGAGAGTAAGATGCAATCTATTTTAAACAAACAATTCAAGTACATGAGCAGAAACCAGTACTCACAGGAACAGAACTGGGGACACCAACGAATATTTAACAATAGACAAGACCCGACAAAGAACAAAGAAAGCACTGGGGGGTTAATATATACAAGGGGTACAACAACAAAAAACTGACTACAAAAAGGCCCAGGAAACTGGAAAAGAGCTTGGAGGGTGGTGGAGTGGAGGAATGGTTGACCAGGCCCGTGTGGATGAAGTTGGCTTGGAGACTGAAGCAGAGCCAGAAATGTGAACAACCAGGGTGGAGTGGGGAAACAACATGGACAAGACAGGGCAGGAGACAACCATGGTGGAGTTGAAAAACACAGAGGAACTGGCACAGCTGAAGATCACGATGAGGCCGGCAGAACAGAGAGAGAGAGCCCAGAGAGATTAGGTACGATCATCGTGGCTGTAACAGTGCTGACAGGGGGCAGAGAGCTCAGGGATGGTTTTAGTGGCTGTAAAAGAGCAGGTGGATAGTCCAGACTCTAACTCTTTGGCCGTGAAAGAGAGCACAGGGAAATCCAGAGTGGACACTGTCTTAGGAGGAGCTGTAGTGGCCTAAAAACATTAGATGGCAGTTGCCATCATAGTAAGTGTAGCTGATGCCAGGCTTCAGAGCGTGAAGACTGCCAGGCTTGTGAGGGTTGAGACCGCT
The DNA here is from genome assembly GCA_037043235.1 of Rhodeus uyekii. Taxonomy (NCBI): domain Eukaryota; kingdom Metazoa; phylum Chordata; class Actinopteri; order Cypriniformes; family Acheilognathidae; genus Rhodeus; species Rhodeus uyekii. Next base: position 1,081,729 of record JAWRVZ010000110.1, read on the forward strand.
GGGCTTGAGAAAGTTGAGACAACCATCCTTGAGAGCATTGAGACCGCTGGCTTTGAGACCACCGGGAGGCAGAGTCTCAGAATATAATCTATGTACTCTTTACGGGTGAGTTTGCCATTTCCTCCTGGAAGACATGACTTCAGGGGCTCATTTAGCCCAAAATGAACAAATGCTGAGGTTTATACACAAGGGGTAATGGCAAGCAAGACACACCTGGGAACAATCAGAGAACTATTCAAGAAAAACTACAAACTGACTACAAAACGATGCTGGAAACAAGAAAAGAACTGAGCAGAATACAACCTAAAAGTCCAAATAATAGAAATACAAGGTACATAGAACATGTAAGAGTAATTTGTGATAAAAAAAATGTACCTTTCAGAAAGCTCCTCCTCCAACTTTATTTCTCCAAGTACAACATGTTCCTGGAACATCTTTATTGCTACTGTAAAAACATATCAACAAACCAATCAGATTTGACGGAGAAGTTGACAAACTTATAACCAGGGTTAGTGCTGCTACATCAGTGTTATTCACATATAATTTCACTCTGGTTTTAGGGACAACTTTTGGTTAGGTTTAGGGATAGGTTGTGATTACATTTTCATGTAAGATCATCAAAATATATTGACCCAGGAATATGTCTAATTCTGCAAAATAAGGAAGCATATTTGAGTGAGGAGAGCAGATCTCCAGCAGAGGGTGTAGCATGTAGAAAGGTAAAAAGAAAGGACAAGGGGCACACGGTCTCTGCTGGTTGTCTTGAAGTTTTATCAGTTCACCATAAAATATTAGGCCGATGTGCGGTACGTATAAGACTTTTGTTGTTTGTTTCTGTGTATGTTTACATGCTGTAGTGAATAAGTGCAGAAGTGAGGAGAATATTGGTATTCAGGGATTTTGTTAAAGTGGGTGTTGCAAGTGCAGCCTTTTAACAACAACAACAGAAGAAAAAAAAAGGAGATTTACCTTGGAAGCTGGAGGCTTTTAGCAATGCATAATTCATCGCAATCAGTTGACCAAAATCTACAATAGTGATTATAGATATCCCACTGTGTTTCAGTGCTAACTATAAAGCCATAACCACCCACTCTCTCCCCCTCTCTGTGGATCTAAATCATTAATGTTCTCCATTACGGGCTGCACACAATGGACACGTCCTCAAACACCTTCAGACACACAAACAGACACCACCGGATACTGATGTGTGGAAACCACAACTTCCAGCCAAATGAAAGTGTGATGAGAAGTGGATATTTGTGGTCATTTATGTGTGTGTGTGTGTGTGTGTGTGAAAGAGAGAGAGCTGAGGGTAAAGAATGTGACAAACGCAGGACGATATTATGCTTTTAAAGCAGCATAGAACAGGAAGGGTAATCTCAGAAGAAATTGTGACAAGATAAAGAAATAAATCCAAGGTGGCTGACCAAAAAAAAAAGATTTCATTCAATACTGAGTTTCATTTATATAATTGAGTTAAAAATAATATATTTTACTCAATATTTATGTGTGCTCTATATAATTATTTACAGAGTATTGAGTGTTAGCTTAGAAAATTGCATAACACTATTGAAAAGAAATTGGTACAGTTACTGCTTGTGTAGAGTATTCCAATTACTTGTTGCTCCATGATATTTAAGATGCCTATGTAGGCAGTATTCAGCATGGCATCTTGTTAGCTTTTGGAACAGAACCTTTCTCTTTCTGATTTTTTTTTACTTCGTAAATGTTTTGAATCGGCTTTCGAACTTGCTTAAATTTTGTGCACTTTGTAAATACTGCACAGCTGCCTGTTTTTACGATCAACAAAATATTTAACTGCATCTTGAACATCACTGGCATGTACATGATATAAAACTCAAGAGTAATGTGTAAATGTTGTACATGTGCAAGAGCCACAAATGAATATAAAAAACCCTTAAAACTGAGCCCAGATCCACACTGACACCCCTGAGGTTGAAAGACACATGCTGTTTTCATGTGTGCTCGGATGAATTTCTTCAACCTCAACCACCATTTCTCCAGCAGCCCAACTGTTGAATACAGACTTTTGTTTGAGTAAAGGGTAGTCGTGTTTAGAGTCGTCTATTTTACCACATGCGTTAAGCTAAGGTTTTCACAAATTGTACATGAAAAGTGAAAGATTTGTTTGGGTGAGGCCAGGTCTTAATTTGAGAGTCAATTCAAACTTAAATATTTGTGTATGTGTGGTTCTTGTCCATGAGTGTTTAGATCTGTAAGAAAGGGAGAATACTTGTGTGTGTTTGAGTCTCACTGATTGCGTGAGCGTATTAGTGTCTGTGCCATCAGTGGGCTTTCATGGAGGAGCATTTGTGTTGCATTTTGCATGACTTGAGGGCTTCCTGCTTTGGCCTGTCTGTTCAGCTCTCGTCAACACTGAGCTCAGTGGAACGGTCCTGGATTGCCGCATTCTCTTCCCCACACACACACTCAAGAGCGTACAAGTGCAACAAACTCTTCCTTGCTACAGACCAATCAAATAATGTTCAAAGTCAGGATGTCCTATTTGTGCACAATTCAATCCCAGACAAACTACTTACTCTAATTATAACTATAAACGCAATGTCACAATGCATACGGCAGAAAACTTCTCATGGAAATCCTTCTATTAGTATCTATGAGAGAGCACATTAAATTCTAAATAACTCCATATTCACATGTGTGTGTGTGTGAGAGAGCGAGAGCACTTAATGCACTTTTAATGAGGCTGCCTTCAGTCCCGGAGGCGAAACGGTGGCTTGTCCCATCTCTGCATCTGACAGGGTGCAGAGTGAGCTATGAATTATTGCTTATTAAAAGAACTAATTACTCCCCTCTTCTCTCTGCAACATTTATTGGACAGAGGTGCAATTTAGGTTTCACCAATGAAGATGTGACTCTGTAGAAGGAATAAAAATGGGAGATAGATTGCAGAAAACTAAAGACGATTGCCTCTGCTCCACAGACAAGGGGGGATGGAAAGTAAAAGTAAGGTACTATGACAAAAACTAAGTGCCAATACTAACAGAAATGCAAAGAGCAGATAGTGTTGCTAAGTGCCAAAAGGAATCGAACCATAATAGCAAAGCAAACAATCTTCACGTTTTAAACAAACAAAAATGAAATGGTTTCAAAAATTCTCAGGATTGCCTGAACCAGGCCATGCCTTGTAAATCGTCGTGTCTAGTAAATTGAGCTGCGAGTTTGGCAGTGTACTGGATAAATATTGGATGTGCCGCTCTAATTGAGCATTTCGTGTAGAGTTGCTGCTGTGGCTCTGGGGGCCTCTGGGATGGGAAAGGCTCGTTTTTGAAGCGACGTGCAGCATTTCACCTTAAGGAGCCCACAAGGCGTTTTTAGCTCCCTACACTGTAAAAGCTTTCAAACCTCCGACCCGTCTCTGCTACGTGATCAATATTGCAGATGCGGAAACGCATGACTGTCTGTGAATGCGTTTATTGGGGGCAGTCTTGAGGAGTGTTTGAGTGTGTGCAACGTCTCCTGTGTGCTGCCCCCTAAATGTCCGTCTTTCGCCTCACACACATGGGCAAATGTCTCAGCACAAACCTAGCTGTGGTAGCTTTATTTGCTTTCTGCAAACAGTTGCTCCATGATGCCCAATTAGGTGTTTGCGTTGGCTGGAATGAAAGACTAGTTGTCAAACATTATATTTTTGGATGTTAATATAGTAGCTTCACTGAAATCGTTGCTGTCCATGATTTGCTTTATTCTAAATTGGACAAATGTATTTAATATACAGAAGTACAGACCTTCGGCAGATTCTTCAATTAATCATGCACATTTCATGTGAAGTGTGTTCGCTATCACTGTCTCTTTACAGGAAACACATAATGCCTTTAAGAGAGGAGAAAGGATTTCTGAAAGGGTTTTTCTTGCTGTGAGTGATACTACGGCATATAGAAAAGCTGAGCGGCAGTTACTCATCCCATATGTGTGACTAAGTAATGGAAATATTTCCTTATGTCGAAACTGCTTTAGTGAGCAGGGAAAAGATAGATGATTTGAAGCACAAAACACCATAAAATATAATTAGTATATATGTATACTATATATAGTATAGACTTCATCTTATATAGTCAGACAATAGCTTTGCGTGATGAACAGACCAAAAAGTCACAGCTTGAAATATAATACACAAATTGCCCTGGTCCTCCTTCACTAATTCTTTAAGAATTCACCTTTTGTGCTCCAATGAAGAAGCAACATGACAGAATCTTTATTTTGACAAATTTCAAAAAGCTATATTATATATGCAGATAACAAACGTTTTGTTTGAGGTGTGAAAATGCAACTGTACTTTTTTTTTAAGTAGCTGGTTTCCTATGTATTTCTGAAAGATGCACAGAGTTAGAGAGTGCAGTACATTCTGTAAATTTTTCAAATATTATAACCTAACCTATATGTACAAAAAAGGAAAAGAAAAAAAAGAGCGGCGGATTTCTTGTAATAGATGACATTGAAATGAGTGTTCATTTTTGGGGTGTGTTGTGTGTGTGTGTGTATGGTGTTGAGATGTGTGTGTGCCTCTAAAGGTTGTGATATGACAGGGGTTAGATGCTGATAAGGTCAGTACAAACCCCCTTCTTTAGTACTCTTTCAGCACCTGGCGTCCTGACTCAGTGTGGAAGACACTGATCACAGAAATACCTGACATAGAGACTCCAGTTAAGAAGTTTGTGAGTGATTTCTGATTAAGTTCTGTTAACAACACGGCCAACCTGACTTGAAGTACCGTTTTGAACTGTATCCGTTCTAATCTGTAATCTTTTTGTTGTTGTTTGGTCTATATTTATTTAAGTTTAAATGCCTAAAATAAAAAATAAAAATATGAATTAAAAGGATATTTTAAATTAAAAGTAAAAATAATTCAGCAAACACCATATTATTGGATAAAGAAAAACATTGTGTGAGTGTTTCTGCAAACACCAGAAACACTGTAATACATAAAAAGCAGGATATCTGAAAATAGTAATGAGTTCTCCGCAAGTTCTGACAACTTCTAAGTTATGTGTCAGCACTTAGAAATAACTAAATCCATTAAAGTATATCTAAATGGGGATAAGAAGGAAGGGCTAATCTAGTCAAAATCGCCGTGGACCTCGCCAACGATTATCCAGGAATTTCTCCATTGGAAGTGTTGAGGGACAACGCCAATATTCATGTTATCGGCCTTTTGTGGTACCGGACACTGAGAGAAAGAGCTGTGTTTTCCCAGAGCAGAAATTACACCAATCTCTGTAGACACAGTTGACAGATAAAACCATCTTCTCTTTGAAAAATTATACATTTCATCATAAAATATTACAAAGGAAAACTGAATGACTGGTTTAGGAATCCCTCCATCATCTGTCAGTATTAAGTCCAAAACACATTCACATTTTAAATTCGTTCAAAATGGAAAGGGAAAAATCAAAGCAAAGAAAAATTGATATGTACCCTCAAAAACGTGTGTTGGATGCCCTTTTGCAGGGCATCGACTGAAACAAAATACCACCATATTCCCAAAGCAAAGGGATCACAGATTACAGATCGCTTGGTGACGGACATTCTCTGACTCCTCCGCTTTATAACACCAATAGATTTCAGATGAGGATCAACACTTTGAAACCCAATCGACGGCCCGGGGGCTGAGCTCTGCTATAGAGAGAAGGAAAAGAGACCGAGCTGGAGAAGTTGGGAAAGAAAAAGGGATTGAGGTCATTGGTAACATTTACAAATTGAATGTGTGATCAAAGTGTTAAGCCAGAATGGAAAAAATAAAGGGGGGTCTAGACAGACAAGGTGTGGACCCCAAATGTTATTCATTAGGATTTCCTTTTCCTCCCATTTCTCCTTTCTTTTTCATGCTCACTCTGCTCTTCTTCGTGCCAATCTGTGACTGATTTGCGCGTCTGGTGCTGGAGTCGTCGGTCGCCAGGGGGAAACGGGATCCTGACGGGGCTGAGTTGGACTGAAAAAGCCTGGAGCAGAGCGAAAGCAACCGGGCCCTTTCACGTTAGTTTAAACTGACACCTCTGCTCACCTCAACGGAGGCGGCATTGAAACTCATACTTCTGCCAACCGGATTCACAAACCTGCTTGTGCGTGACTCTGGTTTGGAAGACCGCCGCTATAGTTTCCTACAGCCGATCCAACATCAGGTTTTAAACACAATAAACAATCACATTGGTGTATTCCTGGGTTTAATATTGCAGCAGGTTGAAGAGCTAATATTTCATTTAGTATGAAATCGGTTTACCATAAGCTTGGACAAAAAACGGCAAATATGTCAAAAACTAGCGTAGGAGGAATAGAAAGAGGAGTTTTCAAAATGTAGAACTGATTATTATTAAATAAAGCTACGAATGAAGCATTAACAATGGAAAGTTTAAAAACTAGAGTCGATTTGGAAGAAATATCTTTTGGAGTGATAGTTCACCTGAAAACTTTTGCTTTCCGTACAATGAATGGGCTCCAAACAACATGGGATTGCCATTTAAGAGGGTCAAATGTTTTTCGTTGTAATATCCATTGACAGAGAAATGAGAATGTCTTACAGAGAGAAATATTTCCTTTCACTTTCGGATTGGGTCAGAGGTTGCAGCAGTGATCTCCACCTTCACACCCCTAAATGAATATGAAACACCAAATTGACCATAGCTCACCCCTGAAAGTGCTCCTTGGACCTACAATTCCGATCTTCAAAGCTAACCAACTTCCTGTGCTTGGCCCCCTGGTTGTGACCACCTCAAGGTGAAGGGAGGGGGGCGGTGAATCGCTCAAGAGAGAAGCAGTGGAGGAAGGGGAAGACTTTGGCTCACAGTACCTATTAGCCCTAATTGCTGGATGGGTGAAGGCCTTTGAAGGCACAGTATTTGTCCCAGGGCCTTTAATGCTGATGAATGCAAAGGTTTCTTTGAGTTGTCATTGGCAATTGAGTTGGAATCAATATTTACAAAACAGATACACTACTCCGGACGTAGAGCTGGACGCTAAAGTGTTTAAATATGTGGAGGGAGAGCGTATGAGTAATTGCCATGAAGTTGGCATTGCTTTTTTGTTTTATACCCTTTCATGTGAAGTGAATTTAAATATGGAAGATAAGTTAAGAAGTTTATGAGAATCGGATTGCAACTTGGCTGTGAACATAAGCATTTATTTTTTTATTTTTGATAAGAATAAAGAATACACTGCACAAACCTGCAATGACTAGACTTATGGTTACCCTTAAAAGGCATCAGGGTTAATTTGTCCTAAATTAAACAAATTAGGCATAGGAAGAAACAGCCTCCCGCAAACTTTTCTGCTTTTAATCTAAACGGTCCAAAATTGATTCAAGCTGATGAATTTGTGATCGGTTATGATTGATTAGGCCGCAGCCAGGAAGAGAAAGGCCTGGCGTCAAATTCACATTTTGCAGAAAAACAGGCACCCTGCATCCATCCATTATCATCCCTCCATCCTCCAGGGAGGGAGGAGGGACAAGAAGAGAAATGAAAGTCAACAGCAGTGTTTAACATCCATCGAAACAGATGCCTCTTCATTAGGGCTTGGTTCAAAGCCAAAATGGCCACCAGTTGCTGGAGGCAGTGCATTATGGGATGAGGACAGAGGGCAGGTACTGTGTGGGGTGATTAAGGCACTGAATAAGCAGCATAATAACTCCGAGAGGTTCCCAGCACTTGCACAGTCAAAACAGAAACATGTGGGCTAACGTTAGGGTTTCAAACCCCTGGCCCATATCACTGACTCTACAGAGCTCGAGGTAGGCACGGTGCTAAATCATAAACATGTTGCCTGGGATTCCCTTGGGTTGTCACGGAAACTATGGATGGTCTTAAATCACAGTGTTTAAAGTCGTAACAAAAGGACAGAATCTGACTCTGGAGGACTCTGTTTGACACTTTTTTTTCGTTAAATGCATGAAATGTTTTTGAAGCACAATTAAAACATACTCTACGAATTAAGTAAATATTGTTCTCTATTGGTACCTGCTAACACTTTTAAAAGGATACACCACATGCTGTGGCCTTTCAGAGTGAGTGGATTTAAAATGTTGTGACTTTACAATAAGCAGCCCTCTAACCTTTTGAATATTTTATTACATTTATCAAAGCACATATGGTTAGTCTTCTCTGGGCTTCAGAAAGACGTTGCGGGCAGACAGAAAGGAAAAGCACTATACCGCGTCACTTCAGAGGTGCCGCCACTGATTAAACATTTATTTCATTTTTTAGATTTTCAGGTTCTTGAGTTTTGCTTTTGGCAATTTTAAATGTTAAAATCCATATGAATAACATACAAACCAGCTAAAGATACCGTCTCAGTTAAGTTTGCTGGGGCAATATTGTTCAAGTAAAATATTAAAGAACTACTAATAACAAACTAAAGTTATACTTTTTATGTACGTAAAATACTTTTTTCCCGAATAGTTTTTGCCGATGTTTATTAACTTAGTCAATAACAGAGAAAAAGAACAAGAAAAAGAAACAGAACATAAAAAAGTCATTTTTTACGTACAAGCTCAAGCAATATACTTTTGAGTATCTAGTTGAACTTACACTCCACTTTCCCTGTAAATGTTTATGTTAAATCAATGACACAAAAAGTCTACTCTACAGCAAGAGAGAATACATTAAAGCCAACACATTACTGTCACAGTGTGTCAGGAGAGTCAGGTTTTGCCTACAACGGTAAACCATGAAATCTTAGTAAAAAGAAGGAAAAGGAAAAAGCTTAGTAAATATCTTAATGACAATCTAAAAATCCAAAACATGTTTAGGGGATAGAAAATATCTTCAGATGAATGTAAAAATAATGTTGATGGAAAGTCCCACCATGATAGCAAACAAATAATATCATGGAAGAAAATGAGAAAGGAAAATAAGGAAAAAGATATATATTACACATTGGTGCAAGTCAATGCAGCGAAGACAAAGAAAAAAAAAGCAATGGAAAGCAGGCCGGTGATACAGCTGGAATGATAGAGCAGAATATTAGCTGATCAAAGCTGGTTAAACTCAGCACATGAATTCTAATATGAGTCAAGAGCTTAATGTGGTTATGCATGTGGGTAAAGGAGCTGTCTGTAAAAACCAGACAATTAAAAAAACGTTAAAATATACAGTACTTGCACAATCCCAGTTTAAAATTGAGCCACGCAACTGTAAAAACACTAGAGTTGAAAAATTAATCATTTAATTACCTTACCATGTTCTGTGAATACAATGTTAAACCATTTGTATTACACATAATTTTACATTGAAACACTGTCAAATTTATGTTTTATGCAATTAAAAACTATACCATGCCATGTAATTTATGATAAAAAGTGGTAAAAGGACAGTCCCTTAAACCATATAGGATTAATTTCTATTGAAATAATTTGGTTTTATCTAATTTTTGGTATTAGTAATCTACATTAGGGTGTTCCTCATCTACATGAGGAAGGCCAGAAAAAGATACCTGAAAAGGTACTTTAATGTACAAAAAAACTTTTATAATACAAAAACAAAAGGCACGTATTGTGCAAAATCAGAAGAAAGTCCAACAGGATGTATACACAATTCCAACATACTGTATATGCAGACACAAGCAACAACGGATGAAGACAGAGGGAAAACATGGGGAGTAAATACACAGGGGTGATGAGACTGACAAGGGGATAAATCACGAGACAGGTGAATGGGATGACACGGAGGACGGGAGGAACAGAACAGAGACATAACACTTCTTACTTCGTCCCGACGTCTGCTTTTTCTTTCTGCAGCCCTCTTCCTCTGCTTTATTTAGCCTATAATTATTAGTAGTCTGGGGAGACTTCAGGACCTCCATTGACAGTCCACGCAACTACCACTTTGTACGCATGAAAATGAACCTCATTGGTTCTTGCATGTCAAACTAACATGCTTGAGGTTCCTTACGCCACAGCTTATGTGAGTTAATGAATGGTCTTATTGTCATGAATGGCAAAGGACAAAGATGAGTGATCCAACATAACTTTTAAAGGCAATCGTAACAGCGGCGCAAACTCAACACAAACAACAACCGACAACTGAGGAGTGAACAGAAAGAACTAAATACATGAGTGATAATGAACAAATGATAAACAGCTGTGACGATTAGTGTCCATGGTAACTGATCTAGAACAAAGGAACATGTGGCTGAAAAAAGACAAAATAAGAGTCCTGGTTAGGCGGTGCTGTGATACTTATGTGAACAAAAGCCTAAATCAAGTCTGTTTATGAACTTTTTAAAATGTCAAAGTTATACATGTGTAGCAGATTAGCTAAATCAGCAGATTGGCTAAATCAGCAGATTAGCTAATATGGGCGGTTCGTTTGTGTAGTACCATCTATAAGAGGCATGGCTGTATGCATCCAGGCAGGTGTCACTTCCTGCATTTGGTCATCTCCATTATGGTCTAACGCGCACGCTGGAGTTGGTCAGGTGAGTTAAAGCGGGAGTTGGCATCATTTGTTTGATCTGTGTTCTGAGTAGCACTGCTAATCTGCATTTCGTGATCATTTGGTCAGTCTTAGCATTGAAGAGAGTGTGGAGTCCTGCTGTCTTGTGCGCGCAGTTGTTTCAGTCTGCTTTTGTAATGTTTGGAGCAGTGAATAAGCAAACGGTATGTTTCTTCTCCCCCAGATATGTAGCAAGTTTTATGTAATTTATTTCTCAGCCGTGGAAGCACTGTAAGCCACGATTTATGCATTTTAGCATACTGGCGGCGGCTGTTTCATAAAGGCTGAGAGTTCAATTCGTTCAAGTTTCCAGTTCCCGTGGCCATCTGGTGAGTAGATGATCAGTTATTGTCTTCACAGATGATCATAAATTAATTCAGTGTTTCTTGCACAGGACTGGAGGGTGAATGACATCAGTGCAGTGGCGACACCGCTGTCTTGCTCTTACCAATTGTCACTGGATTCATAAGGCTTCTCGCACGGTCGTCTTGGACCTTTGTTTAAGGAGCTTTGTTTTCTTTATTTTGATTTGTCTTATTTTGTGTATGAACTATTGCTTTGGAAGTGTGTTAATTGTTTTGTGATTGTGTGACATACCTTTTCTATATTGTTTGTGTTTTCTTGTATTGTGCTTGTTTTTGATTAACTTCTTGTGATCTACTTTGTTTCAATTGTTTGAGAAACTTATAAGTTGTGTATATTGTTTAATTGAACTACGTGATCTTGTGTAGGATTACTGTGTGTGGTGGTTGTGTATTTCTTTTTAGGAGCTGCTGGCTTTCTGATCAGGGTGGACGATCTCTTTTTGGTGGGGGGTATTCTTCTTTGTGGTCTGCAGTGTGCACTGGGGTTTTTGTTATGCGAGTGTGTTTGTGTAAGTTTAGGAGAATATTCACTGACCGGTCCCTCCTGTGAATTAGGCTGCAGCTCCTTAATGTGAATTATAAGTTTCTTTATTTTGGGTTCAGTGATTTTGTCAATAAAAGTCTTATATTTTTATTTATGCTGGTGTCTCCACAACTTATTCGCCACTGGGTAGGGAACCTGTGTTAAAGGTCCTTAGTAAGATTCTTTGGGTGGAACTCCCAAGGTGGCGTAGTCTGGCAATAATTTCTAACAATCAAGTGACGGTTGTGAGGCGACACATACGCTCGCCTTGCCCCGTATCTTTGGCGATCCCCTCGTAATGCCACAATCTGGCGTAGTCGGCAGGGTCTACTTTTTGTTTGGCGACGTTGTGGAGACTCTGGTATTTTTGTTTTGTGTTGTCGTAGTTTTCTTTTTCATGGTATAGGAGCAAGACAGCGGTGTATGTCCAAACTGTTTCTTTCCCCTTCAATTTCTTTGTTGCAGGTGACTTAACTAATTTCCTTTTTGACGTATAAGATGGAGGATGAGTTACGGGATCTGCGGGACTTGGTGACCCAATTAAGAGCAGAGAATGAAAGACTACGACAGGAGCAACCATCTGTAAGTTCTCCAGGTACTAGTACCATTAACGAGGGTGACGTTTCTGCAACTATGGGTAGGCCTGTACCAGCTACAGCTGGTGCTGCACCAGTAGATCGGTTCGTTTTTGTGCCTAGGGACCGACGATGTCCAAAATTTAGCGGAAATTTAGGTATTGGGATTGATGAATGGGTTGATGAAGCACAGGCCTGTATGCGTGCACGTTGTTTATCCGTGGCTGATGAAGCTTTCTTCCTCTTTGATCATTTAGAGGGAGAGGCACGAGAAGAAATTAGACATCGTCCTGAGATTGATAGAGCTGATCCAGCTAGGATAATTGGGGCTCTTCGTGAATTGTATGGTTGTTCCTTGTCATATGTAGCCTTGCAAGAAGCCTTTTTCTCCCGGAGGCAGCGTGAAGGGGAGACTCTTTTGGAGTTTTCCCTTGCCTTGATGGGGCTCCAGGAGAAAGTTAAGCAACAGTCGTCTACGGCTATGCCGAATGCTGAAATATTGTTGCGCGATCAATTTGTTGAATTTGTTTTGGACCCAGCGTTGCGTCGTGAACTTAAACAATTGGTGCGTCGCCGACCATTGTGTAGTTTTCTGGATGTCCGCAGTGAGGCGATTCGGTGGGAACGGGAAGGGATGCCGGGGGGTGTGAGACTTCGGAGTCATTCCCTTCCACTCACCTATGGGCTTCAGTGTGGGGTACAAGGAAAGTCACAAGCTGCAGTTGGCAATCCAAGGTCTGATTTTGACGAATTGAGAGACATGTTAAAGCAACAACAGGAGCAATTAAACCAACTCACACAAGGGCTTGCCCAATTACAGAGCTCGCGTCTGCGCAATCCCTCTCCGCGTCGTGGTCCGGTAATATGTAGACGTTGTCAACAAATTGGTCACTTTGCCAGAGATTGTACTGGTGAACGTGTTCCTCCTCGTACTGGGCTTTCCACGGCTGAATCTGTAGTGGGGGGAGGGCAGACTCGTTTTGCACGACAGTCGGAAAACTAGTACCCGCCGGACTGAAGAGCCACAGTTCGGACGGGGTGGGTAATGGCTTTGAATCGTATGATCCTGTTTCTGTACCTAAACTGATTGCGTCATGCCCCCATCTGATGGTTACAATGGGGGGGGTTTTAATCCCTTGCTTGATCGACACTGGTTCGATGGTGTCAACGATCACAGAGAGTAGTTTTCGTAAGAATTTTGAACAAGGGGTCAAAACATGTCAGTGGTTACAGCTTCGGGCTGCTAATGGGCTTGAGATACCATACATTGGCTACGTAGAGTTGGATGTGGAGCTTTGTGGTAAGGTAATGTCAAAGTGTGGCGTGCTGGTAGTGAGGGACCCTGCAGGTGGTCTTAGTACCCAAGTTCCAGGTGTTTTGGGGATGAATGTGCTTCAGCGCTGCTACCAGGAGCTTTTTGGCCAGCATGGCTCGGCATTATTTAGCTTACCACCTTTGTTAGAAGCTCCGAGTATTATGGTTCAGGCTCTTCAGCACTGTTGTCAGGTTACTACCCAGCCTTTAAAGGACCGTTCAGGTAAGGTTCGAGTACGTGGTCGCTGGGCGTGTTGTATTCCTGGTGGCACAATGAAGTTGGTAGCCGCAACCTGTTCAAGGCAATTTGCGAACGCTACTGTCCTCTTTGAACCCGTTGAGAGTGGGCTGCCTGCCGGTTTGCTTGCAGCTCCTGCGCTGATCTGCGTGCGCAGTGGTACTGCTTATGTACCAGTAGTGAATGTAGGAACCTCAGATGTTATGTTGTATCCACATAGCACTTTGGGCATGTTGAAAACTGTTTTGGTTGTCAGTTTGCCCACTAATGTCATTGAGGTTAAGTCAGCTACAGTTACGGCTACTTCTCACCCCCCTCCAGTAAGTTTTGTGCTCAGTCAGATTGATGCCATGGATTTGTCCATGTTAACGTGTGAGGAGATGGGCCAGGTTAGGACATTGCTGCAGAGATATCAGTCAGTGTTTTCAAGTTATGAGGGTGATCTGGGGTGTACCAACCTCATTGTACATGAAATTCCGCTTTCTGATGACGTTCCCGTTAGGCAGCGCTATCGCAGAATTCCTCCTTCGGAATATGAGGTTGTAAAAGCTCATATCAATCAGTTACTAGAGGCGCGTGTGGTGAGGGAAAGTTCTAGTCCATATGCGTCTCCGATTGTTTTAGTTAAGAAAAAGGACGGTACTCTGCGTATGTGCGTGGACTACCGTCAGTTGAATTCTAAGACACGGAAAGATGCGTTTCCCTTGCCACGCATTGAGGAATCACTGGATACCTTGACGGGTGCTCGTTGGTTCTCGACTTTAGATTTGGCAAGCGGGTATAATCAGGTCCCAGTGAAAGAGGGTGATAAGCCAAAAACTGCCTTTTGCACCCCATTTGGGTTATTTGAGTATAATCGCATGCCCTTTGGGCTCTGCAATGCCCCTAGCACTTTCCAACGGCTGATGCAACGGTTGTTTGGTGATCAGCAAGGCCAGTCTTTGCTGCTCTACCTTGATGATATTGTGGTATTCTCTTCATCGGTAGAGCAGCATTTGATGCGGCTAGAGGTTGTATTGAGCCGTTTGGAGCGTGAGGGATTGAAGGCAAGGTTGGAGAAGTGCTTTTTCTTCCAGAAAGAGGTTACGTATTTGGGACATGTGATCTCTTCCGAAGGGGTGTCTACTGACCCAAGCAAGATTGAGGCAGTGGCTCAGTGGCGTAGACCAGAGACAGCTAGTGAACTACGTTCGTTTCTGGGCTTCGCAAGCTATTACCGTCGGTTTGTAGAAGGTTTTGCAAAATTAGCAGCGCCCCTTCATAGGTTAGTGGCTGAGTTTGCTGACTCAAAATCCCGAAAACAAGCCTCTCGGAGCTTTGTTGCTGCATGGACTGAACAATGTCAACAGAGTTTTGAAAGATTAAAAGCTAAACTTACTTCATCGCCAGTCCTTGCATATGCAGACTTTTCTCAGCCTTTTATCTTGGAAGTGGACGCCAGTCATGCTGGACTGGGAGCGGTCCTTTCCCAGGAGCTGGAGGGCAGGGTGCGGCCTATTGCGTATGCCAGCCGAAGTCTTCGGCCCACTGAGCGGAATATGTCCAACTATAGCTCCATGAAATTGGAGTTTTTGGCGCTCAAGTGGGCTATGACCGAGAAGTTCAGAGAGTACCTGTTGGGACAGAAGTGTGTGGTCTTCACAGACAATAATCCCCTTAGCCATCTCGCTTCGGCCAAACTCGGAGCTCTTGAGCAGCGGTGGGCCGCACAACTTGCGTCTTTTGATTTTGAAATCAGGTACAGGTCTGGGAGAAGTAACCGCAATGCAGATGCTCTCTCAAGACTTGATCCAGCACGACTCTGCGAGCTGAACCATAGAAGTTTGGGTATTAGTGTACCACTGGGGGTACAACGAGTCCTGGAGGATGAGCGAGTAAGTTCCTTGGATCCCCAAGTTGTCACTCAAGCAGCTGTTAGGTGTTTTCCGAGTTATTCGGCTGATGACATAAGGTCATTACAAAGAACTGACTGTGTTCTAGGTGAGGTCCTGCGATTTTGGGAGAGAACGAAGTTTCCCAGTCGAGATGAGCGTCGCCTGCTTTCTAAGCCCGCTTTAGTCCTACTTCGTCAGTGGGAGAGGTTGGTAGAGCAGGATGGGGTGGTTTACCGCCGTGTCTTCCGTTCTGATGGGGGTGAAGAATTTTTACAGGTCTTACTTCCGGTCTCCTTGCGTAGAGAGGTGTTGACATCATTGCATCAGGAGCATGGCCATCAAGGAATTGAGCGTACGACTGAGTTGGTAAGGCAGCGTTGTTATTGGCCTGGAATGGCACTGGAGATAGCTCAGTGGTGTCGGGACTGTGAGCGATGCCAAGTGGCTAAAGATGCACAACCTCTTGTCCAAAGCTTTATGAGCCATTTGCTTGCCTCTCGTCCCAATGAGGTCCTGGCAATAGATTTTACCATCTTAGAGCCATCACGGACAGGAATAGAGAATGTATTGGTGATGACTGATGTCTTTACTAAATACACTATGGCTGTCCCAACTCGGGACCAGAGAGCAGAGACTGTAGTTGGGGTATTGGTGACCGAGTGGTTTTATAAGCTGGGTGTGCCTGTGCGAATCCACTCAGACCAAGGTCGCAATTTTGAATCTCAGTTGATGCAACAGTTGTGCAAGTTGTACAAGGTTGAGAAGTCTCGTACTAGTCCTTACCATCCGGCCGGCAATGGCCAGTGCGAGCGGTTCAATCGTACGCTGCACAATTTGTTGCGTACACTTCCAGTCTCGCGAAAAAGGGATTGGGTGTCTTGTCTCCCACAAGTATTGTTTTGTTACAATACCACACCCCACCAAACCACTGGCGAGTCACCATATTTCTTGATGTTTGGGCAGGAACCCAGACTACCAGTGGATTTCTTGTTGGGTAGAGTTCAGGATGTGGCACCTGGTGTGGTACATGATTGGGTAGTAGAACATCAAGCCAGGCTCCAGGTCGCCTTTGAAGGGGCCCGTGAACGGATGCAGGCAGCTGCAGATCGTAGAAAGGCTAACCACGATCTGCGTGTTCGAGCTGTTCCTTTGGCCGAAGGTCAATTGGTCTATCTCCGGGACTTCGGTAAGAGAGGTCGTAACAAAATTCAAGATTTGTGGAGTTCTGTGGTGCACCGGGTTGTGAGGGCACCGAAGGAGGGTGGTGCAGTTTACTCTGTTGTACCAGTGCACGACCCTGACAGGGTAAAGCATGTTCATCGTTCCCTGTTGAAGGCCCGAAATCAAGAAGAACCATCTATGCAGTTGCAGGACAATAGTTTTCCAGTTCAATGTGAGGTTGGACAGGAGGAAGAATTGGATGAGGCAGACTGGTTACTGGTGGGCTCTAGGAAAGATCAAGTACCTGTGGTTCCTGGTCCTGCAGAATTGGGTGGTGAAAAATCACCATCTGCTGGGTCAGGAGCGTGGACTGAAGGAGTGCCTTCAGCACCGGTAGGACGTGGCTCAGGAACGGGACAGGTTAGTGAGGTGCCTGTAGGCTCAGAGGGTCTTGACTGTTCCATGGTAGACGAACCTGGTGTTCGTCGGTCGGAACGATCAACGGCCGGCCATCATTCTAATGTTCACCGCCTTCCTCGGGCGGCGGGCCAAATAGTGCCTAATACTCATGCTGGCTTTAGCACTGTTTCTGCACTCTTTAGGCCATGGAATTGAAACTATCGTCGGGGCGACGACGCAAGATTTTGGAGGAGATTGTAGCAGATTAGCTAAATCAGCAGATTGGCTAAATCAGCAGATTAGCTAATATGGGCGGTTCGTTTGTGTAGTACCATCTATAAGAGGCATGGCTGTATGCATCCAGGCAGGTGTCACTTCCTGCATTTGGTCATCTCCATTATGGTCTAACGCGCACGCTGGAGTTGGTCAGGTGAGTTAAAGCGGGAGTTGGCATCATTTGTTTGATCTGTGTTCTGAGTAGCACTGCTAATCTGCATTTCGTGATCATTTGGTCAGTCTTAGCATTGAAGAGAGTGTGGAGTCCTGCTGTCTTGTGCGCGCAGTTGTTTCAGTCTGCTTTTGTAATGTTTGGAGCAGTGAATAAGCAAACGGTATGTTTCTTCTCCCCCAGATATGTAGCAAGTTTTATGTAATTTATTTCTCAGCCGTGGAAGCACTGTAAGCCACGATTTATGCATTTTAGCATACTGGCGGCGGCTGTTTCATAAAGGCTGAGAGTTCAATTCGTTCAAGTTTCCAGTTCCCGTGGCCATCTGGTGAGTAGATGATCAGTTATTGTCTTCACAGATGATCATAAATTAATTCAGTGTTTCTTGCACAGGACTGGAGGGTGAATGACATCAGTGCAGTGGCGACACCGCTGTCTTGCTCTTACCAATTGTCACTGGATTCATAAGGCTTCTCGCACGGTCGTCTTGGACCTTTGTTTAAGGAGCTTTGTTTTCTTTATTTTGATTTGTCTTATTTTGTGTATGAACTATTGCTTTGGAAGTGTGTTAATTGTTTTGTGATTGTGTGACATACCTTTTCTATATTGTTTGTGTTTTCTTGTATTGTGCTTGTTTTTGATTAACTTCTTGTGATCTACTTTGTTTCAATTGTTTGAGAAACTTATAAGTTGTGTATATTGTTTAATTGAACTACGTGATCTTGTGTAGGATTACTGTGTGTGGTGGTTGTGTATTTCTTTTTAGGAGCTGCTGGCTTTCTGATCAGGGTGGACGATCTCTTTTTGGTGGGGGGTATTCTTCTTTGTGGTCTGCAGTGTGCACTGGGGTTTTTGTTATGCGAGTGTGTTTGTGTAAGTTTAGGAGAATATTCACTGACCGGTCCCTCCTGTGAATTAGGCTGCAGCTCCTTAATGTGAATTATAAGTTTCTTTATTTTGGGTTCAGTGATTTTGTCAATAAAAGTCTTATATTTTTATTTATGCTGGTGTCTCCACAACTTATTCGCCACTGGGTAGGGAACCTGTGTTAAAGGTCCTTAGTAAGATTCTTTGGGTGGAACTCCCAAGGTGGCGTAGTCTGGCAATAATTTCTAACAATCAAGTGACGGTTGTGAGGCGACACATACGCTCGCCTTGCCCCGTATCTTTGGCGATCCCCTCGTAATGCCACACATGCATACAAAACATGAAATCTCTCAGATTTCTTTAAAATATGTTGATCAAAGAAAGATGAACGAAAGTCTTATAAGTTTGGAATTTTCATTTTTGGGTAAACTATCCCTTTAATACCAGTAACACTGCTGGAGCATTTTTTTTACAGTGATTTTCATAACCACAGCTTCTAGTCTTTTACCATAAATTTAATGGGATTTTTTTACACTGCATTTTAGTCCAACAGCCATTTTAAAAACAGCAGTTATGCCTCTCTTCACCTCATTGTCTGTCTACAGCTCTCTCGCTCCACAGAGACACATGCAGCATTTCTAGCAGACACTTGGTGTGAGTTACGCCATGAATAAACTCACTAAATAAAAAATCATCCCAATCTGATCCACTTTCACTCACTAAACCTTTTCATCCAATCTGGGTTGCCATGGGGATGACCAATTGCATATCATATGCATGCCTGAGCTTGGGCAAGCTCAGAGCACAACACAGAAATGTGTTCTACTTAAAGCACTAATTTTACATATTTAATGCCAGACACAGCTATTTCCATACGAGAGGAAGATGTAGACAGAGAGAAAGGAGAATAAAAGAAAGATCATGTTTGAGCGAAAAAGTACTCATTTCTTTATTTTATTGCCACACTTTGTGTCTTTTCTGGCCACTTATGGCATTCCATTTTTAGTTTGTCCAATTCCTAGAAAATGACAACTTATATTTCGTTTGACTTGTGTTATTTACAAACCTTTGAGAATTGAGGAGGGAAAAAGCAATTCAGCCAAAATAGATCCAATCACATCCATTACTAACCCTCAAGTAGCAACAAAAATAAACAGAGAAATAACATATTTTGGTGAACTATGCCTGCCACCCTTGCTTTCATGGTTGATTAGGGCGATTAGTGGATTTAACAATGTTATTTTAGGGGAGCTAAAGTGAGATTAGGGCTAAATGGGATGTGTGTAGTGAGGTAGAAGATGGAGGGACCGGTCCCAGTTCTCATTGCAAGGAGTTTGGGTGGTACAGACCGAGTTAATGTGTGTTATTATCTCGCTTCCAGCTGGGGCCTGACTCTCTGTTTCCCATTCTCTGCATCTGTGCCATATTCATACACACACACTTGTTTAAAAATGACGTTGGAGAATTTCCATTGACTTCTAAGTTTTATACTGAGCAAAAGGATATTTTCTATTCAGTAACCCTCATAGAAACCCTTTCAAACCCTTCATTAAAGGGATAGTTCGCCCAAAAATGGACATTATGTCATCATTTACTCACAGTCATATTGTTCCAAACCTGTATGACTTTCTTTCTGAATATTCTGAAGAACTTTGGGGTCCAAATAACAATGGACTTCATTAAAGTTCATTGAATAGACCAAAAAAGTGTTCCACAGAAGAAAGTCATGCTAGATTCGAGAGTTAAATGGTGACAGAATTTTGTTTGAGTAATGAGGAAAAACAATTATTCTAATGCAGCAAAAAAAAAAAAAATTTAATACACAATTGTCAGAACCACCTGGCATTTAACATTAACAATGTCTAAACACAATCTGCTGTCCTGGTCTTTCAGAACAGGTTATGCATTAATGGTAAAGCTGAAAACATAAATGTGTGTGTGTTCAACCTAATGTAAAAAAGCAGCATGTGTTTCTTCAGTCTGGCTCTAACATTATGGCTGTGTCCAGATGCCTTACACCCCAGTGTGGTCGTGCGGTCATTTACTTGTTCCTAAAAGGATGCCAACTTTAGGCTCAGAGTCCTATGGTTACACTAAATTTGGGGTCCTGTTACTGAAGCCTTCTGGTTTGTAGATGCAATATGTGCAGTTGAGTCCGACCTACTGTTTGTTAAGCTCTTTGATTGGTATTTGTTGTTTGTATACAGAGCATTGGAACTAAAATTCGCATCTAATTCCTGGAAATAAAGCTAGCTGGTGGTGACAAAGGTAAAGGGACACATAAATACCAAGAATAAGTTAAGCATTACCAAAATGTTCCTAGTGTTAACTCTCATAAGAGCATTGCATTTGTTCTCTTTCTCAATCAAAACTCACATAAATAGCATTATTTTAATGGTTTAGTGTATACTTCACTCTCCAAACACTCTCAAACTCTCCTCACCTCTGGAAAGATTTGCACTTATTTAAATCTGTCCTTTTCTCCATTTCAAAGCTGAGCATGGTGACTTTAAAGACCTTGAATTTAAACTTCAGAGTAATTAGCTCACTATGTGCTAGCAGGAGATAATCTGGAGATTTTTTGCTAGCTTATGGGTCACATGCATGGGATTTGAGGGGATAGGTCTGAAAAGTTCTGCGAATTATTTTGCATTCAGTGTTTGTGCAACAGGCAGTGGATAGATGTATTAGATACGTATTAGAGTTATGTAACGCTATCTACTAGTAGCAAAATTACACAACTGTCATAAACATCGAGTGCTTTTACATGCACGTTCTTAACCCGATTATACATAATAAACCGACAATGCACGTGATTGTGTAAACGTGTTAACCTGTTTTCCTTTATCGGACTAAGGTTATAAACAGCTTAACCATAAACCGAACGTCACAGATTTTGCCCCTTATTCTCATCCAGCATGCAAACGCATTAACATGCTTTCTGTCAGATTGCTGAAGCTTGCATGTGTGATACAGGCACGCATCGTTACTTTAGATTGTGATAGATTGATACTTTAAGTGTGATAGATTGAAATGTGTTTTTATAAATGAGAATTCTTAAATGAGTGAAACAACAAAAAGACTACATGCATGCTATTTTTTGTCATGAAAAAAGGTTTATAAAATAGCGGAAATGTTGAATCAGAATTTAGTTTAATCTGATATCAATTAAACACTAGGGGGAGAACTTGCAGGTTCCCTTTCGACAGGGAACTCTATGGGGAATACTTCCGGTATGACATTTTTGAAGCATTAGTCTCATCACAACAAGGAACTTGACATTGGCTGGCACCCACCCATGACATTATCGCTGGTGTGACTACAGGTAAAAAAAGAAGCATCTATGCAATACGTCATCCTCTTTCTTATCTTCAGGAGACAGCTTTGTTTGTTGCATTTGATCTTCTACTATGGCAAGTACATTTACATTTACATTTATTCATTTTAGCAGACAAGTAAAGGTAGCCATTTTAGGAAGTGTGTCTGTTGATGAAGCGTTTTCTGATGCCAGATGATATACAGGAAATGTACATCATGTGTCTTGGCAAGAAGCATGCACGTTCAGTCTATTTGCGAACTTTATGAGCGTTTTCCTTTGACGAAGCTCTGTTCTCGTTTATCGTTTTTTTCGAGGAAGAGAGTTATCGAACGTGAGAGTTTTGAACGTGAGAGTTATACCTAGCGTTGAGGCCTCCACTCCCTTGAGCATATTAAGCGAGTGGTAAGTCCCTATTAACATGTAGGTTGTTGTTAGGCCTTTCAGTTACGAAGATGCTAGGCCAAGGCCTCTGTACCAAGAGCTTGGCACGCTCGCCTAGAGCTATGAGCTATGACAACGCTCTTCAACTCTTTAACTCTCTCAGACTCTAAATTGAGCATTGTTAGTTTAATTCATAATTTAGTTGATAGTTAATTCAGTACCTCAAGGCCTCCACTGTGTAGAAGCTCTGGGTTGTCCTCAGAGTTTCTGGATGACGGCATGGGTATTTAGTTCCCCATAGCAACCCCAATGGGAAACATCTTGTTCCCTATTCTCAGGGAACCATGGTTACATGCGTAACCTGAGACCATTTCTCCATTCCACATAAAGATCGCAGTAGGGAAGCAGCGAGTTTAGCTTTCAATTCAGTTTGTGTGCTGTGTCCAGAACATCAAGTATTACTTACAGAAAGGTGTTGCATTAACACAAGTTTTGCTTTACACATGTTAATTCAATTTGTGTGTACTTGAACAAAACAAAAAATGGAGGAAGAAAAGCAAATTTCACATAATTTCACACAAAACTCCAAAAATGGGCTGGACAAAATTATTGGCACCTTTAACTTAATATTTGGTTGTACACCATTACTTTTTTGTAAAAAAATAACAAAAATCCATTGCTTGCTATAATCATCAGTAAGCTTCTTACACCTCTCAACAGGAATTTTGGACAACTCTTCCTTTGTAAACTGCTACAGGTCTCTAATATTTGGAAGGGTGCCTTTTCCCAAGAGCAATTTTAAGATCTCTCCACAGGTGTTTAATGGGATTTAGATGTGGACTCATTGCTGGCCACTTCAGAACTCTCCAACACTTTGTTGCCCTCCATTTCTAGGTGCTTTTTGAAGTATGTTTGAAGTCATTGTCCTGTTGGAAGACCCACGATCTTGGACAGTTTTCTCCCAGTTTTCTGACACTGGGCCCTACATTGCGACCCAGAATCCTTTGGTAATCCTTAAATTTCATGATGCTTTGCACATAGTCAAGACACCCAGTTCCAGAGGCAGCAAAACAACCCCAAAATATATTTGAACCTCCACCATATTTGACTGTATGCACTGTGTCCTTTTCTTTGTATGCCTCATTCAATTTTCTGTAAATGTTTTCTCAGAAGGATTTTGGCTTACTCAAGTACATTTTGGCAAGCTGTAGTCTTGCTTTTTTATGTCTTTGTGTCAGCAGTGGGATCCTCATGGGTCTCCTGCCATTACGCTCATTTTATTCAAATGTCGACAGATAGTTCACACTGACACTGGTGCACCCTGAGCCAGCAGGACAGCTTGAATTTCTTTGGAACTTGTTTGAGGCTGCTTATCCAGCATCCGTACTTGATCCGTATCCTGTGTTGCAACCTTTCATCAATATTTCTCTTTCGTCCATGTCCAGGGAGATTAGCTACAGTGCCATAGGTTTGAAACTTCTTGATAATGTTGCGCACTGCAGACAAAGGAACATCTAGATCTCTGGAGATGGACTTATAACCTTGAGATTATTGATAGTGTTCCACAATTTTGGTTCTCAAGTCCTCACCTCTTTCTGTTGTCCATGTTTAGTGTGGCACTCACAGACACACAATGCAAAGTCAACTTATCTCATCTTTATATTGCCCACTTGCCCCAGGTGAATTTAAAAGAGCATCACATTTTTGAAACAATCTTATTTATCCACAATTGTGAAAGGGTGCCAATAACTTTGTCCAGCCCATTTTTGGAGTTTTGTGTTAAGTTATGTCAAGTTTGCTTTTTTTCCCTCTTTTTGTTTTGCTCCAGTAAACATGTATTAACGCAAAACTTTTCTGTGAGCTACTTGATTTTCTGGAAAAATTTCAGGGGTGCCAACAATTTTGGCCGTGACTGTATATATATATATACATATTCAATATTTAGGTTTGATATTTTAAGGATCACTATTCTCTATACAACATTAGTATAGGATATTGATATTTTGATTTTCCCATATCTGAGACAAGCAAAATATTTACATCACGTTTTGAGTATTAATGGTGGGAGGCCCAGAAAACGGTGCAAGGTCACACGTAGAGGGCATTATCTATGGAACAATCAACTGGAACTTGATTTCCAGATAAGGGTAAACTGCCTTAATAGTCCCTATCAATAGTATGTAAGTGTATCTACATTAGCAACAGCGTTTGTATGTCACAGATTGTTGTATGGGTGTAAATTTAAGACAGAATGCCAACTATGCTATTTTGAAAAGTAGTTTATTGTCAAATGGTGTTAAGGTTAGGGTTACAGAATGTGCCATATCAAATTCACAGTGGGGAAATAGCCAGTTATTATGCCTAATTACAGATTGTAACCATTTAACTAGAAAAACAGATTTAACATTAAATAGTCCTAAACAAATGTATTTTTCATCATTTCTTCTTGTGTTGAGATAAACGTTCATATCCTAGACAACTACTTTGAAGGTCACGATACATTACTTTTTGTGCTAAATCTGTATTTTTTTCAATCTATATTTTATAACGTATATTTTAATGTATATATTTTCTATGTAAGAATCAATATTCTCTATACAAGCTTTCCTGTAGTTCAGTCAGTAGAGCATTGGTGCTTGCAATGCCAAGGTCATGGGTTCGATCCTAGGGAAAGCAAGAACTGATTCAATGTGTGCCTTGAATGCAATGTAAGTCGCTTTGGATAAAAGCGTCTGCTAAATGCATTAAAAAAAAAACATTAGTATAGGATATTCCCATATCTGAGACAAGCAAAATACTCAGACACAAAAGAGAACTCTGTTCTACCCACTACTGGCCCTCACGTTCCCCAGACCTCAATCCAATTGAGAACCTATTGAGAACCAAATTTTGTATCAGTCCATTCAAAGCCGCCAAGTAGCACCACAGACTGTCCTGTTGCTTACTGATCCAGGTCTGGGAGGAAGTTGGATCAGCCATGGATTTTCAGTGTGTTGATGATTTTAGTTTCCATTGACTGTTGATCTTAACAAATTATGTATATAAATAAGTATTTTCAAAATGAACATTTCAAATGTTCAAATGTGGTCTGTGATGTAAGTGTTCACTTAATTTTTTTGAGCAGTGTATTTTGAGATATTTTTAACAGAAGTAAATTTAAAATGTTTTATACATGCATATATTTTTTTATTATGTATGTGTTCTGTAATTGTTAATAAAAATAACTTCTTCCTCTATTAGTGATATCTCTTCTCTGATCACAGGTTCACTGAGACAACCTGTCATTCACCTAAGATCACAGAAATAATAAACCACAATGATGCAAAGAGCCAATCAATTCCCGATTAACAACATCTACATTTTTTCTTGCTTGAAAAGCCAGTTTACTCAGACATAAGCCAGGGAATAAAAGACTTTCATTTCATGCTGACTTTAAGCGGACTAAATTGCTGGAGAAGTCCAGCATGTGTCACCAGTGTGAAGTTTGTTGATTTCACTGGAAGATTGAGTTATGATATTGTAAACATAACAAGGTCAGGGTGAAATAAATTTGATGAAAACATGCATGGATGCACTACTCATAATACGATCTATAACATGCATTTACAAAATGGATAGATTTTGCTGGCTTAACATCCAAAAGAGTAGCTTGAGGAAATACATTTCACATTTCAAAAAGAGAACAGAGCAATCAGGCAGACAGATGTGTGACAGCTGAGTGTCTTGAAGCTCAGAGAGGCACTTGCTACATGCATGGCAGGACTCTGTTTCTACAACTCAAAGTGATGCACACAGACAGTGAACGGCAACAGAGGGAGCAGAGCTCTGCTGCCTGTGCATTGCTCACTTTGATTCATCAGTTAAATCATCTACATAACAGACAGAGTGGAAACTGAAGAGGTGGAAGAATAGATAAAGCAAAGCTGTAAATGGTTACACTGATATATGGTGTCACACTGCTTTCTATTGTGGGGTTTGAAACCCTGCTCCAGAACATGGTTAACCAGCAATGCCAAATGTTTACAGTGTGAAGTTACAGCAAATGGTTTAACAACAAACAACCAATCATAAACTGCCTCAGCAGCAACTTCATTAAATATTCATGAGGTTTGTACAGTCACATAAATTCTTTCTCTCACTAATTTCCTTCTGTTTACTGCTTTCCCAATTTTTTTATAAAGCCATATAAAGAAAAAAAGCTAAAAGGACAAAACACATTCATATCTTAATAGAAAAAGAGTTGATGAGGCTATAGAGTAATAAATGGCAACAAAATGGCCTGTTTCAATTGTATGACCGTTTTAGAGCAAACAAGAGGACAGGGTAAAGATTGTTAGGCTTGATTCAATTAAAGTGAACAGATTCCTTGCCCATAAGGCTCCCTCCCAGTTACAAACATGAAGAATTATATACATTTAAGGTAACAGAACCCTGCTGAAGACGTAGCTGAGAGTCTTCTCTGACCTGAATGGATACCATTGTGCAACACCTGAAAGAAATAATCAGATAACTGATTTGCTCTATTGTTCACTGATGCAGAGGCAATGGCCTCATGAAGAAACGTCCGTCTGTCCCTTCACTTTAATATCCTGAAACCATCTTATTTGTTGAAAAATAAATCATAATTCAATTTAATCACTAAATAGCCGGTAAGCCTTGCAATCAATAGTTCTTTTGACAGAGTGATTTGAACATTAGACATGCGATGACAACTAAATCCAGAATCATAATCCTTGCTGACAGGAAAATATAAATCCCCAACATAACAATACTTTCAGGCAGCTATTTTACAAACACACTGCTTTCAACCATCTTTATTTGTTATTCTCTGGGCTGAAGCACTTAAAAATTGAGTGTGCAGTAATGGATGGACTAGTTCCTGTGAGTTATGTAAGATAAATATGTGCGATGGAGAGACGCGGGAACACTACAGGCCTGAGGGCAGTATCTAATTGAATTGCATTTACTTCACTTGTCCAGGCCGTATGCCTGAGATACACACAGGCACACACACACACACACACCACACAGAAAAAAATCCGAACAATTTTAACCAAATGGTGCGGTTATATGAGGATGAAATGAATGCAATGGAGAAGGAGAGATAGAGTAAGGTAGATAGAGAAAGAGAGGGAAAGACAGAGCGAAATAAAAATAGAAGCTTCACACAAATCCTGCAGCTTTATAAGGCCAATGACAGAGAAATGCCATAGAAGATGGAGTCTTGCTCCTGCCATGGCCTTTTGGGAAATAGCCCTGCTTCAGCTCTAAAGACTGAGGTCATTTGACATTTACACTCAGAGTCATTCAAACTGCACTTCTCACAGCCATCATGCTGTCTTTAAAATCCCTATTTCTGTTTTGAAGCAAAGCATATAATACTGAATTACTCCAGATAACACATGGCTAGTTGAAGCATAGCATGACAATGGACTTTATTTGAATAAACATCAAGATTTTCAAATAAGATCTATATGAATGCAAGGGTATATCTTGGGTCCTTTGATATTCCATTTAAAGCTATTTTATATATATTGGTGTATATACACTCTAAAAAAATGGTGCTATATAGCACTAAAAGTGGTTCTTTGGCTCGTAATCATAGGGGAACCATTTTTAGTGCTATATAGCACCAAATGGTGCTACAAAGAACCATTGTGAGGTGCCATATAGCACCATATAGCGCCATTTGTCGCAACGTTTGGTGCTATATAGCACTAAAAATGGTTCCCCTATGATTACGAGCCAAAGAACCACTTTTAGTGCTATATAGCACTATTTTTTTAGAGTGTAATAGCAATAATTAGTTTTAGATGAAGTATAATA
Source organism: Rhodeus uyekii (assembly GCA_037043235.1). Taxonomy (NCBI): domain Eukaryota; kingdom Metazoa; phylum Chordata; class Actinopteri; order Cypriniformes; family Acheilognathidae; genus Rhodeus; species Rhodeus uyekii. The sequence continues at coordinate 1,109,485 of JAWRVZ010000110.1, forward strand.
TGTCACACCACAATGTGTTTCAATTGCTCAGAAGCATTTGGTTTCATCACAATTGATCGTAACGTACCAATGCCACAAAGAAAGAAAGACAACCGTTTTGTCATGTTTTTTTAACATTTATTTAGTAGCCTCTCAAACTCAGCTTCTACATGTTGTTGTCTCAGCAGCTTGAATTAGGCTTTACGTTTGTTTCACTGGGTTTCAGTGGCCTTTGGGCAACTAAACCATTAAGCTATTCAAAGGAGTTAATGCACCTAGAATGAGTCACTGCATTCCCTTACAAACTGTTCATCTGAGTTAACTTGACAAATGCACTTTGTGGTGGAGAACAAAGGATGATACAAGAACACAGAGCCCTCGTTTAACTTAATAATATGGCAAAATGAAGGTAACGAAGAATAAACCATGAATTGCATTTTGTTTATATCCAGTAAACGAGGTGGATTTAACATAATGATTTCATAGAGCCAAAATGTCATCAACAAACAGGTCAAAATGGGTGAGAAAAAATAAGTTGTAAAGAAAAACAATCTAAGATTATTACAGTGTTTTACAATTTAGAGTACAAGTGGTACACCATGTTTTCCTGTGAGATTGGGTTGTTCTTACTATTTCTTTGTAATATTTGTGAAATGTACTAGCAATATCTGAGTGAAAATTGTTTCTAAGCAAATTTTCTTCCATGCTGAACCTTTAATGAACACATATAATTGCCAGAAGACAGTAAATTAACTAGTATTTATAGAACCAGACACAATGTGCCCATCTTAATTTTTAGGACATCCAGTAATCAGATGGTAGGTCATGTGAGAACTATTAAAAATATTATATGCAGAACTATTTACGATCATAACATCATACACTATATTATTTCTTGGGAAATAAAGGGTTAATTACAATCAGATTCAGTCAGATAATGAATTTCTAAGGCAGCTGACAACTGAATAATTCTGTATCTGGTTGAACTGAACATAAAAAGCTTCATTTGGGAAAGAATCTTCAGAACATCATTTAAATAATCCCATGACAAAAAGGAAAAATTCCAGGAACTTCTTTTTTTCTCCTTAAACCAACCATATCTAGGGGACAACAGAGTGTTAAAAATTAAATCATAACAAATAGAGGGGGAAAGAAGGGGAAATGTAAACAAACACTGAAACTACGACTATGAAAAGCCTTAAGCTGTCAAATCACTTTAGGGGTCAGAGCTTTAACTACACATGCTTTGTGGTGGATGACCTGTGAACGTCATGCCTCTCCAGCCAAAATCAAATAAAACAATACCCACATTTCAGAGAAATCATAGAAATTTCTCTAAGCACCGTTGATGGCCATTGTGATGTAAGGATGCGTAACCGCCTAAACTGACTTGCACGCACACACATAAACACACCACCCAAAACCACCACCAGCACCACTTACTATCTTTTGTGTTGGAGACAGTAGCATAACAAAACCTTGGCATACCTCTAACCTAACTAAACCTGGCTCTGTTAAGCCTCGGGAGGTTTGGACAACAGTCTCTTACAAGACCGCAGTGTGTGAGTGGTCAGATCTATTACTATTTGTGGTCGTGTCTAAACACACATCTGTGCAAGTGACCATTTTAATCTACAGGTGCTTTTCTGTGTTTCCATACTTAATCTATCAAAATAGGTCTGTGAATATTCTTATAATATACTGTTTTGATCTGTTTGCTAATTTTATAACCAGTTAGTATCATTATCCTAATAATTATGATTAGTAGGCCTAATAATAAAACAACGTCTTAAAAAATGAATTCTGGGATAGGCAAGGCCATGAAGGATCCATCTGTCGTATCCTTCATTTGAAGGATCCTTCGAATTGAGACAGCCTTTGTCACGGAGCGGTGACGCAATCGACCTTCAAAAGGATGCAACCTCTGAATTGAGATGCCATTCAGTAATTTGGCATTGAAACACTGCTTAAAATGGCCAATTCCCTCATTATGCCATTATAACTGAACATGGGGGTTGATTGAGATGCCCCTGTAGATGACGACAAGTCAGATTTCAAATATGTTTTGACCACTGAACTAGGAACTATCTGGTCACAGATTTGTTCTTAATTTGGCGAATTAAATGGATGAAATGGATGGGGAGTTTGCCATCTGAGCAATTCAAAACATATGCACAGCAGGGAGCAAACAAAAGTGTCACGAGAGACAGTGTTAAACTACCTCTTGTCTCAAAGTTCAAGATATTACAATAATAATGAACGTAAACAACTTAAAGAGCACTGACCTGTACCACCTGACTGCTGCAGATTCATTTCACCGTTGATAGTGTTCACATTGAAACGCATAAATTCCAAGCACTAACCGCTCTAAGTATAACATCACAGGTTTCTGTTTCTTCCAAATTACTGCAGTTATGGCATGAACAGAACAGAGCATAATGTTTTTTTGGTTCAGGAGGCACTGTAAAAGGTACTCTGCATGAAAAGGGTGCGGGAAGGTGTATTAAACATGTTAATAAGCAGCAAAGGCATCCTATCATATTCCTCGGAACGAAGACTATGATTGGATGAATTGTATGCTCCTACACCTTCCACAGACTATTAAAATACATAAAAATACATTTAGACCACTCAACTAAGTGATTGCTATTGGGATATGAAGAGACTTTTAACCAACCCTGCCTTTAAAATAGTGTATAAGTCCCAAAATTGTCAGTGCACTGTCAGCTTTCCTTTTGATATCCTTGTATTTTTATAGCTTCTTTACACTTTTGACATTTTCCATTGTCTTCTTCGATTAGTTTTTAAAAGCAACGGCCCATATTTGAATGTTGCCTCCTAGTGGACACACATATTAGTGCAACCATTTACAAGAATTTGCGCAGAATGTACAGGAACAGAAAACTACACCAATTTAAATATAGTGTAATGATTTTGTAATTTGCGTACATATGTGTGTGTTTTGCTCATACTGGACTGAGTGTATTAGCATTAGCTCTGCATCAGAGCTCAGCTGGACTTTCACTGTCACTGAGAGAGGAAAACTGGGGACCTAGAAAGAAAGAGGTAGAGAAGGCCCCTGTAATTACTGTCACTGAGCAGCAGGACTCAATTGAAGACGACACTGGACCTTTATTACAAAATCAAGTGCTGTTTTAGCAAATTATTCTGGTTTGACTGAACACAATGAATCAGACCCATTGAGACTTAAATCATTCACAAAGTGCAAAGGGCTCGCCTTTTGCAAACTCTGACCTGAACAATGGCCACTTTTCTTTTCTTTTTCTCTTTTTACACAGGGTGGGGAGAGAGTTTTCGGACGTTGAACAAATCGTGTCTGAGTGGCTTGAGTTAGGAAAGCTCTGATATGAGGAATTCAGGGCTCAGATCCAGATTGTGCTTCTACAAAGGTTTTCCTCAGGAAGATTATAATGAAAAAGAAACAATTAACACATAATAGTTTATGTAAACTAATAATAAAAATAGTAAACTATATATATATTAAAAAAAAGATATTGTAATTTCAATATTAATTACTACATCTGAATCAAACCCAGTTTTCCTGAAATTATTTTTGTTATAATAATAAACCATGGTGTGGTTGTCAAATTCATATTCTATTTGGCTTAGTTTTGTGCTCCCTGTGTTCATTTCCTGTCTTCCTTATTTGACAAGTCTCTCTAACATTTTGACCCATTTCAACCACTAGCTGTCAATATTATGTACTGCATCTTAAAATAGATCATTATTTGAAATGATTTGTAGTGGGGACCGGTCCACGAATTCGATCCGCGGCCCGGTACCATTTCATCCACGGACCGGTCCGCAAAATCGTTCCACAGCCCGGTACCAGTTCCAGGGGTTGGGGACCACTGCCATAATGCACCACAATAACGAGTGTAAAACATATTGCACTGAAGGGTCGTGCCAAAAGAATTTCTGCATCTTGCCAGAAGTTGGCGCCCGCAGCTGAATCATCCATCCATCCCTTTTCCAAACCACTGTACCAATGTGGATACAGTGTAATATCATGCAGGTATAAATTCCTTTTTAATTCATTGTTAAATTGTTTAATTAAGGTTTTTGCATGCTAGTTTCCGTGAAAGAGTTCAATATGAATCTTTTCATCACTACTGGAGCTGCCAGCTGTTTGCTAAGTTTCAAATGATGAATAAACAGCAAACATAAACTATGAAAAAGCGGCAGCTCTCTACTATGCCATAAAGATCCAGTCTCCAGCTCTGGATCCCCATTTTGGACTTTGCCCCTTCGGCTTCATTGGACTCTGCCCTTTCCCTGGCTCCACCTTGGTCCTCAGTCCTCCAGCACCCTGGCTCAGCCTCGGCCTCTCATCACTATGGCTTCACCTTGGCCTCCAGGACCTACATGTCACTCGGTCCAACTCTCCTGGCTCCACCAATGTTGGTCAGGTTCAAGTCTTCATCATGGTTTCGTCAAGATGGTGTGCTGCTGTAATCTCATCTGACTCCACCCTCCATTTTCTCCTCTGTGGTGGTTCCCTCTGTAAGCCCCCCTTTGTCACGCCTCTCTCCAGTTCCACATCCCCTTCAAGAGCCCCTCTGTTGGAGTTGGGCTTTTTTTTTATCGCAAAGACACGCCTTTCCGGGTGGGGGTTTAATGTTAAGTTTATGGTCTGTTTTGTACTCCCAGTTCCCGTGGTCATTCCCTGTCTTCCTTAGATGACCTAATTTCCTAGTGTGTGCCTATTGGTTACCATAGTAAACTATTGTGTCCACCTGCCTCTTGTTAACTCAATCATTTAGTCCTGTGTATACTCCCCCTGTTTAGTTTAGTCTCTTGTCGGTTCTGGTTGACACTATGTGTGGTTTTCTGTTCTTATGCCTGTTCGTGTGATCGCCGAAGCATTTTTATTTATTATTAAAAAAGATTGACTTGACCAATTTTTGGAATTTGATAGTCGCCTTCATTTGTTTGAACCATGCCGTTACAATGGTTTCTGTGTTAATGTTATTAATGTATGTCTAAAATATTCTTTGTTTTATGTTAATAGCACTTCAAAAACAGTGCTTTTAAGATTTCTTTAAGAGAAATTACTTTTTTTACATGAACGTCTTTTAGATATATTCTACATGTTCCATATAACTCAAAAGTGAGCTGTAGCGAAGTCTGACTTCCTACCTATGAGCAAACAGACGTTAATTCGACATGGCAGCCGTGGGTTGGCCTCTGCAACTTTCTCAGCCTACCCCAAGTAATTGGTAACCCCTGAACTCTGGCTCACATGGGGGAGCAATGTGTGTGTGTGTGTGTGAGAGAGAGATGTTGAGCTCTCTGTATAACCGTCATTCACAGCTTTTTTACAAGCAAACATAAGCAGTTTATAACTTTATATTGATTTCAGTAAACGTAATCAAATTTCAACAAATGTAGCAAAAGCTGTTATAAAATTAGCTACTATTAGGTTATCAGCTTGTTTAGTTAATGCAGCTGACAACACATTATTAAAACACTTTCCATGAACACTGAACAAAATAGGCTATGAATCTGGGTTATCTCTCTCTTTTTCTCTCTTCACAAATATAAATATAAAAAACTAAATGTGTACTTGAAAATACAATGAAAAAACTTAAACAATGGTGTTGCCAAACTCTCTTTCCTCAGTATTTCACGTTAGCTCGCCTCGCTGTAAGATACCAACGACTCTGCTTGATTAACTAACTTACATTAAAGAGGCAAAGCAACTAACAAACGTTATGTTTCTCTGTTTAACTAAAGATTTTAGAAAATAGAAATAAGCTAATCTTTTTGCTGAGTTATCGGTACACCTTTATTTCTCTTTTGTCCTTTTATCGCCACTTCCACCAAACTGTTAAACAATTCTTCCTTGCCAGTGGTCAGTTTTTTGAGAGCAAGTTCACTACTGTAAAAGCTTTTTTATTAAATAAAATAATCCGTAGTTATTTACAAAAATATACTGTATACACATTTTATGTACAATATCTTATTGTAAATATTACAGTAAAATTACAAACAAAAAAATTACAAAAATCAGTTACAGTATAAGTGATTCGCTTAGCCTTCAGAAAATGTTGACTACATTTCCGGAGGTCATAAATAAATATATCAATACAAAACGTTGTTTCCCTTTCATGGGAACTTCGAGCTGCGTCAGAAAACGCTAGGGGGAAACCCTTGACGTCAGTCACGTGAAGATGTGTACAACCAATGGGAAATTTACGCGTGTGAATGCAAGTCGCGGGAAGTGACGTCATGAACAGAGCATAAAAGCGCGCCGGAACCCGGAAGTGACAGCTTTGAGTGTCTTCAGCGTGCGTGTGTCAGAGAGTTTGTGCTTGCGAGTTTCAAACCACCCTTTGGATTACGTGCGTTGTGATTATGGCGGAACAGGCATTTACACCGTGTGTTTCTCCTTGTACCCGTTTCATTACGGGTAAGGACACACACAGTCAGTGCGTTGCCTGTCTGGGAGCGGAGCACGCTCGGTCAGCGCTTGAGGGCGGTGATTGTGAGAACTGCGAGAGGTTCTCATTGCGTACTCTCCGCTCCCGTCTGGCAGTATTTGCGGATACTAACCAGACTCGCGTTCTTCAAGGTTCTGGACCCGCTGCGGCTGAGGCTCGGCGGCATTCTCAATCTTGGGGATCGCAAATGGATCTCACGGAAGGTTGCGGGGCGGGTGAGCCCGTCTCGCAGTTCGACTGTGTTGATCCCAGTTCCAGCCGGAGGTTGGAAGCACGCGTTTCAGGCGCGGTTTCTTCCAATCCGACTGGGACTTCGGTGCTATCATTATCCTGCTCTGAGGATGAGGAGGTGATTAGCATCGATCCGGTTGAGGAGGCTTCGCCACCCTCTTCACCGGCGTATGAGGAACTGATCGAGGTTGTGACGCGAGCAGTCTCTCGTCTGGAGATTGATTGGCCGGCGGAGACTAAGAACGCTCGTCCCAGGAAAAGTAAGTTGGATGAGCGTTACCTTCCAGCTCGCGTCGCTCCCCAGCGCCGGGCAATGCCTTTCTTCCAGGATCTCCATACTGAGGTATCGAGATCTTGGAAAAAGCCAGCTTCCGATAGGGTGCATACGTCGTCCAGTGCGATGTATGCTACTCTTACCGGAGCTCATCCCTATGGTTACGGAGGGATGCCGAAGGTGGACGAGGCTCTTGCGGGATACCTTGTGCCCCAGTCGGCATCCACTATCAAAGCCCCGGCGCTCCCCACCAAACCGTTGCGAGTTACATCATCATTGGTGGGGAAAGCATATTCTGCCTCTAGTCAGGCTGCAGCGTGCCTGCACACCACGGCACTGCTGCAGGCCTACCAAGCAGATTTGCTGGGCGACCTCGATCAAGGTGGCGGTATTGGTCCCGAAGCAGTGGCAGAGCTGCGTCGGGCCATGGATTTGTCTCTCCGAGCCACTAGAGAAACGGCCTTCTCTGTCGGTCGCTCAATGGCAGCTCTGGTGGCTACGGAGAGGCATTTATGGCTCAATCTTTCAGCCATAAAAGATAAGGACAAGTTCGTTTTGTTGGACGCCCCTCTGTCCCCTTCGGGCTTGTTCGGCGACGCCGTAAAAAGCGTTGTCGATAAGTTTCAGGAGGCTGCACGGCAGCAGGTGGCGTTCAGCAAAGTCCTTCCCCGCCACCCTTCACGTGAGCCCAGTAGCCAAACACGGGCTCACAGTTCCTCGTACAGGGCCTCACAGAAGGAGAGTGTTGCATCTCGTTTACCTCCCCCTAATAAAGGGAGGTCGGGACAACACTCTCGGGCCCAGCCTTCTGGTAAAAGGATGGATCTGAGGAACATCTTAAATGCCAAGAAGGCTACCTCTAAGCGTTCCTGACGCCAGAGGCAAGCCGCACCAAGGCGGTCATCTCCGTGTCCGGTTCCCGAGGGGGCTCTGATTATGGAACAGGAAGTAGACTCTCTGCTGGAGAAAGGGGCCATCGAGTATGTGCCCCTTACAGACAGACAGTCCGGTTTCTTCAGCCGATATTTCATAGTTCCGAAGAAGGATGGAGGGTTGCGGCCCATTCTGGATTTGCGTCTTCTAAATCGCACTATCTTGCGTCTAAAATTCAAAATGTTGACGCTCAGGCAGATTGTGACGCATATCAGGTCCGAGGACTGGTTCGTCACAATCGACCTAAAAGACGCATACTTCCACATCTCCATCCTTCCTCAGCATCGGAAGTTCCTACGGTTCGCCTTCGGGGGGAAGGCGTACCAGTATCGTGTACTTCCGTTCGGCCTATCGCTCTCACCCCGCACGTTCACGAAGGTCGTGGACGCTGCACTTGCTCCGTTGCGGTTACAAGGCATCCGTGTCCTCAATTATATAGACGATTGGCTAGTATTAGCCCAATCGTCTCAGTCAGCAGCACGTCATCGAGATGTCGTGCTCGCTCACATGAAGGAGCTGGGGTTAAGGTTGAACACCAAGAAGAGTGTGCTTTCTCCTGCTCAGAGAACCACCTTCTTGGGAGTCATTTGGGACTCGGAAACAATGTCTGCTCGGCTATTCCCCGGGCGCATTCATTCCATTCGTTCAACTGTCGAGGGCATAAAACTAGGCCAGCTACTCACTGTCAAACACTTTCAGAGAGTGTTGGGGCTCATGGCAGCAGCGTCCAGCGTTATACCGCTCGGCCTGCTACACATGAGACCTCTGCAGTGGTGGCTCAGGACCAAAGGGTTTTCCCCGAGGGGCAACCCGCTTCGCACAATCAAGGTCACGAGGCGATGCCTACGCACCTTGACCCTGTGGAAGAATATCTGGTTCCTGTCACAAGGCCCCGTGTTGGGGGCTCCGTCTCGACGAGTGACTCTGTCAACGGATGCCTCCCTCACAGGTTGGGGGGCGGTTCTGAGGGACCGCTCCTCACAAGGGCTTTGGAGCTTGCGGCACCAGTCCTGGCACATAAACCTGCTGGAGTTACTGGCGGTCCGCAGAGCGCTACTTGCTTTCCTCCCGGACCTAATTGGGCATCATGTCACTGTGTTCACAGACAGCATGACAGTGGCTTACATCAATCACCAGGGAGGTCTTCGCTCTCGTCCAATGTACAAATTGGTGAGACAAGTTCTTCTTTGGGCCCAGGGCAAGGTGCTCTCCCTCAGGGCAGCCCACATCCCTGGAGTCCAGAACATAGGAGCAGACTTCCTGTCGAGGCAGGGGCCGAGGCCCGGGGAATGGCGGCTCCACCCCGAGGTGGTGGAGCAGATTTGGAAGAGATTCGGGAAGGCACAGGTAGACCTGTTTGCCTCGGTCGAAAATACTCATTGCCCTCTATGGTTCTCCTTAACGTACCCAGCGCCGCTGGGGCGGGATGCCATGATGCAGGTGTGGCCGAGGCTACACCTGTACGCTTTTCCTCCGATTGTTCTGCTCCCGGGAGTTCTGGCCAAAGTTCGTCGGGACAGGGTCCGTCTCACGCTGGTGGCCCCCTTTTGGCCCAGCAGGATCTGGTTCTCGGACCTGGTATCCCTCCTAGACGGAGTCCCCTGGGAGATTCCGGTCAGGGGGGATCTTCTGTCCCAGGCGGAGGGTTGTGTTCTTCACCCCTGCCCAGAACTTCTGAAGCTGAAGGTCTGGCCCCTGAGGGGGTCCAGTTCTTCGAAACTGGTCTCACAGCCGAGGTTGTAGAGACCATCCTTCAGTCCAGAGCTCCCTCCACGAGGAAACTCTACGCTCTAAAGTGGAAACTCTTCTCTGCTTGGTGTAGCGTAAGGCAGTTAAACCCAGTAACCTGTCCCGTTGGCAAAGTGCTGGAGTTCCTGCAGGAGAAGTTTGCGACAGGGTTGTCCCCTTCTACCTTGAAGGTTTATGTGGCTGCCATAGCGGCTTGCCACATACCTCTGGGAGGGGTGTCCTTGGGCAGGGACTCCCTAGTCTCTCGTTTCCTTCGTGGCACTCTAAGGCTGAGACCTGTGACACAGACCAGGGTTCCTGCCTGGGACTTGTCTTTGGTACTCCAAGGCCTGTCCCAGGCACCCTTTGAACCATTAGAGGAGCTTCCTATTAAACTCCTCTCCCTAAAGACCCTTCTTTTGCTGGCTATCACCTCAATAAAGAGGGTTGGGGATCTTCAAGCTCTCTCGGTGGTTCCATCTTGCCTCGAGTTTGCGCCCGGGATGACGAAGGTTTTTCTTCACCCGAGGCCAGGCTATGTCCCTAAGGTTCTCACGAACGTGGCTCGGTCTATCATGCTACAGGCCTTCTGTCCTCCCCCCTTTGACGATCATGAGCAGGAGCGAAAGAACAAGGTCTGTCCAGTACGAGTACTGGACGCTTACGTCCTCAGGACTGCTACCTGGCGTAAGTCAAACCAACTGTTCGTTTGTTTTGGGGCCCCTGAGGGGGCTCCAGCTTCCAAACAAACCCTAAGCCGATGGATAGTCGAGGCTATCTGTCTGGCTTATGAGTCGGCCGGACATGCTTCTCCCCTGAGGGTCCGGGCCCACTCTACTAGGAGCGTGGCGACCTCCAAGGCGTTTCTCTCAGGAGTTTCCCTTGCTGATGTTTGTGCTGCGGCTGGCTGGTCCTCACCGCACACCTTTATGAGATTCTATCAATTGGATCTCGTTCCCCTAGCGTTTTCTGACGCAGCTCGAAGTTCCCATGAAATATGTACGTATGTAACCCTGGTTCCCTGAAGGGGAACGAGACGCTGCGTCTTCGCCTCAGCTCCTTGCGCCTCCGGGCCCGCTTCAGACACTCTTTTGCTGTCACTTCCGGGTTCCGGCGCGCTTTTATGCTCTGTTCATGACGTCACTTCCCGCGACTTGCATTCACACGCGTAAATTTCCCATTGGTTGTACACATCTTCACGTGACTGACGTCAAGGGTTTCCCCCTAGCGTTTTCTGACGCAGCGTCTCGTTCCCCTTCAGGGAACCAGGGTTACATACGTAACCCGAGACGTTTTTTGTGTAGCTTGGTGTAGTTTTTCTGAAACTTCACATCAGAGAGTAAATGTAAATAACAAACTTGACTATATATCCTTGCTGTCATTTGGGGAGAAAGAAATGGACAGATGACCCATGGGAAACCAAAAATCTGCGAAGCTGATAATGTCACACCATGTCTTTATTTATGTGATAGAGTAGTAAACTACTAAATTTACAGATGTGATTTGAAAAAGAAAAGTTACGTATCTGACTATGTTCACATGAGCACTGAATTTAGCTAAGCTGACACTGTGACATCACTCTGAATTAGAATAAAGTTTGCCCTGGTCAAAGTTTGGTTTTTCATGTTCAACTAAAATGGAAGAAAATTAAAAAAACAAGAATGTAGATCAAATCTATAATGCAACATTCCATTTAAATTAGTATAATTTACATTACATGAACAGTAGTGACTTGCCCACTTTAAACTTTCATATATTTACTTTTTCAGAAAATCAGCTTACTGAGAGGAACAATATACCAGTTTTGCGCAACCTAGTCTTTAGGAATTAATGTCATAGGCTATTTATCAGACCAATTTTTTCTCAGAAAAAAGACTCAGTTGCATGGAATGTTAAATGGAAAACTTAGTCTGGATTTTGTCTTGCTCTGTCATGCAATAATACAATCATGCGTAGAGGGCTTTCTTAACATATCACATACTGCACAACTGACTGATTTTAGAGCACCACAGTTGTTTTCTCTTAGGTGCACCAACTACTGAGTTCAACAGAGAGTGAATGACAGGAACAGTGCCATTGTCTGTCAGACTTTAGCATAAGCAAGTTAGCGCTGATCTGTCTGAGCTGCTTATAGTGCACTACACTCTCACTGTCGCTTTATGCTGTACAAATCAATTTGTCTCCACTGATGGAAAATAATTGCAAAGCAAACAAATTATCTCTGCCACATTGAGCACACCTCACCGCCGGGAGAGAGAGAGAGAGAAAGAAGAAAGTATGCTACCAAGAGAGCTCTTTTACATGGATGCATAAACCACGGTTTCCATGCTGACATGTTCCAACTGAACCTGAATTGTACATGTACTGTGCCTCCAATTATACAGGGGGAAAATAATCCGGGAAAGAGTTTGAGTTGCATGTCAAACAGATGGGAAAATAAAAACTGAGAAAGCAGAAAGAGGTTCGTCTTAAATTGGAGACAGCAGAAAACATAAAAGAGAAAGACGACAGATTTTCATTATATCCTCATTATACAGTGTGCTAGAGAGAGAGAGAGAGAGAGAGAGAGAGAGAGAGAAGGTTTGAGAAATGTATCAATTAATCAAGATTAATCAGATCTAACAGAAATGTTTTTGTTTACATAAGACATGTGTACGTTATTTTAATTATATATTGTATATGTCTGCGTTTCTATATGTTGTATACACACATATTTATGCAACTACTGTATATATTTATAAACAAGCATTTTATATAAACAAAAACTTTTATGTTAGTTGCGATCAATCATGTTTAATCTCAAAAGTTTAATTTTCTTAAAAATGTTAAGAATGTTGTATTCCTTATTATTCATTATAAACTAATATTAGTTAGTTAGCTAATATTAGACAGACTTTTAAAAACTGTCACTCAAAAACTTATATTTTTATATTAAATTGCTCTACAACAATATTTGAAAATACATATATTATATAGAAAACATATAATAGCTTTTGGAATTTGTCATTTGCTCCTAGATTTTCTGAAAGCTTCAGTTTGCAATGTGAATTATATAACTTATTGGAAATGAGCTTACAGAAAACAGAGTAAATGTCCTGATTCTGTAACATATAAAATAATTTCATATGGAAGCAAACACCTTTTAATAATAATTAGTCACCTGTTTGCCATGGCTACAAGTGGAAGTACAGCACTCAACAGCTTTGATCGTGTCCCTTTTGATGCATTTCTCATTGAGTAAAGCGACAAGAGTTGCATATTTGCCAAATCAAATCTATTTTTAATTCAAAATCCTTTTACTAAAGGGTTTATGTGAAGGAAAAGTCATATGACTACTTTTTAATAGTCCCCCCCCCCCCCCCCGAAAAAAAGTACTTAAAAGTAAGACATGTCAAAGCATCAAATAAGTGTAAATATCTTGACAAACATATTGATCCATCATCTTCAAATGCCATTCAACATGTTGCAAAAATAAGCAGAATAAAATCTTACCAGCTGTTTGGAGAGTCCCCCCCCCCCTTTTTTTTCTTTTCTAGGTTCGGGGTGTCACATGTCCAAATGTCTTTCTTTGGGTCTGATTACAAAGTAATTCAGAGGTAAAGTACACAGGTTATGTAATTATTCCTGAAGGTTTGCTAGCACTTTATAACTAAAAACAACTGAAGATGCACTGGCTGCAGGAAAAACATGCAGAGCCTATATAATGCAGAACTTGACAAGGCAGTGTGAAAAGGCATTAACAGCAGCGCCTTTGCTGTGATACTTTGACCCCACTCTGATTATTCTTCAGGCTAATGTGTCAAAATGGTTCGCTGCAATAATGACAACCAGTGTGATATGCATCCAGGGCACTTACAGAAGCGAGTCAGGACGTTTGCTGCGTGTAAATTCCATCACCATGTGTTTGGTGCTTGTGTATGCAGTCGTATTACAGGCCATTAGAGACTTTCTTTGCAAAGCCACTGGGACAGGCACCTGCTCAACTGTAAAGAATACTGCTGCAGCTGCCGTGTTATGACATCAATTATAATCTGCAATAGACTGTGCAGAAAGCAAATTATATTGCTTTATACTGTTTTCTCAAAATCTTATTTGGTGTTCAGAAAATAGGTGCAATATTCTGCAATGACACGGAGATAATATACTGTTGCCTCTAAAACAGGGTAGAAATGTATGGGTGCATTGCTATTATATAGGTCTTTAAATTGAATGTGACACCGGATTAACCCATGCCACCAGTTCATTTATGGGTCAGTAGTAAAGTGGTTTGAAGGCAAATGGAGAGTTGTTGTGCTAAATCTGAGCTAACGGATTGCTGAGAATGAGACAGGACTGATGCACAATTTTCATTTCCATGGATTTCCTCTTGGATTTTACACAACAGTCAGGTTCAAGAGTAATTCAAAATAGAAATGTAAACAACACAAGTAAATATCATTCTGGTAATAATATTACGGTAGTACAATGATGTGTAGTATTTAGTATATTATTCATTCAACTTAACTGCTATCAAAAAATTGGACTAAATATGTGTGTACATATACTGTATGTATTTGTAGAGCTGATCCATCATTATACAGACTTTGTTGCCATCTAGTGGTTAAAGAAAGTACAGTCACCTTCTGACTGCATTAAGCGTTCCAAGATTTTACATATTGCCGAATATTTGTCGTAGAAAGGTTGTAGAAATTGTATTGACTACAGCAGTGCTGGTATTCCTTGATTGCACGATTTTAAATGAAACGTTTACTCAAAATGAGGTAATGATGACAGATTGATGATGATACGCATAATGATCATTGCTTTTTATTCGCTTATTGTGGAATGATCCATTAGGAATAGTGGTCCATCGAATTGAAGAATGTAAAAAAAAAAAATAATAATTTTAATCAGAAATTTTACAGAAGTTTGTTCTCTTTTATTTGTCTTGCACAACTGATGGTTGAAAGATAATAAGGGGAGAAATGCCTTAATTGTTTGTTTTTATGGATAATTAAAACTTTTAATACTTTCATGAGAGCCTCAAAAGTCAAGCACTGAACATCCTTAATCCTTTGTTCAGACAACAAAAGCACTCTACAAAAGCCACGGCAATGCTGTTATTTACTATTTACTATGCAATTCTGTCCATCCCATGTCTAGCTGCCACACTTTATCAAAGTATAACTGTTTATAGCTGCATTTTGGGAATTTGATATATTGCTAAACAAACATAAAAGAGAAAATAAAAGCAAATACTTCCTCTTACTTTTACAGGTGAGTTTTGTTACTATGACACCGTTTTTTTTTAGGGGGGAGAAAAAGTGCTCTTATGCACATCAAAGCTGCATTTATGCTTCAGTGTCACATTATCCTTCATTGATCATATCTAATATATTGATTTGGTTTTCAAGAAACAGTTTTTGATCAAAATGTTTTGGGAAAGAAAGGTAAGGTAAGAAAAATATATACTTTCTTTAACAAAGTATATGCATCATATCAAAAGTAACAGGAAATACCTTTATGTTACAAAAAAAATTATATTTCAAATCCCAACAGTGAAAAAATAAGAACCATTATTAATAACCATTCTTGTTTTTATTTATTTGTTTTGTTAACTGAGCACCCAATCAGCATATTAGAATGATTTCCGAAGGATCATGTGACACTGAAGACTGGAGACTCAGTATTTAACAGTATTACTGTTTTAACTGTTCGTAAATCAATAAGGCTGCATTCATTTTGTATCAAGTAAATACATCCTTAGTGAGCACAAGAGACTTCTTTCAAAAACTTAAAAAACAAATCTTAATTATTCCTAACATTTGACTTTTTAAATATAGGCTATTTCCCAAAGCAGTAATGTTTCACCATTCCCAGTGGTTAGCTGCACATCTAACATGTGGTTAATGCTACCATCATGACGACTTGGGTGCAAAAAGGTGTCCTGAGGGTCCCTAGTAGTTTGGCAGGAGCCAGGTAGGCGCAGATATGCCTAACTGGCTGAAATAAGCCCACCACCAGGGCTTCTCCGTTCTCTCCTCCCCATTCTCTCCCAGCTCCCTCTGGCTGTACTGCTCAAACTGATTAAATGGGTCAAATCGCTCATAATTGTCCAGCTCAGGGATGTTAAAGTAGTCAAGAGAGGGATCTCGTGGGACCTTCTTCAGCACAAAGTTCACTTTGCCCACCTGTGCGTTCCTTGGCAGGTTAATGCGCTTAGATGCTTTAGAGTAGCCAGTGGCAGCTGCCGTCACAATGTGGACACCTGGATTCAACAGTCTCCAGTAATCACCATCCTCAGCTGTATGTAGAGAGAAACAGGATACATCAACACTAAATTCAGGTCAATACAAAGGAACACAAGAGGTTTGTAAAAGTGTGTTGAAGGTTGTTTTATGACTTTACTATAAATTATTACCTGTGGTGATGTCATGTCGCACCCCCCTAACTGATATTGTGGCTCCTTTAATGCCATTTCCATGTTCATCCTTCACAATTCCCTTTATACCTCTGTGGACCTGCAAGTAATAGCTCAGAGTGATTTATTTACAATTTACCTTATCTGTTACCATATAGCCATTTCAAATAATCCTTTCTTTCAAAGAGAACAAGGGCGTTGTAGAGTATGGACGGTGCTCATGAATGATCGATCAGATTCATTCTTTGATTGAAAAAGTGATTCGACAGGATCGGCTCCGTAGAGTCTGTGAAAAAGACAGTTTAACACCTCTGGGACACAAACCATTCACATTCACCCTCGCTCTCCTCTGCATTTCAAAGGATGCCATCGTAAAACAGCCCCATTCTTACACCCACACACACACACACATACCAAGAACACAAAGACTGTGCCATGTGACTTTAAACTTAGTTACTTTCCATTTTTAGATGTGTTGTGTTTTACCTATATGTATGCATGTTTTTGTTATAACCATTTTAGATGTGTTTGATAGTTTAGTAGCTTATAATCAGTAATTACCTATACACAACCAGGCCAATCTTCATGTTGCCTTCGTGTTAAGAGTTAATATAGCCACGAATGGTCTTAAAATCTTTGTCTTTCAATTTGCAGACTGTCTAGGTTTGTTTCACTGTGCTAGGATGCATCAGACTCTTTCTTTTATTCCAAAACCCAAAGGTCTGCATTCTGAAGTAGGCCATAAAACATGCTAATCACATGAGACTAAGACAAAGGAAGTTTCCCGCTTCTCAGTTCCTTCACTCTGATTGGCTGTCCCAACTCTTAGAGGCGTGCTTTGTTTATTCCTTTATAAGCGCCCGTAGGCCAAGGATCAACTCTCTTCCAGCCCCTTCCTCTCTTCTCCCTCTTCTCTTACTCTTCCAACTCTCCTCTGGCGCGGATTCTTGGATCCAGCGCCATTTTCCACAAAGGACATTACCAGACAAAGAACCAAAATTTGAACTTACCGCGGACTCCAACGGACCCGCCCAGCAAGACTCAAAGCACGGACCAGATTGGAATTCGCACGCACGTATTCCGACCAGCCACAGAAAGAAACACATGCAAGTAGCCTACCCTCGTTAGAGAGTTTTTGAGTTTATACCAATAAGTTGGTCTGATTCCTTGCTTGTTCTCAAATAGGTTATTGTCTGTAATACTACCTTCCTTTGTCTCTCCTACTCTCCCTCTCTTATTCTCTCTTCTTCCCTTTTTCAATTAATCTGTGTATGTTTGTCTATTGTTTGTTGATTATTAAAATATATATATTCACACGTGATTGCCTCTGAATTGCTCAACCATAAGTCACTTTAATGGTGACCGATCCTTGTTACAAATTAATGGAAAGATCTTTCTTTGTGGCCAAAAGAAACCTTTCCTTTTTATAGAGTTTATAAGGTCAATATTTGCTGGACAAATTATCCGTCCTTTGAACTCTTTTCTAGAATTAAAGAAAATTCTACAAGCCGAATCAAGCCATAGATATTAACTAGAGAGGATAAAGTTCGTCGAGACAAACTTTAGAAGTTGGCTGAGAAGGTCGCACCAGAAACGTTAATTTCGCATGTTGGTAGCACAATTTAACATTAACTACAAAATACGTTATGAAACCAGAAATTAACAGGTTGCTAAGGTGTTCTAGGTGGTTGCTAGGGTGTTGCTAGGTAGTTTCTAGGGTATCCGGGGTGGTTGCTAGGGTGTTGCTATGTGGTTGCTAGGGTAACCAGATTGGTTGCTAGGGTGTTGCTAGGCGGTTGCTAGGGTAACCAGGGTGGTTGCTAGGGTGTCAGGGGTGGTTGCTAGGGTGTTGCTAGGTGGTTGCTAGGGTAACCAGAGTGGTTGTTATGGTGTTGCTAGGTAGTTTCTAGGGTATCCGGGGTGGTTGCTAGGGTGTTGCTATGTGGTTGCTAGGGTAACCAGATTGGTTGCTAGGGTGTTGCTAAGCAGTTGCTAGGGTATCCTGGGTGGTTGCTAGGGTGTTGCTAGGTGGTTGCTAGGGTAACCAGAGTGGTTGTTATGGTGTTGCTAGGTGGTTGCTACGGTATCCTGGGTGGTTGCTAGGATGTTGGTAGGTGGTTGCTAGGGTATCTGGGGTGGTTGCTAGGGTATCCGGGGCTGTTGCTAGGTGGTTGCTAGGGTGTTGCTAGGGTAACTGGGGTAGTTGCTAGGCAGTTGCTAGGGTATCCAGGGTGGTTGCTAGGATGTTACTAGGGTATTTTGGGTGGTTGCTAGGCGGTTGCTAGGGTAAACAGGGTTGTTGCTAGGGCGTTTCTAGGCAGTTGCTAGGGTATTTTGGGTGGTTGCTAGGCAGTTGCTAGGGTATCTGGGGCGGTTGCTAGGGTGTTGCTAGGTGGTTGCTAGGGTAACTGGGGTGGTTGCTAGGCAGTTGCTAGGGTATCCTGAGTGGTTGCTAGACAGTTGCTATGGTATTTTGGGTGGTTGCTAGGCAGTTGCTAGGGTAAACAGGGTGGTTGCTAGGGCGTTGCTAGGCAGTTGCTAGGGTATTTTGGGTGGTTGCTAGGCAGTTGCTAGGGTATCTGGGGCGGTTGCTAGGGTGTTGCTAGGTGGTTGCTAGGGTAACTGGGGTGGTTGCTAGGCAGTTGCTAGGGTATCCAGGGTGGTTGCTAGGATGTTACTAGGTAGTTGTGAGGTCTTCTGGGTAGTTACTATGGCATTCCTAGCACAATTTAACACTTAGCTAACCACTATTAGCATGTAGCTATTCACTGCTAGCATGTGTAGCATATTGACAGTCCAGTTTGCTAGCATGAGTCAATAGAGCCAACCCCCATGTCTCTACGACGCTCAGATCCAGAGATATAGGTCTGGCTAAATGGTTGCTAGGGGACTTTGTTTGGTTGCTATGGAGAGTCTTGGCATCTGCTGGCGATGTTACTCCAAAGGCTGATTGTCACATAGACCCAACCTCCATGTCTCTACGACACTCAGATGCAGAGATATAGGTCTGGCTAAATGGTTGCTAGGGTTCTCTGTTTGGTTGCTAAGGAGTGGCTAAGCGTCTGCCATTGATGTATCTTCAAAGGCTGCTTGTCAGTATGAACGATATAAACCAACCACAATACCTCTACGACATTCAGAACTGAAGATATCTCGCTTTGCATTTGGTTGCTAAGGTGCTCCATAATGGTTGCTAGGGCGTGGCTAGGAAGTGTTGAAGAAGTTGATGATTGACAGTTTGCTAGCCCGAGTCATACGAGCCCACCCTCAAATTTCTATGACTTTTCTATCCAGAGATAGAAGTCGATCAATTTGAATGGAAGTCTATGGGATGGGTTGCTAAGGTGCTCTAAATGGTTGCTAGGGCGTGGCTTAATAGCTTCACTGTGATCCTGAGACACTCATTGGTCGCCTGAGTAAAATGAGCCCTCCCCCTTGTCTCTGTGACGCTGTGATGCACAGCTATGTTCAATTCAAAATCCCTATGCAATTTGCCATTGTAGTTGGTGTTTCATGGGACGGCCTTCCCCATTCATCTCTATGGGACAAATTTGGGCAGCTCTAGCACCCCAGGGGTACAACTTTCACCCCATTGTGTGGTATATTCTTACAGAGGCTGTCACCCTCTTCAAATGTGGCGAGTTTCATCTTTTTACAAATTCCTCACTCAGAGTTATTAATCGTCAAAGTTCGTCGCAATGTTAAGTCAATGGGATTTTTGGGCTGCTTTTTCGCCCCTGGGGCGGACACCGTACCCCCGACCCCTTAGAAAAGATATAGCAACTCGAGTCAGAACAGGCCTGCGGCCTGTTCTGATTTTGGGGTCTGTAGCACTAACGCTGTAGGACGAGATGCGTTTAGAAAAAGGTGCTCAGAAGAATAATAATAATAATAAAAATAAGTTTATTAGCATTTCAATATGTTGGCTGCTTCTCAGC
Source organism: Rhodeus uyekii (assembly GCA_037043235.1). Classification (NCBI taxonomy): domain Eukaryota; kingdom Metazoa; phylum Chordata; class Actinopteri; order Cypriniformes; family Acheilognathidae; genus Rhodeus; species Rhodeus uyekii. Next base: position 1,129,432 of record JAWRVZ010000110.1, read on the forward strand.
CAACTTAACTAGAGAGGATAAAGTTCGTCGAGACAAACTTTAGAAGTTGGCTGAGAAAGTCGCACCGGAACCTTTTTTTTTTTCGCACCGGAAATTTTGCATGTTGGTAGCACAATTTAACATTAACTATGAAATACGTTATGAAACCAGAAATTAACAGGTTGCCAAGTTGTTCTGGGTGGTTGCTAGGGTGTTGCTAAGCAGTTGCTATGGTATCCTGGGTGGTTGCTAGGGTGTTGCTAGGAGGTTGCTAGGGTAACCAGAGTGGTTGCTAGGGTGTTGCTAGGCGGTTGCTAGGGTATCCGGGGTGGTTGCTAGGGTAACCAAAGTGGTTGCTAGGTGGTTGCTAGGGTGTTGCTAGGGTGTTGCTAGGGTATCCTGAGTGGTTGCTAGGCAGTTGCTAGGGTATCCTGGGTGGTTGCTAGGGTGTTGCTAAGGAGTTGCTAGGGTAACCAGAGTGGTTGCTAGGCGGTTGCTAGGGTGTTGCTAGGCAGTTGCTAGGGTATTTTGGGTGGTTGCTAGGCAGTTGCTAGGGTATCTGGGGTGGTTGCTAGGGTGTTGCTAGGTGGTTGCTAGGGTATCCTGAGTGGTTGCTAGGGTGTTGCTAGGTGGTTGCTAGGGTAACCAGAGTGGTTGCTAGGGCGTTGCTAGGTGGTTGCTAGGGTATCCTGGGTGGTTGCTAGGGTGTTGCTAAGGAGTTGCTAGGGTAACCAGAGTGGTTGCTAGGCGGTTGCTAGGGTGTTGCTAGGCAGTTGCTAGGGTATTTTGGGTGGTTGCTAGGCAGTTGCTAGGGTATCTGGGGTGGTTGCTAGGGTGTTGCTAGGTGGTTGCTAGGGTAACTGGGGTGGTTGTTAGGCAGTTGCTAGGGTATCCGGGGTGGTTGCTATGATGTTACTAGATAGTTGTGAGGTCTTCTGGGTAGTTACAATGGCATTCCTAGCACAATTTAACACTTAGCTAACCCCTATTAGCATGTAGCTATTCACTGCTAGCATATGTAGCATGTAGGAAGTCCTGTTTGCTAGCATGAGTCAATAGACCCAACCCCCATGTCTCTACGACACTCAGAAGCAGAGATATAGGTCTGGCTAAACTGTTGCTAAGGTACTCTGTTTGGTTGTTAGGGAGTGGCTTCAAAGTGATCATGAGACACTCATTGGTTGCCTGATTAAAAAGAGCCCTCCCCCTTGAATCTATGATATTGTGATGCAGAGTTACATTCAATACAAAATTCCTATATAAGTTACCTTGAAACATGAAGGGAATGAGGCAGGAAACAGGAAGTGCAAGCACTTCCTGTTTCCTGTCCTTTGCCATATAAGGTAGAATGGCAGCATCACTGATTCTGATTGGATGAGAGACAGTTATAGAACCGCCCCTGCACTGACTCTCAGCAGCTGCAGTGTTTAGATTTGAATTTGGAGACAGTTGGAGTTTGAAATATCTGAACATTCCGCAATGCAAAGTCAATGGGACTTTTTTTCGGGCTTTTTTCGCCATTTTTAGGAAAACCGTAAGTCCGATCCCTTAGAAAAGATATAGCAACGCGAGTCAGAACAGAACAGAACAGAGTACCTTAGCAACAGTTTAGCCAGACCTATATCTCGAGACAAACTTTAGAAGTTGGCTGAGAACGTTGCACCGGAAACGTTAATTTTGCATGTTAGTAGCACAATTTAACATTAAATACAAAGTACGTTACGATATCAGAAATTAACAGGTTGCTAAGGTGTTCTGGGTGGTTGCTAGGGCGTTGCTAGGCAGTTTCTTAGGTATCCGGGGTGGTTGCTAAGGTGTTGCTAGGTGGTTGCTAGGGTAACCAGAGTGGTTGCTAGGGCGTTGCTAGGCAGTTTCTTAGGTATCCGGGGTGGTTGCTAGGGCGTTGCTAGGCAGTTTCTTAGGTATCCGGGGTGGTTGCTAAGGTGTTGCTAGGTGGTTGCTAGGGTAACCAGAGTGGTTGCTAGGGTGTTGCTAGGCGGTTACTAGGGTAACTTGAGTGGTTGCTAGGGTGTTGCTAGGTGGTTGCTAGGGTAACCAGAGTGGTTGCTAGGGTGTTGCTAGGCGGTTGCTAGTAAGTTATGTAAGTTATGTAAGTTACCTTGAAACATGAAGGGAATGAGGCAGGAAACAGGAAGTGCAAGCACTTCCTGTTTCCTGTACTTTGCCATATAAGGTAGAATGGCAGCATCACTGATTCTGATTGGATGAGAGACAGTTATAGAACCGCCCCTGCACTGACTCTCAGCAGCTGCAGTGTTTAGATTTGAATTTGGAGACAGTTGGAGTTTGAAATATCTGAACATTCCGCAATGCAAAGTCAATGGGACTTTTTTTCAGGCTTTTTTCGCCATTTTTAGGAAAACCGTAGGTCCGATCCCTTGGAAAAGACATAGCAACGCGATTCAGAACAGGCCTGCGGCCTGTTCTGATTTTGGGGTCTGTAGCACTAACGCTGTAGGACGAGATGCGTTTAGAAAAAGGTGCTCAGAAGAATAATAATAATAATAAAAATAAGTTTATTAGCATTTCAATATGTTGGCTGCTTCTCAGCCAACTTAATAATAAAAATAAGTTTATTAGCATTTCAATATGTTGGCTGCTTCTCAGCCAACTTAATAACTATATAGTTTATTAGAATATCAATATGTTGGCTGCTTCTCAGCCAACTCAATAACTATATAGTTTATTAGAATATCAATATGTTGGCTGCTTCTCAGCCAACTTAATAATCGTTATAATCCGTTATAATTAACTGTTAATATCCAAATTCCCCTTTGTGCAGATTTATGTGTGTTTGATCATAAAACGATTAAACACACACATAGATCCGCACCATTTCCCTTAGGCTTAGAATCGCTACAGCGTGACTCTTGGAGGCTTATAGCCCCATATATTTCATCTCATGTTCCAGGTCTTGTTCTTTCTTTAATGTGTGCACTGCAACAATTATGAAAAAATCTGAATAATTTAAACAACTTGAAACCATTTTTTTTTTCATTATTAGTATTCATAACCTGTTTTATCATGTATCTGTATTGTTTTTATTCATAATTTGTTATATTATATTTCTAGTGTATAAGCTAGATTTTAGTTTGCATGAACAAATGTTTGAGTGTTATATGAGCATGGGAACATGCATTTTTAGTTCTTCACAGGACATAATGCTCACATGATAGGCACATGTTATGGGCCATAGGATGTATGCAATCCACTTTTAACAGAAGACAACTGTTCCTCTGGTAATGTAATGTATGTCTATGTCTTGACATATATATATAAATAAATAAATAAGAGATCTCTTGACAAAATTACTGGTGTCTGGTCCCGTGATTTAAACAGCAACGGGGACAAAATCTTGTTTTTCAAGTCAACACAATTATTACCAAAAGAAAAGTTAATTAAAATAACCATCCTCTCTTATCAGATTGGAATAGTCCAGTATGTTGCTGAATTTTGGGGCAATGTTCATTCATTTACTTTGTTAGATACTATTAAAAATGTTTGAGAAAGACTCCTGGATAGTCGCCAAGTGCATCAGGCCTCACAGGGCAGCCCCTCCAGTGGGACACAGCGAACACATCAGCATACGGTGCCTGTGTCCCCTCTGTTCCATACATGGACCACTGGGTTAACCCTGGCGTCCCGAGGGAGCCGAGGAGCTGAAGGTCTGATGCGGGTTTTCTCAGTTGCCGCCCTTGAATGGGTTCTGGCTAGAGAATCAGGTTTCTACAGCCAGCACTTCATAGTTCTGAATGAGGATGGAGGGTTGCGGCCCATTCTAGACTTGCCTCTTCTTAACCGCTCTGTAATGTGGCTCAAGTTCAAGACGCTAACCTTGAAACAGGTAGTAACTCAAACCAGGTCCGAGGACTGGTTCATCACCATCAACCTCAAAGACGCATACTTTCAAATCTCCATCCTTCCCTAGTAAAGGATGGATTTAACCGCTGAAAGAAAGTAGGCGGAAGATCGTCTTCGGCATAACAAAGGAACGAGCTGGGAGACATATTTGGGAGACACCAAATTAAATATTTGGTCACCAATTGATTATATACACCTGGATATGGTGGCCTGTGTTTTGTGTTTTTTTTTAAACGGGTGATTCCTCATTTGAGGTTTAGCTGCTCTATGTCAACCTTTCTCATTCATTGTGACAACTAACCTAAACCACTCCCACAGCATACAAGCAGCAAAGTAGCCAGAGCAACTTTTCTCTATTTACAGATATGATGAGAAACGCACGGGCAAGTGATATATGTACACAATTTGCCACGAAAACCATCCTGTCAGGTCTAAAATTTAAACACTTCTAATACGCTTACCATAGTGAATCACATTATTGAAGAAGGATTGATGATGTATCCACTCATTATTTAAATTTTGTTAATTTTTAACAAAATAAACGTTACATAGTGTACCTTTAAATATACAAAGAGTATTTGATTAAATATGCACTAATTTTTCAGACATTTGAACAATCAGGTTCAAAATTCCTGTTTCATTTTGTTAACATATTAGTGTCAAAGATTTTTATAGAGGGGATTTTGGATATCTGTTTTTTATGACTCCATAAATACTGTCAACAGCTAAAAAAACAAACAAACACAGTTTTAGAATTATTGGCACCCCTGGTAAATATTATCAAAGAGTGCTCTAAACATGATTATGCATTGTTTATTTTTATCTTTAATTCGCAAAAATATTACCTTTCATTGAAGTACAATAATTGAAAGAAGGAAAATAATTAAATCAATTCTACAAAAAACACAAGCCATAATTATTGAATATTGGCACCCCCTCGAATGTTTATGAGTAAAATATCTCTGATGTTAATTCATTAATATATATATATATATTTTTTTAGCACACCAGGGTGTCACGGACTCAACCACACCCACTGCACCAGACTCCAGTTATAACTCTGCCTGGAAAATATTGTGTCTATGTATTGTCTTAATGCAAGACGAGGAGGAAAGTTTGAGTGGCCAAAGACTCTCTAAGCATCACAGATGGAGAACTGTTGAGACTTGAGGTCAGAAAACCTAAAAAAAAATTAAACTCTATTAAAATTAAAAAATTAAATCATCACCACATGTTGTTTGGGAGGGTTTCAAGAAAAATCCTCCTTGCTCATCCAAAAACAAACTCCAGCAAATTCAGTTGTCAGACGCAACTGGAACTTCAAAAGGGCCCAGATTCTATGGTCAGATGAAACTGAAAAAAGAGCTTTTGGCAGCAAACTTACGAAATGGCTTTGTTGCAAACAGGGATAAAAGGTCCCCTATGCCCACGGTTAAATTTATACCGCTGGATATTTAATGTTATAATGGGGCATGGTTGGATCTTTCATTAGGACAACAGTCCAAAGCAAACATCAAAATCAATAAAAGTGTCAATGAGCACAAAATGAAGCTTCTGCCATGACCATCCCAGTCCCCTGACCAGAGCCCAATCGAAAATGAGTGGGATGAACTGAAGAGAAGAAGCACCAACATGGAGCTGGGAAACTGAAGGATCTGGAGAGATTCTGTCTGGAGGAATTTGTCTGATCTCTCAGGTGTTCTCCAAACTCAGCGAGCAATACAGGAGAAAAGTCAGAGCTGCTATCTTGGCAAAAGGAAGTTTCAAAAGGTATATAGTAAAAGGGTGCCAGCCAGTAAGTATGGCCAACGTGTTTTGGAGAGAAAACAATTGTAAAAAAAAAAAAAAAAAAAAAGCACAGAGTATTTAGCATGTGAAGAAATAAAAAACAAACAAAGATAAGAGTCTGAGCAGATGCAGCTTTGCAAAAGAGTGAACTCACCGATTCCATGAAGCTGAGCAGTGCCTCCTTATTTCTGAGCCACTCAGGGTAGAGCTCCGCTTCAGAGGGGAATTTATCACAGCCCAACTCGACTGTGATCTCATAACAGTTACTGTGCAGGTAGTTAAAGTCTGACATCCCTGATACAATAACACATAGACAGACATGAGTAATAGAAAGTGGCATGTATGGACAAAGTGGACACTAGGGGGGGAAAACACATTGGATGGCAAAATATCCTTTTTGGGTGGAATTACTCACAAACTGTATTGCTTATATGTATATTGCTTTTATATATATATATATATATATATATATATATATATATATATATATATATATATGGCTACATATTTAACTTAAATACACCTCAAAGACTTCTTCTTTAAGGAAAGAGTTTACCTCCAGCAAAGCTATACCACTGTGCTCCATTGGTTATTCCTCCTTTATTGGCAAACGAGGCTCCACATCTCTCTGTGTCATTGTTGGACATAGTGGCATGGGCATCTGCATATATCCTAGCCAACTGCCTAAAGATCTACACACAGGAAATGAGTTTGCTATGCAAAATAACGAAGTGCAACGGTTGGAGGAACATACATTTACACTCACTTGTTCATCTGGCGTGGGTGAGTACATCCTGTCTTCATGGGGGTGTCTAGAGAAGTCAAAGGGGTATGAGATGACCAGTTCTCCTCCATGCAGGCTGGCAGATATAACAAAAGGATAGGATCTTATCCACTTCATTACAGCATAGGTCTCTGGTGCAACTACCTAAAAAAAATAAAAAAATAAAAATGAATTAACACGAGATGTCCAAAATTTCTATGTTTATCTGTGCCCTCTTCTAAATCGTATTTTCTGTGAGTCTATGTAATTTTATATGTGATTTCACTTTATGATCAAAGTACTGTAACTATATTGAATTATTATATTTAACAATACAGTACATTCATATGAAAGTAAACTGGGTTTGCCAAATACACATACAAAATACAGTCAATTATTAGGAACACTACATATACTAATACTGTGTTTGACCCCTATCGCCTTCAGAACTGCCTTAATTCTACGTGGCGTTGATTCAACAATATGCTGAAAGCATTCTTTAGAAATTTTGGCCCATATTGATAGGATAGCATCTTGCAGTTGATGGAGATTTGTGGGATGCACATCGAGGGCACGAAGTTCCCGTTCCACCACATCCCAAAGATGCTCTATTGGGTTGAGATCTGGGGTCTCATTTATAAACTGTGCGTAGGATCCCTACTAAAAGTTTACGTACACTTAAAAGTCAAAAATTGCATACACCAAAAAATTAACTAAAATTAACCATCTGTGTCGCCAATTCCCTCTGTCTCTAGAATGTGTGAATGCACAGCTCAAAGTTTGCTTTAAGGTCTGCACATTCTCCCATCAAGTTTGTTTTTTATTGATCACAACCTTTGCGTGGAAACTGGCGTACGTACGTTTCTAGCCCCGTTTTGTGCGTACACACACTTTAAATGAGACCCCTGGTGACTGTGGGGCCATTTTAGTACAGTGAACTCATTGTCATGTTCAAGAAACCAATTTGAAATGATTCAAGCTTTGTGACGTGGTGCATTATCCTGCTGGAAGTAGCCATCAGAGGATGGGTACATGGTGGTCATAAAGGGATGGACATGGTCAGAAACAATGCTCAGGTAGGCCGTGGCATTTAAACGATGCCCAATTGGCACTAAGGGGCCTAAAGTGTGTCAAGAAAACATCCCCCACACCATTACACCACCACCAGCAGCCTGCACAGTGGTAACAAGGCATGATTGATCCATGTTCTCATTCTGTTTACGCCAAATTCTGACTCTACCATCTGAATGTCTCAACAGAAATAGAGACTCATCAGACCAGGCAACATTTTTCCAGTCTTTAACTGTCCAATTTTGATGAGCTTGTGCAAATTGTAGCCTTTTTTCCAATTTGTAGTGGAGATGAGCGGTACCCGGTGGTGTCTTCTGCTGTTGTTATCCATCCGCCTCAAGATTGTGCGTGTTGTGGCTTCACAAATGCTCTGCATAACTTGATTGTAACGAGTGGTTATTTCTGTCAAAGTTGCTCTTCTATCAGCTTGAATCAGTCGGCCCATTCTCCTCTGACCTCTAGCATCAACAAGGCATTTTAGCACACAGGACTACCTCATACTGGATGTTTTTCCCTTTTCACACAATTCTTTGTAAAACCCTAGAAATGGTTGTGTGTGAAAATCTCAGTAACTGAGCAGATTGTGAAATACTCAGACCGGCCCGTCTGCCACCAACAACCATGCCACGCTCAACATTGCTTAAATCTTTCTTTCCCATTCTGACATTCAGTTTGGAGTTGAGGAGATTGTGTTGACCAGGACCAGACCCCTAAATGCATTGAAGCAACTGCCATGTGATTGGTTGATTAGATAATTAAATTAATGACAAATTGAACAGGTGTTCCTAATAATCTTTTAGGTGAGTATATATTCAGATATTCACACAGAACATGAATCAAGTGTTTTTTGTTGTATTGATAGAGATGGCTATGCATTCATACATCTACCTTATTTAACCAGTAGGATTCAGGGATGGGGATGTGGTCACTTCGGAAATGTCTGAACCGACGCCGATTGTAGAAGATGGAGGTGAGGTCAGGGAAGTTGCGGTTCAGATCGAGATTCTGCGCATTAGTCCGACCGCTGGTCCATCCATTGTACTCATGACCCTAAATGTTACAAGTCCCACCAGTCAAAAATCATGAGCACATTTTTCAAAGGGTTTCAAAGAGAGTCACTAAATACTTAAAAACATTTGTATTACTCTTTTTTTCAGTTTACATGTAAGACATTTGCTACACATCAAACTAAATTACTAATAAAGGTGTTAAATGATTTAATATATTGGATGGATCAGAAAGTCCAAATGAAAGTCAGACATTAACAAAGAGGGCACGTGTTAAAAGACAATGAATGAAAATTTATAAAAAGACAAAAAACATCAGAACCAGGCAAAGACATGTCTGTTAGTGTTAAATGAATAGACCAACACGGTTCATCCTACAATTGCTTCCAACAAAACACATTATATTCATAAACATCACCCATAGTAATACGTAAAGAGTTTTTGAGAAGATTTAGATTAATCTACTATTAGTTTAACAAGCTATTGTTAAAATACTACTGTGTTATATGAGAAAGAAAATGCGGGCAAATGTCTATTAGAGTGGTTAGTCAAGGACTCCCTCTACCAGTTGTCCTTATCAGTTCATAGCTAAAAAAAAATTTATTTTTATATTTGTTTTGCAATGGTTTTTACTTCCTCCGAGGCCTGACCTGTTCTGGAGGACTCTCTCTGGTGCAGGGAGCTTGGTATGGTCAGTCAGCCGACAAACAGACAGGCAGACAGACTCAGACAACAAAATATTTACTTCCTGGTAGATGTTTTCGGGGTCGTTCCTATCGGCTACCTCAGAAGCGGCAATCTCATAGCCATCAGGATTCATGGAGGGCAGGATATGGATGCGTGTGGTGTTGATGAGGGTCTGAATTCGCTCGTTGCCCAGCAGATACTCAGAGCACAGATACTGAGCCAGGTATATCAGCAGCTGTCGGCCGAGAACCTCGTTGCCATGCATGTTCCCAATTAATTTGATCTCTGGCTCCACTAGAGGACAGTGAAGAGACAAATGGAAACAGGGATTGAATATAAATATATAAATAAATACTTTAAAAAAAATGTAACTGCTGTCCTTTTCACTATAGATGCATTTAATGCATCTTTTCCGAATAAATGTATATATTTGGTTGATATAAAAAAAATCTTACTGTCCCCAACATTTTTTAACTACTTACATAGGTCATGTTGTCCAGGGTTATTAGAGAATTCAATAACTAGTAAGTCTTTTCCTTCTACACTTCGTCCAATGCTGTACGTTTGTGAGATATGAGGGCATTTTGATGCCGTCTTCTTCAGGACGCTGAACATCTGAGAGTTGGAGTGGTAAGTGAACTGAAGGATAGTGGAATGACCACCATCAGATATGTTGGCAAAGGCCACTTCCTGCTTTTCTGAGAGGAGAAAGAATCCATTTTTCTTAATACATATAAATACTTTATAAATCAGCCTACATTATTAATACTTATAATCAATCATATTGGCATATACAATCATTTTAGGAACTCTAACTTTACTTTAATCACTCCACAACTCTTACCTCTTAGCTCTGACAATGGGTCATAACAACCCTCTTCACTGCCAACAAAGAATCGGTCGCAGTCCAGAAAGTAAGGCCATGCCATTTGGATGGCCTCAAAGGCATGGATGCAGCTTTTTTTCACCATCTCACACGTGTTTCGGCATGGCTTCATAAGTCTGCCGTCTTGACAACGTGGAGCCAATACTGAGCAGCCCAACAGACGGATGTCTGGAGAACACTCTCCATTCAGCAGCCCGTGGATCACGCTCAAAAGAAGGTACTCTGCACCCATCTCTAAATCCTGCCGTGAACGGTGGCCCACAATGTTGGGGAACGTGGTGTGGCTGTAGGGCACATCCTGACAGTAACCAAGCACCATCTCTATGCACTGCGCTAGAGACAGGAGAGAAAGGATTTTAATTTAGAATCAATTTGAAGCTGGTGGAGAATGGATGAAGAATGTGTCACATGCAGTGCAGCAGCACGGTTTTAATTTAATATGGAAACGATTTTATTAAAGTTCTTGGAATGGAACAGTTTGTGGAATTTCATCTGCAGTGGAATGTTTTTAATACTAGATTTTGAAGGAAGGGCCTCATAAATCAAATATATGGAATATTTTAAAGTTTTGAGAAAGAAAGAAATGCATGGCTAATTTGGTTATTCATCCCTTCTTACAATGACAGTATGTGACACCCAGACATTACTGCTTTTCTTAATATATCAGATTAATTATTAGTCTGTTTTAAACAAATTATAGATTGTACTGCAGGGGAATTACAGTTAAGACCCCAGGACCAGATATGTTGAATGAAGACCAGGAGTCAGAAGTGCAGTCGATAGAAGAAATTTTAGTGAAGTTTAGTTTGCAGTTTCATCAGCAGAAGCCAGCTTCAGGTCTCACAAGGAGTTTGTAGGCCACCCCAAATACAATAACATTGTTACAGCAATTACACTCTAACAGAGGGTGCTAACTACATCAATGATGACGTTTAAATGATTCTGATTGGCTAAGAAAGAAAGAAAGAAAGAAAGAAAGAAAGAAAGAAAGAAAGAAAGAAAGAAAGAAAGAAAGAAAGAAAGAAAGAAAGAAAGATAAACAAAACTAGTAATTTTCCACAGAAGAGCAGATAGTCAGAAGCATGTCTTTGTTTGTCACATGCTTGACGGGTTGAGTGACCTTCCATGTGACTTGTCGAGAACAAGTCATTCCATCTTTATGGTGCCAGTTAATCACCTCACCAATACCGACCATATTAACACACACACACACACACACACACACACACAGATACACAGCTTCTCCAAGGATAAACTCGGCTCAGGCTCCAACTATCAACAGAAAGACTACCCAAAACATTCTGATAAACTGTTCTATCTGTAGAGAAGTGTAGACAATATTCATCCTTGCTCTATGGAAAAATACAGAAAACTAAAGAAAGGCTTTTACTAATAAAAATCCCTAACTTGATTATAAATCACTCTTTACAAATCATTCAAATAAGAAAAGGAAAAGAACATATAAGTACAAATAAGAAAAATAAAAGAATATATATAAGCGGCAATGGATCATCTCTATCAGTACCTTATAAGCAATCTCAAAACTTTTACCAAATAATCCTAAGGCCTTTAAAGGCATATCATGTCTTCCATTTCGACAGTGATGACAAGTCTTATCTTGCAGTGGTGTTTGGTATTCAGAGTACCTTTTTCCAGCATGCCTTACAGGCTAGAGCTGTGAAACACTAGAGGTTTTTGCATTCTATTTCAGAAAACCAGGCAACATGATTTACATCAAATAGATACATGCAGTAAACTGACTCACTATGCTCAACGGAATAAAAGGAATACTTACGTCTCTCCTCCGCAGGTGTTCTGCATCTTCCTAAAAAAAACAATTATTCACAGAGGATGTTACAGCTGCTGAAGTTACTGCAAAGCCTGGTCTCTGTAGACTAGATGGCAGTAGAGTATACAATGGAGAGAAAGACATCTTTCTGCACAAATACTGCCGGTCTAAAGCTTGTACACCCCTCTAATTTTTTATCATTACTATTTACATAACTATTTTTTATCATTGCTGTTTAAATAAAATTTTAATATTAATATTTTATACTAATATTTTTTTGCTTTTTAGTAAAGCAGTGACCCTTGCCAGCATTACAGCTCTGGGATGCTTTTTAAACAGTCTTTAAGCGTATTGGGAACTTTTTCCTTTACTAATAAAACAAACTACTTAAAAATATATATAATTTTATTAATACTATTGTTGCAATAGTAAAAAGATAGATAGATAGATAGATAGATAGATAGATAGATAGACAGACAGACAGACAGACAGACAGACAGACAGACAGACAGACAGACAGACAGACAGACAGATAGATAGATAGATAGATAGACAGACAGACAGACAGACAGACAGACAGACAGACAGACAGACAGACAGACAGACAGATAGATAGATAGATAGATAGATAGACAGACAGACAGACAGACAGACAGACAGACAGACAGACAGACAGACAGATAGATAGATAGATAGATAGATATTTAATAAAAAATAATTTGTTGTCCCAATTAATAGACAACTTTGATTATATGTAGTAATTAAATAAACTACTTTTATTAATGTAGGCTGATTTAATCGTTTAAAAAAATGTTTTATATGTTTTCATAAAAAATGTTTTAAGATAGAAACAAATTCAAAAAGAGTTCAAATGTATGACTAGTAGTGCAGTTATACTGTAAACGTGTCTCCACACATAACATTGCAACTGTAAGCCCACTAATTGTAGCCTCCTAAAATTGGTACAAACACTGAATGAATGTATATGGTTACCTATTGCTGCTTCTTCCGGCGCACATCGTTGTGGGACACTCCAACATGTCGCCAGTGCGCTTAAAAGAATAAAAAACGTGAGCATTTTGTTGTCCATGAACTGAATGATGTGGCAGACGCTACGACGTACAAAGTTGATCATCTTCCGAAAAATCCCGCCACCCCCATCGCTTAAGAGAGAGTCTGCACGAGCGCCGCTGCCGAATGATCAAATTACAGCAAAACAAAAAAGTTTAGGCGGTAGGCGGCCGCTCTTCTGTGTCTGGGACTCACTGTAATTACAGTCCTCTCTGAAAACCTGACTTCACTGACCTTTTTGTGGTATAGACTTCTTTCAAAACCAATGGCGTTAAAAAAAACCAAATAAGTCATTTTAAAAACAGTGCTTTGCTTTTCATTTTCGAGAACTTGAATGTAATCCCCGTGTGGTAAATTCGCCAGGGCGGGATTCAAAAAGGCGCGTGTCCACCTGGCTATATAAATCCCTACTATTTATTGTTTCAGAGCAAAATCTAAGACAGCTTATAAAGGAACTCAAGACATGCAAAAAGAAGTATAGTAAGAACCCAATGTTTATTCACTGGAGCTGGTGAGGAGGGGGAAAAACGTGTAGAATTGGTATTTTTAAGTGTACATTACAAGTACCATGAAAGTCATAGCTTTATAGCTTAAATTGCACATATTTTAGTGCTTGTTGTCAGTATGTCTTAGGTCAAAGGACACAAGGGTCAAAGGACAATGCATGGCAGATGTATGGGAATGTATACTATTCACCTACACATTTCTTTATTATTTTAACTTGACATTCTTAACATGCACTGTAAAAACTATATAACGTATAATGTGTCTTTTTTACATTTTAATAGTATACAGTAATTTTGAAGTGTGCAATCTCCTTATATAAATAATAATTCATTACATTTACATTTATGCATTTGGCAGACACTTTTATCCAAAGCGACTTACATTACATTCAAGGAACAAATTGATATTCTAATCAGTTCTTGCATTCCCTGGGAATCAAACCCATGACCTTGTCACCAATGCTCTACTGATTGAGCTACAGAAAAGATGATTGAGGTACAGGAAAAGCCATTATTAACTGCATTGTAAGCTGTGCATTTCAGTAATTCAGTTTCAAAATGTTTTTGTTTTTTTTCATGTGACTGTAAACTGTAATTTAAGACATAACTTCTACCAGATAAATAACAATTGCAACCAGAGTGATGAGTTTGATAAGGTAAAATCTGAAATGAAAGAATGTTGAATCAAACAGAAACAGAAATTTTAACTAATTTTCATCTTTCAAGACCAAACTGGAGTGACTTTAGGACATGTTTTAATAGCCTTGAGACCTTGCCAGAGAATGCACTTGGCAGAATAAGGTTCTGAATATTTAATTAAATGAAAGATTTAAGCTTGTATTCACGCTATTTAACGTAGGCCTACTATTATGGGGTAATTTCTGTTGATGGATGTGGAAAAAGTAATGTTTATTTATATATATTTATATAAAATTCCACATTCTTTTTCCACATTCATCAACAGATATTACCCCATAATAGTAGACATATATATATATATATATACACACACACACACACACACTGTCACAGTTATGTCACTCCTTTCTTTGTGGTTTTCTTGTTTATTTCCTGGTTCCCCATGTGCTCTCCCAGTGTCATCTTAATCACCTGTCTTATTCCTAAATCACATTATTAGTCATGTCCAGTTTTGTCTCACTGTCTAATCATACCTTGTGTATTTAATTTCTGTGTTTCTCTCAGTTTGTGTCTGTTCATGTCTAAACTGTGTTGAGTGTATCTTTGATCCTTGTTTTGCTAAATAAAAGTAATATTCTTCTCTCATCTTAGTCTTCACGCCTTCATCCCTCACTGACATGTGGCACACGCACACACACACACACGCTCACACACACACACACACACACACATATCATGCTATGCAGCAAAAACGTACAATTCTTAATCTTTAACTATAACTTTAACTATAATTTTATTTCAGAATAAACATTATAATCCACATAATTGTACTATGTTGTGAATAAAGAGTCATATCACAGATGAGTGTGCAAATACGGTAGTCTGAATTCAGTGAAAGTAAATCCAGTGATTGGCAAACTTTGTGGCCTCCCAAAGTTTCAATAGACTTAGAAATTCTACAGTAAAGCCACCATTTCAGAAATTGTAGGCAGATTGGTTTGGCATTTTGCCATTAACTAACCAGAGTCCACTGCTGCACATGTATTTCTGAAGGTGTCAGTCTTTTTCGCCTGCTCTAGTGACAGTTATCATTCAGCAGCTTGTTAACCCTTTGTGAATAGCATTCATTTCCCACATCTGAGGGGCTGCTGTGACCAGACAGTGTGTATGAGTTCCGTCCCAAAATCCTGTTTAACACTCCAAAAAGGACCTTCTTATACTGTTGCCGCAAGAGGGAGTAGACAAAAGGGTCCGAGGCAGCTTTGCTGTACACCAAGCACTTACTCATAATCCCCCAATAATGATTGATTTTTACTGCAGGAGTCAGTTCAGTTAGTCTATGAGAAAAGAAAGATTAGGCTATTATAAAAACATTCACAATGCACCTGTATTGAATAAATGGATGTTTAACCATGCTGGAAACAAATTACAGTAAATTAGTGTTCTTAGTATTTTCTAGTCTGCAGTGTTAGTAGGCTTATTATAGAAGTTAATTTACAGAAAATAATCTTCTAACATAATAGGGCTAAAATGTAACAAACTGTAATTTTTTTCTGAGCAATAACAGTGTGAATATTCAATATCTTTTATTGGAGCAAGACATTAAAATATACAGAAGTTGACTTTCAAAAATAAACCTGTTATGAGAAATATTAACTGGAATAAAAGTTGTGACAACTAGGCTTACCAGATTCTGTATTATGGTAAAAGTATGAGCATATAAATCATATTTATGCTTAAAATGTATCGTCATAAAACAATACCTTGTTATGACGTAGGGGGCGAAGCACAGGACGAACGAACCGATGAATACGCAGATTTTCTTAGTGGCCCTCTGTTTCCTTTTCTTCTGCTCCAGTAAGCACCGTTGTTTCACACTAAAAAGTTTCAAAGAATACGTCACGAATACACATGCTCGCAATATGTAAAATGTTGTATGTAGCAGTGACCTTTTGCTATATAATGTTTTGAACGTATAGCCTACCTTGGGTGAATGTCGACAAGTAGCATAAGTGTCTGCACCGTTATAACATCTATCCTCTTACAATGGAAGCGAGCCACTTGCAGTACTTTAAGATAGGTAAAGCATAAGATGAAAAGAGAGAGGGCGAAAGTACATGAGTGGAACACCACGGTGAACACCACGAAGTGACCACGGCTCCCATCATCGTCTCCCAGGTGGACAGTGCATGACGCGTACGCGGGACTGTAGTCGACCCACGACAGCAGGACAGCGGTCAGCGAGAATGCCAGCGAGTGAAGCCAGGCATAGCTGACCATCAGAGCGGCATTCTTGAGTCTCATTTTGCTGGAATAAGTCAAAGGAAACACCACGGCAATCCAGCGGTCTATGCTGAGAGCCGCCATGCTCAACATTGTGTTGGTAGTCAGAAAAGTATCCATAAAACTCACCGTATAACAAAAGTGGTCTCCAAATGGCTTTTGGCGTTTTGCGACACCGAGTAGCGTAGAAGGCATGTTGAGAACGGTGATGAGGATGTTGCAGAATGAGAGGTTCGTGATGAAGACCCCTGGCACCTGTGCGCGAACTTGTGCGCTGCAGGTGAAACATACTAACACTAGCAAGTTCGCCACGAGTGACACGACTGCAATTACAACGATGAGTAACTCCAGAAATATTTCCAATAAGTTCATGTCTCTTTCTGAAGTCATTAACGGCTGATTTGTTGCTGGATCTCCCCATGGATCCTCGGTGGCTCATCTTTGCCGCTTTCCATTCTGCTTTGGTAAAAATGGTCACTGTCGATGAGTGCTGTCCAGTGTGCTGAAGTGAAATCTCTGAGTTATCATCACATCATTAAGTTAAGATCAATCCAGTCGTCCTCACTGACTAAGCTCAAATGATAATATTTGTATGATTTTATTTTTGGCACCGCAAAAACCACACGTTCCAAGGTGAATTGAGTGCGCGCAGCCGGAGCGCGTGCTCATGCGCATTAGAATTATTCTTCTCTGAGCGCTCCTGCTCACGTGCAGCCAGTTTATTACATGTGACGTTTGCTTGATAAACAGGCGGTTTGGCCAGCGGGAAAGATGGAAGAGATGGATTCTTTTAAGCCTAAAGAAGTTGCAAAAATAAAATAGCTCATCTTATGCGGTAGCTTTGAGGTGTGTATTGTAACATAAAAAAATTAATATCCCAGAAAATATCAAAAGCTTGATCATAGGCGGTACACAGTGGTACAGTTGTGGGGATTCTTGACAGACCCATATGGAAATAAAGAATTAGCACAGTGGAATTAGAGCTGAAGTTAGCTATTCATTCTAAGGATTGAAATATAATTACTATATTGCATAGCCTCTCGTGACTCATTGAAATGGTACAGTGAACACTTTTTTGAGACACCGCATTAGGTACACCGCATTTTCCATTTTCTTCTGCAGTTCTTTCTGTGTTTGGAGAATAAATGTGAAACGGGTTTCTTTCATATGCACGTGCAAACACACACACACACACACACACAATGGCTCAGCAGGTAAAGCTAGGGCTATTTTTTCATCATCACCATGGCAACTTGTTAAGCAAGGGCTTTTTTCTTTTTTTAAACATTGAGGACAATTTATGAAACATGTCTGTCATTGTATTTTGAGGCAGCTGATCTATGAACAAATCGAACTAAAGACCCCTTAAGGATTTTCTTTCTGGTGGAAAAAGTGATGATCGAAAAAATTATTTACTGAATACTGAAAGAAAACCAATCCCTAATCCTAGTTAACTAAACTCCAAATCACACAATGGCTGGGGTGCGGTGTGCGATGCGAAGAAACGCTGGAAACTTGGAGATGCAAATAGAAAACACTTTTATTGGAAAATGGAAAACAAAACGGCACACTCTCTGTGCAGAACTAAGGAACACTAGGAACATCTACACACTGCGAAGACATCTAACAGTTTCAACAATCGACAAGGACATGGGCATACAAGAGGGCTTTTATAACAAACACAGGATTAGGAACAGCTTAAGAGACTTGGGCAGTGATTAGACACAGATAGGGACGTGCAGGACCTAGAAGAAACATAAAGGGACCTGGAAGGGAACAATGACAGGACAGGACCGTGACAGCAGATGGCTCTTACTAAATACATCCAAGGCTAATCTGAATAATACTTCATTTTCCCTCTCAGTTTGGTTAAATTAGTTGCATTACATAAGACAAATTCAACCTCTGTCTATTTTGTTTTATTTAAGATCACTTCAGACAGAGTCCTCTGCATTCAGAGCTCGGCAATGATGATGATGAGCAGTGCAGGTTAAATGTGTATGAAGACAACAGTGTTGATCACTTCATTTTCAAATAGCTTTGATGTGGTGTCATCACACTGCCTTGCATTATATTACATTGTGTAGTGAAACAGGATGATTATTTGAAAATGTATGTTTCTCTGACAACAAAGAATACAATTAAACACTATGATAAAGGCTCTGACAGCACTTCACTATTTCATATTGAGAAGTGGATCATGTGTTGAGCTATTAGTTCTGGTTATGGTCATTTCAGATGACTTGCCAGAAACATTCTTTAGAGTGCTGAGGAGGTGTCCTGTGGTAAAAAAGGAAACCTCTTTGTGTTCACATGTTCAGATCCTGAGAGGATGTTATGCAAGAAAGTGCTGATGACAGAACCACTCAAGATGTCAACAGTCAGGGTGTACCTCTCTCTTTGCTTCCCTCACTCACTTTTTTCATACTTTGCATACACTGCTCAAAACAAATAAAGGAAACAATTAGATCACACATTGAAGATCGATTCATGAAATATTCAATTTGAAAATCTTTATTTATATGCAATTTGTTAACAACAAAATTATGTGACAACAGTCAATGGAAACTAAAATCATTAACACACAGAGAGCTGGATTAAAATCATATCAAACAACAATATAAAAACTTGCATTAAGTTCATCACAGCAACTCATAATGCAAGTCAGTAGTATGTATGGCCCCCACGTGCCTGTATGCACTCATAACAACGTTTGTGCATGATCCTGATGGGATGGATGATGGTGGGGGGGACCCCCTTCCCAGACCTGGATCAGGGCATCAGTGAGCTCCTGGATAGTCTGTGTTGCCACTTGGTGGCTTTGAACGCTCCAATACATAATGTTCCAGAGGTTTTCAACTCTTTCAAGGTCTGGGGAACACGAAGGCCAGTCAATGGCATCAAAGCCTTTATCATCTAAAAACTGCCTACACACTCATCCATGAAGAGAACGAGGCACCAATGGTGGACTTGCCAATTCTGGTGTTCTCTGGAAAATACCAATCGAGCTGCACGGTGCTGCTGAGCTGTGAGCAGTTGTCACCAACCTTTTCAAGCTGAAGATCACCGATCTCGGCCTTAATGAAAGGCAAGATCTACCCATCGAAGAATAGACAGAAAAAGACAGCCCAGACTGTACTTCCAACTTGAGGCCTTTTATTTAGTAGTATTGTATTTGAATGTGCACTAAATGTTTTTTTTTATTAAATTTTTTTTGTTTTTTTTACTTAACCCGGATGCAACCATCATATAATCAGATCATATGAAGTGGCACTGAACTCAAGAAAAATGCCATTGTCAGCAGTAAAGTGCTTATTCATTGAAGTTTCTGAAGGTACTACCCTTAACATTTTATAAATGAACTGTGCAAACAAAATGATCAACAATCTAAATTAAACTAAATGCAGTTATGTCCCATCTTACAACATTACTTTTCTTTTAGAAGGCAAAAGTGCTGCAGTAATGTTACTCACTCAAATCAGTGTGATGGCTGTGAATGAATACTGTCTGTAAGTCCTCTGCAGTCTGGCTCGTAGCTAGAGACAGCAAGTTCCGTGCACGAATCACGCTCTTTTGCGGGTAGCGGTCTTTAAATTTTGGGTTGTTGGTATTGTGGTCCCGCTCCATATTCCCTCTTTTACATAATGCTTGTTTTTGGTTGCACAACATACATACACACGTATCTTTTACCAAGGTAAACTGAAATTCCTGCCTTTTTTCGTGGAGCCTCCGCCATTCTAGTTTGACTTTTACTTCGCGAACATGGGCTATTACCATGGAGATCCATGTTGACGTTTGCGACAGTTCATTTATGGGGGCTCTTCTTTTATCTGATTGGTCTCCTAATTGAAAATAAATAAAGCAGTTGGATTAAGAAATACAGACGCTTGCAAAAAATGAAAACGTTTTTATTTTCGGGAGCTACCGGGACAGTTATAAAGATCGACCCGTCGACCAGATCGACGGGTTTGGTCGACCACTGAACTAGAGGATGTCAGGCTCTCATGCCACCCTCATAAAGTCTGTTTCTGACAGCTTGGTCAGAAACATGCACACCAGTAGGCTGCTGGAGGTCATTTTGTAGAGCTCTGACAGTGCTCCTCCTGTTCCTGCTTCTGGGTTGTTGCCCTTCTCTCAACCCTGTTCAGCTCTCCTCATGTAACGGCCTGTCTCCCGGGAATCTTCTCCATGATCTTTAAACTGTGCTGGAAAACACCTCAAACCTCCTTGCGATGGATATTAGAAGAGTGAGAAAGAGTATAATCTGGATGACATCAGGATGCCTAGAAGTCAGGAGGATTGTTTGCTTCAATGTACCGTATTTTCCAGCATATAACCCGCAGACGCAGATAATCCGCACCCTTATATAGTTCGCGGGTTTTGGGGTTTTGTGTAAAAAAAATCGCTGGTATAACCCACACCCTTATGTAACCCGCGCCCATAGATTTATGAACTTTTTTGTGTAAGTTCACATTTCGAATTTCGAATGTTGCTCGCATGACGTCAATTATCCATAGCTGTTCAGGCTCGGTACACAGTGCTTGTGCGCGAAATTCTAACAATAAGAAAACAAACACAAGTCAGAAACAGAACAAAAAGAAAAAGCAGTCTCTCCAGCTGTGCAGCAGCACGTCCCTAAAGAAGCGATTCTACAGCTGTTGATCATCGGATGAGATGAGAAGAGCCCGCCCTCATGGCAGCACAGCCAATCACGTCTTCTTGCATGATTGACAGGTCAGACAGCCTATCAGCGCCACCTATCAGAGTGATAGTGCAAGGGCCAGAGACAACAACCCTCGCAAGAAAGAAAAACAGAAAGAAAATACCGCAAAAAAACCTTTACGTCCTTAGGGACGTAACAAATATATTGAAATGTTATCACGTGTAAAAAAAAATTGTGATATTGCCCGCACCCTTATATAACCCGCAACCCCCCTGTGGGGTTTGGTATATCCCGCGGGTTATATGCAGGTAAATACGGTATTTCTCAAACAAACACATTTGATTTTCATAACGTCCAATTTACATTTTCTTTGATTGTTATATCATTGTTGGATAATTATATTTTCATTCCCTGCCTGTTATCTGTCTGTTGCGTCTCTGTCTACTTCCTGGTTCCCAACATGCTCTCCCAGTATTTTCCATTCACCTGTCTCATCATCAATCACCTCGTTAATCTTGTCAGCTGTCTTGTTCCCAATCATCCCCTGTGTATATCTTCCCTGTGTTTCTTTCAGTCATTGTCTGTTATTGTCTATGGTATGTCGTGTCTTTATTATATGTAGTTATACCTAGATTTTTTAGATGTTTTTGCCCAGTATCGTGCCAATTTTGGTTGTTAATGTGGTGTTCTTCAGTTTTCGTTATTAAAGACAATTTAAGTCCATCCTTGCCTCCTTGCCTTCATTCTGCAAAACATTAATGCTCTCTATTTTGAAAATATCATTCCACCTACACTAAACCCTAAACATTCCTGATAGTGTTAACAAACATATCAAGCAGATAATTTGATGAAAACATCAAAATTTATTAATTTACAAAACATGTTAAAAGTGTTTTAAGGTCACAAGAAACCGCACAACAATACGTTTTTCTTTAAACAATAACCTACCCTTGTAATTATAATTTATAGTGTAAAGGAATAAAGCTGTTGGTGTTTTATTGCCTCTAATGTTCATTTCAGCTGGAAACTGCAGTGATTTATTGGTGTATTGGTGTTTGTTATGAGTTTTGCAAAAAAGATTAGGTACTGTAGATGCATGTTTTTCAAATAAGGATTTTGCAGCTTCAGGATTTACTATTTCCTTGTTGGATAGATTAGAAAACCTGACTCAAACACACAAAATTGTTACATATTATGTCAACAACTTTAACGAACCTACACTTGACCCAATTCAGGATCACATCAGCCAATATATTTAAGTCTTTATCAAATTAAACAGCCTAGTGTCATACAATCAACAGACTGTTTGCTGAATAGTTCATTTAACCAAAGTAAACAACGACTTCCAGTATTACACCCCATATTTATCAAAAGCATGATAAGGGCACTGTAATTATCAGCAGGGTTTCATTTACTTTATGTACCAAAAACAAGTAATGTAAATATACATGCAAACACACATAAGAGTGTTGGGTCTGCTATTGCTCCAGTTATATTGATATGATAAGACAGGATGACCATCCACTGCCCTCAGCTTCCCTGCACCACAGGCGGACACACAGCAGGCTGGCTAACATTTGAAATAGATCAAAATCTTTCCATTCTCTTAGATGTCAAATAAGGCTGCAAACATATTACATTGTGTATGGTGGAATATTAGTTCAGTAATTCTGTAAATGCCTCTAATGTATATAAATAAATGAAATGGACACTGTGATGCAAACATATGAACTCTCTGTGTGGAATGACCTATGACTCCACTTTATATACTACAGTGGACATAAAAATGCCCCCCACCCCTCCTTTATACAGCTAGTTTTTATTTTTGGTCTTATTTTTCTTAAATGAGTCACTTTCGATTATAGTTGCATTGTAATATTTACATTAAAGATGCAGAAGTTCTGATACAATTTATTCACAAAAAATACCTATTTCAACAGGGGTGAGTAGACTTATATCCAACCTTTAGCTTATATTATATAATGGATTTCAAACAGGTATACTGAAATCTGAAAATAACAGACCTGTCCTTCAGGTACACAAGCCACTTACATACAACAAGCTTTTTCCTCCGCACTGCAGGCTTTAGTAAATAATTCACTAAAAACTCCTGTCGCTGTAAGTTCAGCTGAGTCTAGAACTAGGCTTATTGCGTGGGCTCAACTACTCTAAAGGGTTGAAACTGTATTGTGTTTCCAGGACACTTTACAAAGCATCTTTCCCACAGACATTAGCTCTAAACTACCTCAACAGACACAACATATCTTACAACAGTCAGGTAAAAAAATATCAGGCCATAAACTGTAAAGAAAGAGAGAATAAAACATTCCATTAATTATTCAAATTCAGTGCAAGACTATATCTGTAGGCTGTATGCTGTCACTAACTGATAGTGTAAGCATCTATGTATTGCATTGTGTTTTTCTCAGGAAAACTGTCTTGTTTGCATTCTTTATCTGCTTATTATGTGCTAACTATGTTGTGGGTGCTGATTAATATCTTGTGCTTTGTGCGAATATAGTGGCTAACAACATGTCCTGGTTTATATTTGAAACTGGAGGTAGATGTGTATCTTCTCGGAGCACACGTTTGTAAGAATAAAGTTGATAAAATAACACTGAATAAAGGTTTAATCACATTGAGTGAAAATGGACCCAGAGCCAGACTAGTCAGGAGTGACCCAAAGGCTGTTGTGAAATACACTACTCCTCCACAAAAATCCCATTAATTCTTGTGCCTCTCAAGAGCTCTGGGGTTTTAAGGAGTTCATTGCTGTGGTTAATAGTTCCTGTTTAATTCCTTTGTTAATGGAGAAACATGTTACACTAAAGCAAATGGAATTTCAGTTTTGCAATGAACTTGTGTGTGTGTGTTCGGGTGGGACTGTGTTGTGTTCACTCAAGATCTCAAGATGAGATATGATTCATATGACCATATAACATAGTGAATATTCCAAAAACAATAATTTAATCTGACATACTTAAACTATTGACATCATAAGACATATTACCAGTTCTTTATTATTTGTGAAGATTGCAGCACATAATCATCATTTCTAATACAAATGTTCCTTTTTTCAGCAGAAAAGGTACTTTGTAATTTCAAAATTATCCCACACTTACAACAACTGAAACATGCACTTACAACAGCAAGCTGCGGTTCATTTTATTTACTTGTACTCTCGATTTAATCCGTGTGACTAAGCCATTCTTACACTGCCTGTAAACAATAACCTCTCTCCTTTTGTTTTACAAGCCACTTAGCTTCATTGTTGCCTTGTTTATAATGAGATTGCACAAGCCCCCCAGTAATGTATTCTTTGCAAACAGCACCTCTGTAATCAGTACTGACTCCACGGTCTTATCACAGTCCACAAACAATACGATGGAATGTATTGGAGACAGATCACTGGGCAAGAGATAGTTTACGCTAAAATGAAAAGAGGACATTTAAAAAAAAAATACTGTTTGTGGTTGTGATTTCAGCTTCAAAAATGCAATAATTGGATGAACATTTTATGGTCAAATGCCTTCCACATATGATCCTTCTATTAGGATATGAAGAGACTTTCAACCAGAATAACAAAAAATGTTTCTGGAACAAATCACCTACCCTATATAGTTAACTAGGACATCATGAATTAATGGTAAACAATACTTCTACAGTATTTATTAATCTTGTTTAATACAGTGGAATCCGGTTATCTTGACGGCCTCAGGGGTTGCAAAAAAGCATCGAGAAAACCGATGATCGAGATAACCAACAGCCAATATGCCGATTTATTTGATGAAGCGATCGGCATGCTATAAAAATGTTTGCTAACAACAAAAGTCGTATGTGCACCAACTAATAGCAGAAATTTACCAGTATACAATAAAAAACACATTCGATTCTCGATACAAACCTTTAATTATATTCTCCAACATTGCAAACACAATTTTGCTCACAGCGTAAACACAGTCACAACACACATCCGCTCATAACACAGTCATTTTGCTCGGACACAGTTCTGAATAGTATTGTTCACGCAGTTACTATGGTTTCTTTACAAAATCTAAAGTGCTTTGTTGCTTTTTGCTTTTAACGCTCTGCTTGAAAACAAATGCTTCTATCAGTAACAACATCTTTGTCGATGTCAATGTAATCTGGGAAATCCTGTAAAGTGATGCTAACTCCTGCCATAGCATCTGGAAGGCTTGATTTTTCCGCCACTTCCGCGAGTTCTTCCGTGGCTGCGCAGCACTGTGAGTGAAGCGATCCGCGTGCAACGCAAACTCAGCGCATGAACTAGGTACGATCATTGGTCACGAGATAACCATGTGAAGTGGCGAATATGTCCCTCTTTTGTGCTCGAGATATTAGGGTTCGGCGACATAAAATAATTGACATAACCGATAAGAAAATGCTTAGACAAATAGGGAGTTTGGCAGTTCCACTTCAAAAACGTCGACATAATAGGATTGGCGAATTAACCGAGGTCAAGATAAGTGAACTTCATTATATTCCATTTTTAAATTTTCTACTACATTTTTAGAATTAAAATCTGTAACATTAGTTAATGCACTGTGAACCAACACGAGCAGACAAAGAACAGTTTTTTTATTAACAAAAGTTATTGAATGCTGTAAAATATATTGATTATAGTTAGTTCAAGTAATGCATTAACTAATGTTATCAAATGAGACCTTATTGTGAATCTTTTATTTCATTGGAATTAACCTGAAATAAATTGAATGAATGAATGACATTTATTATTTGCTTTCATTTTTCTTTATACATCAATTATTCATTATATGAACACAAAGACTCACACACACAGAGACACACCAGTGGTCTGACTATATTTAGCACTTCACAGCAGTCTGAATGTGACAGGTGAGAGTGCTCTACCAGTTGACTGGTACTTCTTATCATCCACAAGCACCTGCTGCTCTGAGAGACAGTGGGTCTGTTACCACTGAAGTGACATAAATTGAAAACAAAGCAAATGTTCCCTTCCTCTTTCCGTCTGCTGGCAGAGTAAAATTAATTGAATGAATGCAAAGAAAGTGGTTGGAAAAACATTCTTGGACATGTTGAGGAGATAATGAAGAATGAGTAAAGAAAATCAGAAACAGAGAAAGAGAAAGACAGACAAAAATACATCAACAAAAAGCAGAGATAAAGTATGTGGAAAACATATGTAACAAAAAAAGCATAATAAGCTTTCTGGAGGGGCTTTAATCTTGGCGAGTGCAGTGATAGAAAATGTGTCTGAAATCTTCAAACGCTGCCAATTTTTCCGGGAAAATAAAACACACCCTATTTGCTCAGTCTTATCATCTCCATCACCTTTGCTATTTCATTTCTCGTAATGGTTTTGTATATTGTGTGTCCAGATTAGCTTCAAAGGTGGTTTTACCATTGCTTAGATGCTCCATTTGTAATAGTGTTTTATTGTGTGTGTATGTCCATCGAGGTTGGATTCGGTAAGTAATTGGCAGACTGCAATTGTGCAAAAGCACTCTCTGCTGTTCCCTCTCCACTATCAGTCTGTGTGCAAACTCTCCACTGAGGCGGGGTGCATAAATGGCCACATATGCTTACTTCAGCCTCCAGAAATAGAACTCTGAAGGAGTGAGTGATTAAAAGTCTGTTCCTCCGAGGTTATGAGGAAAATTCAACAGTCTTATTCACTAACCATTTTCACATGTTTGAGTGTAAAATCTGCATATAAAGTGTATGCATGCATATCATTTTAAGTTCACGCAAAAATGTATTCTAAATTACAATAAAATTAAAAATCAAACTGAAATCATACGCACACAAAAATCAAGTTAATGGATTAGATTTTTATTAGGGTGCATCAATCGGATCCCCTAATCAGGGCACTGTTCAGGGAGTCTGTATTTTAAAGGATGTCTCAATCAAACAAATTCCTTCCAGTGCAAACGTTCGCTTCCCACAATGCACCGTGAAAACTGTAATATTGATGCGCACTATGCTCTCTCAACGAAAGTGCAAAATATAAACTCACTGAAGAGAATGACATGTGATAGATGTTTTTTTTACAATACAAACTATTATTTAATTATGGGTAATGAACATAATCTAGCTAACATTTATCATTTGTTTATGGCAAAAAAATATTGCATGTATATGCGGGGAGCAATTTGTGACAAAAACAAATTGCGGGGGGGGGGGGGCTTGAAACCTAATTTCTTTTTATTATTCATAAAAATAAATCACGAACCAAAGTGGGTGTTTTGTGCCCACAAAATATTAACTTTAAGGAAACAATATGGGAGCTTTTTTTAAATGAAAATTTAAATACATTTTTACATTTTTAGTCCTCAAGTAGAGCACGGTTTTCAATCGTATGCCCTTTCGTCAATGGGATGTGCTCATATACATTATCTATTATCTCTGTACCTCTCGTTGGTATCATATAGATTACATAATTAAGTTCATTTAAATTTCACACACAGAGAGAGAGAGAGAGAGAGAGAGAGAGAGAGAGAGAGAGAGAGAGAGAGAGAAAATATTATATAAAAAATATTATATGGTTTGTGCTTTAACTGTGGACAAACACTCCCTCTTTTATTTCAAATGATCAACATAACAATGAGTTTAAGAACAAATATACAGTATGTGTGTATAGCGTACACACCTGCTGTGTATTTATGAGAAATTTACAGCAAATGAGACCCATTATCTAAAATTTCATCAGAACACCACTGGGTGACCTCAGTTGTTGAAAACAAATAACATCTGGAAATAGTGGGTAGTACTGGTTAAAAAAGAAAAACTAATTTTTAAAAAACCTGCAGGCATCAGCTGTAAAAAGAAGAAGCCACAGTTTAAGTAAGATATGATCAGTTTAGAATAGATCAGGGCTCTCAAACATTTGATGTGATACTTGCATGCGGTACACCCCACACGTGTTTAGTTTATCCTTAAATCCGGCCCTCAAATCAGTTTACACTTCCTGCATTTTAGTTTGGCCTTTAATAATGATAAATAGTATCCTAATATATAATTTTCTTCATGGTTTATTACAGGCCTGAAATACAAATGTAAACTCTTTGGAGCTTACATGAACAAGCCTGCATCTGTCTGGCCTGCATAAATATGTTTGCGTGGACTGACTTTGTCATACATAAAAGTCTCTTTTAAAACTGAAAGAATTTCATGTTAAAAATATAACATTTACATTAAAATTAGAAACTAAAATGAGCATTCATAACGAGTGTCATCACTACTACTGCAAATGGCATTCTAGGCCTAAAAGAACCATTAGTCAGCAGTTCTACATCAAACTCATGCACATATACTGCAGTTTAAATAGTGATACAACCAGTTAATAAAATCATTACAATACCATAGTTAGTGTTCCCATTCTGATGCTGCTTAACAACTGCTATAATGGCTGTATAACAACTGTTAACTATATTGGCTTAACTGGAAATGCCAGCGATTAGGGTAATTACTGTATGTTTTCTGATCTGTAGATTAGATTTCTTTTGTTTAGGTTTGACCTAATAAGATCCCGCATTGTCTCCTTGTGTGACCTTTACCATATTCTGACTGTATGACATGCATTACACATAGCAAGTTTCAGATGCATCAAGCATACTGGACAACAAAATGCCATAACTGCCTCATGGGATTTTTGGGGGGTGACCAGGTCAACTCTGGACAGGATAGAAATATAGTTGCTATGTGGATGACTTTCTCTGACAGATGGGTCATTTACATATCACAGTCATAAACCAGACAATTCGGCCAATAGATTCAATGTTTCAACTCAGTGGTTGATTTCCAATTAATCATAAATAACCTTTTTAACTGCCATTTTGGTGAGTATTAAAGGTCATGTAATTATATTTTGAATCACAAAAGGTAGTTAAAAGTCAGATCATTTTGCAAACAAACATTTACTCTGCCATTAAATTGATCTTTTGTTTCACATCAAGACAAAAGCTTTCAGAGAATTGCTGCTATTAAATTAATACTGGCAATGGCAAATCATCAACTG
The DNA here is from genome assembly GCA_037043235.1 of Rhodeus uyekii. Lineage (NCBI taxonomy): Eukaryota > Metazoa > Chordata > Actinopteri > Cypriniformes > Acheilognathidae > Rhodeus > Rhodeus uyekii. The sequence goes on from JAWRVZ010000110.1 coordinate 1,158,463, forward strand.
AAATAACACAAACAAAAAATCTACAGTATTGTGACCATATAGATGAGCTATATGCGATGAAATATGTAAGCTGGCTCTAAAAAAGGATATTCGCTTAGAGGACATTGACTCAGGGGTTCAGAGGATGACATATCATGGTGGTTTTGAGTGTATGCTTAATTAGATGTAATAAAATACAATATTTTTCAGAATTTTTTTTTTAAATTATTATGCAAAAAAACTTATTTTTATCCATAGACCAGATGTCATAACATGAGAATTAGCGCAGCGTGTGCAGGAAACAGATTATCTGTACTGGAGCGGAGATAGTGGAGCAGATGCCAGAGTGTCTGTGACCAGTGTTTAACTGCTTTTGTCCACTGTGTGTTTCAGAGGTATGAATCCCCACTGCTCTTTTAACATTTGAAGAAAAAAGTCCATGCTGAGGAGTTTCTATGTAGGGGGGCTTCGGTGTGTAATTGTGAGTGGTGCAATTTAAATAAAAGAGGTCGAAAAGACAAAAAGAGACTTAAATGACAGGAACATGTATATGACTTCTGGTTTGCTTTCTTATTATAAAACTCTGTTGCACCATTTGTGTGACAGAGAAAGTTAATTATGAAACATGGGCATGCAGTGTTAATATTTACAATATATCACCATGCATATTTCTCATGGTTTTTGTGCAAACAAAATCTAGTCAGAAATATATAAAAAAATCTATTACAATTGTTTATTTTGTTCTAAAGTTTATTTACTTTAGAATTTAAAAGAATTATATATTTTTTCATAATTTTACCAACTTTCTATTTACTCTGTATTTATAATGTTTGTATTTATACAAACAACCTTATAATGTGTTGTATCATAACTTATAAGAAGACAATGCATTATAACACTAGATGAAGCCTGCATTTATAAAGCATCATAAAGATATTCTTTCTGCATTATGATTGCATCCATAATGCCTTATAAACAACCTTAATATAGTAAGGTAAGTACTGTAATGCATTGTAAATGTTGTTATTTTTGCTATTATTATTTATCAGATGATACAACATATAAGGTTGTTTATTAGATATTATGCATGTATTATAATGCATCATAATGCACAAGACGCTTATAATGCATTATAAATTAAGGCTTCATAGAAAGTGTTACCAAAAAATCCCATGAAAGTCAAAAGTTTGGTGAGTTGATGTGTAAACATAAGGAATAAAAATGCTTATATATTTGTCAGCTTAATACAAAACATGTTTTGAGTCTCAACATTATAGAAAATTTTGCTAATTAAATTTTTTATCTTCTTTTAGTATAATTTAACTGTAAACAAGATGGAAAAAAACTGATTAAGAAATGACTTTTGCAGGGTGACGCAAACCTCTGATGGAAAAACAATTCTAGAACTTAAAACAGCCTGAGAAGGAAAAGTAAACTACAATAAACACAAGAAAGTAGATTCAGGACTCTGCCACGTCTCTGAAAGAGCAGGATTTGCTTGATGTCGAAATAAACAGCATCATCTAGTGGCTGGTCAACAGTACTGACTTCAAAAACAAAGAAAACAGCATGAGGAAGAAAAAATATTTACAAGTATTGGCAGCTTGAGTGGATCATTCACAGCTGGAACCAAGCAGTGTTTATAGTGGAAATGAAAAGTTCAACTAAAAGTTGAACTTGGCTGAAATCTCTCAAAATAATTACTTGTTAAAACAAGTATTAACATCAAACAAATGTTCTCAAGCACTACTGTATATACAGTGCAATTACAAGTGACAGACTTGCATAATATAAATATCCCTATTTGTATGAATTAGCACTTAATCAAAGTCAAAACATCTGTACTGTCCTTCTTTATACAGTAGGTGCTTATGGCATGATAGCTGATTTTTGTTATTTTGTTTTTATTCTGATGATCTGTTCCTCAAAACAGCGCACACAAACTGCTCCACACAGTAAATTAAATTTGACTCTGCCTGTCTTATTCACCTTAATCCAACCTGATGGTTAAATTGTAGGCAACAGACCTCATTTTGACTTTTGCAAAGAAAAGTTTATACCTTTTATTAAATAACGATGACAGGAAAGAGTGGGAGGGAGGAGGGGAGTGTGGGATTGGGAAATGATGTGGTTTGGCCACAGAACTGTCTTCACAAGAACACCAATACCCTTATGTGTCATAAACACATGTGCTACTGCTGTGCTATGGCTCTGGTATTAACCTTAGAAGGTCAAAATCAGTCTACTACATTATAGATAATACAGCATATCAATAACCACAAAAATAAAATAAAAATACATTAGCTACTCTTGAAGTCTCCCAAATCCACAATAATGTCACAATCCCACAGATATACCACAATATGAACCAAACAAGGTTTGCTTAAGTTCAGATCAAGTCCACAGTAAAGGTCTTGAGGTTTCAGACTGCTTTGATTTTACTTTCTCCAAAATAAACTAGGACATGTCCCTGAGAAAGTGTGTTGGCAGACAAAAAGAATACTGCATCATCCTTCTAACTATTCAGGTTATTTACTGTCTTTCTCACTAACATATACTGCCTACATTAAAGGTGCACTATGTAATTTTTGGCCCTCTAGCAATTAAAAAACAAAACTGTAAGCATTTTGTGGAAGAACATTGTTTTGGTTGTGCTTCGGTTTTGCGTGACTGTGCAGCTGAATATAGCTCTTTCTGAAAGAAAAAAAAACATTCACTAGTAAGAGATATAAATAGTTTTGATGGAAAGGATCTCAATCTGACTAGCTGAAGATGTCACCATAGTATACTCATTAATATACACAGTACTTAAACAAATTCCAGCACACTATATATGGTGGTTTATCTGTTCAATAAGTTACCTTACTCACCCATTGAATAGCCTAATAAAAACATCATCTTTGTGTCACAACATTTCAAATGTGATCACCATTTCCCAAAAGTCAAGCCAATGTTGATTCTGGTTTTATTACACATTCTTTTTTGCCAGCACTCTCCTCTGTTCTGTGTTATTTTTTTTATTTTTTTTACGGGTGTTTAAGTTTTTTTAAAAACTTCAGACATTAGAGATTTACCTGCTCCGTGTCAACCTTTCTCACTCATTGTGACTACTGACCTCCAACACCATATATGTGTCAACGTAGCCGGAGCAACTTTTCCCTATTACAGAAAGGTACATGGTACATTACATGTATTTCATTAATTGCAATGCTTTCCAGTAGCTCAAATAATAGTGCATGGCACTTGCAAATCCAAGGTTGTGGGTTCAAATCTCATGGAAAGCAAGAACTAATTAGATTGTCAATGTGTATCTTGAATGCAATGTAAGTCGCTTTGGATAAAAGTGTCTGCCAAATGCATAAATGTAAATATAATAAATAGTGTTTGACATTTGTCCACTTTTGGGGACATATTAGTTTTTTTTTTTTAGATTCCTGTTTACACAGCAACAATGTTTAACTCTATGCACCTAATATTATTGTTTGTTTGTTTGTTTGTTTACAACCACTGATAATATGTCTGGAACGTGTCAACAGTGTTATATTTTGTTTGCACATTTTGTGTAGATGAGACACGTTTGTTTACACAGACTGGTGTCACATTCCACCACTGTGCCAATCACACCTGCCTGTCTTCAGGACAGTGATTCAGTCACTGCAGGCTTTGCTGGTTGTTTTGGATTGTGCCTTGATGAAATAACAGTGCAAAACTTCTCTTGACCGCCTGAGATCACCTTAAAAGGAAAGTAGGTTACATGTTTGTTGAGATCATCTCATCCAGTAACATTCTTCCAAATATATTTGGAGAAACTATAAACTGTGAATTATTGAAAACAGAGGAAGTTCTAGAGACTGGCATGATATTTCATAACATCTGTCTGTGGTGATTTAGGATGATCACCGCTGACCAGAGATAAAACAATTCTAGGAACTGGAGTATCCACTCATTCTCAACTCAGCCAATATAGATAGATATAAAAAGTATTACTTTCCCCATATTACATATTATTTTTTCTATTTCATCGATAAAAAATATGAAACTGCAATTTGTTTTATATTCAAACTGCTAACCATGACATGCGGAAACACTTGCTCTGAATGCTGAAAACTTACCACAAAATGTTCTCACATGCTGGAAATGTTGAGTACATGTCTTTAAGCCCATTCACACCAAGAAAGATAACTATCAAGATAACGATTTATCAATTTCTTTATTATCATCCTTGGGCCTTTGGGGGGCATTGGCTTGTTTCCATCACTAAATAAAATAAAAAAGGTAATTGCTGGCACATTCCTGACTCTTTTTTTCTCGCAATTGCAAAATTATATCACAATTCTAAGACATAAACTATATGGAAATAATATATAAACACTGGCAATAAATGGAATAAAGGTGCAAGGTGCACCTTAAGTGCACCTTGACTGATTACTTGCACCTTGAAGCTTGCAAGGCGCAAGTAATCAGTCTCTGGTGAGTGTCATGGGAATTGTAGTCCGAATAACAGGTTAGTGCTCTGGTGAGAGGTCCCTCTGGTGATCCGGAAGAGGCAGAGAGGAAGCCTCACCTGTAACATTATGGTCGTCTAGGTCAAGCCATAACATAAATTAAAGTGTGCTCACTCGAAAGGTCATGTGAAACAAAATTAAATTTATTCAACAAAATATAGTGAAACAAAAGAACTTTCAGAAGTGGACAACCCTAAGCCTAATCCAAAATAACTAAATTTGTGTACCCTCTGAATTTACTAAATAAAAACAAATATACCAAAATAAAAATCAAATGTTACTTCCTTAACTCCCTTAATTCAAAACATAGTATAAACAATAGATGAAAAATAAATGGCATACACTCCCAACTTCCTTACACTGAGTATTTACAAATGATATTTACACAATATAACTAAAGTCAAAAGCAATAATAAGGACTAAAGAAATGTATGTCAAAAGAAACAAGAAAACAAGTTTACAACAAACACAACCACATTTGGGACCAGCAAAACATAACAAAACAAATGGCACACATTCGGCCTCGATCCCATTTGGAGCAGTCCTTCTTACCAGGCCCAGGGCTAGATCAATTAGGAACAGACCAATCAGGATCTCTGCTGGCTTGTGTGCCATAGGATGTAACAATATACAGATATGAGCTTCCCGACATACGAGTATTTCGAGATTGCTTTGAGATACGAGTAAAGATTTGAGATACGAGCACGCTTACAGACGCAGATGCTAGCTGTTCGAGCACTTAGAGCCCACACGCCTCATTCACTTCACGTGTTTGTCGACTTCAAGACACATCTCCGCAAGTCTTCATGTGGTGTAGCTAAATAGATTTATGGGGTAATTTCATATAATTCTTATTTATTAATTTGCATATTACAGTACTAAGCTGAGAGCAGAGTTAAGTCTGTTCAATAATTAATAAATATGAGTGTGGCATGGAGGGCGGGGACAAGGGACCATGAGAGCGTCACGAGAGACCGGTGGCTCACAGGTGGCACTCATTACCAATCACGCCACTGGCTCTCGTGATGCTCTCATGGTCCCTCGACCCCGCCCTGCTCGCCACAATGAGGTTCTGAGGTATACATTATTGTGCATGTAGTCTATCCCAGTGGTCCCCAACCCCCGGTCTGTGGATAAAATGGTACCGGGCCGCGGACCGAATTCGCGGACCGATCCGTGAGCGGCTGCAAGCGGCTGTGGCACTGTAGCTTTGGCGGTGAGGAGGTGTGTTTCAAAAATTGCTCATATTTTTTCCATTGTTATTAGCACTAATAAAGGAGTCTTTTAGAGGGCCGGAATGGATTAATTGTTTTTCTGTTATTTCTTATGGGAAAAAATTATATGAGATAGGAGCAACTCAAGTTACGAGCTCAGTCGAGGAATGGATTATGCTCGTATCTTAAGGTATTACTGTATATATATATATATATACAGTATATGTATGTGTGAGTGTGTGTGTGTGTGTGTGTGTGTGTGTGTGTGTGTGTGTGTGTGTGTGTGTGTGTGTGTGTGTGTGTGTGTGTGTGTGTGTGTGTGTGTGTGTGTGTGTGTGTGTGTGTGTGTGTGTGTGTGTGTGTGTGTGTGTGTTCGTTCTTTGTTTTAATTCCGGTGACCTGTGTCCTGTCAATCACCATTTGTCATGTCAGCTGTATCTCGTCTCTTTGATTATTCCCTTTATATTTAAGCACTTTTTTTGGTTCAGTTCTCATTTGAGTCATGATGCGTTTCTGATATCTCCCTAGCCTCCTGAGTTTTGAGATTAAAAAAACAAACAATTATCTTGAAGTTTCTTTGTGTTTAACTGTATTAGTGCTCCCATAAAATTCCTTCTGCCTTTCCAGCTATACCTGGAAAGATGGTGTGTGATAAAATTGAGTAAAATGACTCAATGACTCATGACATTCAAAAAGTCTTGTTAATATTAATATTAAACAGTGATAGACACTTTAAATCAGCTTTGAAAAATAATAGATATTCAAAATTATTCATATGGTCATTCATCAAAATACATATTCGTTGTGCAAATATTTTGCATTTAATGAACAAATAAAAAATATCAGCAATTGCCTTTCAAAAGCTGTGTGCTTTTTGAAAAGACTATGGGAGACTGGTGTGTTTCCTGTAAGCAATAATATCAAATCAAATGAAAATGATATACGCTTCATGTGTCATAAGCATTCAGTAGTCTAACTCTGTGTATTTGCAAAATGCCTCTTTTATTATTATTTCTAAATGATAAGTGAGTCCAGACAGAAAGACACTATAACTTTGCCGTTAGAATGAGAATGATTTATTAGAAAAAATTATGAAAATGGTATGAAGATCCAATCGGCAAACAAGGCTTTTACTGCATTTGTCCCTTGAAGCCCAGATGCAATGTAAGTTGTGCTTTACTTTCTTCACATTTTCATCCAGCTGTAGAAACTCAAGCTCACTTTAGTCTCTACCAATCTGCTCCACTTGATCTTGTTTTTCAGATCTCTGGTTCCACATCTCTGCCATTGTCACTGCATAAGTATATGAGGTTCAATGTTAAATAGTAGATCATCATTACCACGTCGAACTTCCAGAAGGAGGGGCATGTCTTCCTGGATCGCCTCCTGTAATTCTCCAGTGTTGACCAATGGATGGCCATTTAGCTTCACTATAATATCACCTGTTTCAAGCCCACCCCTGTGAAGAGGAACCAATGAAATGAGAATGTCACGTGATTAGTTTGGGATAAATAAACATGCAGTTGGTTAATATTTCGACAATACAATGTATGTAACAGCATGCTTAAAATATTACACGCTCAAGAGCTTTTTGAAAAGAATCTGATGTGAAAACAAAGTTATTGTTTGGCTTAAGGTAAGTTCACACTACACCGACAGACATAGACCAATGCTGACAGTCACCAGCCAGATTACAGCACATCACGTCTCAGACATTCTAAATTAGCATGTTCAGTCGTCGAAAATAAGCACAGACTCTGGAACCAGACTCTGACAGGGGTGACACACTGATCCGACAAACTCAACAAAGTGTCTGTTACCATCGGTCAGCGTCTGTTGGTGCAGTGTGAATATGCATTTTAGACATACTTCTGAGCTGGGGAATCCGGGAAAACTTCATGGACAAAAATTCCACTGCCAATATCTGGAAAGTCTGGATTATTCCATTTTAGCTCCTGTACAATGCTGAGGAAAAGATGAGAAATGAGAGAAAAGGTATGCAGACCGAGATTTCTCCTTTCAGAAAGCTTACTCATTGTACCTGACTCATTGTAATAAATGTGAAAGATCCATTTATTAATTTTTTTAAGCAGTGTTGTTGATTGATATAACATACTTCTCTGTTAAAGTGACCATTTTGATTCCAATAAACCTTTTCATGGGGGCTTTTATATCTGAAAGATAAATTATTAGTTTTAGATATTTGTACAATTTCATAGTGCAATCGAGTCATGCAGAAAGACTGTGTTTATGAGTTAAAAGCGCATAAATTTCTCTACAAAGTAAATATCATTGGGAAATTCTGGATTTTCGTAGAGTCCAGAGTTTCCGAGTTGGGAGAATGTCAGTGCAAAATGCCGGGTCTGGAATTGACTGTAAATTTGTGGAAATTATTGAAATATTTTTTTACATTTGCAATGAAACTAGTTAAGTTACATGTACAATTGAACACATAATGATTTATTTTCTAGCACCTTCAAAAAATAAATGGCAAAATAAAAACACAACAAAAAAAAAACACCACGCGCCTTCTTTATTTATCATTTTGTAGAGTTACAAAATTTTTTTGTAGAATTGGTACATCACCATCTTCTCCAACTAAAGTTATTTGAGTACAGTTAGAACTTCCCAACTCATAAATACAAACTTCCCAGGAGGACTTGAAAGCACCATCAGATAACTGTAGTACTGAGTGTTATTCACAAACATGAGTTTGGCACAAATATTTGCATTGCAATGTGTCATTTTCTTTGTTAGCGATTTTCATTAAACACAGAAGCAAATACAGTGGAGTTCACTTATCTCGAGTCATGGCTAACTCGCCAATCCTATTATGTCGACGTTTTTGAAGTGGAACCGCCAAACTCCCTATTTGTCTTAACATTTTCCTTTCGGTACTGTCGACTCTTTTATGTCGCACATATCGTTCTTGCGCTTCTCAACGAGCAGCAAGTGCTGCCATGGGTCCCAGCCCCATCCCAAAGCCTCATCCGCTTCTGTATGCACATAAAGACCGCTTTCTCTGATTTGATTGGTTTTCTCAAATATTTTGACATTGAGTATGAGGCTTAGATAAACACACACACACACACACACACACCTGCTTCTGTTCTGATAGACGCTCTGCTCAGCGCCACTGCGGATTGAAGAACCCAATTAAAAGACGAGACGAAGCCGAATTTGTTAAGAAAGCACATTAGACAGGCAGAACACAAGAAAGTGTGCAATCTAGTACAGTGTGATGACCTCACGAATATGTTATGACTATTTACGCTGTGAGCGAAATTGTGTTTGCAATGTTGGAGAATATAATTAAAGGTTTGTGTCGAGAATCAAAAGTGTTTTTATTGTATACTGGTAAATCTCTGCTGTTAGTTGGTGCACATATGCCTTTTGTTGTTAGCAAACATATACAGTGTATGTACATTTTTATAGCATGCCGATCGCTTCATCAAATAAATCGCCATATTGGCTGTTGGTTATCTCGATCATCGGTTATCGCAATGCTTTTTTGAAACTCCCAAGGCCGTCGACATAACTGTATTCCACTGTATATTGATTTGCAGTTAGCTAGTAGCATGTTACCCTCACAAATTGATGCATAGCAGTTTTACAGTATGTTTCATAAATATAAACATCTACAAAACTGTCCCTCTACTTTAGCTCTTCTCACAAAGTAAGTTAATGGTATAACGGACCAGTTAAATGTCTGTTTATTCTGTTATAGCTAGCATGTTTCATGTCATCCGGCCGGCAAGATGACTAGCAGATAGCTAGCATGGTGAGATTTGCTAGCAAATACCTCACCTGAGGCAGTCTTCACAGCTTGAGACTGCGTGAAGTTTGTCCTGCCTACCCTTTGTTTGACTGAAATCAAAGTAAATGACACCAAGAATGTAATGGACAGTCAGTTTCATGCATTGAGTTTGTATTTTGTAGCCATTTTGTTATAGTTAGCAGAACATAATTTGATAGGTGGAACTCACAAATTCCTAATCTCAGATTAATCTATAGTGTTGAATAAAAAAGAACATCTACATGTAATTCAGGTTTCTAAAATTTGTGCTCATGAATCCATTTTGGAATAACCAAACTAATTGCGTGACCTCTGCGCATGATGCTTACCTTTTTGCTGTTTGTCATTGGATTCATCAAGGAACTTATTGATTCGGTCTGATGGAATGGCAAAAGAGATCCCTGCAGTAACTTTTAGTGTGTTTATTCCGATCACCTCACCATCCTAGCATGACAGACAGATAGATATTGTGTAAAAAGATAGCAGCATTAAATGTATCTGTAGTAGGCTAACCAGTGTTCTCTATCGATGTAAAACTCATTCACACTCACTAGATTGACAAGTGGGCCTCCTGAGTTTCCATACTTCCCATTGAGGATGGTAGAGAGAGAAATAGACAATCAGTTTCAGGCAAAACATCTATAAAACAATAGTTGTAGCCAAAACAAAACATCCTCTTTTGTCTTACATTAATGATTGCATCGGTTTGGATGTAGTCCATGTCAGAGTCACGGATGCCAAGTTCTTTTCCATCTCTCTGTGTCGTGCTGACGATGCCTGTTGTGACTGTGTTTTGAAGAGCAAATGGGCTGCCAATGGCAACGACAAATTCACCAGGTCTCAGGTCAGCAGACTGACCCAGTGATAATACTGGTAATTTTTTCTGAAGATAAACAGAACAATAATGCAAATTAAATCAACAGAAATGTGATTCAGATTTTGTTTGTTCAAAAACACAGATTCGCTCAGGAACGAAACACAACTACATTAGTAAACATATTTTTTATTGCATTATTGTACACTCAACTAAAGGATTATTAGGAACACCTGTTCAATTTCTCATGAATGCAATTATCTAATCAACCAATCACATGGCAGTTGCTTCAATGCATTTAGGGATTCGTCCTGGTCAAGACAACCTCCTGAACTCCAAACTGAATGTCAGAATGGGAAAGAAAGGTGATTTAAGCAATTTTGAGCGTGGCATGGTTGTTGGTGCCAGACGGGCCGGTCTGAGTATTTCACAATCTGCTCAGTTACTGGGATTTTCACACACAACCATTTCTAGGGTTGACAAATAATGGTGTGAAAGGGAAAAACATGCGTAGAGTCAGAATTTGGCATAAACAGAATGACAACATGGATCCATCATGCCTTGTTACCACTGTGCAGGCTGGTGGTGGTGGTATAATGGTGTGGGGAATGTTTTCTTGACACACTTTAGGCCCCTTAATGCCAATTGGGCATCGTTTAAATGCCACGGCCTACCTGAGCATTGTTTCTGACCATGTCCATCCCTTTATGACCACCATGTACCCATCCTCTGATGCTGCTTCCAGCAGGATAATGCACCATGTCACAAAGCTCGAATCATTTCAAATTGGTTTCTTGAACATGACAATGAGTTCACTGTACTAAAATGGCCCCACAGTCACCAGATCTCAATCCAATAGAGCATCTTTGGGATGTGGTGGAACGGCAGCTTCATGTCCTGGATGTGCATCCTACAAATCTCCATCAACTGCAAGATGCAATCCTATCAATATGGGCCAACATTTCTAAAGAATGCTTTCAGCACCTTGTTGAATCAATGCCAAGTAGAATTAAGGCAGTTAGGAAGGCGAAAGGGGGTCAAACACAGTATTAGTGTGGTGTTCCTAATAATCCTTTAGGTGAGTGTATATACCACTTGACTGCATATGACTGACATTCAATGTTGAAATTAATGTTATTTCCTCAAGTAAAGATTATTCTGTGCCTCATGAGGCATGACTTGAAAAATTACTTTTATAGCTGTCAAATTGTCATAACACTGACTGGGATGGTTTATGTAATATTGTAATATTGCTTAATCCATAACATTACCTGAACAAGCCATTCTGATTTCATTACTTTCAAAACCATTAGAACAGTCTATCCTTAAGTTCAAATTTGAGTGTGGAAAAAGTCTAAGGCTGTAGAGCAAAAGACGGGGGAAATAACATCAATTACTATACACGGAAACAAAACATGCAAGCATTCCAGATTCTCTTCTTCAGACCAATTCTTCCATTTTTGTTTCCAAGCAGTCTCTACTCTGAATAGTTTCTCTTTGCTTGTCTAAATCAAAATGGGTCACAGAAATATTGGAATAGACAGTTTACGTATCTCCATAATCGGATCCATATGCTTCAGGAAATAAAATTCCTCTTACAACATAACACCTCCTAAATTCCCACATTCAAATGTAGGTCAGCATGTGCTACACTTAACATGTCCAAGTGTATCTACATGAGGCGGATTGTGTGATATAAACCAGCTGCGTCTGGAGTCATAAACACGAGTCAAAGGTGTTGCCATTTTTGGATGATTTGAGCTGAGATTTTATACTCTGGACCGCTGGCTAATAGCCTTTGTGTTGGGAAACTCCACTTTAATGAAAAATGTGGTGACGATAAAAAGGCCTCAAGGCCTTGTTCCACATTTACAAAAGGAAATCAAGGGCCAGGGCAACACAATATAAAATATTAAAAATGAGGGGAAAACACCAGAAATAATGGTCCTATTACTCTGAACAGTCACCAACTGTCTCCCCTCTTTTTGAGCAGAGATATGAAAATGCACTATTCAAACTTAAATGGTTGTAAGGTTGGGCTCGTTTTAAAGACAGATTATAATGAAAATACTTTAAAAAATGAAAGTGTATAAAAGAAGTAGTAGAAGTTTAGGTTAATTGTAAAACAAATGTACTGCAATAAAAAAAAATTATTCTATACGAAAACTTTTTTTTTAATCAAATCACAACAGTTTACCAGAAAAAAAAATTTGTTCTTAAGCTTTTGAATGGTATTTAATATTTGATTATTACTATAATATGTGATAGGCACAACATTCAATAAATAAAGGGGGGTAAGTGTCTCTCAAGCGGCAGCAATTCTCACCTTTGGATTAATTTTGATTGTGGCAATGTCAGACTTCTTGTCGATGTCTCTGATGGAGGCCTCATAGGTTTGGCCGTCGTGTAGCTGCACTCGTAGATGCTGGCGGCCCGTTACTGCTACACTACTAGCTACCACATGAGCGTTGGTTACAATCAGACCTGCCTGTGTCATTATGAATCCTGAACCGCTTGACAAAGGTAAATGACGGCCAAAGAGCGGATGGCTGGACACAAACATTGAAAACATTGGTCATCGCATGACTAAGTGTGAAAATGTGACAATTATTTTATAGTATTGCTTGAAAATACAGAACTTTACAAAATGATACCAAAGGAACTGTTGACTCTCAGTGAGGTGAAATGAGTAGATTACTACAGAATCACATTACGTAAAATCATTACCAAAAGTACATCTCATACAGCTATAGGTGTACAGAAGACCAGAATTATATTTACTTGAGGAAGAGCTCGACGTGTACCACAGCAGGAGCAATCTTCTCCACAACATCAGCGATGAAGTTAAACTTATACCTTGGGCTGTTCAGATGTGTAGGACCTATACTAGCAGGAAGAATCATTCACGTCAATGACATGCCAGATATGAGACTAATGACTAATATGTTAGAAATACTTGCTAATATGTTACTTTTTAGGAAATAGCCTAGCTACACATGTAAAAGTGCACTAAATTGGTGTCTAAATTAGTGTAAATTGGAAAAACATTAAATTATTATAACTGAGAAATATATAACCATATTTTAAGTGAGAAATCACTGACAGGAATTTCCTTGAATATACTAGGCACATATCTATGAAAGACAAACATATTTAAGCTTTATTAATTTAATCTCCCACTTAACTATCAGCAACCACCAAACTGTTGACCATCTTTACTGATCCTGAAACTACATTACAATCAACCAATTAGATTTGAGGGACAAGTTTACTGTGTATGTCACGTTTAGGCTTACAACTAGGGTTAGATGCTTCTACATTGTAATTCACCCATTCCCTCTGATTTGAGGGATAAATTACGGCTAAGGTTTTGGTACACGGATAACGTTAGGACTAAAACTTTGGACTAAAAAGCTGTTCCACATTCAACAAAACATGTTGTTGTCTTGGCAAAATCACAGTGACCAAATGTTCCATTCACTATGTCCCATAGAGCACATAACAAGAATAGATATAAGACATCCATTGTATTAATTTGGATCATCTGTGTGTCACCTTTAACTTCCCTCACATTTGTGGACTGGACACAGATGTTTTTAGGTCTACTGTGTCCTTTTTCCAAAGTTTTGAGTAGAATAAAAATTGGTGCACTTTTTTCACACTTCAGTCTCAAAAGTTTAAAGCTGCATTTAGATGGTGTTTATGTTTTCTGGTTCTGAATTAAATAACTAGATACCAAATTGGAATAGTAAGAGGAAATTAGAGCTGTTGAATCTGCATCTCACTAAACATCTAAAATCACACTGGTGTTTCTATTTATTCAATCCAAGAAGTCCCAATCAGACATCACACAGGAAGTCAAAATTAGAAGAGACATAACAACAGTCCTACAGCTGACTGACTATTAGCCTACACTTCACACACAACCCTTGCACTTAGTCATTTCAAATTACAAAAATTTTGTAGGTGCATTTGTCACCTTTTGTTGCATTACCCCACATTCAAAAGGTCCAATAACAAGGGTGTTTCTACTATTCTGAAGTGAGGGTACACTCTCATAAAAATGGTAGAAAAGCAGTCATGTATGCCAATGTGTACGTACCATTAAGTACTAATATGTGCACTTTTTCCACCAATACTACCTTTGAGGTACTTAAATGCACTCTTTAGTTAGCTTTTGAAAGGGTGCCACGGTGACATATTTTGTACCTTTTTTTATCTGCGAGTGTTCGAGCGAGAGATCCAGCTCTTCATATAATCTCAACAGGGCGAGTACCATAATAGGGAGAACCATAATGTATGATACTGATATGATTGGAGTCTTCCTTTAATGTGAGTGTATATTTGCCATTTAAACATATTTGCAGAAAGGAAATATCGTATATATATATATTTTTTTTTTTATAAAATTCAACCAGCCATTTAAATAACATTTTCATACAAAGACACTTAAAGTAGACTAATGGCATGCGTCATGCGTAAAGGCGCAAAAATAATTGACAATTAGTTACTGGTCCAGATACACTGCACAGCACCAATTTTGATAGTATAACTTAACATAAACCGAAAAATCAATAGGAAAAATAAGTAGTTGCACTTATCAGTGACTGACCTGAGCTTGGTGGTGCGCATGAACCCTTGTGCGTTTGGGTAATCATGGAGAGCCCTCGCTGTTGCGCTTTACGCGCGGCTGCCCTCATCTTGCACACGTTGCCGTAGGTCTTTCCATCACTTCCACACACTCTATGAGTGTTCTTACACTGGCAAACGCCTTTGGAAAGTCGCTTACCGGCTGGAAATTTACATTCTAACCCGTCGCCACACGGAGCATCGTCCTTCCGACCGCAAGACGCGCCCTCGCCCAGGCTGCACACAAGACAGCAGTTGCAGTGGTCAGGCACATACCCGCTCGGACAGCTCGGGCTCGGACATTTACTCACATCACACTTGGATGAACATTTCGTCTTCGGTTCGGCCTCGGCGAGGTCCTGCGCAAAGAGTAACATTGCGGCTAACAGGATAACCAGCATTTCCTCTTCGGGTTTTCAGATACACGTGATGAGAAATTCCGTCAGTGTATCTAGTTTGTTCAGTTAGCTATTTTAATGCTTTGTGATGGTCTTCGTCGCCTATAAGGTCCAAAATTCAGCAAAGAGCTCCGCTGGCTTTTCCATGGAGAACATCACACGTAGATGTAATGGCGTTTAACATTAAATGTAATTCCGTAGATTAAAAGCTGTCTCAAATGCTCGATCTTTTGTCCTTTGTGCTATGACTTTAAAAATACAGTGCTGGATAAATCTCTCTGGTTTCCTGTACATGTGCACCACACTCCCTCACTCTCTCACTCCCTCTTTTTTTTCTTTTGCATATTCTACACGGTCTCAGAGTGAGTGAGGTGTGATGAAAGAGGCAGGACGGTGTCATTACTTAATGCAATAAAGAGAGAATTCTTGTGATCATGTTATGTCCAAATATCTACTTTTCAAGAAGTGGATGGAAAAAGTTTATATAGCTTATTGAAAAATTTCAGGCTAGAAAATATAATCATGATATAAACACAATAAAAATGAACAGAAACTGAAAAACAAAGGTGCTGTACAAACTATTTCTGCTGTCTTTTTCTGTAATAATTCAAGGTTTTACAACATATGTCTATGAGCTTCTCTTGCTTCACCGTGTTTTACTGCTCTCATGCCTCCTTGTGGCCTATGCAGAAACGTTTTGCATACATTACACTTGATTATCACAAGGTGATCTAGACTTTGCTCCATGGGAAGATTTTAATGTTGTACACAGCATACGAGAATGATTTGATTTGAATATGGTTATATGTGTTGTGTGATATGAACTATTAGATGCAGAATATCTTCATTTATGTTTTAGAACAGATTTTCCTTTGGACATAGAGAGGGAATTATATCCTTGACATCTGAAATGAATTCTCTTATTGAATCAGCAAATAAATAAAGTTTGATCAATAAAACTATTTTATACTGGTTGAGACAGGGAGCTTTTCTCTTCTTCTCTTCTGGGACAAAACTGAAAGCAACTTCCATTGACATCTCTTAAAATATGCCATTGCCATTGTTTTGTCTCAAGTAATGCACAAGTAATGTTTTTCTTTTTCTTTTTCCAAAGCCATGTTTATAAAAGCTACTTAAATGTCCTAATTGAACTAAAGTCTAATCCTGGCTTAATCTAAGCCCTGTCTGTGAAACCAGGCCTTAAACATAGAACATACAAGGATTATTTGTAATCTATACAGTGTACACTGATTAATCTATTATTTGACAGCTGCAGCAAAGTGAATGTCTATATATAAAAAAGAACATGAAATCTTTGTATTTTCTTTTTTTTTAAATGATGCAGCTTATGTAGGTCATCGTGTCAAAGGATCCAAGTAGTAAACTTAAAATGTTGAAAACAATTATGAAGTATTTTCATTTTTTATTCACATTTATTGAATCATAAAAACATTTTTGCTGTTAAATAAAATTAAAATTTGTCAAATTTAAATTGTGTTATAATACAGTTATGTATATGGTTAGTTTGTAGTTAGCCTTAAGACTCACATATATGGGACAGCACAAAGAGCAGCAAGAACAAGTAATTGAAGATTGAGTTGTCAGAGACTACAAACACTTTTAAATAGCCAAAGGTTATCCTTTTTGACCTGCTGGAAAACTAGTTCCTTTAGGTCCGTTAATCAGTTTTTGAAATCTTCAGGTTTAGAGTGAAGTCATTTAGTCTAGCAGTGTTACATTGTGCCGAAGGAATTCCTTCACGAATGGCCAACATAAATCTTGACAAGCTGCTTTGTCTGCAAAAACCATTGCTATTTACTTTTGTCCCTGTTAGTGTACATACTGAAATAAGCACGCAACTCTTGTGCTCATCTGTCCGTTAGCAGATGCAGGCCCATTTGGTCTTGGTCTCTTGTGCTGAGATCTTAAAGCTCTCAGATCTGCACGGTAACACACATTCCTTCACACTCTGGCATCTCTGGCCCTTCAGACTCTTCGCCAAAGTCACAAAGATGTGTTCCACCTGGTCCCCTTTGCGACCTTTGGCTGAGGTAAGATAAAAAGACATGCCATGGACTTCGGCCAAATGACGAGCCTGCTCGATTAACACTGATGCAAACGTCAAAGTGACCAGATCGGCTTTGTTGCAGACAAGTGCCCGGGGTATATCTGGACCGAGAGAGTGCTGACGGCACTCGTCCATCCACAGTGGCAGATTGCGGAAACTAATGGGGTTAGTGACGTCAAAAACGAAGACAATCCCATGCACATTGCGATAGTAGTGCTGCACCATGCTTTTACGAAAACGCTCCTGACCAGCCGTGTCCCACAGCTGTACCTAAAGTGAGATGGAAAAGGACAAGAATTATATTTTTGTACACATATATATTATACATTATGCATTTTTACTCATCACCACAACTTTGGCATTGGTGCTGTCATACAGGCTGTAACAACTAAGTTACAGAAACATTGTAAATTGAAATGAGTCTCCATTAGATTATATCTGCCTGATCTTATGGTATTTATGAAGTTCATAAATTATTTATTTTTTTTAAGTACAAATGAATTAAATGAAAGTGCTTGAATTGCCGAAAAATAAAAACTGGGGTAGAATGACTAACTAATTGTTATTTAAAGTTTGTGGCGTAGGACAAGCTTCTCTTCTCAAAAGTGAAGTCCAGTTCCTCATTTACTGAATCAGATAAACACAATATTCAGTTCACAAATTATAACAAATCACGGTGAGGCGTCAACGTCAAAATAAATTGTGTCCGATTCGTGAACTAGTCATTTATTTGAGTCGGATCTCTTCAATTGAACCAGTTCCAAAACCGGTAGCGTTTCCCAAAATAGTCTACGATCAACTTTAAGCGTGCAATGTTTTTGGAATCCAGTCAAACAAATATTCGTTCGCTGTTAAATCAGTAACGCTTACGAACGCGTCCGATTCATATCCCGAGAAGAGAAACGTTGATTGAACTGACAGTCTGGCTGTATATGTAAGACTTCGAGGATTCGATTTAATGGGGTGAATGGGTGAACCAAAAAAAAAAAAAAAAAACGTTTATTCCATATCGCTGCAATATCGTAATACACACGAGAAGTTACATTTCGCACGAAAAATTTCCGACCAAAGGATTTTTTTTAATACCAGTTTCAGAAATATAAGTACATAGTAAATTTCCAACCAAGGGATGTTGCAATTACGCAATACTGCACGACGTAAAATAAACGCTATTTCTATTCGTGGAAATATGCTTTATTGCATCTTCTGTTTTTATTGCACTGCCTAAAAATTAGCTTTATGCACTCATTTTGTACTCTGCTCCTAAATAAACGTGCTTTAAAAACCAAGCAAAACTGAAATAACTAAATTCTTACTTTGACTCTCTCGCCTTCTATCTCCAGAAGTTTCTCACGAAAGTCCACCCCGATCGTCGCCTCCGATCTGCTGGGAAACTGTCCTGTGCAGAAGCGGTGTGTCAGACAGGTCTTACCGACTCCGGCATCTCCGATCACAATGATCTTACAAGTACGACAAGAGCGCACCGGGACACCGATCGAGGAGCTGGAGCTCTCCAGGGACGAATCCATCTACCCGTTCCAGAAGCGAAAAATAAACGTGAAGCGGGTGTTTAAAGGAGGATGAAAGTTCAGAGCGCTCCAGTGAGCCGCCCTCACATGCCCATGACTGATGGGTGCGGAATACAACTTCCCCTTAAATAAAAAAAAGAGAAACTTGGACTTTTCTAAGCACACCTTGATGAGACATCAAAGCAGGTCATTAAAGAAAACCTTTGGGATTTTGCAACATAACACACCCGATTATTCATTTTTAATGCATGAATTGCTTTAGTTATGCATAAAAAAGGGAAGTCTGACATCTAGCCTAGACAGAAACCAAAAACAGCCCACAGTTATTTCATATCCCTCTCAGTAGCTTAAATAACAGTTAATGAAAGAGGGAAAAGTTGTGTGTGTGTGTGTGTGTGTGTGTGTGTGTGAGAGACAAAGTATAGTTAAGATCTCATGGATTGTTAGGTGTTATTGAGGATCACTAAAGGTAGGGTATTTAAAACTCTTCATTTTCAATGAGAAGGAACAGTGCATGGGCTGGTGCCAAATGTGTGCTTTGACATTTTGATTTTTTTATTACAAAAAATCTATTTCATACAACAAACTCTTCTTTGAACACTGAAACCCAATTTGATCAGACAGAGTGATAAAAATGAGGTAAGCTGGAACAGAGAGCAGGGGAAAAGGTTTGCCGTCTTTATCGAGCCAGTTTGTTTTTTTCTCCACCGTCACCACCAAGAAATGAAATAAGGAAACATCTACACATGCTGCTTCCCCATCATGACATCACTTCCTGTCCACACCCAGCCTGCCCCCAAAAACCATGTCCAACATCGAATGATTCAGCCACCTTTCACAGCACTTGAAACCAGATCCTCTGTACAAAAAGCCAGTATCCTTTTTAAGCTTTTATTTTTCATATAAATTACTCTTTAAAACAGGGGAAAGATGGGGTTGAGTGTTTCTCTTGCTTGGTTTGACTATGGGATTTGCTCTCGCCATTGCACAAAGTTTGCATTCAGACATACTGTATTTCAAAATGGGATGCATGTTTGACTAGTTTTCAGTTAGAGAGTAGTCATCAGCAAGGTTAAAAAAGTAAAATGGGCATTTTATTCTCGTCTCTCCTTCCACACCCCTCCTCTTCTTCCTCCACTCCAAAACACAGTCATTGTCTGTCAGTCCTAACTGCAATTTCTGGGGGTGTAGAAGATCGCAGGAAGTTCCTCAAAGAACCGCAATAGTCAACGGCAACCACCTAGGTGTTCGACAGTGGCAGTGCCGCACCGCTTCCCATTCCTCCACCACCTCCCTCAGTCCTTCACTCTCTTCAGATGTTCACATATCATTGGCCAGCTCCTCAGTTTCCGTGGACACATCTCCATTGACTGCAATCTTCATGTTTTCTTCATAGCCTGGGGGCATGAAGGCCAGCGTATATGGGTAGATCTTATGACACTCCGCTCGGTATAACTCGGCCGTTTCTTTAGCCTCTCCAAGGTTGCCATCACGCAGACTTTCCAAAACGTCTGTACAGATCTGCAAGGCAATGAAGTATTATGAGTATAATATAGGGACGTTTACAAATGATCAGGGGTCTCATTTATAAAGCGTGCGTACGTACAAAACGGGGCTGGAAACGTACGTACGCCAGTTTCCATGCAAAGGTTGTGATCTATAAAAAACAAACTTGATGGGAGAATGTGCGGACCTTGAAGCAAACTTTGAGCTGTGTGTTCGCACATTCTGGAGACAAAGGAAATTGGCGACACAGATGGTTAATTTTTTTTTGTTGGCGTATGCCATTTTTGACTTTTAGGCATGCATAAACTTTTAGTAGGGATCCTACGCACAGTTTTATAAATGAGAGCCCAGATCATGTGTTTTTACTGATCGGATAGGGTTTAGGGTTAGGTTTTGTTAAAACGACTCCATTTATACTTGGCCACAAATGTGTCGCCGTAAAACAGATAGAATCAAATCTTCAAAATTTCACAGAGTTCACATCAATCATGAGCTACATTTTATCCATCATCAGCTAATTTCAAGGTCAAAGACTGTAATAGGAGAGCATCAAATCATTTCGTCTCAGTACTTTAGAGTATCTGTGACTTGCTTTCAGTTTCATTTGCGGCAGTTTGCACGTCGGAATCCTGAAGTGATACTCTTGCAGTAGAGCGGTCATATCTGGCTATAACGTGCTCTCACACGACTATTTAAATTGTGGAAGAGCAAAATTTACATTTGTGGTTTCAACAACTAGATGCACTTGTCCAGTTTAATCTGGAATACGTTGCAGAACACCGCCTAAAGTGGACAAATGAAAACGATATTTGTAAAATTGGTTCAAAATGTCAAACAAGTTTCATATCCTGTGACTGGATGGAGTCAAAGCTAATGTGAAGCTGCAAATCAGGAAAATATCTTTCCTGTAGCTCTGTCAGTAAAGCATTGGTGTTTACAACGCCAAGGTCATGGGTTCGATCCCAGGAAAAGCAAGAACTGATTCAATGTGTTCCTTGAATGCAATGCAAGTCGCTTTGGATAAAAGCGTCGGACAGATGCATAAATATAAATGACTAAACGGTACAACTGTGTCTAGTAGACACTGAAAGCAATAGTTGACTAAACGAGAAAAAAAATACACAAGATTTTAAAGTTCAAATAACAGTTTGCATGCCTTTTGTTTCTGTCAGTCACGGCGGGCTCAAAAACGAGCACTGGAGCCGAGCATAAAAATATTATGTCCATATTATAGTCTCACGGACTGGCTGAAACAAGCAAATCATTGCATCCTTAAATACAACGGTCCACCACTATGATCCCGTTCACGCTGCAAGAAACTTACACACGCCTCGCTACATAAAGCAGCAGTTTTGAGACTCCAGAAGGAAAGTGCGGCGCATAAGGACCTTATTTTTATCCTTACTGAATACATAAGTTAATATTTAATTTCTTTTTGAAAGAAAGCTATTGTTAATTTTATATTGTGAAGAAATTGCTTTGAAATGGAATACAAAGCTGTGTCATGTTTTGAAAGGGTCAATGTGGATAAACATCCTCAAACTATTTCCTTAAAAAGTTTTACAATATTTATGCACTCATTTACTTATGTCAATATTTATATACCTGAATACTTCTGTTGTTCAGTGATTCATCAAGTGCTATAGCCAGTTCCATTGCTTTCTTCTGTGTTGAAGGGTCTAAGTAGAACATCATTTTGGCAGCTGCGAGCCGAGAATAAGTGAAAATGCATTATGGACAAGTAGTAGTTTATAAAAAAAGCTGTGTTCATATAAAGGTGTGAGCATATGCACCTGCTACTCGGTGAGGGATGGAGCTGGAGTGCTTGCTGAGGAAGGCCTGGTTGAAGCTCTTAGCATTACTTTCCCCAAACAGCCTGGTGATTTCTTGCTTGAGCACCATGCAGACCGATTCTGCTAGGTCTTTACTTTCAGACACTGTTGGCCAATAGGAACACATTACAGACCAAACTAATCACAACACATGGATGTGAAACGTGTCAAAAGCAACAAAGACGACAAAATAGTGATCAATTGATAAGATGTAAACAATAAACACCCCCCCCACACACAAAAAAAAGGGCACTCTGGGTTCACTCACCTCCTTTAAAGAAGCGCACTAGACACTGGTGAAGCCAAGGGTGGTCCGGGTCAATTGCATAGGCCCTCTTCACCGACTGCAGCATTAACAGGAACTTTTCTGTGAGAAAATTTATGACAAAGAAAGTTTCAATCATTCAACTGTTTAAGTCGCAATGTGACGTAGTAACGACAGATCATTTCTTCCATATTGTGATGTACATCTAAGTGAAATGTAATTGGAAAACGAAAAAAGTAGCAAGAAAGACTTGGGATTTAACTGGAGAAGTCAAGTTTCACCGATTATGATATTTTGATTTAAAAAAAAGAAACCTATACACAGTTGAATTCTTCACATTAAGAAAATATAAGGTACATTTTTATTTCATTATTACGACTACTAAATATTGTCAGATAACTATTATTAGATTGAACCACTTTCTCATCTCCATTTGAACAAAGATGTAAAGAATATACCTTTCCTAAAGTAGATTTCAAAGGCCAGAAGGTGTGTGTCTATTTTATTCTTCGCCAGGTTTTTCAAAGGTGTCAGAAACTTTACAGCTTCATCTAATGGGTTCTCTACCTGGAAACCAAACACAATAACAGCTTTTAAATTCCTTCAAATTTCCCCTCGGTTGGTGTTTTCGTCTTTTATTTGCAGGTCTCATCAGAATTCCCCACTTTTACAAACATTTCTCTCAAAACAAACACACACACACCCTGGCAAGTTTCTCTGGTATGAGTTCCTCTTTAGGTCCGCCGATCTCTTCGTCATCATCCTCTTTTTTCTTCTTCTGGTTCTTTAACTGTTTCTCTTTCTCCGCATTCTTTTTTTCCTCTTCCAGCTGTGCTTTCTTCTGTGCTCTTCGTTGCTTATTCCTTAACTTTTTCAGTTCTTTGTCAGTCAGGTTCCCTGTTTGAAAAACAAGCAACGTTACGTAAACTTTCATTTAAGAAAACAAGCGAAACAAATCGCTGTCAGGGGGGGAGACACCTTGTATGTCCAAACCGCTTTGGAAACCGAAATGGAAAAAAAAACTATTTTAGTAAAAAAACACTTGCCTGTTGTTATGATGGCTTAATATAAGGTCAGACACTTGTATGTGTCATTACATTAACAATTTACCCAAATCAAGCTCATATGGACTTACAAGGCTTTTGGCCAACAATGTCTGACATGTTTTGTCATCAGCAAGTGAATCTGATTACCTTTTTTTTTACATCAACTTTATTGTAGTTACAATAAAGTCAAATTACCAGTATCAGCCTGTAACTCCTTGCTGTCATCTGTTAGCGGGTTGTCATGCAGGTTGAGGTAGATTTGGATGGCGGTGTGTGAGGCTTTGAAGTAGAATGGGTGCATCCGTAACACATCCTCCAGTTTAAGCAGGTCCACATAGGAACGCAGCGTCATCTTCCGCATGCAGTATGTATGGAAGTCAAACTGATCATCTGTTATCTCTACAAAGTGCTGTAAGGAAGGAAAGTGTGACAGAGCCAAAAAAGAGAGGAAAACAATCAGTTGAGGACAAAATCAGCGCTCAAAAACGGATATAATTGAAGCAGAAAAAGACTGACCCTTTCAATCTCGTGGCATTTTTTGAGTGCTTCTCCGCACTTCTTCATTGATTTATAGGCCAGAGCACATTCAGTCTGGAACCACATACACTGCATCTCATTCAGATTCTCTACTGCAGACGCTCCCTCCTGAAACAAAAGTCCCACACAAAACGGATACAAACAATTACCAGAGAGAAGCCTCTTTGTGCACACAAATGAGCATGAGAATACACTCCCCTTACCCTTGTGAATTTGGCGCACATTTCCTCAGCTTCTTTAACCAGACCTGCTTTAAGCAGGTACTTGGCGCATTTGGAGTTAATAAAACGGTCTGCTGTGTCGAGGGCCTGAGCTTCATCCATCCAGCGAGCTGCTTCCCGGATGTTCCCAGCATGCTGAGGGAGGGAAGCGCAAAAGAGGCACAATGGAGCTGGAATATCTGATAAATCAAGTCATTTAAACCCCCTAATTATTCTCTTTTATTTGTTTTGATTAGTCGTAGCTTTCAGAGAGAGACCCAAGCTTTTGTGACTGTCACAGTAATTAGCATAATACAGATTGAATGAAAAGCATCTGCAAAACGATAATGGAGTGTGATGCGTTTTGTACATTACCTTGTATATCTTGGCTTTAATAAGGAAGAGCTCTATCAGAGTAGGGGTGCTTTCAATGCCAGCGTTGATGTATTCGAGAGCCATGGTGTGCTGGCCGATCTGATCATAGTGCTGAGCCAGAAAATACTGCACCCAAAGTAACGTAGTGGGCGGCTCCTCTTTCCCATCATCTACATGTAACCATCAAAAGAACCAATCAGATAATACTTATCCACCAATTCAAATAAGGTGGCTCTCCATAATAAATTTTTTAATTTCTTTATAATTTTCACTTGATGGACAAGTTCAACATTCACAGTGCAATTGCTTTCCTGTGCTCTAACAAGACAACAGAGGGCAGCACTGAGTTGTTTCACTTATAAGTCATTTGTTTGGAAGGACAAAAGAAAAAGTAGTGGACTGCCATTGCATGCAAAGCTTGCTTTTTTGTACAGTTCTTAGAACTATATATACACAGTAATACCTCGGTTTATGAGTTTAATTCGTTCCAAGAGCGGGCTCGTAACTCAAAATTCTCGTACACTAAAACAATTTTCCCCATAAGAATGTAAATAAATAAAAAATTGAACAAAAAAAAGTTTAGTTTTACCCTATTACAGTTATAACCATTAACAACTCATAAAAAAACTATAAAAATACTTGACACGCAGTAATTTACTGTAACACGCACTTTAGCTTTGAGTAGCGTCACTGCTGGCGAGATGGAGACGAGAGGGGGTGGGGGGGGGGGGCGGGGGGGATACTGCTTGGAGAGAGAATCTCTCTACTTCTGGTAAAATGTCTGGAGTTCTCTCTCTTGACTGACGTTCAACATCACTTTGATTTAATCTTTTTTCTTTAATATCGTACAGACTGTGGACGTCGAACGGATGTTAATCTTTGCCAGATCTGAAATACCTGTACCTCGTTAATGCTTATCGATAATTTCTTTTTTCAATTCCACAGTTATCATCTCCTTTTTCATACCTTCTTTCATACTCTTCTTCGGGGCAATTGTCTATATGCTGTACTGTCTAAAAAAAAGCACGCAAAGATGCTGAGCGTTAGGACTTTTCCACAAAAAATGGGCGTGGGAACATTTCTCATACTCCGATATAATGCTCGTACACCGATTTGCTTGTATACAAAGTCACTCGTAAACCGAGGTATTACTGTATATATATTTCTTTTACTTCTGACTGCACAATACATCACAAATGTTTTATTAATACATTTATCGTTTCGCTAGTATTTATGTGTATTAAAATGTCTGAAACCTACAATGAACATGTGATTAAACTAAATAGTTGTGATATGACGAATGTTGAACGTGTCCGCCTCTGGCTCACCATCAGACAAAGCACAAAAGTTCTAATCACATTAATAAGGGTTAATATAGTACTTCTTGCACTAGCGAAGCCATTATATTTTTTAAAAGCTACAATACAGATTTAAATGAAAAAAAGAAAAAGATAAAAGAAATACTCATACCATCTGGGCTGAACATTCGACAGCTCCGTAATGAAGTCTCAAAACCAACAACTAATTCTTCAATTATTGTCACCTGCAATTAAAATGAAATGTGAAAAATCCATCTGGATGTAAACACTAGTATGAATGTCCTGCATGTGTAATGGGTTTCCTCACCTTTTCTTTGTCTTGGTAGAGAGAGCGGAGTGTGGTGAAGACTGGAGGACAGCCTTTACTGAAGTTCATTCTTAAATATCTATCCAAACACTCTCGAAACTTGTCCCCTAAATAACGCAAAGAAATATATATATTCAAAAGACGCAAAATTATACTAGAAAGCTGATGAATTAGACTGGAAGAGTTGCCTACCAGACAGAAAGCTGAGTGGTAATCTGCGAGGTACGAGACCTTTAGGGTATTTCTCCCAGGCCTCCTCATAGATCTTTAGCTTCTCTTCTGTACTCACTAAAAATCACCAGAAATGTTGTGTTTTGTTATACTGTGCATACATACTGTTACAAGATGAGAGAAAAAAACAATGCTGGTGAATCAGTTTGTGCGTTTACCAGGCTTGAGGGCTTTCTCCAGGCCATGGTAATAAGACCAATTTTCAGGATTTCTTTCCTGCAGTCGTCTGTATACATCTGCAGCCTCCTCAAACCGTTCCAGATTCAAGAGAAGCTCCCCTAGACATCCACAACACAAACAGAGGAATGAAAAGAGAGAATTTTCCATGGGGCACCAACAAACAGGAAGTCAATCTGCTAGACAAGCAAAACGTGAAAAGGAAAAACCGCATAATAGACAAAATATCAAAACGGAATGAGGAAGAAAGGGGTGTACTGATTGTACCTTTAGTTTCCTCCACGGCCAGTTTGTCACATATCTGTTTCTCGTAGGTGGAGAGATGCTCCAGAGCTTCTCTCAAGAGTCCTGCCTCTCTCAGGACCTGATTCTGATACAGCAGCAGTTCACTGTACTCGTAATCCACTTTGTCAGGGGACGTCTGGAAAGCATTAAGTCATAAACACCACAAAAATACACATATAGATAAAAGATACATTATTTACACACTAGTCATTTATTTAGCCTGCCAGATTGTAGTTTCCTGTTAGGCTAGAAACCAAAGAGAGGAAACAAGCACTTTATCTTGGAAGCCACAATAATCGTGTGCCATTGTGTTGCCTGTTGACCTGGAGTGGCAGGTTGAAGTGTACACAATACTTCATTTAACACTCCGATTACACTGCTCCTGTTCTTTCAAATCTATTCCAAGTTAATAGGGACGTGAAAAGTACAGGTACTTTGGACAAAAGACAAATAAACCCTTTCAATCCAATATATTCTAATCACTTGACAAATGTATAAACATAACCAGTGTTACAAATTCAAACTCTTTTAATGTTATTAATGTTTCAGAATGCTTGGCATCTATGAGCTCCTAATTTCATTCTCTATTCGTTCATTTAAAATACATTTTGCTAACTCTGTGACACAGTATTACAAAGATCATGACGGCACTTCTCTTAGACACCCAACCCAATTTCTTATGCTAAAACCCTACTAAAACAAAAAGGAACGTAAAGATTTCCTCCAATGGCTCACAAATTCTGAGGGTGCAACATTTTCAAACTTTAAAAAGATTACTGATCACAAGATCACAGATGGTGAGAAATTCTGATGTAAAGATGATGCTGAGCTAGAAGTCTTCTAAAGGACCCCTAAGTTTCCATTAACCAAAGATCCAACTGGTTCTTTCCCATGAAAAAACATCAACAGAGATTAACTGGAGCCTCAAGAAATTGCATAAGGACAGTTTTATTCAAATGGCCAAGGGATGCAAGTACCAAACTTGGTCTCATTATTTGATACAATAAGTATCCCTACCGTCTTTTAAAGAAGGGTGTGTTAGGACTAAGAAACTAACAGTTTGCTCAAGGCTGTTGATCTGCTGAACAAGGCTATAACTTCTTACTTTCCTGTATTCTGCTTCAGCTGTATACATGCATGTGTGAGTATGTTAGATTAGTTTTAGCATTTATTCTAGTTAATAAAGTCTTATTAGCCTGAAAATAAAGTTGTTTGTGGTTCATGCTCATACTTGAGTCCCTAATCATGCAGATTTTGAATACATGCGTCGAGTAGAACTTTACAGTAAGAAAGTCATTTCTCATACCACAAAAATGAACATTTCTTTAAATTAATAAATCAATAATACTGAGCATTCACTGGACGAACAGGCCAGTTGATTGCTGTATTCATTCTGAACAGTTAATTCTATGAACTGAACCAAATATTTAAAATTATTTACTAATATTTCCCCTCAAGCTAATTTTCTACATCATATTATTAAATCAACACTAAGACTTCAGTCCATCTGCAAGTCCATGTTTGCAAAAACCTCTAAATCCACCTCTTTGGACTACAAGCCATAGTAAAGAGATGCAAAAATCACTAAAGGTGCAACTGGAATGAAAATAGCTGAAAAATAGCTGCCATGTCCATGTCGTTTTACAGCTCTTATTTAAAGTAGGTTCTGTCAGTTACGCAACACAAAACACTGTAGTGTTTACATGCAACTCGTGAAATCCTGTCATCGCCACTGTCGCAATTTACTTAACATGCACGTTTCCTTCATCTTGAAATCATTTAATTAGCATCTTTTAATTTTTTTTTTTTTTTTTACTGTGGACTTAGAGCAGGGGTGGGAAAACTATTTGTCTCGCGGGCCACATAGGTTTCTTAAAATTGACAGAGGGGCCGGGGTGAAGGTCGTACCTGTGCATTTACTTATATGAAATCCTAGAAAACCTGTATAAAGTATAGTTTAGTCTTAAATCACTCAACTGGGACACGTGAAATTACAACAAAACAATATTAATACAATTTAATCGACAGAAAAACCATAATATGCAATGTGACTGAATCATATATTTGCCTCAGCTCTAGATTGACAATCACAGGCGTCCAATCACAACTGACCTCTGAAAAAAAGGGAACTAACCAATGACGTTTGATATTACTATAAGAGCAAGCCCTGCCCCGCGATTGACAAAAAAAAAGTGCTTGCGCGAGCAAAAACAGCAGTCGAGAGCGGATGAATGGATTAAAATGAGCTCGCAGGTACCCGTATTTACGTGTAGCTCTGTTTTCCGCTCGCGGATGTAATTTACGCGCGCGCAAACATCAGTTTTGCGCTCGTTCCTTTTTAGCACGGAATTAACTCCATAAAGGGGGGTGTAGAGGGGTTTGCGACACACGCCTATTCTCCAGCACAGCTTCAGCGCCACTGCCACTTGCAACCGCGACAGAGTGGCATTACAGGGAAATGTAAAATGAAGACTAGAGACTAAATAGAGACTTTTGCTGGCAAAGGAAAGTGGCATTAAGCAGTTTCTGCCAATGAATTGGTATTTCTGAAAGGGATTTTAGCAGATTTGAAACAAAAGTATTTGATGAACGTATACTATGTGTGGAGAGCATTCATTTAATATAGTTGTCCTTTTTGTCAGAGGTGACATTCAGCGGCTTTTGAATCTGAAGTCTTCACTTGTACATACTACATATTGTTCGAATTTAATTTCATATAAAAATTTTAAAAGCATATATGAACCATGTTAATTTGTATACTAACATTTTTGTATTGTGACAACCATAGAACACTTAAAAAAAAAACAACTACCTGTTGCGTTTTCCTAAACTCCTCAATGATTTTGGCAGCCATTTCGTAGTCCTCTAAGAGATGATACGCAATGGCGTAGCCAATCCATGACGCTCGCTGGGCCGGCCGCAACTGCAGTAGCTGATACCGGGTCTCCTATAAGACAGATAAAACAGTCAGAACAAAGGTGTTCCGTTTTAAAACGCTTTTAAAAGGTTTAAGCTTTTGAAAGAAATTCAATGTAACAAAATACCATCTAAAACTACAGAAAGCAACAGTGAAGACATTGTACAAAGCCCAAACCTGAAAAGTTTTCATATCGGTGGCAAAAGCAGGTATGCGAGTAGCCTGAGGCTATGAAACATTAAACACCCACTTTATCATACCGCAGAAGACAAAGAAAACAAAGCCACAAGAGAAGAGAGAAGCAAGCTCAAGAGACAGGAAATTGACATTACTGAGTCATGGCCACTGTATTTGGCCCAACACACTTATGAAGCCTTTGTTTCACATCAACATTGTGCAAAAATAAGAGGTTATTTAATTAAATTAGAGAGCATATTATACATATTCAAGTGTATATTATAGCGCATATTCCACAATAAAATAAATGGTTTGGGGTCATTAAGAATTTATGCTTTTGAAAGATGCCTCTTATGCTAAACGAGGCTAAATTGATTCAGCAAAAACAAAATTAAAAAAATGACTACAATTTAAATTAACTCTTTGCAAAGATGGCAAAGCTGAATTTAAAGCATCACTCTGCAGTCTTCAGTGTTGGATGATCCTTCATAAATCATTCTAATCCTGTACTGATGCTAAAGAAAAATGTCTTATCAATGTTGAAAACGGAGATACATTTTCCTTCAGGATTCTTTGATGAATGGAAAGAGCAAAACAGCATTTATTTTAAATTGGAGATCAAGGTCATTTCTGTAAAAAAACTAAACACAATGACCCCAATCTTTTGAACGGTACTGCAATTAAACAAATGAAAATGGCAGTAAGAACACACACTCACCCTATAACCCTCCAGGTCTCTCATCTGGATCTGCAGCAGGGAGAGATCTCGAAGGATCTGCAAATTGTCTTTGTCCCATTTCAGCGCATTTCTGTAGCACTTAATAGCCTCATCGTACTTCTTATCAGACCTCTGGAGCAGACCGTACACGTGCCAGCCTGAACATGTCACGTTAAGGAAAGCAGAAAAAACTATTTGCAAAGAGAAGCAAGACTAGAGAGCTGATGACTGTCAGTACTGTGCCCAGAATGATGACTAAAATTCACAAAGTCCAAAACAAGATATTTTGTGCGTGGGCACCCAGATACAATGAGTCGACTATACTAAGGATACCCAAATATAATGAACCCTTGAAAGAGACCTCTTTCCTAAAATGTTAAGATGCCTATAGGTTTTCATTTATATTGTGGGTGGGGGGGGGGGGGGGGCAAGTTATATGGATAACATGTAGCAAAATACAGTAATACGAGCATAATCCGTTCCAGGGCAGAGCTCGTAACTTAAATTGTTTTCCCATAAGAAATAATATAAAAATTAATCCGTTCCAGATCCGTAACAATGGAAAAAAACATGTTAAGTGTAAGTTTTTAGACAGTAGCGGCAGGCGCAAAGGAGGGAGGAGATTGGTACACAGACACTTGATGCCGTATCTTACCTTACACGAACACTACGTAACTTAAATTAACATAACTGAACTTAGCTTACGTATTTTTTTTTTAACTTATCCATTTTATATTATTGTATTTTTTCTATTTTTCTTCTTCCCTTTTTTCGCCTGACTACCCTCACTTTTACTTTCACTTGGCGCAGACCTTTTAACGAAATACCTTTAGTGTGAGATGTTTCTGTCTCCCTTTAAAAATGAGTAAGGCACGTGTCATCAAAAAGCGCCGAAGCACGACCAGTAGACAATTTATCAACGTGTTTCTTTTCAATTAAATCAGAAACCTTCTGTCACTTCCTTAATTTCACTTGTAGAAATGTTTCTCCGGTTCACCCTCCTCCACGCCACTGCTGAGCTCTTGCAACACCTGCGTATGTTCATCATTTGCAGCTCCATCAACTCCTCAGTCGACAGTTCCTCCTGATGCTCCTGCTGCTAGATCACTCACGCGGGCACCACTCATATTTATCAACAATTTCATGCTTAATTTCCGTGGTCATCATGCGTTTCTTCTTCTCACTACCATCCTTACCACTCACTTTCTTAGAACTCTTCGATATTATGAAGAATAATGCACAAAATAGAGAGAAAATCAGCTACTCGTGGGAGATGCGTACATAAGTCAGCGAACACGTGACGTGAACGTGTCGCATCGGCGTCAGTACGTGTGCTCTTATCTCGAATATTTACTCGTATCTAGAAGCAAAAATCTGCCCCAATGCTTGTTCATATCTTGGAATACTCGTATGTAGAGACACTCGTATCTCAAGGTATTACTGTACATTTTCAACAAGACCAATCCACATTAATAAACGATCAATAAAAACTATTGTTAAGCTGACAGTGTCTATCTACTATCAAACATTTTCTATCAATATAAACAAAATTTAAAGCTTTTTCGGTATATATAGATTTTTTCAGCAAACTTGTATTTCATGAAGAAACAATCAATAAAATCTATTGGACTCCAAAATGTTACTTTTTTCCCTGTAAAACATGAACCTCTAGAATGTGAAGTATTTGACTGGCAGCGAGGAAACACTGTACTATGTGTTTAGCTCTCCAAACAGTTCATGGTGTCACTACACATCATGGTCAGACACAGCGCAGGAATTTTGGCTGTGCTCCATCACCCCCACCGGCTGTGACAGGCTTCAAATTGAGACAAATACTGCAGTGTTAATTCTGCTCCTGTGAACATGAGGAAAAAAACTCATTCCAACTGCTCCGACACATGGACCATTACCATACTCCACTTTTTTCTCTGCATACTGGAGGTTAACGCATATAAAACGTCAAATTGAAAGCGTTAAAACGTGTATTTTGGTCACAAGCTTAAAGGATACAGACGTGGCTCTTCAGGTCATTTCGGAGACCTCTGCGCACAAGTTCGTAGGCTTCCTCTTTCTTTCCCAGGCAGTTCAGGGTCAGGCCTTTCATCGCCAGTGTCTCTGCAAAGATCAGATCTTTTAGCTTTTCATTCATTAAGCACAAGTAAACTTATGTTTTATGTTTAAGATAACAAAATGCAAATTCTCAGCTGCAGTCCAAAGCTATATAAATATGTATGCTTTATGCAGTAATAATGTGCCAGAGTGTTGTGGCTATTTTGAGAATATTTATAACGGTGCCCAACTGGGCTTTCTGCCTAGTGTTTTGTCAATACATATGGACATGTTTGCATAATTATTGTTCAGAATATGTTCATTTGTGCCCATGTTATTCACCTTAACCTGTATAAGCCAAGTGTGGATCTTACCTCCATGTTCTGAGAACTTGGGATTGGAGAGAATCTGTTTGCAGAATTTCAGTCCATTTCTGTACTGCTTGTGTTCATAACATCGCTGATAACATAAGGAGAAAATACAATGTAAAGGCCAGTGTTATTAATCCATTAAAAATAAAATTCTTAAACCGAAATTACGTTGGAAGTCCATAAAGATTCTTGATGAAACTGCAAGAAATTCAGATGATTTTCTTGATCTTTATTATTATTTTAACACGGTTTTCATAAGTAAAACTGTGTTTGCAGAGCTTTAGTACCATCTAAAGACAACCCATAGCTGGCTAATCTTGCATGAGGGTGCGCTTGATATACACACATGCTCGCGCTGTCCCCTGCAAACACTGTAAATGATGGTAATTTACTTTGAGTAGTTCTATTTGGAGCAGCTTCTGTTTCCTCTATCACACAGGCCTCTGCTCGACTAGCAGGTGGTGAGATCACTAGCATCACCTCATTCTGTCAGCAAATCTGTCATTCAATACAGCATTACTGAATCAGTGGCTTCAAATCAATTCAGAGCCTCCTATATAGACACACAACAGCCTTTTGAAAGTAAAACAAGAAGCAAGGTAACTATTAAAAGGGCAGTCCCAGTAGATTTGAACAATGTGGTATAACTTAAGGTGTTAGCAACTTTGTCACTGAAACTAAATGATTGAAATGGAAGTTTGTTTTGAATCAAAGAATTTAAGTTGCAAATCATGATGCATAACAGACAAACAAAATATTCCGATATTGGTCAAAAGGAAAATTTCAGAAGCAAAGCAAGGTTTTATATTTTGATGAAAAAACAAAATACACAGATTAATCTTAAAATAAAACTAGATTTTTATTTTATATTTTGTAATACCAGATACAGAACAATTTTGCTCACAGCATAAACAGTCACAACACACAAACCATTTGCTCAGAACACTCATTTCGCTCTGACAGTCCTGAGAGTATTGCACAAGCGGTTACTATGGTTTCTTTACAAAGTCTAAAATGCTTTGTTGCTTTTTGTCTTTAACGGTCTGCTTGAAAAATGCTTCTAAGCTTCAGTCAGTAATGACGTCTTTGTCGATGTCAGTGTAATCTGGGAATTCCTGGACAGTAAAGGTGAACTCCTGTGCATCTTCCAAGATAGCATCTGATTTTTCCGCGAGTATTTCTGCGGCTGGACAGCACTGCTCCGCAAGATTGAGTGAAGCGACTATACAGACCGAACTCAGCGCATGCGCAGTGAACTCTGTACTATCATTAGTCACGGGAATCGAGATAACCAATGTAAAGTGCCGACTTTGTCCCTCTTTTGTGCTCGAGATATCAGGGTTCGGCGAGATAAAAGAATCGACATAAAATCGAATCGATCCACTTTAAAAACGTCAACATAACAGAGTTGGTGAGTTAACCAAGCTAAAGATAAGTGGGTTCCACTGTATATAATAATGGCAGAAAAATTATAGTTGGAATTTGGGATGCATGAAATATATTAGCTGATATGTTCATTTTCAATGTCATTGTTTGATGGATTTCCATCATCTGAGAAACTTCAGATACACTGTTCATCATGATGGTTTTGAATTGCTTGAAATATGATTGGAATCAATCTGAAAAGATAAAGTACAACGTGCGGTGCAAATCTGTCATAAAATTGCACAACATTAACAGCTGGAGTTATTTAACCCACTAACAAAGAGATTCAGTTTATCAGGGTTCATCCAGCTTCAGCATATACATCTCAAAAAGTAATGCTATTATTTGAAGCGATAATAATAAGGGACCAGGCACCAATTGTATCTGTTAATGTTCTTTTATGGCTCTTCAGTCTATGGCAGCTCATAGAATAGTATGGTAAAAAGTTGTGAAATTTGGCAAACAGATAGACATTATCTGGCGAACATTAACCACAGCAATTTTGGAGTCTACAACTCAAAGCCTCTAGTGCCAGCAACTGTCCAAAATTTTGTTCATGTTTATGCCAGAAAAAAACATTTTCCTCCGATTCCTTGGCTCAAAACCATTCGATTGCAGCCCATTCATTTTCCGTCAAGAAAAAAAATAATATCTTAGATAGCTTCACATCATGCTGAGACAAAAACATAAAAATCAAGTAAATTCAAACTGTTCTCGATTAACATGAATACAATTTCAAGGAGGCTATGTCATTTGTATTGTAATGAAACTGGACTTCATTCCTTAATTCATGCCGAGAACATGGATACGTTTTCCATAATGAGCCCAAAGTCCTGGCTATCATTTTGATTTTCTTTAAAGACCCATTTTAACCGTTTCTCCGATTTCACCAAATTCAAGTTAGATCATCTTCAGCCCATGTTTCCGTATACCACATCGACACATTTGATGGCATAATGCCAAACTGCATCTTTGGAAAGATTTGATATTGAAACCAAACGTTTTTTTGTTTTGTTATTGTCATTGACCACACCATATCAAATGCGCCACCTATGGTTCAAAAGTAATAAGCAATTATGTCATAAGTGATTATGTACAGGGTTTCAACCAAATTGCTTAATGTCTCCAAATGTCTTTACTCATTTATGCAGTTAGTCTGATGGTCGCTGCCTTGATTTTTAGCTTAGTTAGAATAAACAGAACATAATTGTTTGCTGACGTGGATGCTAATGTAGTATTACTATAGTTATCGTTCTAGGTGTGAATGGACCTTAAGAAATAGAGGTGATCTCATAAAGTGGAAATTAAACCAATAAAAGAAACGGAGGCAAAACTAAAAGTAGGGGACGTAAAACTCAAAGTACCAAACATTGATGAAATTAACGACAAGTGAATGTTATAAATAACAGTTTATTTAACCTATGCTACATCGTGGAATTTTTTTTTTTTATTCTGATCACACGCAATTAGAAATGGACAAAAATGTAACTTATTTACCATTTTGTTTGTTAATTTCCTGACCAAGATTATCCCAGAGAAATAGCAGTCCTTACTTTTTAGCGCAAGCACCTATAAACAGCACCTAAACATTGATCAATTTAAAATCATTAGACTATCAATTTATTTAATTATTTTTAGTTAATATTCTTGTAAAAAACATTAAAACAAAAATACTATGGTTTTATTATTGTAATATTAACATACAATTGATCAAAAACAAATTAAAACAAAATAAGCATTGGTTCTGCATACTGACAATTCAAACAAATAAAAATCTAAAACATAATTGGTATTGGTTGTAAAAATAACAATATCGGTTGGGGTGACGATCCTCTTAGCTCGCGAGATTATACGAAAACAAATCTTTTCTTTTTCTTTTTAAATCTTCAAACGACAAACGTCTTCTGACCGAAAGTCAAAAAACAAAACAAAACAATGTGGTAATAAAAAGACAAAAGTTATCAATAGACTTTAAAATGTATACATACTAACAATGAGGCAATAATAATTTATTCAAATAAAATATCAAAAGCAAGTAATCATATAGTTTTATTGAACAACAACGTTAAAATACATAATATAATACACTATAAACAGTCAACTTGTATAACAAATTTTTGCAGAGGGCTGGTGACTTGTTGTCATTTTACAAGCTTATTAAAACCTTGTTTAATATTGGCCTAACAACATTACAAATATCCACATGTTCTTGAAGAAGATTAAATGGACATCAAAACTTGCAAACTCAGAGCGAGGGTTTAAACGTTTGTTGAAATTGCGCTTAAGCAAAAAATTGCATATTTAGAAATGTATTGATGTATTCTCCTGTGTTGGTCACGTTACAAAAATGGTGAAATAGCGTGCATCGCATTCCCAGATGACTGCTACAAGCGACCTAAACTCACAGCATATGCAGAGATGGAGTTTGTTAACCGAGCTGCAGAGACGTGTAAATAATAACTGCACATATTGATTTAACTGAATCAGTGTTTGTGATTTCACAATAGCAATATGCTTTAAGACAGATGAAACAGTGCTGAAACAGGAGAAACGCTGTGTGCAACAATACAACCAGAAGGCTTTTCAATCTACAAATAACCATCATTTATCAGATTTACTATAGTAATAGTAACTCCACCATGGTATTGTCGGATAGTCATATCGAATTTAGCATAATACATTATTAATGTAGAGACGTATTCAATGTATTAAAGGAGTAATAAATATAATTACTGTATTTTTTGTGATTAAGTAGAAGAATTTGTGCATGGTAGTGAGGCACAATATGCAAGGTTTTACCGTAACTCTGTGCATGTACGCTACTGTGGAAGACCAATAATAAAAAAACATTGCTACAGATGTTACCGTTTTTGTTAATGAACAAATTTACATCTGCTTTCAAACTCAAGAAACATGAATATGCAAATTAGCTCAGCCTCACTCACATCAGCTCAGAGAGCCACTCGGTCAACTTACTGAGGTAAACGCTGCACATTGGTATCGCTTTACAACGTCGAACACAACGGTAATTAATATGATCAGCCTTTTGCTTGACCACGTTATCAAACAGCTAATAATGTCAAACCATGTTTCTGTTCACCATCTGTCTGACTTAAAAATCACCGTCCTTAGAAACGCATTGGACGACATAAAACATCAGTGGAGAAAGACAATAACATTATAATATAGATAATTCACCCGCTATATTGCTAAAACTACCTGATTTTATTGTATATAAACCAAGATATAACCAGGTTATTAACCAGAATAACCTGACTTTACATGACTGATCATAATTAAGGACACGATAAAGCCCACTGACGTGATTGGTTACAAGGTAGTTTGTGATGTAGAAAAAACAACGATTTCAAACCGCATTTGAGACTGTTATTGGTTATTGGCACAACAGACACAAAAAACTTG
The DNA here is from genome assembly GCA_037043235.1 of Rhodeus uyekii. Lineage (NCBI taxonomy): Eukaryota > Metazoa > Chordata > Actinopteri > Cypriniformes > Acheilognathidae > Rhodeus > Rhodeus uyekii. Next base: position 1,196,555 of record JAWRVZ010000110.1, read on the forward strand.
ATTCTCCCCACAGGGAGTCTTTAAGATATTTACTTTAAGGAAAAATGACTTGAAAATATGAAGTGTGTGTCAAGTTCTGACAATAAAGAGTAGTTTAAAGCCACAATTAATGGTCTGGTTTGTAAAACCAACTTAGGAGCAAAAATCTGCCTACAAACTTGAAATAAAAAATAAAAGATTTATAATAATAATAATAATTGATAGATATGAAAATTACAGTCATAACTTTTTGGGCTATATTGCCCAGCCCTAAATAGAACTGAGGGCCAAAAATGTTTAAGTGTAAGTGAATGGAACATAAAATCTCTGGCAGTAGAAAGCAACTCTGTGGCTCCACGTTCGGATGATCTTGAGTCCCTCAGACAGTCCTAACCGAGGGGGTCAAAGTTTTGTTGGTTAGCATTACCCCTGCAGGCAGACATTACATACATGGACTACAAAAAAAGCATCTTTTTGACCATCAATGTGATTTGAGTAATTGGCTTAAAACAATCTGGAAGGAGAACAGCGTGTCCATTCATGAGCAAAGGTGGTACTTAGATGGGTCTTATGCTCTCCATCATCAAAATTCCTCATATGCTGTCTGTAACTATGGTAAAAGTGTTTCTCAGACAAAAAAAACAACAACAATACAGCATTTCAAAAAGCAGCTGCCAGGATAAAAGCTTGGGACACGCATGAGGTCAAAGAATAGTCACGGAAAATAGAGAGGAACAGCTGTTTGTCCTATAACAGTTTAAGATTCAATCATGTTTCATAGTTGAAATCACTACCTCATGTAGTCCAAGATCTGGACAAACTCATTTTCAAATTATTTATTTCTAGTCATTTTAACTAGAATATAGATATTATAGATGTAACAATACTATAGATGATAGCCACCACAAGTATTTGAGTCATTTTCACAAAAATAGCTTTTAAACAACAAAAATTTGTTTTGTTTTTTTCTAGCTTCATTGATTATTTTTAAATTAACATTTGAATGTGGGTAAGTTTCATTAAAAAAATAAAAAGTGTCGCCTTTTTGTCAGACTTTGTCTGGATCGAATTCAGAACGATGATCAAAACAGATGCAGTAGATCGAGTCTATCGACATCCCAAAGCTTGCGGTGTCCTATTCCTCAGCCTGGGTCGGTAACTTAGGACTTTATGATTTATATGCTGTGTATTGTTAATGATCGCATTATTTTTCATATGCATCTGCTTTCATACGAGATCGCAAATTTCTGCTGCCTCTTTGCACGTGATTTCATCTGGAGATACTGTACTCTTTCAGCACATAACAGAAAAATCTCAATGGCAGGGAAGCATTTTCACATAAATTCCGAGATTATTCATCAATGGCAGGGAAAGATTTTATACATATAAATTCATTTTCAGAAAAGGTTATGCATTACTTACTACATTAAAATAGTGTGAGATCATATGAGCATCAGCCATTAAACAAAAAAAAAGTTTGACTAAATTACTCATAATAACAATGCGATCAATCATGAGCATTTTACAAGCCAAAACATTCACATAAATGCCTACTTCTGCAGTTTTGCATTTTTGCTTTGCAGACAATCTCAATTATACATAAAACGCTCTTTGAAACATCACAGCATCACATCAACAAAGAGGCAACTAAATTGTTGTACACCTGCCTTATGATTACATTTGTACATCTTCATGAAATAGACTGTGCATATCACAGCTTATTATATTCAGACAAAGCCAAAAACAAAACTTGAATACTCACTAATGCATGGGGGGGGGGTTCAATTGAGGTTATGCATGCATGCCCATCATCCTCAGTTTTAATTCTCAAGCAGTTTAAGATGATACCGTATATGAATACGTGTGTATATGTACACACACATACATACTTCTTGATAAATGAATATGGCACTGTTAGTTGCAATTTGGTTTCATATATATATATATATATATATATATATATATATATATATATATATATATATATATATACACACACATACATACCAAATTGCAGCTAACAGTGCCATATTAATTTATCAAGAGGCCAGTCTGTGAAAATGGGTATAGTGAGAAAATGTATGCCATGACAGTGTATAAACACAAGTGTTTGTAGCTCTGAAGTTGAGCATCACTTAACTTTCAGGTTTCCCTTCAGTGACAAACTACTAAACCACAGCAGACATGTCGAGCTCTTGCCATCTCTAACTCACTAAATCAAAACAGCCCGAAACATGTCATTTTAACAGAAATATCCCGAGTATCTTTGAAAGAGGTTTGCTGGATGAACAGGCCATGAGACTGACTTCAGCCACAATTCAGCCTTTAACCGTATAAACGCAATTATATCGCAGTTTAAAAGCAAATAAATGAAGACTAAACTCCCCGCACGCTTTTATTCAACCAATGACAGCTTATTTCCATCAGCGTTGCGTCTGTATGTTAAGCTACATTAGCACACTGACAGCTAGCAGCTAACAGGCTAAAAGCTAACCTCCATTTGACAGAGAGAGTGTTGATTGTTCAGTTTTTCACATCCTAAAAAGTGCTGGATCTGGCCGAGCATTAACTTCAGCTCTGAATCACACTCATGACGGTTGCCCAAAGGCTTTATTTGTCGGATGGATGTTTTTGTACTGGAGCATTAGCACTCACCAGGATCCTCTTGAACAGAGCGTTTTCTTTGGGAGGCAGAGTGACTGTCGGCATCCTTTACACTCTCTATATCAGCACATGTGAAATGAGTGCGGGTGTGTGAGGCAGCGTCTTTCCCGTTGTTTGCCCCCTTGTTCTCGGAGTCCTCGTTCGGCTAGATTTAGTGCCCGTGTCAGACTTAATAACCCAGCCCTCACGTGGTGACAGAAAAGCCCCCTTTGAGCCCAAAATGGCCGATGCGGCGCTTCTCCTCCGGGTCAAGCTGCTCGACTGCGCGTCGCCTCGCGGACAGCAGGGGGCGCAGTGTTTGTGGGTCAAACGCCTTTTTACTATGAATGCATGAATGAAGTCCATGAAAACAATATCCAGAGCTCTACATCTTTCACAAGGAACTGTGTCCTTATTTCATGTAATCGAAATTAACGATGAAGAAGAATGCCTTATATTTCGGTAGCTTAATTTGAACTAGCAGTCAATCCTTATAGTCGCCTCTTTATTTTTTTTATTTTTTTTATTTTTAAATTCATTACCTTTTCTTGATTTATGATGCTTGTCTGTTGTCTAAGACATTTTCAATAATGTTCCAGGCCATTTATGTTTGTTAACTTTCTATTTGTTTTTACAAAAGTTGAATTGGTTAAATTATGTAAGCAAAAAATTAGAAAACTCCACAATAAAAACGTGTTAATTTTATTATTAAATCTAAAATCGTTTCCTTGGTATTACCGCATAATTCACAGGCATAATCCACATCCAATACATGTATCAAAAGATAATATCTGATAGGCAATAATTTACGAATATTTATTTTGTTTTGATAAAAAAAAAATGGTTTTGATGCTGGTGTGTGTGTGTTCAGTTACATCTTAATGGTAGCCAACTAGTAGATTGGGAACACTAGCCTAATTGATCATTTCTGTAACGTCATTCATGAAGCATGTATATAAATCCTTTAATAATCTTGCCTTATTTCCAAATGTGTTTTTTTAAGTTCCAACCGTATAAATTAGGAACAGAATCCTGAAACAGTCTAGTTGTTGCTCATAAAAATGACCGTAAGTGCTAGATAGGTAGGTTTTATTGGGTGATGATGCAGGTGTCAGAGGATTATAAAAATGGTGAATAAATAAATGGGTGCTTTATTTTATACTTAATTTAAAAATAATAATAATTTTTTGACTAGTAAAATTAACGGGAAAAATGGGACTTTTATTTTGGCGCAAGATGTGAAAAACGGGTTTTATTTTACAGATACTGTCAGTATGGGACTTTTATTTTGATAGGTGTTGCGGAAGTGTTTTTTTATCGCTGAGGGGCGGTTGTCAGTGGCATCCTGCGCTTCTGATAACACTGGCTATCGCTCTCATTCATAACGGACTCTTCGCGCCGAAACTCTGGCTGACAAACCCATCCGCTCAAGCTACAGTTATTCGACTCATCGCCAATATTAATTCAGCTAGAGGAGGTAAGTGAAGAAACATATTTTTCTTCTAAACAGTACAAACGTTGATCACGCAGACAGGCATCATCATCATCATCATCTTCTTCTTTTTCTTCTTCACCGTCATCGTCATCACTCAGCCTACGGTACCACAGCTAGCCAGAGCACATAATAATATTAACAACAAAATTAACCAGTTTTTAAGCGTTAGTATTATACTATTTTGAGAAATACATAACACTGAAGAGCTGGAGGTAATTGTGATTAAATGTAAAATAAGCTAATTAAATATTTTGAAAATGATATTTTTCTCTTATTCGTTTTTTTTCTGTTCTTTTGTGAAGTCTTACAGTAAAATGGTGAAACGATAAGCTCCTCTTCCTATGGCAGATGTGTCAAAGTGTCATGGAGTCAGACCTAAAGAAAAATTAAAAAATACGTTTATTATTAATATTATTTATTGGGTTTCTTTTGGTCATGCTCTATTTTGCATGTTTTTGCAGATGAAGTTGCGGTGGGGCTGGACATGTCTCTTGTTACTCTCCATCTCCATGGTAACATGGACCCAGGAGGAAGACCTGGAGGATGAAGAGGAAGCTCAGGTGGAAGATGGAGATGTGGACATTGAGACAGACAGTGCTGAAAGCATTGAAGTAGACGCCAATGTGTCTTTTCAGGCAAGATACCACCACTAAAAAATTCCTCATTGCTCACCTAAAAAAAAAAAATTGAATTTTGATGAACAGTTGACAATGATTTGCACTAAATGGCTTGGGCTCTAATCTGTAAATACTCATTATATGAATTGCACAGGTAACATACAAGACCCCGGTTCCAACAGGAGAGGTGTTCTTTACTGAGACATTTGATGATGGATCTTTGGGCAGGTTTGTGAAACTTGTCAGTTTGATAATGCACCAAGAATGAAATTAAAATTACAGTTGTGTGGCTTGTGTGTGTTTGCTTTGAGACCATCTTTATTCAACTTTTACGTTTAAAATGTAGACTACAGCTTTTCTGTAGGCAAACCGCCCCAGAATATTGATAACAGATTGTGCACTTTATAGATTTTTGTCAAAACGATGATTTAATGATCGCAAAATTTTACGAAATCAATCATTTTTGAATGGAATAATGGCCTCTTGCTACATATTGCTTAATTATTTGTTAGCCATTTCATATTTTATTATTTTCTGCAGTTGGCAGGTGTCTAAAACAATGAAGGAGGATGCTGATGAAGATATTGCAAAATATGATGGTTAGTTTTCCAGCTGATGGGAATTTGTGGTTTTTGAGTGATGCTTTTTTATTTTATTTTGTGTTAATTGATGATATATTTAATCATTTAACCTGTAGGTAAATGGGAGGTTGAGCCTCTGAAGGAAAACAAGGTGCCTGGTGATTTGGGTTTGGTGCTGAAATCTCGTGCTAAGCATCATGCCATCGCGGCTCTGCTTAACAAACCCTTCGTGTTTAATGACAATCCCCTCATTGTCCAGTGAGTGCAACCTGACGTCTCACAGAACCCTGGATTTCTATGATGCTTGAAAAATAAAGTTTGCTTTCTAACAAAATCCGGTCTATGCAGGTATGAGGTCAATTTTCAGGATGGGATTGACTGTGGCGGCGCTTACATCAAGCTGTTGTCAGATTCAAAAGACTTAGACCTGGTATGTTCATCGACTGCTTCATATGTTTGGAACAAATTAAGAATGTGTTCATTTGATAAGTGTGAATGCTGTCATCCTAACAAGCGAACTGATACCCCTGAAAAGTGGGTGACTCTTTTACACATTTTATTAGCTATTCATGAGTTTTCAGCTGGTAAAAATACCATTATATGCACACAAAAAGATCTGTTTGTTTCATTCAATCTTAAATTATAGCATGGACACTAAGCGAACCATGACTATATATATATTTTAAGATTGATGAATGAGTTTTGACTCACAGGAACAGTTTCATGACCGGACACCGTACAGCATCATGTTTGGGCCGGACAAATGTGGAGAAGACTACAAACTGCACTTCATCTTCAGACATAAAAACCCCCTTAATGGAGACATAGAAGAAAAACATGCTAAACGGCCCGACGTCGATCTGAAAAAGATCTATACTGATAAAAAGACTCACCTCTTCACACTTGGTGTGTACTCTTGTAATGACAAAGTTGTGAAATCTCTGACATTATTACTTTTATATAGAAATAATAATTGAATTAATTAATTGTAATAATTGGATTGGAAATTAAATCTGAAACATATATGACCATACTGAAAATTAAAAGTGACTTTTTTTTGCTGTTTAGTTGAAATTAAAGCAGTTTTGCATGAATGTAGTGATTCATATTAAATTGTTATTTTAATTAATTTGCTCTCTTCTTCTCCTCTTCTCCCAGTTTTAAATCCAGACAATAGCTATGAGATCTTTATTGACCAGTCCAGTGTTAGCAGGGGAAGCATGCTGACAGATGTCGTTCCACCCGTGAACCCTCCAAAAGAGATTGATGATCCCAACGACTCCAAGCCAGAAGACTGGGATGAGAAAGCCAAAATCCCAGACCCAGAAGCAGTCAAACCTGAAGACTGGTATGAAGCAAAGAACGTGTTTTTAATCTTCATTTGCATGTTTTTTTGCCAAAGCCACTTACGTAGAACTTATTGACTACCTTCACAGTTATATTTAAATGTTAAAATTCATAGTGACAGACATGGCAGGCATATGAGGAACCAAGAGAGTAGCAGCAGTGTCAAGACCTGTTTTCTTTTGTTTATCTATCCACCTTTCTATCTAGGGATGAGGATGCCCCTGCTAAGGTGCCAGATCCTGATGCAGTGAAGCCTGAAGGTTGGCTGGATGATGAGCCAGAGTTTGTGTCTGACCCCACTTCAGAAAAGCCTGATGACTGGTGAGAGTATTTTGTTTAATCCAGTGGCTTATGTCAATGTTCGATAAGGAGCTTCACGTTAATTATTAGAATCAGTTTATTTGCCACTGTAAATGTATCAGTATCGCTCACCCCCGGGAGAGGGTGTCAGATGTTGAAACACCTAGAACCCCAAGGTACATCACTGATGATGGGTCATAGTGCATCAAATCGATGTATTTTACACACCACTGTAAGTTTTAACAGGAATATGACTTGCAAAAGTACAATAAAATACCAATATACACATTCTTAAAGTCGGGTGGTGCGATAAACAAAATAATGTTTAGACAAAATAATATTTTCTGGGATTTTGTTGATATATATAGAATAGACAATATTTTCTAAGTGTTTTGTGCGGATACTTTAGCTGGTTTAGCCTGTTGTGGACAGCTTTTCATATTCTTAAATTGTATGCGGTGGTTAGTTCACAGCATTGACAGAAATTCTTTCTATAAGGAGCAACCTTAAATTGATTTCCAGGGTCATTTTTGCCTAAAAAATGTTATCTAATTTTGACCTTATTAGTTGATGTGTATCTTTTATGTCAAATGCTTACATTTGTAAGAATTGACTGTGTCAAACAAATTAATTTTGTATCAACAAAATTCATTTTTGCACTACAAAAGGGACACAGAATCTGCATCTAAAGCAGAATTTAGAGGTATTTACACTGCAATTACAATTGCATAAATAATGCTATAATATCGTTTTAAAATATTACGGTTTTTAAAAATATAAAAGGTTATTTCTCTCTTTTTGAGTGAGTCATTCATTCAACCGATTCGTTCAGTCTGCTGATTCATTCTGGAATGAAGCAAGTGATTATTTTTATGATTGAGTCATTGACACTGATTCATTCAGGTACAAAACACTAGTGAGTATTAGTCTGAGACATACAACCTTACTATTGCGGCTTTATTTAAAAAGGTATTATTTTTTTGCAAAATAGAGCAAAAACTGACGATGTTGTGTCTAGAATTTAGCTCACAATATTAACTACTTCTTTATTGAACTGTTGTTTAGAATTAATATTACATTTGCAAAATTGGAATTGGAAAAGCTTAAAAAAACAAAAAAAAGAGTCGATTCCGATCTGCTAAAATAAGTTGTCAACAACTTACAACTTTCTGTTGCACACCTACGTAACAAAATGAAACATTTCCATAATGCCAGCCTATGGTCTTCATTGGCTGCCTGGAAAAAACGTATACTTTGACCCGCCCTCAAACACTGTCGATATAGCTATTTTGGTTCGAGTTGTCAACATGTCGAGAAGGTGCTGTGAATCCACATTAAAAGGATGATGACGAATCGCGCTGGAATTAATATGGAAAAAAACTGACGCCATTGTTATTGTTCGTATCACTGTTCACACAAGCGCTGAGGAAGCCTCTCGAGCTGAAATTCAGATATACGGTAATGGACATTTTTGTTTCTGACACGTGCTATAAGCAGTAGACCAATGACAACAGATTGACCAATCAAAGCAGAGCTGGATATTGGAAAGGAGGGGTTTAAGAGAGACTGAATCTTCAAAGGTTTTCAGACTCTTTGAAGAATTATGCATAAGAAAATACATTTTATTTGGACATCTCCAGAACAAAATTAAGAACCTTTAAAATAGCATAATAATAGCTAAATGACTGACATAGCCACAACCTATAAACATATTTAAGTCAAAGCCCATGTTTTACCATATTCTAATGTAGATCTAAGAACATCAAACCTCCCAATTTTGTGTTTTATGCATCTTTTTTTAGACCATTGAATTTTCTCAAAATTAACATTTACACGTTATTAATATTATAAATAATGTGCTGGAAACCGCTTTATTAATGTTTCTTGACTCATCACATGCAGTTAAGAATTACATGTATCATAAGTTTAATACAAAATGCAGAAATTCAATAAATGTTGAATGGTTCCCTGGGTATTATTTCCGGTCGTTTATTATGTTTAGATATGTACTTACATTTTACCTAAAACTCTTTTATGGTTAAAACAGAAACGTTGCAATGAAATTCATGATTTACTCCTGAGCAGTAAAGTTTAGTGTCAAAAGGAGTAAATGAAAAGTAGTAAAAAAAAAACTAAGTAATGCTTTTGAACTATTGCAAATGTATTCATTTTAATAGGCTAAATGACTGTCCTAACCAGAACCTATAAACACACTTGAGCCAATGCCACATGTTTTCCATGTTCTACCATTTGATGTCACGTGACCTATATAAAAGCTCTTGCTCAAATGTCATTTGTGTCTCGGTTGAGCGGAAAAGTAAGCTTACAACAGTAGTGCTGTGAACAAGTCTAAACCCTTTATTGCTGGTGTTTTATTTTTATTATTTTGCTGGTGGTAGAAAATTATTTTTTTGCACTTTGTATTGAACACATGTGGATTACAAAAACCTCACTGTAAATAAGCATCACTTTGCACCAGAGTGCATTTTCGAGTTGGGCCATTTTTGCTTTTTCCTACATCACGGACACTCATCCACTAGAAGCTTGCTGAAAAGCGACTTCACATTTGGTGGCAGCAGGTCACTCAATAGAGGTCGCAGCAAGGACGTACACCTCTTGGAGGCTTTGATCGCACTGGTACGATCGCACTAGTGTGATTAGAACATTTGGTGCGTCATGTGTTCAACCGCAAAATTCAATCGTGTTTTCGCGCATTATCTTGTGCTTCTCATACATCACACCTATTCGGTGTTTTTAACCACATAAGGTATATTTCAGGTTTCAAACATTAACATACTGCTATATACCGGCAAAACAACGCATTTATAGTTTGAAAAATACACACTGATGTCTATAAAAGAGGAATAGCAATCCGTTCAGTTATAAATTGACAAGATGTTTTATTCATATCAAATGCACATTGCATTGGTAACTATAAAGTTCACTCTATTCTTCTCCTACTTCACTAGCCACTTACTGTCATGTATTTAGAGAGAAGTGATTAAATTGACGTGTTGTATATAAGACCTATCAGATTCTCCGAACTGCGGCACAAACTAACATGGTGGCGCCCATCGTGCATCATAGATCAAGTAACATGATCATTATAGACGTTTTTTTAATGACAAAAAATGTTGTTAAAAAAAATTTCACCTCCACATATTTGAGAATCAGTATATCAAGTGCGGTTAAGTTTATCGGCACAGCCCTAACATGTCCCATTTGCCAGAAAACTAGTGTTGTTTGCCAGAACAGAGCTCAGCAACCACTGCCAGTCATCACAGAGTCGTTCCAGAGGATTGCAATGGATATAGTGGGACCACTTGAGCACAGCAAGACGGGCAATCAGTACATTTTGGTGATCAGCGCCTACGCCACCTGATATCCAGAGGCTTTCCCCTTATGCCTCGTGACAACACCCAAGGTAATCCTAGAAGAAGCCACCATCAACCTCCAACAAGCCCAGCAGCTGTGGTAACTGCAGACTGCATGAGTACCAGCCAGGGCAGAAGGTGCTGCTATTACTACCTACCTCTTCCAATAAACTACTGGCAAGATGGCAAGGTAACGCATGTAATTTATATGACGGTGCCGCACCATACCATAACACATAAGATGGGGCCAGAGACATTCAAAGTCCACCCATCCAGACAAAGTCAAAGACAAGCAAATATACCACTTGAACCTGCTAAAAGAGTGGAAAGAACGACAAAGACTGGACTGTTGATAAGACATGAATCAGGATGAAGAGCTGTTACAAGACAAACAGCAAAGATGGAACGCCTGTCAGAGCAATACCAAACCAAATTTCACCAACAGTCACATATCTACTCTGTCAGAGGCCTGAGCAGATTGCTATAATTCAACACCATCTTCAGCTGAATGACACCATACCCTGTCAAGATGATGTTGTAGCTAAGAGTGATTAAGTCCTCAGAGAATGAGTGACGTAGCCCCCTAATTATCTCCAATAAACAAAAAACTCTACGTGTATGCATCAACTTTCGGAAATTAAACAGCAAGTCAAGGTTTGACACTTGACTTGGGATGGATGTCTGGATGTCTTCAGGTGGCGTATTACAGAAAGATCCTAACTTTAGACTCCTATCTTAGCTGTTTGGTAACCATGCCAATTGTATAATAGGATATGTTTAAGTGATCATATTGGTTAAACAAGCTAAACTACTTAACGTTCATTCGATCCATCAGATTTAGCCAATCACACACATTTCTGTTGAGGTTATGAATGCGAAGGCCAAGGTTAGTCATGGCTGAAATTAAGAGTTTTGTTCACACTAACTGAAACTCGCAAATTCCCCCTTGATAAACAACAAAGTGCAGATTAGACAAAAGAGATTAATTTTGCTGTGTAATCAGCTTTCATGATTTTTGTGAGTTCTTAAACTCTTGCTAGACCCAAGTTATGGACTGCTTCACGATTCTCTGCTCTAATAATTTGACATTTTTATATTTGTGCATTTGGCAGAGGCTTTTATCCAAAGCAACTTACATTGCATTCAAGGAACACATTGACTCAGTTCTTGCTTTCCCTGGGATCGAACCCATGACCTTGGTGTTGTAAGCACCAATGCTTTACTGATTGAGCTACAGGAAAGCAAAGTATTACAAAGCATTTTTCTAAAAACCATTCAAATAATAAATAAATGGTTCATAGACTGTTTTATTTGTTTAGCCAGAATATATGTCATGCATTTTCCCCAGACACAAAAACATTATGGATTCTATTAATTATTACAATATAAAATTGCATGAAATGACAGTAATGACCCTGTAAAGAGTACCTGTTAAGTTAAAATATACTGTAACATTACAAAGAATGTATAAATAAAAACATTTATACTATTTCAAATGCAGCTTTTAATAAACCTTAACAGTGTAAAGATGGCTTTTGTTAATTATCAATTCTGATTGATTTAAGTAATTGGTTACATTTTAATGATTTGACATAAGACAACACGAGTAATCCTAAAAATTGCCCATGGTAATCAATTTCAAGGGGCCCCTGAATGTAAAATGGTAATATCTGGCCGTTGCAGTTTGTACTTGGGTGTAAATAGCAGAAATAAAAAATTAATTTTGGGGAACTCAAATAGGGATGTTTTCTTATTGATGATTGATGGTTATCCAAATAAATTAATGGTAAATAGGAGGCAAAGGTCTTTTAAAATCTTCTTAGTCACCAAATTTTGCATCCAAAAGTTTGTCTCTTGCACAGCCACCTTATAAAGTTACTGTCAGTGTCACTAGACACTTTTATTTACTTATTTAACGTTGTTGCCTCCCATTAATGTATGCTAATCCGTTGCTACACAATGGACTTCTGTGGGACAGACAGTATTTTATCTAACCGTCTTACTGGTGTTTTTAGTGTGTGTTTTGTATTAAAACACATAGCTTGGCATTAATTGGTTAAGATGTGTGAAAAAAAAAATTAATTTTTTTTTGAAATTGTATTCTTATTTTACTTGTAAACACATTTCATGGAATGTTAGGAAATGAATGACTTCCTCAAAAGACAAATTTATTGGCAGAAATGTTTATCAACCCTTACAGAATGGCATTTCTTAAGTGTATTATCTTATGTTAACTACAGATAAGATAAGAATCCTAAATCAAGTTAAGATTTGCTTCTGGAATACGAATTTGTGAAAAGTCCTAAATTAACTTGTCAGGTCTTAAACACTTAAGAAGGTTTCTGTAATGCGTCCCTTGGAAAGGATTGACAGGGCTTGGTTTCTGACAACACTACACCTGTGCAAGAGCTACTTGCCCCTTGATGCTCCCTCGAGGCCCTAGACTGCATTCCACACACCCTCCAGACTATTCCAGTTCACCATCCTCCCTTTTGGCCTGAATGGGTTAGACGCTTATCTAGATGATGTGATTGTCTATAACAACACCTGTTCAGATCACCTCAAACACCTAGAAGAAACACTGGGAAGGATTCAGAGGCTGGATTAACCTTAAACTTGAGGAAATGTCAATGGGCACAGCAAAAAAACTTTTTACCTAAGATGTATATTAGTAAACGGTCCGCTCAAACCCATAAAAGAAGTCATAAAAGTAGAGGCAATCCAGCGCAGTCCAAGGCCTACCACCAAGGAGGAGGTGAGGTCATTCATGGGGCTTATCAGCTGGTATCGGAGGTTCATAGCCGAGTTTGCTACACTGGCTACTCCCCTGACAAAAATCCTGATCATGGCCTTGAAGACTCCATTACCATGGACTGAAGAATGTAAAGCAGCCTTCCAAAACATTAAGAACCGACTGTTCACACTTCGTCCTTTTCTCTCAGCAATTCTTGGTTCAGGAAGACGCTTCAGCCACAGGATTCCTGAGCTGAAAGTTGCTACCAAGAAAACAAAGCTATTTTACAATTGTAAAAGAATGCCTGGCAATTAAGTGGGCCCTAGAGAGTCTCCATTACTATTTTCTCCAAAGAGACTTTGACTTGGAAAGAGACCACCATTAAGCTGGATCAACACCATGAAAGACCACAACGCAAGGGTCACCCAGTAGTACCTATCCCTACAGCCCTTCTAATTCCAAGTGCAGCACATCCCTGGGAAGAGGATTGTTGTGGCAGACTGCCTTCTCGTGTAACGGATGGAGGGAGGAGGAGGAGGTGGAGGAGATCTAGCCCTGGTTGAATGGCACTGGTTTACACATTCATACACGCTACTCATTTTGTTACCACTGTAGACATTAATCACAGCATCACAACTCCTCCTCCTGTATATGTTAACATGTTATTCACACTTACATTATACCTGGACTATGTTGAAATGTAATGTAAGAGGTTTTAAATGTATATTTTACCTGTGTCATGTGGATTGTTGTATGATATTGTACTGGTTCGAAGGAGGTGACGGCAAACCAGAGCTCTACTAACCAGACTCTTCCGGTCTCAAATGTAATTTGTTTCTCGGTAGGCTGAACAAGTAAGCATACAATGTCGAAACCCTTTATTTATGTGTAACCATACTAGCGTATGTGGTGGATGCATTTATAAATGGATATCTATATATTTTGAATTATTATTTTTCTTTTTTTGATACTTTTGCCAATGGCCGTGTGTTGTGGTGGTTGTTGTTGTTGTTGTTGTTGTTTTTGCACTTTGTAAATATTGCACACATTTTTTTATCTTCTACATTATAACCACTTACCACGTCCTAGAAGCCTGCTGAAAAGTGACTTGCCTACCTATCTCAAGTCCTACCTATCTCAATCATTGTACAATTGTACCTATCTTGCCATTGAACAATATTGTACAAACTTGTGCAGTACCCAAGTACATTATTATTTAGGCAATTATTTCATACATTTTATTATACATCACAAAAAAAATGCTCTCTTTGTCCGAAAGAATTGGCAATCATCTGTTGTAATTATTACACTATTTAATAGTATTCTCTCTCTCTCTCTCTCAGGGATGAGGAAATGGATGGAGAATGGGAGGCACCACAGGTGCCAAATCCAGCATGTACACCTGCTCCTGGATGTGGTGAATGGAAGCCACCCATGGTCAATAATCCTCAGTATAAGGGCAAATGGAAAGCTCCTCTCATAGACAACCCTAACTACCAGGTATTGTTTTCTTGAGTCTGGAAATATTGCTGAAGCACCCAGATTTTATTCAGTACAATCGTCTTTTAAAATCAGGTGAAACTATTGCATATTACTGCAGTTTTATTTGTATTTTTTTTAATGGATGAGTTAGATACAATACATACATTGCAAGAGAATATATATTTATTTATGTTAACAGTTAACATAAATAAAACCACTGTTTCACCACAGGGCAGTCTTATGTTTAATGATACCTTATCAACCTTTCAACCCAGTCCTCTTGTGAGCTCTCATGTTGTTAATCACTGGTATATGTTTTTATTGAAGCTATTGTTTGCATTATTTTAACTTATTTTCAAAGTAATCGTTTAACAGCATTTAAATTGCCCATAGAAATTGCTGCATAGAAAATTGACCATGAGATATTTCAGTTTTTCCTTTTTAATAAATCTGCAAAAATGTCAACAATTCTGTGTTTTTCTGTCAATATGGGGTGCTGTGTGTACATTAATGAGGAAAAAATGTATAATCAATGACTTGTTTTTGTTAATAGGGTGTGTGGAGTCCAAGGAAGATTGCAAACCCTGACTACTTTGAGGATCTTCACCCGTTTAGGATGGAACCATTCAGAGCTGTAGGTCTGGAGCTGTGGTCTATGACCTCTGACATTTACTTTGACAATTTCATTGTAACTGCAGAAAAGGAAGTGGCAGACCGCTGGGCTGCAGACAGCTGGGGACTCAAAAAACTGGTGGCTAGTGCCAATGAGGTATGCCTCTGCTTCTCGCATAAGTTTTGCTCTGGTAATTATTGCTCATTGGGCTTTAGTTTGGTTGACATACTCACTGTGTTGACTATCTTTTTCTGTCTCAGCCTGGAGTGTTGAGTCAGTTGGCGCTGGCTGCAGAAGAGAGGCCCTGGCTGTGGGTGGTTTACATCCTTACCGTTGGTTTGCCTATTGGACTAGCTGTGCTCTTCTGCTGGCCAAAGGTAAGGCCTTGTCCCATAGAATGCAAAAGGAAACACTTGATATAGCAGGCCCAGCTATATTTAGGCTGCCAGTATTTTGCTGTGAATCATATAGATGTGCATGGGTACAGCATAATAATTCATTATATAACCTGTTTTGATCACAATGACAAGATTCTGTCTCGACTACCATAAGTAAAGCAGATAACTAGAGAAGCGGAATGAAATAAACACTCGTGCACAGTCAACCGTACAAATTTACGTTTTACATGTATTCATTTAGCTGATACTTTTATTCAAGACGATTTACAAATTAAGTCTACATAAGCGATTCATTCTGAGCAGACCGTAAGAACTGCTGTAAAACACAGTAACAAAATTTACTAGAATGTACAGAAAGAGCTATTAGCATCCATGATAGAAATTATTTAAAAAAAATTGTTATATATATATATATACAGTAATACCTCGGTTTATGAGTGACTTTGTATACGAGCAAATCGGTGTACGAGCATGGAAAGTGAAATCGGTGTACGAGCATTGTATCGGAGTGCGAGAAAAATTTTCCCTCGCCCACGCGCATTTTTTCCGGAAAAGTCCTAACGCTCAGCATCGTCGCGTGCATTTTTACTGGAAATATCCTAACGATAGCCTCCCACAAAGCCTATCACCCCTTAACTCGTTCATTCTCTCAGCGTCGCTCGGTTTGGTTGCATCATTCACCACAGTGATACTTTTATATGTGATTTACAGCGGTTTTACCCCGTGTTGTTAACATTAATTGTGATCACTATTGTTCACGTAGTGAAATATACACGTACAGTACAGCAAATAGACAATGACCTCAAGATGAGTAAGAAAGAAGGTTCGAAAATCTCCCTCTAATCAGTAAAACCCTCCTCTCGTCTCCATCACTCCAGCAGCAACGCTACTCAAAGCTGAAGTGTGTTACAGTAAATTGTCAAGTATTTTTAGCGTTTATTAATATTTTAAAAATATTTAAAAATATTTTAAATGGGCTGTAACGGAGTTAAATGTTCAGGGAGGAAGGAGGCGGGAACTGGCAGACGTTAAAGAGACTTTAATGTGCAAAAATAAAACATAAACTCAAATAAACATAATGGCGCACACAAAACACAACAAAAACTCCAGGCCTGGTCCTCTCTCGCTTTCACTGTCGTCACTCCTCCTTTTATGTCTCCGCTCCTCCGTGAGGAGAGACACCGGTGGCTTCGCAGGTGACACTCATTATCAATCACGCCACCGGTTCTTGTGACGCTCTCACGGTCCCTCGACCCCGCCCTGCTCGCCACATGGGCATTTATGGTCGTGTGGAACGAATCGATTGATTTTTAGTGCATTTATATGGGGAAATTTGTTTTGGTGTACGAGAATTTTGGGTTACGAGCTCGCTCTTGGAACGAATTAAACTCGTAAACCGAGGTATTACTGTACATATATATATTAAGTAAGGCTTTAGAAAAAGAGGTACCGCCATACTGAAGTTCAAGTATAGGTCTTTCTGAGAAACTTGGCTCAAATCTGGTATTGGTTGTGTTTTTGTTATGTGACAAGATCCAAATAAACGGTACACTTGAAACAAACAATACAGTTGATTAATCTGGTTTACTATGCTAACTCAATTGATATGTTGCTAAAGATTATGGTGTTTAGGATTAGCTTGCAAGCACAAAATCCTCTTAATGAGTATTTGCCATTGGTAGCATAGCAACAGACTATCAGTAACCTGCCCTGAGGCCAGACAGGATGTTGCACATCTTCCTCCTGCTTCTTCAGTATGAGCACAGTGACGGTGCTGGTCGTGGTGATGTGGACTTGGCCATCTGCTTCTTGAATATTCTCAATTTAGATTTGAGATTGAGTATATGTATTTTGCAGAAGTCCGATGATGACTATGTGTACAAGAAAATTGATCAGCCCAAAGCAGAACCAGAGGAGGTAGAAGAAGACGACGAGGAGGAGGAGGAGGAGGAAAAGGCAGAGGAGAAAGGGGAAGATGAAACTGAAGCTAATGGTTTGTAAAAACGTATACTTGTTTCTGTTTTAAGTACTTTTCCTGTGTAGCTGTTATTTGTAATTTTCTACTTTTGTTATTCCCTTACCAGTGAATGGGGATGGGGTGGAGAGCGCCACTGGAGAAGATGGAGGAGATACAGAGGACGAGGAAGAGGCTAGTAAGCCAAATGACACTGCCTCAGAGGATGAAGTAAGCAAGTTTGTATTGTCGTTTAGTCTTATGTAGCCAGACTTTTGATCTACATGTCGATTGTTCCACACATATAGATAAAGATTAGGGTCTAATGAAACTGTGCTGTCCACACGAGCAACAGCATTCCATCTTTTTACTGTTAAGCTATTCACGCATCAGTACCAAAATACCAGTAAACTCTGTGATGTCTATCATTGGAAATGACCTTTAAACGCTGAGCCGTTTTCTTCATCCACCGGGGTGAGAAGAGCTTTAGTTTCAATATCTTTTGAGTGACAGGCGTAAGGGGATAATCACAATGGACAGAGTTTTGCTCTTAAACAAAACATTAGACGCATAAGAGTTACTATAGTATGCAATATTAACTGTGCTTATGAATGGAAAAATAAGCAGAGTCTCAAGCACAAGAAAAACTATTAAAATCAGTGGAGCCTAGCCTGAACGGCTCTGACCGACCCAATCTATGTAGACATCATTCTTCATACTTCACCAGTAATGACTGTTAGGGTTGCGTATTGTTTGAATTTTAGCCAGTTTATGTTTCAGTAAGGTAAAAAAAATGTATATCAAGCATATTTATACAATGTCTTTTGACAAAACGTTTTTTTCCAGTTAGAACACTGGAAACACTGTTAGAACAATGTTAAAACAATGGTTGTAACAAAAATACCTCAGCAAAAATAACTGGACTTTCTAATAGAAATTTCAAACATTATTAAAGACAAGTAAACCATAATAAAATTAAAACAACTTAGCAATGGCACAAATAACGGGTGGATGATATGACCAAATTCTTTCACGATATGAGAAATTTTATTTCATGGTATCGAAATAAATATAATATAACAAAAATATGAATTAAGCAAGGTACAATGCTTTCAGGTGCAATAGGTTTATTTAACATATTAGAATTGGTACAGAAATGTAATGAATGTAATATATATATATATATATATATATATATATATATATATATATATATATATATATATATTATATATTGCATAGTCTTCACTGTCTGATTTTAATTTTAATATATATGTTATTTTTAAAGCTAAAACATTTATAATAAATTAACTTCCCATGAATGACACAAAGCAGCAGGTAAGTATATTAGGCTGCTGTCACTTTAAGACTAAACGCACTGATCCATCACACTGCTACACATCTGGTTTACATTACCAGCTGTGCTTACATGAACATTCCACACAATGGGCATTTTGACACTTACGTGTGCATTTGACCATTCATGCACGCGTAAGTGCATTTACTTTCATATGAAAGAGAACTGAATTTAGTATTGCACGCTGAGAGATGTGGCGCACTGTGCACACACTTTGGCAGTGTGCCATTTAACACAACACAGACTTCCTTTTCAGGATATATTGTGCTTGTAACACTTTTTAACATCAAATACATCCTGCTCTTTATATTCGCACTCATGGATTTCATCACTTTGAAGTGTCAATATTGCTACTTGC
The DNA here is from genome assembly GCA_037043235.1 of Rhodeus uyekii. Taxonomy (NCBI): domain Eukaryota; kingdom Metazoa; phylum Chordata; class Actinopteri; order Cypriniformes; family Acheilognathidae; genus Rhodeus; species Rhodeus uyekii. Next base: position 1,215,787 of record JAWRVZ010000110.1, read on the forward strand.
ATACCACGATATAAAATCTCTGACATTTTATACCGAGTTAACAAAATAAATATATATACCACCCAGCACTAGCACAAATAAAAAAATATTAAAAACTGAAAAAAATCAGGTACAAAAATTCAAATCAAATGTAAATTAACACTGCAAAGTTTTCTTTTTAGAAATAAAATATAGAGTAATCCTTATCAATGTTACAAAGTTTATTCTGTCTTTTTATTGTCTTTTTTCTGTTCTCAACTGTTTATATTAAATTAAGACTTCATTTTTGAGTATAGTGCGTTCAAGCGCAAGAACAAGAACTCAGTGCACACGCTTTGTATATGTGTGCAAAGAAAACCGAGTGCAGCTCGAGTGCTGAATTGAGTTCTCGTTCACATCTTCTGTCTCTTGACGTTTGAAATTGCATTAAAATATGCACACAGGCACCGATAAGTGAAATCAAATGTTTTACAATTTTTTTAGTGTAATCGATTTTTGACTCCCAACCCTAATGACTGAATGTGTGAAAGGAGTTCATGTGCACTAGACGAAACTGTGCTGCTTGTTCACACAGACACTCACATAATTCCGAATTATTATTATTATTACTTATTTTTTGCATTTTAATACTCACAGACACTAGCTAATCCATATCACGATTTCATTTAGTGTACAACCTTTCTTCATCCCAAATGTTCTAAATTCATGGCGTTCTGCATCATACTGGAAATTCCATTTGGGGGGATTCTGTGATTCGTCTGCATTGTGAAAATCATAGTGAGAATTGATTGTTTGACAGATAGTGTAAAATCATCAATCATAGTTTTGTGTTTTTACGTGACATTTACAAGCATGCACATCTGAAATCGATAACACAGTTAAAAATAACCTGCTGGAAACATTAGATTCTATTTTATAGAAACACTGTCCTAACTTAATATCCTTGTGGCATTTTTTTTTTTTTATTAAGTTGAGTTATACTGATAATCTCTATCCACTGACTGACCATTTTGGGTCTTTGCAGATGAAGGACGCCGATGAGGAATTTCAGAGCACAGGAGATGAACCTAAAGCTGTGAGAAAGCGAAGAGTACGGAAGGACTGAAGAACCACATTTTCCCCTTGTTTCTTCCTCCCTTCTCTCAGTCCTTTGCCTCTTTTTGCTGCATGCTTTCGGCTTATGCCCTTTAGCATGCAAAAAAACGGCAAACCTAGCCGCTCTCCCGAAGAGGTCATCCTTCATCCGACTAAACCCCGTCTCCCCTCTTTCAGTCTTCCGCTTAGTTCTTATCGGTTACCGTTGGAATTTGAATTTAGATACAAAAGTCAGACCTGCTGAGTTTTATCTCCACACTTTTTCCTATTTTTTTCCTTTTTAGATTAGAATTCAAGACGTTTTACTGGGCCAGTGTTTTCCTACTAGTGATGAAAGTCTGAAAACTGTGAAGGGAAATATATACTGGATAATTTAGAAAGATTTAACTAGTTTATGATCACCTCAAAGTTTCAGTTCGTTAAGTTATTAAAAGGGGGTCAGTTCTTCGTGAGTTTTTAAGTTATGAGCTTTTAACATGATTAAATCACTCTCTGATCGTATTTATTGTTTGTATCTGATGCAATTGAATTTAGGCATAGAACTTTTTAATCTCGAATTCTACTGTGTCATTACCACAGTTCGCAGGCTGTGGAGATGACCAAGGGCCGTCTCCATCAAACATCTAGGTCAGCGGAGTGCTAGTATTGCTTTTTTGGCATCAAAGAAAGTCGTTACGCACAGTTGTCATCGCTGACGCTCTCTAACCGCCGAGCCATTCGTAAGCACACTGAAAACACTCCCACTGACATCAGACTGACCGCCAGACAGGTTGTTTTTCAAGTGATGAACAGTTTTGTTTTTCTGCTTTTTTTAGGTTGTGTGTTCAGCCTTACAAGGACAGCCTTTTGTTTACATGTTTGCAAACTGTTCATTGCTCTTGGAAATAAATATTTACTATAAACATGAGTGCGCTGTTGCCATGACTTCAACCAGGAACAGTTTACTCGTTTCTCCAAAGGCAAATTATTTTATTAAAGGCATAATAGTTACAAAATAAATGTACACTTTCAGAACAGGCAGGTATAAATTACTTAAATGAACATTTTCACACACAAAATATTAAACGGAGCATGTAGTGTTGTGAAGATCCTTCAGTGTCATGTCAATAATTCATACTGAGTGAAATTTTACATCAGCAAACTCTGAGCAATGAGTCGCTCAAACAGACACTTTGGAGCTATCGGATCAATATCACTCAGCAACCTCATTTCAGTCTTTGAAAGCAGTAAAAGCTCAAATCCATCGATTTTATCCATTTTATGTTGATCCAAAGGATGTGACCATGAAGAACGAACTCTGCAACACAATGCCGAAGTTTACACTGTGGTCTATTGATCCTACTCAAAAGATGTTGGGTTACGCACTAGTCAGATCTTTAAAGATAAATCCAACCATGAAAGTGAGTAAAATGTGACTTTCTTACTTTATTGTCCTCTAAAGTATGGGTCAGTGACCACGTTTTAAATATGGCACTTGTGCCAACTGAGCAACTGTCATTGAAATTAAAGGGAAATGTAGACTTTGGTTCAACAAAAAGAGAGGACTGTATTTGGATATCCATCGTTAGCCTTTTAAATCATGCAATTTAGTTTTGAGTTATGGGAAGTCATGCACTTTCAAGGGAGCATATCGGTGTAGCCTATGCTTGCTTTGAATCTCCATTTACATAATGCATATTAAATGTAAATGTTAGTAGCAAAAAGCCCAAACAGCTCAACAAATCTTTTCAAAAGAGCTCGATATCAGACTTTGGCTTTCTAGTAGTTAAAAAGGTGAAGTCAATAAGTGGATCTGAGATTGGTTATGTACCTGCTAAGTGAATTATACAGAAGAGGTGGCATTAGACCAGCTCTGTACTTATCTGATCACAAAATGCATCATGCATCCTTTTAGGCCTTGTAACACGGTTACCTGACAAGGAGAGGCAGCAGCTCAGTCCATTCAAGTATTACCCAATCCATACGGAGAGATGCATCAGTGTGTTTTACAACTAAATAAATACAAAAAAAACAGCGGCTTATGTACAAGCTATTAGATTGAATGTTTTGGAAGAGATGGATTATGCTGACGTGATCCACACGGTCGTTTATTTTCGTTTGCTTTTGGTGTCGGTGGTCTGAAACACGCTGGAGGCGGACATGAGGTTCTCTATGTACTGCCCGAGAACCTGGTTCTCCGATTTGAGCTTAAGGTTCTCCTCTTTTACTGCATCCACACGCGAAGAGAGATCTAATGAAGACAGACAGAAAGCATTAGAGTGCATCACTTAGCTTTTCTGGCAGCCATTAAGAGTGACTGAGTGGATCAGCAGAGTCTGGTTAGAGGAAAACAGCAACACGAAGGGTGTATATTGAGTAACAAAGCAAACAGCAACAAGAAATTACTGGGCAGGAAAAATATGCCTTTATACCTTCAAGAGTGTGTTGAAGCTCCAACACTTGGTTTATGAGTCTAGTCTTCTCTTCTTGCTCAACCTGATTCTCCATATCTCCTATAAAAAAACATCTGTAACTACTCCAAAGCAAAAATATGCATTTTAACGAAACAATATAAAATAAGCTGTGAGAGATATTTACCATCAATCTCACAGTTCATGATGCTGTACTGCTCCTGCGGTCTAAAGCGCTGGACTGTCGGTTCTCCGTCGGCTGTAAAGAGATATTATCAATCTCAATGTGACATAAAATATACTTATAATAACATGTGCTGATGTTTTTGACCATGTTCCAGGGTAATTTAATGGCGTTTAATCCGAATACAATGCAAATAGAGCGGTTTCAAAGTCAAAGCGCGTCAATATAAACAGTTGGCTAAGTTAGCTATTGGCTAACAACAAAACAATCCATCGCCTGACAGAAGTAAAAATAGTTCGCCGAAAGCGAATATCACTGTAATTCACACGGCATGCTTAATGTGTAATATTAGTACTCGATACATAACATTATTACTCTGATTGTATAAAGTTTTAACTCCTGCCCGTCCAAAACTCAGTCTCATGCATTAAAGGCCGCTACACCCTGTCTGCTAAAAGACTGAGGAAAAACGGCTTTAAATTGCTCCGATAACACAATTAATTGTTAATAATTAGAAACAAAAAAACTTGGTAAAGGGGCCTTTAGGCAGTTAATATACGATGAGGCGAAATAAGCATAATCGCATGTGATAATGAAGCCCTGAAGTAAACACGGTCACAAAGTCCTACCTGATATAAGACTGAACCTCTCAGCGTTATTAAAGAGCTAAATAATCAGGCCTCCAAAGCAGATGTCAAGGAATTGGTACAGACCGTCCGTTACCTCATCACTTCTGTCTTTTCCTTTTTCTCATTCACTCACTTCAGAGTAATGCCGAAAGAGGGAGACAAAGCTCTCTGTAAATATGAGGCTGTGCCATGCAACTCTACATTTTACATACATTCATGCATTTGGCAGACGCTTTTATCCAAAACTACTTACATTCAAGGAACACATTGACATTCTAATCCGTTCTTGCTTTCCCTGGGAATCGAACCCATCACATTGGTGTTGCAAGCACCAATGCTGGTGGTTGCACCAAACTCTAGTTCGGTACATAATACTGCCATCTATTTTAGAAAGAAAAATATTTGAAACAGAATCCATTTTGCATTACAGTAAACATTTGGTCTCATTGGAACTATATTGTAGTCCCCCCCCCCCCCCCCCCCCATTCTATTGTGACAATTCCCCCCATAGAACGTGGTGCTTGCAATGCCAAGGTCATGGGTTTGATTCCCAGGGAAAGCAAGAAATTAATAGTATGTCAATGTGTATCTTGAATGCAATGTAAGTCGCTTTGGATAAAAGCGTCCGCCAAATGCATGAATGTAAATACAGTCCTTCCATTGAGGCAAGTTGTCACAAAAGGACAAGCTTTACATTAAATGCATCTGTTTTTCTGAAAAATGGAAGTGGAAATGCAGCTACCCTTAGTCTGCATTCTCCAATATCTGCTTTTGTGTTCTACAGAAAAAAGACATACAGAAGTAAAGATGCTATACGGGTTTGGAACAACATGAGTGTGAGTAAATGACAACCGAATTTTCATTTTTGGGTGAACTACCCCTTTAAAAATTAACACTCAGGGAATTTATGAGTCATCTGAAATATGCAGCCTTTGTTCTACTTACTGCCATGACAGTAGCTTCATTCACACATGCTCACTGTATGTCACTGTATGCCCTCTCTACACAGTTTCTATACACATGCATATACTGTACACGCTTACTGTCCCTTTTCACCATTCATTCCTGTATTTGGACAAGAAAACCACATGCTGCACAGAACTAAAGCATTTAGACGCTGAATTACTGCGCTAACTTATTCTGTTGCAAGATTATACTTCATATAAAGCATCACTTAAAAGTTAAAATCATTCAGGTCCCACTTTATATTATGCGTCTTTAACTGCTATGTAGGCCTATATACTTACATCAGACATTTAAATTGTAAGGTACAATATACTTATTGCGTTCATGTTGTATTGCAAAACACTTTTGCTGCTAGATGGAATACAGGTAAGGTTAGTGACAGGTTTGGTTGTATGGATAGGTTTAAAGGAGGCTTAAGAGATAGGATAAATAATGTGATTATAGATGTAACTACAGACATTAATTACATGGAGATATGTTTTGCCATGGGTGGACGGAGAAAGACTGATAAGTTGAATGAATGAACACAGAGGGCAATCCAACTACACAAACCAAACATAACCTTAACACAAGATGAAGAACAAAGGGGAGAACTAAAGGCTTAAGGAGGTATAGGAGGAAGGTAATCATTGGAACAGTTTTAACACTAATCAGGGACTATGGCAACAAATGAATGACTAGAACTAAGTTCTAGAACTAAATACTAGAAACTAAACAAGACAACAACAAAAAAAGAAGATGGTTGTGACTGTTTTTTGAACATACACTACTGGTAAAAAAGAAAGAAGTGAAGATTGTTAAGATTTTTCAAATGCATTTATGCACTTGATGATGATGATGACATTTAAAAGTATCATTTATTCCTTGATGGTAAAGCTGAATTTTCAGCAGCCATTCCTCCAGTCTTTAGTGTCAAATGATCCATCAGAAATCTGATATGCTGATTTGGTGAAATCCATCAGAAATTTTGATATGCTGCTTTGGTGCTCAATTATTATTGATTAATAACTTCATTATCAATAAAAGTTTTTATTATTATATATGTTGAAAATAGTTTTAGCTGCTGTTATTGTGGAAATCATGATACTTTTTTCAATATTCTTTGATTAATGGAGTTAAAAATAGCAGCATTTTATTAAATGGAAATCCTTCACTGTTTTGATCATTATTTTTGATCGTCCTTGCTGAATAAAACTATACATTTTTTACTTACTTTCTTACCCAACACTTTTGAATGGTAGTGTTGTCAGGGGTTAGTGGTAGTGAAATCCATAGGGAAAGAACTATTACGAACAAACATTTAATAAACACTAGGAACACAGAAGCACTACACACTTAGCGTTATCAGAACACAAAGAACAGAGGCAAACGAAGGGTTTAAATACTCAGGGAAAGCAATCAACGGAATACAAAACAGATGTAGAACTTATTAACAACCAAGGAAACACACAAGGATCAAGAACATAGGCAAATGAGCTTGGGGAGAACCAATCTAAAACACACTGAAACAATACAGCCAAGAGAGAGAGAGGAGCCAGGTGGGGACCCAGACTAAAGCCAGGATGAAGACCCATGGTCGAACTTAAAGACGGGAGGAGCTATGGTGGAGATTTGGGAGGTTTAACTAGCGGGATGACATATGGGGACAGAGATGATGGAGGTAGAGACTTTGGTGGAGACTTAGGCAGAGCCGCAGCGACGAAGAGCTGGTGGGAATGAGGGCAAGTCGAAGGATGGAGGGATGAAGTGTAGCTGTGGGTCCGGAAGTCCAGAAGCGGCGTCTGACCAAGGCGGAGTCAGAGGGACGAAGGAGCTCTGTGGAGCTGTACGGGCAATGGTCCCAGGTGCAGTCCAGGGAGGGAGCAGCCACGGTGGAGCCAAGGGCGGACTGACCATCTGGAGCACCAGAACATTTCTTGATGGTCTTTTTGGCCTGCCGTGTGAAATGCTGATATGCAGCTAGGAAGGAATTGCCGGACCTGAGAAACTACGAATCAGGCAATCGCAGTATGAAAATTACACCGCCACATGACCCGATGTCAGCGGCACCCTTCCTGTTTGACTATCCGATAATTGTGCAAAGGAGGACCAGAGAGGGAGCAGATAAGAAGGCAGTAAAGACTTGGCCACAGACCCATCAAGGTGCTGGAAAACCACAACCATGTTCACCATGAGCAGCTTGGTCAGAATAATCTACACACAAACCCATCTACAGCATGGCTAGCTATCCCCTAGTCCACTTTGTGCAAGCTGCATAACAGATAATGTAATGTAAAGCTAATATAACATGAGAAGTTTTAAAAGAACATGTTGCAACATCTTAGAAAATGACAAACTTAGAACAGTTTTAGAGATGGGGATGCAGTATTTTATAGTGCCAATTTTGACCAGGATGTAAGATTTTACATTTTAAGGACTCTCTGCTGAGTTGGGTGTTAGTGTACCCTAAACTAGCCTACCATATCTGTTTTTAGCGGTTTCCGTGGGTCCCCAAATAGCACATATATATCTGCAAGATGTCTGTAAAAGAGCACTTCATCTGGAAAACATCTGCTGTGTACAAACATCTGAAAAACATCTTTAAGATGTCAGTTTTACATTATTCTAAAATCATAACCATCTTAGTTAACATCTAACAGGAAACATTACAGAAATGTATTGCAGATGAACAAACACTCTAAAAAACGTCTTCCAGATGTAACCATCTCTGAGATGTATGTGTGCTATCAGGGTAAAAATTCTTAAAATCATTAAATGTAAGGCCTTACAAAGTCTGACCAAAAGTTACTTACAAAGTCTAACCATTTAATCCCATACCACCAGTGAGTGAACATTGCAATCTGTTGTTACTTAGCTTTTGTAAAGTTTCTTTTTGTGTGTGTGTGTGTGTGTGTGTGTGTGTGTGTTTGTGTTTCTGATACTTTTGTTATACTTGAGCATAGTAAATCTGTACAATATAAATATTTTAACATTTGAACTGTGCATCTCTCATAATCTCTTTTTAAAAAGTGTAGGCCAATTGTATTTTTCTCTATGGCATGGTAGTATAGATTGTGTATTCCCAGTGTGTTTTAGAGGGTTCACTTCAGACTTAATACTGTGCCTTGGCAACTCAGTATTAAGATAGATCATATATTGGTCAGTCCCGTTTTTTGTATTTTATAATAGGGTTAGCCTGCTAATATTAGCAGTCCTGGATTACATGAACATGGGGATGGTGACAGCATATGGGGAAATGGCCTGGGATGGAGTCAAATTCTCGTCCTGAACTATTGTCTCAGTGCGCCACTCGGTGGGGGACAGGTTTACCAGCCAAGCTTTGGAGCTGAGCGGGACCACGCAGAAAGCAGAGACTTATAGTTGAAAGGGGCCATTGGAGACAAGAGAAACAGGGAAATATCATATTTCAATGCTTCATATAATGCAGAGGCCAACTGCAGCTCACCCTCAGTGATGGAAGCGTAGATGTGGCTCCACTCCATGGCTTCAAAGTCCACAACAACACGCACATTGATGGTTGGTGGGCACATGTACATGCACATGCGCACATGGTCAGACATTACATCGGGCTTGGGCTCCAGGGCAATGATTGTCACAGTCTTACTTCCTTATTTACAGTCTCACAGTCTTATTATCGCAGGCTCAGGCTCTGTGTCTGTGATGGGCTCTGGTGAATGCTCCATACAGAGTTTGGGAGGTGGCTGGCTGGGCTCTAGGCCTAGAGTGGGGCTTGTAATATCCTCCTCAGCAGGGAAGGTGGTTAAACCCCAACCAGAACCCGCTCCACTTCGCAGAGGACCATCACCAAGCAGATGTGCCTTTGTGCGCTTTTTCAGGCTGTTCTTGAACAACATGCACAGAGAGCTGTCTGGAAAGTTTAGGCAAAGGTATGCCAGGTCTAAAAATTCCTCGGTGTGGTCCTCAAGGCTTTGCTGCTCCTGCTCAAGGCAGAGTAGTTGGAACTGGAACAAGAAATCTCAGGAGATATAATACACAACCACATTAAACCTAAACAACACAGAACAATGACCAGACAGAACTAATGGTTTAAATAGTAATGAAGGTGAAACAGAACAAGTGTGGAGCTAATTAATAACCAAGGAGACTAACTTGGAACACAGACAGGGAAAACCAAACACGATAACAATAAATCCGAACATAAATGCTAAATGGTATTACGATTTCCTGTTTACTACATTAATGCTAAGAAGAACTGTTTCTTGAGCACCAAATCAGCATATTAAAATGAATTATATATAAGGATCATGTGACACTGAAGACTGGAGTAAGACTGGAATAAATCACATTTTAAAATATATTAAAAGAGAAAACAGATTAATTGTAGTAATATTTTACAATATTACAGTTTTTATTTTTGATCAAATAAATTCAACCCTGAGCAAAAGGGGCTTCTTTTACAACTTAAAAAAATCTAAATGCTTCCAAACAGTAGTGCAAGTACAATGTAAAACATGTATTTACACAATAAGTATATTGTATCACATTATTAATTTAAATGTTAGTACACAGTGTATTTAAAAACATTTAGCATAGAGTGAATACATTATTCAGATTATAACTTTCATTTGAATGTGCACCGGTGTGCTTTTTTATGTCAAGTAACATCACTGCTTTTGTTATTCAAAGACAAAGAAATAAAAAATAATTTTTATTTACAAAACCTTTCATACCCTCTTTTAATCAAGACATAGCGTCTTACCTGAATCATCCGCTAGTGAAATGTTAGTAAAAGTCCCGTCCTCTTCATCTACGTCGCCCTCCATGACTGAATGTCCACGCAAATGTGTCTGTGTGGGTGTAGCTAATTAATAACCACTATTTAATATGATAAGCAATTTAGTTAAGTGTCTCTGGAAAGGTAACGTCGCTCTATCTAGTTCTCCCTCTTCCTGAAACGCTGTGTGTTTGTCTGGTACCCTCTCAATTATTCACCATCACCACGGTTACTAACCAGACCGGTGTGGCAACTCAGGTGACAATACTAAAGCAGACTAGGCAACGCCTGGGAGATCCAAAGTTCACTTTCTCAGATTACAGTTAGATCCCCACCCCCTCACCCATCGGCGCACACCTTTAACTTTCTCGCACCATCTGTCTTATTTCATCTGTCTGTGGTATAGTGTGACACATTAACAAAAGGAAGTGTCTGGTGGCCTCACACAAACAAAACCACATGGCAATGCCTTGTTGTTTTGCACTTTGATCGGTGGTGTAAAAAGCCCAGAGTGTCATTACAAACTACTGAAAAGGTGCGCCATGACGCCCTGATTGCACTCATTCATTCTTGATTCATTTTAAGCTGCATATGTAAGAATATGTTGCTAGACTAGTTTCTGATTCCAACAGAGTGCAGCAAATACGTATGCACAGTCTGTATTTATATATATAGCATGACAAAACGTTATTATTTCCATACGAATTCAAAGAAAGCCTGTTATCTCACTATTAATATCTTCATAAAATGATAAACAAAGCTAACAGAAATTAACTTACAGAGGATATGCTTTAGTGAGAATGTAAATGATTTAAAGTGCTCACAGAATAAGCAAATAAGATTAATCTCACATCCAGTGTACCAGTCTGTAAATCTGGCAAATAATAAATTAGATTAAAAACGAATAAAATCAAAACTCGCATCCATATATGCCAGTAAAGAATTTTGTAATGTCCAAAGTGTGCTCATTGTAGTTGTGATATACAACAGACTTCAGTTACCTATATTTTCTTTTGATAACGACTTTAATACTTAACAAATTACTAGTAAAAGTATTTTGAGAGTATAAGGCAGGACCGTGCTTGAAAAAATAAATTATAATAATATTTATATATTGTATGTGCAGAATCACCTTTTCTGGGTTGGTTTGTCTGTTGACAACAAAGATTTGAAAATTGTTTGACAAGTATGTGTGAAGTGCCTCCTAGTGGTTAAAGCCTGTCATAAATGAAAGAAAGAATTGACTGTTTTCATGGAATGTGCTCTAGCTGTTCTCATGAAACACAGATGTAATGCTTGTCAAAACAAATGAACAAACATATGCATCACAGCTAGATAATTGCCTATTAATTACCGGTAGGTGAAAGGATTGTTTGCTCTTTTAATTCTGTCTATTAAATAATAATATTTTTTATATTATTAGCATAAACATTGTTTACATTGACTTTATACTACAGAAATACTACATTTAATTACAGAATTCCTTTCAACACTAATAAATACACATCTATGTCAGCATAATCATAATTTCTAATTCATGTTGTTCAGTTGGATCATACCTTTGATTATATTCAAGGTTATTGAACAATATGGAATTTCTCCAATGTCCCAGGCTCATTCGAGCCTAAAATGGTGCTATTTCATTTAATAATAATTTTTTATTGCAAGATCTATAAACCAGTGTATTTTTGGGGTTGGAGTTTTGGACAGGATGTTCACACTTCTGTGGAGAGCTGAGCATTTACAAGATAGTGATTACATGGCAGAGAAACACAGTTAATGTGAGATTAATGAGCCTATTCAAAACACAGCCACAAACACAGTCTACACTCATACAAAGAAAATATAGCTAATCATAAGTAAATAAAACAAAATTCAAGTGATCATATTTAACCATACTTATTTGGCTCAAGTAAAGTAGGAATTTTAAGTTAACTGTACCATTTAATTAAAGTAAACTAGTTGCAAGTAGACTTTACCTGTTTGTTATTGAAGTTTTCACTCAATTATTTAATATGAATTACTTTAAACATATTAAAAACATTTGTGTCATAATATTGTGTAATCATATTAAAGGGTTAGTTCATCCAAAAATGAAAATGTTACTAATTCTGAAGTGTGCATGCAATGTACATTATGGCTGTGTCCCAAAGCAGCGGCTGCATCCTTCAAAGGACTTCAAAGGCCGCTATGGTCGGTCTGAGAGTTGTTAAATGGGACAGTCTAGTACAGAGGATTGTTCTTGTCACCTAGCAACTGTGATAGCTGCCGTTGACGAGTATCAGTAACGTTTGTACTAGACCTTTTTGAAAGTTACATTAAAACAGTGTTCACAAACTGTCTAAATATGTTCACCATGGTCCAGGGATTATGCCAGCCTTCTTCACATAGCGATGATACAATCGCACCTCGAATGTGCCCTACGAAAGATGCAGCCTCTGAATTGGGGTGGACCAGGTGAGGATTTATGAATGGCACTGATAGGTCTAGTCAAGTCACCTTTATTTATATGGTGCTTTTTACAATAGAAATAATAAATATAGCTTTCCTGTAGCTCGAATAGTAGAGTGTGGTGCTTACTACGCCAAGATCATGGGTTCAATTCCCAGGGAAAGCAAGAATTAATTAGAATGTCAATGTATTCCTTGAATGCAATGTATGTCGCTTTGGATAAAAGTGTCTGCCAAATGAGTAAATGTAAATGTTTCATAGCAGCTTTACAGAGACAACAGGAAAATAATGCAACAAAGTTTGTTTTGGCTGGACAGTAGTTCTAGAAGAGCAGGCCAATCAATAATAATGATGAATATTAAGTGTAACAGTGAAATCTAATGCCATGCTTCCTGATGATTGGTCCCAAAGGAAGCATGTACAGGGTGAAAAGCAACAGCCCTAGTACTGAACCCTGAGGTACTCTATACTGAACTTGTGATTGATACGACATCTCTTCGTTTACTGCAACAAACTGATAACGATGAGTATGATTTGAACCATGCCAATGAAAATCCAGTCTACTGGATTGAGTCTACTCAAAAGAAATGTGTGGTCGATAGTATCAAAGGCAGCACTAAGATCCAGTAGCACTAATAGAGAGATACAACCACGATCGGATGATAATGAAAGTATGGAGAAATGCCGTATGTACGGATTAAATTTAGACGACACACAGGCCAAGTAATTAATGGCAGGATTTTCATATTTGGGTGAACTGAGCCTTTAAAACTACTTTCCTGTTGCTCATCCAGTAGAGCAACCAGTTTAGAATGCCAAGGTCAGGGGTTTGAGTCCCAGGGACAGCAGGAACTGATTAGAATGTATTCCTTGAATGCAATGGAAGTCGCTTTTGGATAAACGCTTCTGCCAAATGCATAAATGTAAATGTAAAACTAGTAAAACAAATAACTAACCAATTTATGCCTAAGTCAGCTACTTTAATTTTAGAATAGCTGTTAACATTTATAGTATAAATGTCTCTTCAGATGAAAAGAAGAAACATGACTGAATTAATGAAAAGGAAGGAATATAATGAAGGCTGAGATGGTAAGAATGAAATGTAGGAACAAAATGATACATTGACAGGAGATAAAGAGTTTGACGGATAATGGCACAATAAGTGACAGAGGGGCAGACTGAAGAATAAACACTAATGGAGATGTATAGGCAATCTCTCATTCTATCTCTCATTCCTTTCAGACTGCATAGTTAACAGATGCCCATGGCTGGCAGTGGCTCTCTTGATGCTTGTAAAGGAGGCTCAACCCATCTGCACCGTACATAAGCACCAGCAACAATCAGCCCTGTACAGACCCCAAATCAGCTTTGGGTTTAGGAGGAACACCAGCAGAGAATTAAAGTTATATTTTGACTCATGAATGAATAGTAATTAAACATGTTACCAAGTAGATGCAGCAATGGGATATTTCCCTGTACAGCCAGAAATAATGTAGTGCTATGAGCAAAGAAGTTAATATTGAGTTAGTTACATTTTATCAGAAGTCAGGTAATCACAGTCGAGCAATTCAGAACAACAGCAAGTTCTTTTATAGAGCAGTTCAATAAACAAGAAGGTAATATTTAAAAGACGTACACAATATCACAAGTTTGTTTGTGTATTACTGTTGCAATGTCGAAAATAGTTCCAAATGAAGCAATATCAGAATGTCTTCAAGTAGGTTTTTCATTCAGTGCCTTGAATGATTAATTACTCACCAATACAGACCGTCACTTGGATGCATTCAAATGTGTACTTAACTAATTTTATTTAGGTAGTCTGAAAGTCTGAATTCATGGTATTCATAGAACAGTAAACAAAAAGTACTCAGATGACCTACAGGTACTACTTTCGGAAAGATCCAAAGGTGCACATCCAATTGTCCCTTTACTCCTAGAGGATTTGTGAATGGCAGTGAGACGCAACTAACCCCGCTAAATCACATAACAATGACAACATGACGAATATGCATCAAGATTACACACATTCATACAATATAAAAGTCGCAAAGTAAGAGCTTGTTCAAAAGAAGTACCTACTCAGAGAACATGCAATTTCAGATGTATCCAGTACACCATGAGTCAGTGTTTTTTTTAAAAAGGACTCAGTCACATGTCGCCACTTAGAAATGTTACATTTATATATAGCAGAAATGTTACATTTATATAGCGCTTTTCCAGAGCTCAAAGCGCTTAAGCACTTACATGCAGAATGATGTACAAATGCAAAAAGGTGACTAAAACAATTGCCAAACAAACTAAAAATATCAGCTCTATTTACTATTCTAATAATATGTAGTACACACCTGCATGTGGTGTAACAGTTTTCAAACCAATTCTGTCTTCCTCTTTTTTTGTGCAGAACTGTCCTCTCTATCAACGGAAATCACATTGCCAGCTCCCATATAAATGATATATTAACATAGCGGGTGCAGACCATAGGACACACCAGGGAGTGAAGGTGCCCCTGTGCCCACGTTTTGGTTAGCCAAGCCAGGGGAAGAGGAGGCGGCACTGAACCTGGCTCCAGTGCTTTGAGGCGTGACATCCAGCCGAGGTTCAATCTGCCTGCACTGCAAAATGATGCAGTAAAACTGAACCCCAGGCACAGAAGACATGTTCCGAATCACTTTCCCTCTGTGTACTTAACAAGAATCCTTTCTTGTGCATTGACACAGACATAAAACAAAACAAAAAAACTATATCTGTATATGCACCTCAAAAGCCTAAATATTAGAAGAAGTGTCTTATGCTTACCAAAACTCAATTTATTTGATAAAAATACAGGAAAAAAATAATATTGCAGGACCTATTTTTATTCACCAATTCCACTGAAATGCAGATATGAAAAGATATTCAGAAATATGAAAAGTATTTCACTGCTCATGCGATTTGAACTTGTCAACTTCAAATCAGCATATCAGAAGGATTTTTGTATCACTTGACACTGAAAGCATCATCTAATTTCCCAATATATCATGTATTGATGTATTGAACATGTTAATGTGTAAGAGAGAATTTGGGAGGGTTAAAGAAACTTCAGGAAGGGGAGTGCATGGCGTTGTTGCGATGACCCGACAGGAAGAAGCTGTCATTGTGGTGGAGTGCCAGGGCCATCTCTGCAGATGGTTTCCATGACATTATGACGTCATCTTCCTCTCCTGACAGAACCTCCACCCGTAATTTCACATGCAAAAACAAGTCAACACACTCTTTTTTTGGTCAGTCTGTATTTGTATCTGGATCAGATCAGTTTTGCAGTTTCAAATAATCAGCAATCACAAACTATAAATGTAAAGCAAATGTTGCTGATATGGAAAAACAAAAATGTGGGTAGGACATAGCACAATGCACTAACAGGAAACCCTTTGGACATGGTGTACATGGTATATATCTATGGTTGTGATTTTAAAATTAAAATCCCCCTGTCTTGGTCAAACTTTCATTTTTAACGGACTTGTCTCCACATGATATTTTCATACCATGTTGGTTTTACTTATTCTGTTATGGTCAACATTGGACTCACTGCAGTTGGACAAGCACAAAAAGGTGGTTCTCAACCAGGGGTCCAGGGCCCACTAGGGGTGCATCAACAAACTTCTTAGGGGGCCTCAAGGTGACTTAAAATGACTCAAAATAAGACAAAATATGCATTGAAAAAACATGTAACTGTTTTGTTTTGGGGGGTTTCTTGTTTTTTTCTTTAAAGAACCAGGGTTCCACTTTCTTGAAAAACCTGAATATATGAGGTAGGTTTATAAAGGTGTGATTTGTAGACCTGGAAAAATAGTGTAAATCTATAAAATCTTTTAAAACCGTGTGTATTTTATACTGAATATTCAATTTACACGCTCTTCATATATATATATAAATAATATATAAATATAAGAATATATAATAAATATAAATATATAATATATTTTATATATATATAAAACTGTTTCTAGTCATCCATAATTTACTGGATGGATGAGGATTCATATACATATATATATATATATATATATATATATATATGAATCCTCATCCATCCAGTAAATTATGGATGACTAGAAACAGTTTTATAACAGTATTAAGGCAAATATAACAGTATTAAGAATAATAATAATAAAAATTATTCAATTTCACCTAATTGGTCTAAAAAAAAATTCTTTCAAACTAATTATTTATAAAATACTTTTTTGTGTTTATTTGATTACCATTCAAAACACATTGATAATAATGACTATATATTATTAATATAGGCTACAGAGTTTAATTTTTTAACATTTTCGGTTGGTGGTGTGCCTTGTGATTTTTTTTTTTTCAATGAAACAATGTGCCTTGGCTCAAAAAAGGTTGAAAAACACTGCTCTAAATAACCATATTTGCTCCTGTGGACCCCTGGTGGTCTGTGAAGATCCTGCAGACTAACAACATAGGACTACTACCAGTATACATATTTCAAAATGTTTTAAATTAACAACAAAATCAATGGAAATCTTTAAGAATTACAGAAGACGTGTGTAACCAACCAAAGTGTTTTACGAGTGCCTAGATGACAAGAATAAAAGTAGAAACAAACAGAAAATACAACAGAAATACTCTTGCAGAATTACAAATAAAAAGAATTAGGAAAAAGAAATTAGCTTCCTTGTGCTGATTATAGTAGAACAGCCACCTATATCTTCAACACAGACACACCTTCTAGAAAACACATTAGGAGGCATCTTAAAGGTACATAACATATTAGATCCCTGTTACAAGTGGTGAAGGTTGAACTCCTCCTCTAAATGACCAGAAACAGGTCTATTAACATTCTGATTGATGTTTCAGTATTGTCCTTCTCCCTTCAATGTTCTCTTGCGAGATTTTCAAGAGAGGACCAACATACGAGAGAAGTTTAACAAACCCGCTTTCTTCACAACCCACTCTCTAATCATTCATGGAGGCTTCAGTGAACACTCTGAATGACCGTCTTGGAAGTTTAGCTCTCCTTAATCTGCAACCTGTACTTTCACATTCCATAGTTCAGCCTGGCTCATTCCTCTTCATGTTTCATTCTTCCACACTGCCAGCTCATAACTGTATTCATTCATTTCACCTCTATACTAAAGGTCATCCATTTTTTTCTGTCTAAAGTCCCAGTTTCTCCAGTTGACCCGGTCTCTTTAATTTATATGTGCAAATGCAATTCTCTGGGTGTGGCGGGTTAGCATGACTCAGTTAGCCAAAATCATCATTGCCAGCCGCTGAAGCAAAACATTATACTGCTCCAAACAGCATTTCATTTCAACAGGCCTCGCAACAGAAGGGGCATCCGCTTGTGCTGGAAAAAGAGAATGTTTATAACCATATCACACAAGCAAAAGTGTTTTTTCCCCAAATGTCAGCGTGGTTGCAAATGTGATATTTTGTACAAAATGTTATTTTATACAACATTTTAGACACAATATTGCCAATATGATATTTTTTCCTTTATTTTGCCAATGAAAATTGTTCCAAATACTGTAGTAGTCATTGCGTGTCTCTGAGCAACATTGCTTCAGTTTTGTTACTGAACGAATCCACGTTTTTGAACGAATCGTTCTATTGAATGGCTCGACGACTCACTCACTTCTGTTTTGGCCCTGTCCCAAATGGCACACTTCATATGCACTCACAGACTTGTGGACTTAGTTGCTCCTGCGTGTGCGTTTGTGTCAGTTAAGTCTATGAGACCATAGGGTGTGCCATTTGTCATTTTAGGTGTCTTACATTCACTCTCGATGCTCATTTTTGCCAAGCCTGCACTGAAGCTAGTCAAAGCGGCATTATGTCACAAACATGTGTACTTATAGGACAGTGAGTATTTAGAGTGCCATTTGGGACAGGGCCTTTGGCCCTGAGCCGCATTGAACAAATCATTTGAATGAGCCATTCAATGACTACCGTAGTTTCCCATATATATATATAAGGGTGCAGGCTATATCACAATTTTTTTACACGTAATAATATTTCAATATATTTGTTACATCCCTAAGGACGAAAGGGTTTTTTTCCTGGTATTTTCTTCCTGTTTTTATTTCTTGCGAGGGTTGTTGTCTCTGGCGCTTGTACTATCACTCTGACAGCTGGCACTGATAGGCTGTCTGACCTGTCAATCATGCAAGAAGACGTGATTGGCTGTGCTGCCATGAGGGCGTGTTCTTCTCATCTCATCCGATGATCAACACCTGTAGAATCGCTTCTTAAGGGACGTGCTGCTGCACAGCGGGAGAGACTGCTTTTTCTTTTTGTTCTGTTTCTGACTTGTGTTTGTTTTTTTATTGTTTGAATTTCGCGCACAAGCACTGTGTACCGAGCCTGAACAGTTATGGATAATTGACATCATGCGAGCAACATTCGAAATTCGAAAAGTGAACTTACACAAAAAAGTTCATAAATCTATGGGTGTGGGTTATACCATTTTTTTGGTATAACCCAAATTATATTTTTTTTAAATTTTTTACACGATTTTTTTACATAAAAACCTGATAGTGATATATCTGATATATGATAGATATATCTGATATATCATATATCTGATAAACCTGATATATGATAGTGCGGATTATCTGCGTCTGCGGGTTATATGCGGGAAATACGGTAAATCATTAAGACAATGATTTGCCGCTGCCTACTGGTGGTTTTAGCTTCCTTTCAGTTTAGATATATTTTAGCCTCTGGCTCCAAAACATACAGAATGCATGCACAGACTAATATACTTGTGCAATTTTGTCCATCAGGAGTTGATGGTTGCAGTTTGCTATTGCTAACTTTAAATGTGAACACGTCTACTTTAAGTGGGATAATTTAATCTGAACTCTATGTGCATGTGTTGTGTACTGTCTGCAACTTTTCATGACCTCAAATGATCAGCTAATCACCAGTTTTCACTTCCACTTTTTCCTAGTCTTGGCACAGAATCGCTTTAGTGTGTTTGAATGAAAAGTTGTGAGTATATGAATAGGTGTGTTGTGAGTCTTTCTTACCTGTCATTCTTTCTGTGAAATTCATTTTGTATGCAGTTTATGCATGTCACAGTGCATGTGTGCATCTATTGTGGGTTTATATTCACTGAATTCATGGTTTACCTCCAGTAATTATATTAATATTGTTAGGAGTTAGAATATGAGTCCAGTTTACCTGCTGTGACTCCATTTCATGCTTTAGAAAGAACTGTAAAGGTTCTACAGGGTTTTATTATGAGTTTCACAAAAAGTCACCTTTCTCTCACTTTCCCTTTTGTCACTGTATCATAGAAGGTATCTTGTCACCATGAACTTGTTTGTCTAATAAACTGACCTCTTAATTTTCTAAGTCTATTAATCTAGCAGACAACGTTTTCAAAAGTAGCCTAATAGTCACAAATTCCTCTTTTGTGAGAATCACTGGCTGTTTAAATAACTTGATATTACTTCACATAAAATGAACCTAGCATAAAAAGCAGCATATTTTAAAAACACAATTTCTGTGCACCCTCTCCCTTTAAAACTGTAATTTTGATCTATCCTATCTCAGATGTGTTAACCATACACCAGTGTCATAATTTTGACAACCTTTTGAAATTATATTCAATTGATATCTAATATTTAATATTTCATTTTATTTAGTTTCATGATTTCACACCATTAAATACACACAAACACTCACATATATATATATATATATATATATATATATATATATATATATATGTATGTGTATGTGTGTGTATATATATATATATATATATATATATATATATATATATATATATATATATATATATATATATATATATATATATATATATATATATATATATATATATATATATATATATATATATATATATATATATATATATATATATGTGTGTGCGTGTGTGTGTGTGTTTAATGGGGTGAAATCATGAAACTTTTTTTTTTAAATCATGATTTTTTTTTTTTTACTTAATATAAAATAAATAGAAATGAAAATATCTCATATATTTAGCTTAACCTCCTTAGGTTAAATATTCAAATTTTCTGAAGGTTACACAGAAGGTCACATCCTTTCACTGCTCATCTGTTAATTTATTAAGAATTCAGGCCATGTCTTGTATTCACTAAGAAATGCTTAGTCATTGGGTATCCCAAAGGTAGTCCAGGAGTCCAAGAAGAGTCACATCTCAGCATGACTAGTCAAATGTGGAAAACACTAATCTAGGATTGAGCAGGTAAACAAAAAATGATGTCATGCTCTTATTTTACACTGTTTGCCACATAGGTCTCGGTTTAATGCCATCAACTCAGAAACAGAGCAGTTACAGTATCTCTATAGTGAGCTCAAAACACCTGGTTGCTGCATAACAATGCTAATCGCAGCAAACCAACCAAACTGCTATTAGTGGTTTGGACAGTCATTACTGTGAATGCAGCCATGACTGTCGCATGTATGTATGTGGGGGAAAAGATTTGTCAAAACAAAATGTTGTTTTTGACAATAGGTTGTCTTTAACCCCCATTAAAGGAATAATTGTCATAAATATGCTGTCATCCATGGAGCACAAGTCTCTCTTTTTCATGCTATTACAATAATCGAGGGGGCTAAAACTTTCAACCTCCAAAAATGATGCAAAACTAACATAAAAGCATGCAATGAAATGCATGAATGATAGATGTATGAGTATACAGTAAGAGTAACTTGGCAAAGATCTAAAGTCGGTTCTCTCTCTCTCTTTTTTTTTGGGTAATCTAAACTTGTTATGACTATCCATCACCGAATTTTAAAGAGACATTCAAAGCATGTAGGACTTTGCACCATACTGTACGCCAATTAAATTTGCATGTGGACAGTTTGCATGTGGGAAATGTTCCATGCATCTCATTTTCTTTAATTAGTATGATTAGCACAATCACGCCTGAGTTCTTTTGTCAAGATGACAAAAGATGCATAAATCTGTTCTTTTGGGAAAAAGGAATGTCTCTGTTTGAGTGTTCCGGGGAAAGGTTGTCTTTCCAGTGTAATCAAACCATGGCAAATACGCTAGACAGATCTCAGAGCTCGGTCTCATGTGAGCTGTCGTTGTTATAGTGTTGCAACTTCTGCTGGATCTCCTTTTTCCTGCTGTAGATGACGACTGTTGGACAATTGCGAGCTAAGTCAATCTGATGGAAAGAGCGGGAATGTTCTCTAGATAGCAGTGTTGTTATTATATACAATAACAAGTTATTGTGTTTTGGAGGTTTGGTAAAAGTAAATGCAATTTTTCCCACGAAAGTATAAGTCTTTTTAATGTTTGCGTTATTAATTCTATTTAAACAGTATGTCCTTATTTTCTAAATCTTTTTAATCAATGGCCTTGCCACGTGACTCTGGGTGTGGAGTCCAAACAAACTGCATGATTTCAGAAGGATTTGTTATTTATTTTTTTGGGAGAAAGAAACATGTATTTTTTTCTTTTTTTTTCTGTTCTCCTATAAAAACTTAACCAAAAAAATAAAAATAAAAAATAAAGTGGAAAAAGGCAGCAAACATGAGTGTGGTTAAAAGCACAGGCCAAACGTTTGCTCGCCTCTGCTGTCTGCTGCAGTCTGCTGTTCTGCCATTGATTCTTCAGCCAAGATCCTGGAGCGATGTACATTTCCACACAGGTCAGAGAGTATATGTGCAACACATGTTGTCTTTACTTCACTATAAACATGCTTTGGCTGTGGGAAAAAAGTGTAAAACAGATTTACTGGAACTCCAGCTGCAGGAAAAAGAAAATAAAGGGAAAACATATACAATAATTCCGTTGGTAATGCTTCTTTTTGCGGTTAACTCGCTGACAGAAAGATATGGTTTTAATCGGTGTTCATTTTTTGGCAAATTTTTAAACGTATACCATACAATATATTCTACATTTAAATAATTAATACATTCCTTAAATTGCCTCTTCAAAGATTTACATGGCTGTAATTAATTCATGTATGTCAGAGGTTCGCGCAGTGTATGTATTTATGTGCACTTTATACAAGATTACAATAACATCGTAATTATAGTGCTTTTACAAACTGTATATCATTTTTACTGATAGATACATAGATAAAAGGAAAAAAAACAGCATTTAAATCTGTGGCATTCAA
The DNA here is from genome assembly GCA_037043235.1 of Rhodeus uyekii. NCBI lineage: Eukaryota > Metazoa > Chordata > Actinopteri > Cypriniformes > Acheilognathidae > Rhodeus > Rhodeus uyekii. The sequence goes on from JAWRVZ010000110.1 coordinate 1,238,346, forward strand.
TGAAGATGAAGCTGCTTTCGACATTCCAGAAAATAGGTTGCCTCATGAGGGCCAACATGTTTAAATCACATGACCAGCCAAATACTATTCATATCTCAGAATCCTCCCATTTATCAGATAATACTGACTGCTGATTGTGTATTTCTACAATAGAATTGGTAACTGAAAAGGTTTGGGTTGGCATGATGCTGCATCCACACCAGGATCCAAGTCCGAGACAACTGACATATCAGCCGACATAAAGAAAATGTAAACCGCACTATATCTTTGTGGATTTTAAGACCTGTGGAAAGTGCAGGAGCGGAGCAGACAATGTACAGTCATGACTGTGCAGAAACTAGGACACCCACACACCTCCCACCCTCTGTATGTTAAGTGACTGCATGTTCGATGCGTGACTGGGAGCATTTCCACGGCACACACCACACACTGCCAGCTCACCTGCCACGGCTTCTCTTATCTCTTTCTTCTCATAATTCCTCTCCTCAGTTTTCTCCCCTGCCTTTCCCTTGTCCTAAAAACTCTCATTAATTCTTCTTCTTGAGAGATCGGATTCTTTTTTTTTGAATACCAAGGGAATGAGTCAGAGATCCCCCTCACTCCTAACATACACACACTGACACACTCACACAAATGTCAGTTACTACACACAGGAAGTCACGTATTCAGCACAGAGATGCCTGCAAAAAGCACACACACACACACCAATGGAGTTATGTACTACCCATATACTCTTGTCACACTGCTTTGCTAAACTCCATGGCTTTTCCTCACTAACAAGTAAAACATAATCAAAAGAGTCAGTGTGAAATTAAAGATTATAAAAAGCGAGAGAGCAAATAACTGGTAAAATGCTCCCGTTCATTCTCTCTTGTTTTTCTCTCCATGGATAGTCAATCTATCAGCTCCATTGATTCTGTTTATCAGCACTCTAATGGATGGGTGACCACATTAAATATTTACAGTGTCTCCCAACATCACAGAAAACGTGGACTATACGAATGCTTTCTTTTTCTGGTTCAGTGCTCGTTTATGCACTAAAAACAAACCAAAAATGATCAATTCAGTAATCTGGATTATGCTTTGTGAAAAACGGTTTCTAAATTAATTTACTAATTAATGTAATTTATTAATTTAGAGGGGTTTTTTCTACACCTCATTGGCAAATATTTTCATAGTTTCATTACAGCATAGATGCCTTTTTTTTAAATGTCTCTTGTTTTTAAAGATTTTGAAATATTTATACTAGAAAACAATCTTTTTTGCAGATCACTGCTCATTTGACCATTTCTCCATATATTTCAGAAACGAGGGGAGATAAATGGTAGAAAAGCAAAACCAAAATGATGACATATCGTTCAAAAGATATTTTTGAAAGATGTACCTTGCATTTATTTGATTCCAAATGATTAAAAACAGAAAAAACAGTAATATTGTGAAATATTTTTAGAATCTAATTAACTGTTTTCTATTTTAATATATTTCAAAATATTATTTATTCCTTTGAATGCAAAGTTGCCTTTTTATTACTCCAGTCTTCAGTATCACATGATCTTTCCATGCTGCTCAAAAAACGTATTATTATTATCAAATTTGAAAATAGTTGTGCCACCTAATATTTTTTGTGGAAACCATTACTTAGGATTCGTTGATGAATAGAAAGTTCAAAAGAACACAATTCTTTTAGAAATAGATTTTTGTAACATTAAAAATGTCTTTACTGTCATTTTTTATTGATTTAATGCATCCTTCTCTCAAAAAAATAAATCGTTGGTATAACTTAATTTTATTATGACACCTATTTCCATGAATTTGAATTGTGTTGTCTCAACTTAATTTAGGCAAATTCATGTTGAATCAATGAGACCAAATCATTCTGATTTTAATTATTTTGTAGAATTTACCTGCAAACTATTTAATCCTGTTAAACCAATTAATTTGAACTATTTAATTTGGATAACCAGACATTAAGTTGATTGAACAACTTTATTTACTAATTGCAGAATAAAATAATTTTTATTTAAAAGATCTTTCTTGCTAACCCACAATTTGAATGTTAGTATATGAGTGATCAAATTCCTAGATTGTATAGGGTTCAAAAAGAGGGCAAAATAAAGTGAACATAATTTTAGCAGAAGAAAAAAAAAAAAAGGTCTAGGAGATCAAAATGCTAGTTAGCACGCCTTAAATGGGAGATTATGTTCTTAACTCAAACATATTTATACCTTGCAAATAACATTTGTATAAAACAACTAAGGCAATTATATGTGTTTTGAAGTACTCCTACCAATTTAAAGCACTCCTGACATTCATCTTCATGACGCGGAGGGAGGAAAAGGCCAGTTAGCAGCTCAGAAAATGAGAGCTTGATCAAATATTCTTATGGAAACGTATGAACTAAAACACAGCTTTATAGCTTGGAAATAACATTAGAATAAAACATATAAAGCGATTAAAAAAAGAAGAAGAGAGAGATAACCTACCATACTCTTGTGGGCTTTCATCTTCATGAGTCTGTCACAGAGCCGTTGCGTGAGGAGGTGTGTGGTTGTTTTTTGCCCTCATTTAGTACTACTATACTTAGATTTACAGGCTAAAATTTGCCAAGAATGGATTGAAAATCTACAGTAACATACTGTACAAGCTTACACATCAGGAAACTTAAGAATACAGTAATAATACTATAAAAACCCCAAAATACAGTAACATACTGTACTCAGATTCTACAGTAGGGCATTATTAATGAATTAATATTACCGTGAAAACAGAAATCCTTTACGGTGTGATCAAACAGCTCTTCGTTACTCTGTAAATATTACATAACAAAAGTAATTGTTGGTGGTTGTTGAATTGATTGTATGTGCTACAAGTAACAACCTGCTTTTAATGACAAACTCTAGTGAAAATGCATGTTTACAGAAGTTAAACTGTACTCTGACTAAAGCGCAGTGGTGTAAAGAGCGTTTCAGATAACGTGGACTGTTTGACACACCTGTTTGTTTAGATCTGATTGAGTTCTGTAGTTGTTACACAAAGTGAAAGATCCAGGAGAACAAACAGCACAAACGCTAAAGGCCAGTTTAACTAGTGTCAGTATCAACCATTCCAGAAAGTACAGAGAGTCCCAAACCATGGTGGATTTGAAATTTATATTCCTAGAACTTTGAGAATAAGAGATCTACTGCTTTTTTTGTCTTCCAAGAATTGCAAGTAGAGATTTACACCAAAAACATTTTGCTCGCTCATTTCCTTGATGGGCACAAGAGGGTAAATAAACATTTGGTTCCTGGGCTATCACATGTATTTTCCTTCACCAACAAGAAGTAAATAAAATATTTTATTTTCAATGCAAAATGTGTTCATTCTAATTGTTTTTCTTTAAGACTATAACAGCAAAACTGTTCAAAACGTGTTGTGTTGTCTTGTTTTGTTTGTCCAACAAATAGGAGTATCACTTAAGTCTGATACCATGTTTACAATTACTAACAATTCAAAAACTTGCACTGTAAATTATGCATCAATATTCAGCCAAACATCCTCAGAACATTGTTCTTGTCTGAGACTGAGTTTATAAAGTATATGAAGATCTTAGGATAACTGCTAATTTGATCGAAGATAATTGCAAAAAATTATAAAAGACAGCCTGTCTGGCACACTTTATTATATACAATTAAAACAAGAGAAAGGCTGATCTTGATGGTGGAACAGGTACAGAATAGTCTCACTAAAATATAGGTTGTTCACAAACTTTTGGCCTTGACTTTATCTGTATACAGTATGTACTAAAGAGAGAGAGAGAGAGAGAGAGAGAGAGAGAGAGAGAAAGAGAGAGAGAGAGAGAGAGAGAGAGAGCGAGCGAGAGAGCGAGAGAAAATGTGTTTACAATTTGTTTTAGCCACACTCAGCAAACCAGATTGGGCAGCAGCACTTTTCCACAATTACTCACACAAGTACACCTTCAAAACCGGCCAGCCCCTTGGTCATTTACTGGCCTCACCTTATCCTGTTACTTTCTTCTGTCACTGTTAAAGATGTATGCATTATCTTACACACACACACACACACAAACACAATTATTTAGCATAAGTATTCGTTTTTTAAAAAGGTCACAAAAGGTCATTAAACAAAAGTTGATACACCTGCATAAATAATGTTCAGATTAATGTTTTAAAAACAATAATTTAAATATAGAAATGTGACGGACAAATAAAATAATATGCCTACTTTTAAAGTCATACTCAATGAGGGAGTCATGGAATACTTTATTCAACTGATTTGTTCAAACACTTTGCTGAACAGGCAGAAACTTGTCTAAAATTGATGTCACTTATTAACTTCTTTTTTTATTGAACTTTTGTATAAAAATCAATATCACATTTGCAGTCATGCTAATATTTTTGAAAATAGTTGTCTTGCTCATGTGATATTGCTTAATTATATACTATGTTTTGTTAAAAAAAAACAAGATCTCATACAAGTACATACTACTAGTATACTTGGAAGTGCACTATTTCAATACTACTTGCAACCAAATTGGCCCACTTGTTAGTCTATATGAAGTGTATACTTTAATTGTAATGGCAATAAACATTGAGTGCAAAACTAGTTTACAACATTTTAATTTTAGTACTACAACTACAAGGGATATTATAGGTACAGATACAGATAATTTACTGGAAAAAGATTCCTAAATGTATGAATGACCATTCTGGACAGGAGCCTGTTTGTTCAAATGTGTATTCTCTTCAAAATATATGTAACATTTATTGAGCCGGGGACATTTGTTGGAACATTTACTTTAAAAATAAAAGTGACTTAGATGATCGGGAGTCTATGAAGACTCTTATTTGCATTAAACATAGTTCAACTTTAGCTGCTGCAGCAATGATATAGAAATGTTGGACTGTGCTTCTCATTCAGGATTGTGTTTATGCTTTGTGTTTAGGGCAGATCATCACCGGCGGTGGGTGGGGCTTCTCCCTACAATGACATCATTATTGGAGGGAATCTGAATCAGCTTATGTGAAGAGACTGCTTTTGATTTATGGGAATTATAAAAAAAATGAGGCCTACTCCTGGTTTAATGTAATCTATGTCTGTGAAACCGGGCAATAGTTTACTATTTATGTATTTAATTTTGAAGTTTAAGCACTACTATGTTTGAGGTATTATTTTTTTTACTTGAAATATATTTTAACTCTTTACCAGCCAGATTATTTTTTGTTTTGCCAGCCAGCACCATATTTTTTGATCATTTTCAAACTTTTATGGCCCCCTGAATTTTTTGTTGTGTAAATATCTGAACATGCAATACATTAAAAGAAAGAACAGATACTCTGCGTTTAAACAACAACATTTAATTCTATTTATCATACATTGTTTTTTTTAAATCAACACTTGAATGAAGGTAACTCTTATGAAAAGCTATATTTTGAACAAAAAGCTGAGAAAATTGCTTTTTTTTTTCAAACCGGATGATCAAAACATAGATACAGTACATCGAGTCCAACAACATCCCCAAAGCTTGTCCGGTCCTAGACCTCATCATAGGTCGACATTTCATTCATTAAACAGTTTTGATTTATATGCTGTTTAATGTTTGATGATCATGTTGTTATTGGTTTATTTTTTATCATGTGCATATGCAATGCTTCTATCACTTGTTTTGATTCTTTTTCACCAGTGCTTTGATTCAGAAATTCTTCTGAACTCTCTCAGTGTAATAGATAGAAAATTCCATCAATGAATGCCACTGGACAATTTTAGGTAGCCTATTCTTTTTTGTGCCCTTTTCTCTTTTAATATCATCAAAACCTAACGTGTATGTGTATATAAATATACATTTACTATTTTTATTTTTGTATATGCGTTTCAGATAATTGGTTAGCCCGCAATACCTCAGTCCTATAGTGCTTTGTACTCTCATAAACTCTCGAGTATCAGATGACTCGGATGCAGTACCACTACCTGCCAGTAAAGCATTACACCGCTCTGTCGTTCACCTCTTGTGAAGTCAATGCATTGACTCCGCGTCCAGAGCACTAGATTCCGCGCCGTGTTTTCCGCGGAGCTGACGTGCTGCTCTCAGGCTGGTGGCTGCTCTTCGCTCGGCTGTTGTCCTGATATCACTCCGCTAGCATGGAGGAGGGGAGCGCTTGATTATTGTGATGGTGGCAGCTGCTGTACACATTGGCGACTGTAGGATTTCCTCTCCAGCCATCGGGACTTTTAGAAACTGCACACCTTGTTCGCGCCCGTGGAGGGTTTCGCCGGCCAAACTAATGAAATGCAAGTTCACGAAACAACTCCGGAGCCTGTTCTCAGCAGACGGCAAAACTTTTTTCAAAAGGACAACACAATAAAACGACGGGCTCGTAGCAGCGGTGCTTGTGCGTGATGGTTGCGAGTAACATCCGGATGTTTGCTGGAGCTCCAGTAGAGGCGAGAGAGTAACAGACCCGGTCGCCTCTCTCGCTGCTCCACTGTCCCGCACTGTTGTCTATTGAATGGTTGACACGGCGATCCTCCCGGAGGAGGGATTTACACTCATTTAAACGCTTATTTCCTCCCAATTTCACTGTATCTGCCTCCCTGGCGAAGCGGACTTCTGCTCCGCTTCGGAGAGGGGAGAGAGAGAGTCAGGGGGGCTTGACAAAGTTCTTCCCGAATCACAGATGATGGGGGATTTTGCCAGCCCCGCTGCCGTGCCGACCGGCGGCATTTGCATTAATAACAGTAACTTAAACTCTGCCATTAATGCAAGCAACAGCAGCACCGGCGGCGGCGGTAACGTGGGCATACCGAAGCACAGCACGGTGGTGGAGCGGCTGCGGCAGCGGATCGAGGGCTGCCGGCGGCACCACGTCAACTGCGAGAGCCGATATCACCAAGCGCACGCCGAGCAGCTGGAGCTGGAGCGCCGGGAGACGGTGAGTCTGCACCAGCGGACTTTAGAGCTGCGGGCCAAGAAATCCAGCAACAGCAAACAGCAGAGCAAGCAACAAGAGCCCGACTCAACCGCGAGCATCGAGCAGAGGAACAACACTCTGATCGCGGTGAGTTCACCTCTCCTTACAGTGTGCGTGCCTCTTTTACTGCTGTTGGGAAGAGCTGTTTGTTTGGGCTGCAGTGCTAAACTTTCGCTCGGCGCCTGTGCTTTTTACACTCGTCGGAACTGAGAACTCAGGCGACGCTGGGACAATCACAACAACTTCAACGCGGACTATTTTTCGTGCATTAGAGCTCCGAGTAACTTTGGATACTTTGCAAAGCAGCCCGTATAAAGTTATGTAGTAGCTGATGATGTCACTTGATCCCCTCCTACTTTACTACTTGTAGTTCAGGCGTGTTTAGAAAACATGGGAGTTGGAAATCAAAATCAGCTTGCTGATAATTGCAGTACGCGAGTGTGTGTTTACGTTTCTCAGCATTGGTTTAAGCGAACATAAATCCACTTTACTAGTTTCAGTTTCTACTTAGGGGAGGTGTTTAAAATGATGCCACCACAGTAGCCTGCTTTTACTTGAGGTGTATCAAACCAATATACAACTCTTCAGCGCGAGTCTAGACATCATTTGGTTAAAAAAGAAGGATGGATGGCGGGGAATCAAATAGACCGCAGGACGAGCGTTTATCTGAATGTTGCACAGCCACAGAAAAGTTACAGTGTTAAAAATCAGTACCCCGCGTCGTCGCCTTTTGTGTCAGGGCGTTGAATTCCTCTTTGATATGCTAAGCGACTCTAATTTCCGAGGGTGACACACACAGGTAGGGCTCAAAGCGCTGATGGCCGGAGTCGTCGACCTCCCTCTGTGCGGTGTGGACGTTACCGCGGGAGCCGGTATATAGGCAACAAACGCTTCACATCGAAAGTATTTCGATTTAAAGAGACCGCAGCCTCATTGCTTCTCCGTCTTCTCTCCACATAAGCCCTGTGTTGCAGCTAGGTGGCTGTATCAAGTCGAGTTTAGGGTCTCATGCGTGCGTCTGGGTTCAGACCCCACACAATGGCTGTGTGTCAAAACCTTAGCGAGCTGCCTATCTAGACAGCATTTGTGTGCGGAATCTGCTGCACGTGCACGCAAGCTTTCTCGCTTCAGCCACTGTTCTCCATCTGGCCTGACTAGATGGTGTTTATTGATTTTAAACGGCTGGATATAGAATATATGACTCTTTAATGGCCAACATGCTACATGTTTTGGTATAAATCAGTTTTGGCTTAGTTATATTTTGTACATCCATTATGGAATGGATAGTTGTAGTTTTTTTAGGCCTAGTAGTTGTCAAAAGGAGGGTTTTAAAGTCAGTTCTCAAGAAAAAATGTCAAGTCTTTGAGTCACGGGTGTCTTGGCAATACAGTTTGAAACCAGTGTAAGGTGATAATTTGATCTTCACCTTCCAGCCTTTGGTCTTGAGGTTCAGGAATCTGTTAATATCTCTCTTAGAGCGTCGTTTGGGTCTGGAATTAAGATCTGTCTCGCCTGATCCCATCATAAAACATGCTATGTTGTTTACAACTGGTACTAATGTGCGTCATCTTCGACCACTTATTAGTCACATTCGTCAAAGCAAGGGTCTCTTGATGTCCTCATTGCATCATGAGGAATTTTGTTGTTTTTATCCTTTTTTAGTAGTTAAGCTTTAATTCATTTTTATTTCAGTTGCAGTTTATAGTTGTAGTAACTTCTGTTCTTCAACTTGTTTTATTTGGGTTAGTTGCGAAAGCAGCATTTCTAATTTGTTTTTTAAGTTTCAGTTGTCTTTAAGTTGTTCAGTTATTTTAAGTCAACGAAAGTCAGTTTTTAACAGTTGTAGTTAACAATGATCTGTTACTGTGGGTTTGCATGTTGCAAAAGAAAGGTAGGTCAAAAAGTTAGCACACACTCTGTCCCAAATACGCTTACAGCTGTGTTTTGTGATTTTAATACCACATGTACACAAGGCCTTTGACTGCTGAATAAACACAGAAGGCAGCACCAAAAGTCAGAAAACTACAGGACGAGTTGCTTCATGGTAATCTTGTGGATAATTGACACTTAAGATCTTACTCTGAAAGTTTGGTTTTTAAGTACAAACTCACCTTTGGACCAAATTGCAGTTTTTAAAGTTCACAGTAGTGTGTTTATGCATATCTGTGCACATTTGTATCACTTCTGAATTTTTCTGCGTGTGTGTATTCTCCAGCTAAAGCAGTGCTTGTGGTATCACATTGTTTTGCAGTGTCTGGGACCAGTGCCCGAGATCTAAATTTAACTCCTGAGTTGGCAGGGTTACATGAGGTTTGTGACGTCAGACGCTCCAAGAGCATAGTTACCACTGTGTAACTTTCTTGTCTTCTGTATGTGTTTGCGAGGAGGCTTGCGAGACTGTTAGTACGTCTCGCTGTGCGTGTCTGCGTGTAAGCTTTTCAGTGGTCAGAATAACCACAGTCGTTTTTGAAAAAATCATTAATTTGCCTGCAGGAGTTGTTTACGTCAAGAACGTAGGATACCTGAGAACTTTTCACGTCTCTGTCAATGATTCTTTTTATTCTGCTTTTTACTTCTAATTCTAGCTTTTTCTTGCAAACTTTTTACTTAAAAAGCCATACATTATCTGCCTTAATTGAAGGAAATATCCATTTTGAAATAAGTTTGCAGAAAAAGTAGTTCCTCTTTCTGACAAGAAGGCCATTTCATAATTTAGAAGAAAATAATTGTGCTCTGGTGTGAGTTTCCAAAGTGTTTCTCTCATTATATATGTCTTAGGAATCACTAAATGTATATTTTTCACCCCAAAATGAAAATGATTATTTTCGCACCCTGTTGTTGTTCCAAACTTTTATTCATTTTTTTCTTCTTCTGTGATGCGCGATGGTAGAAATTTGAGGAATTGTTATGTAGGTCATGTCAAGTCCCCCCAAAAAAGAATCTATATGACCTCTACATCATTGATCGCTATTAAACTTCACCTCTGCCAACGCTCACATCAATCCCAGCTCCATATCCTGATGTATCAGGAATGGCAACTCAACATTGTTGACGAACGTAGTCTAGATGCAAACTTTTGGGAAGGGCAAGATGAAAAGTGAAACTTTGTCTCAAATGTATGCCTTTTCAAAGCTTGAATGCCTTTAATCGCTATTAAAAAATAACTGCATATGAGAAATAAATGAGAGAGTGACTAAATAATAAGATGCTTGGTTGAACGAAGAGTGCATTACTAACTAGCTATTTGTTCCATGATTGATAAACAGAAACTTATAGATAGAAATAATTTTACCGTAATCCTCACACCTATTTTCTGTGTCCGAATATGTATATCTTTAAGGTCTTAAATTACACAATTTAAAGTTTTCCCTCTTCTGAATACTTTTCAGATACATCTGCATTATTTATATACAATTAGTCCTAATATTTTTAATTGCCATTTATTTTGAGTTTTTGTAAACAAATTAGTTGGTTTAGAAATACTTTATAATTTATTTCACTTTTAGTTATTTTATTTGTTCATTTCTTAAAGAAAAAATCTTTTTAATATTTATATTTTAGCTTAATTTATTTTTCTTTGCATTTTTGTTAACAGGAGTAACACTATATAATATAATGTATATATTTTTTTAATATATAAAATTTTATATATATATATATATATATATATATAATTATTAAAAACATTTTTTTTTTAAACCAACTGCAATGTTGTACTTAACACTGGAACTATGACCTCCCTTAATCACACTTCATGCTCTCTGCTGTGTTTTCGTTGCAGTGCACACTTTCATGCTGGCATGCATGTACACACTGGAATGTAGAACAAGGTGTATATCAACACTGCAGCACACAGTCCATGCAGTTAAATCAATATCTCCGCGAGTGTGATTTTTACCATCACTTTTACGCACACAAGCATCACAAAATATTTCACTAGAGATGATATCCTATATGGCTGTCTTTAGGCATTTTTAATATTGAGGCTTATTGGCTTGGCATTCACACACACACTGCTGATGCTTGTGCATATGTCCACACACTCTCTCACTCACGCAAGGGCTCAGTGTCAGGAAACCCACCACTTTCTCAGAGAGAAGCGAAACAAAGTCCGCCTCAGCATCACAGTGCATGAGAGAAATCTTCTTTTTTTTTTTTTGAACTCGCAATTTTTCTTCTCATTTGATAAACTAAAGGACATTGTTAGTGAATATTCAGCACTATTTGTGTTCATTCTTGTTTCATCATTTCTATTGCAGGCATATTATCACCTTTTAAACTTTTTCACGAGTTCTCCACTGTTACAACAGGTGATTTCATGCCTTGTTGTGGTTTGTGTGAAAGTTGTACAGTACCACCATAGCCAAAAGCTGCATTATATATAACTGTATGGAGGAGAGTCAAACCTCTACAGGCTCAAAGGTTTGATAACTTTTCAAGAAAGACTGTTAAAAGCATGCATCATTTATTTTGCCCCTAGCACAATCAATATATTTTGCAAGAAGTAAGCAGGTTTTCCCTCCTTTTTTATTGATGCTGACCTAAATGATATTTTGAAATGAACATCTGAAACTTTTCTGCATTCGTGTTTATGTGTGCTAGAACACTTCTCCTTGTATCATGTTTTCCGGTCTCATCATGGCCTACTAAGCAGACTGGCTCTTTATAGTGATATTTGGGAAGAAAAGCTTTGGCTAATAAATAAATATGCCATTAACAATTTCTGACCGTTTTGCATCGATTTTCCTCTTTGAAGCTTTTTGATTTAGCCTTTATCCAATTTGTAGCGCTTGCACTTAACCCAGGCTTTGTGTCGGAGCAGTAAGATTAGAAGGTCAGTATTGTGTCGCAATGTAACAAATGCATTAGTATTGCAAAATAGAATTACGAATTACAAATTCAGACACTTGTTATACCTAATATGTGACCAAGGACATTAGACTTTTTATTTGTTATATTTTATTGTATAAAACAATAGCAGCATTGCTAATGAATCTAATAAGCATAATAAAACAAATTGTTACTGCTCATAATTATATAATATCATTATGTAGTTCTTAACAGATCAGTAGTTCAGAAGCGTGAATCTGTGAAACATGATTTTCTCTAAACGTTAGAAGCATGACAAGTTTTTCTGTTAGGTTTTGAATCATGAGTTTGTGAGTTTTGATCAGGTGTTAGAAGTTTCCTACACCAGCACAACCAACTAATTTTTTGACATTTGCAACACTCTGGTGTTTGTTCTGCTCTAATATTACACTTATACCCATTACTTCCTGATATTGTGACTTTTGTACAGTGCAACGACAGCATTCACTGTCACAATTGCAGTTGGATTATCATGTTTTGCATGTGTATTGGCAATTAAAGGGATAGTTCACACAAAAATGAAAATTCTACTCGCCCTCAGGTTATTTCAAGCCTGTATTAACACAATACGTATTTTGAAGAATATGGGTATCCAAACAGTTGATGGATCATTGTATGTAAAATAAAATACAGTGGTACCTCGAGATACGAAGTCTTTTCCGAGGCGGCCTTCGTATAATGAGTTTTTCGTATCTTGGAACATATTTTACATGTAAAATGGCTAATCCGTTCCAAGCCCTCCAAAAACACCCCATTAAATTTCATAATAAAGCTAAATTGTCCTATAAACAATGAAATAATGTAAAATGTCGAAGCTTACCTTTCGAGTGAGGCTATCTCCAAAAGTGACGGCAGAGGAGGAGGAGGACAAACGGCAGATAACGTACGTATGTACGTACGTACACTTAACTTTACGAAAACGCATAAAAAATGTAAAGTTTCGGGTGCGGAGTGGCTGAGCTAAAGCACGCCAGTATTGCACGCACGTATAGAAGATGCATGATGGAAGGGATGCTGTCCAATTAGAGAGAAGAATCTCATCGCTTGGCTAGCATCAGGAACCAATGGGAGAGCAGGAGGATGGTGGCGAGTCTACTATAACTAAGATGGCGGCGTGCGTTTCAAAATTGTTATGGGGCGAATCTCGGACTTTCAGAAACCTTTCGTATCTTGAAAACTTTTTGTATGTAGAGCAGTAAAATTTTTCGTCTTTGCTTTCGTAACTTGGATTTTTCGTAAGTTGAGCCTTTCGTATCTTGAGGTACTACTGTACTATGGAAGTCAAATGTTTGGTAGTACCAACGTTCAAAATATACTTTATAAAGAAATTCACAAAGGTTTGGAGCAACTTTTATTTATTTTTTGCTGAACTATCCCTTTAAGGTCCGATTTTAGCACTTTTGTTGCTAACATTACATGAATGTCCTCACACATCATGTAAATTCACATCTGGTCGTGAGGGGTTCCTGGCAGAAGTGTTAATATGTGTCTGTGAAAGTTACGAGAGTTCTCAGCGGCTGTCATATTTTAGATTGTGCTTGGAGGTGAGAGAGAGAGAGAAATGGAGCCAGAAGGAGAGGAGTGCAAACTACACTTATTAGTAAAATATTTAGGTCGTCATTTAAAATCGATGTATTTGTATCCCATGTGACACTTGTTTGTCAGTCATACATGAATGAAATAAAAAGTACATTTAAAAAAACAAACACTTGAGTAATCAAATACAGTGATCCCTCGTTTATCGAACCTCCCGCGATAGGTGAAAATCCGCGAAGTAGGATCAGCCAATTAGTTCACGGGATACATCCACTTGTGCTCTCATTCGTTGATCTCGAGCCAGGAACCAATCACGTGTCTTGTCTGAGTGCCCGTGGGTGTGTACAAAGCCTCTGAGAGAGTTTCTCTCTTTGTCTGGCATCCTGGGAAACCGTTTCTCTCGCGCATCACGATAAAACAACGCTGCTTTCCGCAATACGGCTGCCGATATGGCGAATATTTTTTTACTTTTATTTTTCTATGAATATTTTAGAAAAATCTGCGATGTGCTGAGAACGCAAAACGATTACTGTAGATGAAAATACTTATAATAATGTAAATAAACTATGCCATGATATTTGAGTGCAGAAATCTTACCTGTTTGTTAACAGTTTCATTTAGGTACAGTATATCTGATAAATATGCATCAAATTAAGTTTATTCAAAATGTGTAATTCAAATAGACTGAGCATCACCATCTATTTGGATTAATTTAGGCTTAAAAGTTTTTTTGAGAGTAAATTCTGTTCTCCACTAGTACCAATGTGATAAATTCCATCATCATCATCGTCACATTAATCACTGATCATTTCAGCACTTCAGATGCACAGACTGATTCAGGAAGAGTGATGTCTCTTGTAAGGCTTGTTCTAGGAAAACAAGTGATTCATGGCCCATTTGATCATCTTCTCACCATCTCTCTTGAGCATCTCATGTGACTGTCGTCTTTCATATTGGATCTTTGAGTACAGATGACGCATCATCTCTTCAGAATGAACATTCTTTGAGTAACTTGTATAAGGTCAAGTGACATGAGGATTTTTTTTTGTCTTTGTTATAGACAATTGGAACAAAGGTTGAAGATACTTTTTGTTCCAAGACTCTGATAGAAGTATTGTTTGCTCGGACTGTTTGCCATTTCTTGCAAAAAAGAGAATATTTTGCCTATATGTGAAGTTTAAGAATCAATCTTTGAAGAGAATAGAAAGCCAAATTACCTGTGGATCATCTGATTGGGTTTGTGTGTGTGTCTGTTTGAAGACAAACTGCAAGCTGCTTCATTATTGATTAGAAAGATGCCTGGAAGTCAGTCTCTGCCTTTGCCTTTCTTTCATACCGTATGAAAGAGGCAGTTAAATATAGATGAGTGTCATCAGACACACACACATTCATGCAGCTCCTCCATGGCAAGGTTTCCCACTGATTTGGCCTTGAGTTGCGCAGAAACTGCTGCAGAGACACAACACATACATGTTCAAGGCACACAAATAGGTCCTTGTCCTCATTGTCTGTCGAGTTGACCAGGGCCAAACACTCATCAAGAGTCATTGGATGAATGACCAGATAGTGTTGCACACAGCCTTGATCTTTCACTCAGAATGCTACGATAATGACACTACTGCATTTCCATTAAAGGAACCACCTTTTTTGTTAATTATCAATTGGTATGCTGTTTTTAAGTTGGGAAAACGATGCATGAACCTTGACTAGAGTATTGATCTGCTGAAAATACTTCCCTTCCCAGTTAAAAAAGGCCAACTTTTGCCTTGTAATACTCACCCACAAAAGGCATATGTACTCTTTATAAACAGATTTTCACGTCTCTGGTATTTGCATGAGAATACTAAATTCAACACTAATCTGTGTTCAGTACAGTAGTGCTGTCATAATCCCAGTGTTGGAATCCGGTCTTGTGTCATTGGTCAAAAGCCACCTTATAACACCCTCGCTGTAACACTGTCATTCACTGTGTCCAGGCTCAGCTTAAAATGGAGACGAAGTAGTCAGTTTACATTTTAGTAAACTGATTTTCACTTTAGTAAAATAATACAAATACAGTAATAAATTTCCTACCTTCTTTCTATATGCTGTACTGTACGTATTTCACTACGTGAACAATAGCGATCACAATGTTAACAACACGAGGTAAAACCGCTGTAAATCACTTATAAAAGTATCACTGTGGTGAATGATACAACTAAACTGAGCGACACTGAGAGAATGAATGATTTAAGGCAGGGGTGGGCAAACTATTTGTTTACATCAGTTTTGTGCTCGTTCCTTTTTAGCACGGAATTAACGCCATAAAGGGGGGTGTAGAGGGGTTTGCGACACACGCCTACTCTCCACCACAGCTTCAGTGCCACTGCCACTTGCAGCCGCGACAGAGTGACATTACAGGGAAATGTAAAATGAAGGAGGTTTAATACAGGTTCGGCAAGTTCGGCGGGCCAGATTAAAAAGCCTAACGGGCCGGATATGGCCTGCGGGCCGTAGTTTGCCCACACCTGATTTAAGGGGTGATAGGCTTTATGAGAGAATTTTGCTCCGTTGGTCAGTGAAGTGATAAAGGCATTTCTTTACTTTTTGAACACATGCTTGTTTTGAAATGGAGAAAGAGAAACTTGAAAGGACCGTTGAGCCCATAGTAAGTCCAGTTGCTTATGTGTCTGAGCCGGTTCAACCCTTACGAGTGGAAGAAGTCGTGAACCCACCGGTCTGAGGTGAAGAGCGGGTTGGACTTTTGACCCTCTACACTTACACCAGAGCCCATCTGCCATCAGGAGGTTGATTGGGACCATGTATGGTGTGGTCTCTCCTACAGTACCATGATGTCTATATTTAGCACACTATGCCGGGAGGTGGATGTGTTTTAGGTGGCAATGCTTTCTCTTAAAGGTGTTAGAGTAAAAACGCTGGGAAGTCATATAACATATGTTACATATCACTAATGGTGAACGAGCCAGTGTACTGCAAATTTGTCTGAAAAGTCTGACATAATAGGATTCCACATGAACGATATTGTATGAAGCGGTTTGTTTACATCTGTTGCGCCTGGCATTATGAAAACAATGATCAACTTTATGATGTACAGTAATACCTCGGTTTACGAGTTTAATTCGTTCTAAGAGCGAGCTCGTAACTCAAAATTCTCGCACACCAAAACGATTTCCCCCATATAAATGCATTAAAAATCACTCGATTTTTTTTTTTCACATGACCATAAATGCCCATTTTAAATATTTTTTGGGTTTTACCCTATTAATTACAGTTAAAATTATTACCATTAAGATCTCATATAAACACTAATTATTAATTGACAATAAAATTCTAAAAATACTTGACAATATACTGTAACGCACACTTTAGCTTTGACTAGCGTCGCTGTTGGCGTGATGGAGACGAGAGGAGGGTTTTACTGCTTAGAGGGAGAATTTCGTACCTTCTTTCTTACTCATCTTGAGGTCATTGTCTATTTGCTGTACTGTATGTGTATATTTCACTACGTGAACAATAGCGATCACAATTAATGTTAACAACACGAGGTAAAACCGCTGTAAATCACTTATAAAAGTATCACTGTGGTGAATGATGCAACCAAACCGAGCGACGCTGAGAGAATGAACGAGTTAAGGGGTGATAGGCTTTGTGGGAGGCTGTCGTTAGGATATTTCCAGTAAAAATGCGCCCGAAGATGCTGAGCGTTAAGACTTTTCCACAAAAAAATGCGTGTGGGCGAGTGAAAACTATCGTGCACACCGATACAATGCTCGTACAGCAATTTGACTGTCCATGCTCGTACACCGATTTGCTCGTATACAAAGTCCCTCGTAAACTGAGGTATTACTGTAGATAGTTTGATGTTGGATATGATGCAGGAGTAACCATGCAATACATGGTCCAGATCAGCCTCCTGACAGAAGATAGACTCTGGCACGGTGGACATCGGCAAACACCATCCATACTTGCACCAAATTCTTTGGTTGTACTGCTGGGATCCTCACTGTATTGGCTCATATGCATAAGCAGTTGGACTTATGGGCTCAACAGTCCTTTCAAATTCATCTTCCTCCATTTCAGAACAAGCGTGTGTTCAAAAAGTAAAGAAATGCTTATATTGCCTCTGTGACCAACAGAGCAAACAAACCTGTGACGTCACATGCTGTGGTGTTGCAACATGGTGGAGACTTTACTCACACGAATAATAAAACATTAATTTTCTTTAAAATCTATGTATATATCTAGTTATCGTTCTTTGTGTGAACGGACCTTTGGACACTAAGGCAGCGTTTATTTGTTCAAGACGGTAATTTTCTTAAATGCTGTTGCAATTTAAAATAATATTTATCTAGTTTAATATATTTTGAAATGTAATTTATTCTTGTCTTCGATTTCACGCAATTCTTCAAAGAAACAAGAAACATTTTTATAAGCATAGTTCACATATCGTAAAGTTCAAAAAGCTGAAAGATAAATCTTTTCATAATGCAAATGCATCCTTGATAAAAAAATAAATACAATTTTTTTTTACATTTTTTTTTAATGTAAAGTGTTGGTTATTGTAAGAACCATTTGCACTTTAATTCGGCATAGACTATATAAGATATTCAAAGCAGCGTCAAGCCTCTTAAAATGAACTTTTGGACTGACAGGATTATCTGTTGTAGGCGATCTACACAAAATTAGCTTAGTCCTTGTCTTGGCATTTCACTTCTGCTTAGATCAGATCATCAAGCTTTTACACACAGGACACAAAAACTATTTTGAAGTAGCTGTATTACTTGATTCAGTTTGTGTAAAAGTCTTATGGTGGTCTTTTTTTATTACATTTGATTTGGAACTTTTTCCAAATCATGTATTAATCGTTTATTTGGACGCATTCATCGTCACCTTTCATTATTCATAATAATAAGAGAACATATGTATATTCTTTTAGAAAATGGACATTTGTTTCTTAACTCGTTTCCTTCCTCTTAGGCCTCTTCCCCATTTCAGCACCCTGAATCAGAAACGGAGTACCGTTACAATAGCTCTCACACTGCAGCTTATATTGCAACGATAAACAGCATTTATGTAAAAATGCAAATAGGGACTTTCATAAACATTGTTTTTTAGTTTTAACAAACTAAATTTGAATCCACTGAAGCAAAGGATTATTTGAACTTCATACCAGCTCTAATGCCTTTGTCGTGTGTCATAAATGTCATGGATGACGAATCCATCCACAGGTCTATTTAGGTGGTCGAGATCAGGCTTTACTGAGGTTTTTGATTTAAATTCCTTCCCCTTTCTAATAATTTTTGCCAAGCTTTTCGACAGACAGACTTTTACCAGAACAAAAAATTAAGTCACATCTCCAGCGTAGAGTAATGCACAAATGCTATTGTGTAAAAGTTTGGGGTCAGTAAGCACTTTTTTTTCAGGAAGGATACATTAAATTGATTAACAATGGCATTAAAGACATTTACAATGTTACAAAAGACTTCTATCTGAAATAAATGCTGTTTTTATAATAACGGTAAAAAAAATAAATAACTGATTTCAACATAATAATAAAAATTAATTGAGACCAAATCAGCATATTCAAATGATTTCAGTGAAGATTCACCTTTGATGTCACAGGAATAAAATACAATTTACACTGTATTAAAATACTAAAAAGTTGTTTTAAAATGTAATACAGTGGAGTTTGGTTATGTCGACAGCCTCGGAGGTTGCAAAAAAGCATAGAGAAAACCCATATAACATATATCACATTTTGAATTTCAAATGTTGCTCGCATGATGTCAGTTATCCATAACTGTTCAGGCTCGGTACACAATGCTTATGTGTGAAATTCAAACAATAAGAAAACAAACACAAGTCAGAATCAGAAGAAAAAGAAAAAGGCAGTCTCTCCCGCTGCGCTTGTCCCTTTAAGAAGCGTGTTGTGTTGATCATTGGATGAGATGAGAAGAGCCCGCCCTCATGGCAGCACTGCCAATCACGTCGTCTTGCATGATTGACAGGTCAGACAGCCTATCAGTGTCAGCTGTCAGAGTGATATTGCAAGCGCCAAAGACAACAACCCTCGTAAGAACGAAAAAGTTATTAAATGAGAATGTACATGCTCATGTTTTTGGTGTCTTTTTACACAACAGTATTGCCGTGATTTGTTTGAAGCGATCGACATTCATCTAAAAAAATTTACATACACTACTGTGTATATGTTTGCTAACAACAAAAGGCATATGTAAAACCACCACAATAAAAACTGCCTTCGATTCTTGATACAAACCTTTAATTATATTCTCCAACAATGCAAACACAAAGATTGCTCACAAAATCACAAAAAACGTGCGGGATACTACAGTGTGTTATTCCTCAGACGAGATCAACAACAAAGTGAACCGTCATTGGAGTGAGCGGACCGTGATCCACTTGCAACGCGAACTCAGCGCATGCGCAGTGAACTAGGTACGCAAATTAGTCCCGAAATAACCATGTGAAGTGGCGAATTGGTCCCGTTTTTGTGCTCGAGATATTAGATTTCGGCAACATAACAGAATCGACATAACCCACAAGAAAATAATAAGACAAATAGGCAGTTTGGCAGTTCCACTTCAAAAACGTCGACATAATAGTTTTGGCGAGTTGATCATGAATCGAGATAAATCGAATCGAGATACTCTTTCAAAACATAGAAAGATGTGCACTGTCTGCAATTATTTAACTTCTTGTTTAAAAGAGTGGTTCAGTTTATCAACCAGATAACAAATGCAAAAATTTAAAACCTCCGTTTCAAATCCTTCCCTTACTTTTACTGATTTTCAATGTCCTTTTATACTCTGTCTTATTAATTGGTGCAGCTTCAACTTTTAGTGATCTGATATGACACAACAGAATCAAACTCAAACCAGCATTTCTAGATTGAACTCCTTTTCATTTTAAGAGCGAACTGTAATAAGGGTCCCGTGAGCGGTGTCGTCTTGAATCTTTGCACAAGGTATTGACCCCAATGATACAGGTTACGTAGCACTTGCGGTGCCATGCCGGAGGTTTGCTCTTCAGGGAATGAAGCTGCTTTTCAAGTACGCAGAAATGTGAAAAGTGAAACTGAGCTCTCTGAGCACTCACATTCATGCATATTTCAAAACAGACGCTCCCTTAGAGAGAACCAGAGAGAGAGAGAGAGACCAAATACTACACTCCTCCCTCTTTCTCTCACGTTGCCAGGATACAGTACGGTCACACGCACTGGTAGACGCATGTACATGTGTATACAAACGCAAATGTACAGTTTTGAGTAGTTCCTTTTAACCAAATACAATTTATTTGTTTTCGTGAATCTTTTTAGTAACGTTATGTGCTTTTGAAATCTTGATTTATCTAGTGTTAAAGCAGAAGTATATAATTTCTGCCCCAGTAGTGCCAACAAATTAAGTTGCAAAAGGCTTATTTTTCAAATAGTTTTTTAACACTTTCTCCATCTTCAGTTGGTCTGAGTCAATTCTGTGTCAAGTTTTGCTAAACGGGGGGGGGGAGGGGGGGAAATACTGTTAAATCTATAACATAATGCAAAACAAAGGAAACTTTTACCTGTTAAATTCACTATTAAAAAAATAAGGTGACAATGTTTTCAGTATAAGAGGGTGGCCTGTATATTTTCAGCTCAAATAATGCTCTAAAAGTGCATGCTCTACACAATGCACTAATGTACAACAAAATTGTTAATAGTTTTTTACTTCCATTTTGACAGTATTTTAAAGTAAAATTGCACAGTGCGATATTAAACCATTAACAATCGTTCACTATATAATGTAAGGTAATTTAAGGTTAAATTGTTTTTTAAAACATATTTTTCTGTGAAAATCAGACAATTTGATGGCACCACAGAACTTTTTGAAAGTTACCTTTTGGAAGTAAATCTTTTTCTTACTTTTTACTTGCAACTATCTATTTTCTATATTTAGCACTGATAAAAAAACGCATTTTGACAGCCAAATAAATTAGACCTCACCATTATAAGCTGGTGGGGTTTAAAATTAGCAATGAGTTTTGATCTCAAAAAGTGATGCCAATTTACATCAATTCATGTAACTGATTGTTGTTTACATTTAACTGTCAATTAATCGTTAAAATGTAACCTTAAATCTGAAGCAGGGGTGGAAGTGGCCGAAAGTGGACAAGCTCAAAATGTTATAGACCCCTGCATTTAGTGTCGTCACTTGTGATTCGATTGACCAAAACGCGTCTTAATTCCAGATGAAAACAAAGAATCAAGTTACCAACCACCTGCTTAACCAACACAAAATGGGCGTTGTTTTAAAAATTTGAATCTTTGCAGTGAATATAGGGAATGTGACCTGCTCGTGTATGAAGTGCTCTATTGTCATAGTGTGACTAAAATTTGATTTGTCAAATCATTGTATGTATGGATAAGAGTTATCATGTATCGTTGAAAAGGTCTCAACTATCAGAATACAACAGGCATATTTGTATTCCTAGTATTTGTATGAAAAAATGCAGCTGATGCACTTGTAAACATACACATACTGCTTTTTGCGCTACGTTTTGTATCTTTTGAGAAACATTAATAAGCCATAGTAGATCACATGACATGCTACTTGGCTAAAGCTATAGAACTTCCAGGATCCGATTGTGTTATGGTCATAACGCAATGTTTTTCAAAGTCATTTGAAAGGTCAACCAATGTTTCTCGAGTGTGGTGGGTGGCTATAGTGGGTAGTGTCGATGTGTAGCGACCACTCGGACGGTTACTTTGGTCATCCAATCCTATTGCTTATCCTATTGTGGCGTTTACAAAAGCAAGTAGTTCAAGTTAAATCATTTTGTTTTTTTGGTTAATTGTTTTGAATGAACTAATCTACCTACCTAATCCATTGGCATTAATACAGGGAGTGCAGAATTATTAGGCAAAAGAGTATTTTGACCACATCATCCTCGTTATGCATGTTGTCTTACTCCAAGCTGTATAGGCTGGAAAGCCTACTACCAATTAAGCATATTAGGTGATGTGCATCTCTGTAATGAGAAGGGGTGTGGTCTAATGACATCAACACCCTATATCAGGTGTGCCTAATTATTAGGCAACTTCCTTTCCTTTGGCAAAATGGGTCAAAAGAAGGACTTGACAGGCTCAGAAAAGTCAAAAATAGTGAGATATATTGCAGAGGGATGCAGCAGTCTTAAAATAGCCAAGCTTCTGAAGCGTGATCATCGAACAATCAAGCGTTTCATTCAAAATAGTCAACAGGGTCGCAAGAAGTGTGCGGAAAAACCAAGGCGCAAAATAACTGCCCGTGAACTGAGAAAAGTCAAGCGTGCAGCTGCCAAGATGCCACTTGCCACCAGTTTAGCCATATTTCAGAGCTGCAACATCACTGGAGTGCCCAAAAGCACAAGGTGTGCAATACTCAGAGACATGGCCAAGGTAAGAAAGGCAGAAAGTCGACCACCACTGAACAAGACACACAAGCTGAAACGTCAAGACTGGGCCAAGAAATATCTCAAGACTGATTTTTCTAAGGTTTTATGGACTGATGAAATGAGAGTGAGTCTTGATGGGCCAGATGGATGGGCCCATGGCTGGATTGGTAAAGGGCAGAGAGCTCCAGTCCGACTCAGACGCCAGCAAGGTGGAGGTGGAGTACTGGTTTGGGCTGGTATCATCAAAGATGAGCTTGTGGGGCCTTTTCGGGTTGAGGATGGAGTCAAGCTCAACTCCCAGTCCTACTGCCAGTTTCTGGAAGACACCTTCTTCAAGCAGTGGTACAGGAAGAAGTCTGCATCCTTCAAGAAAAACATGATTTTCATGCAGGACAATGCTCCATCACACAAAGTACTCCACAGCGTGGCTGGCAAGAAAGGGTATAAAAGAAGAAAATCTAATGATATGGCCTCCTTGTTCACTTGATCTGAACCCCATTGAGAACCTGTGGTCCATCATCAAATGTGCGATTTACAAGGAGGGAAAACAGTACACCTCTCTGAACAGTGTCTGGGAGGCTGTGGTTGCTGCTGCACGCAATGTTGATGGTGAACAGATCAAAACACTGACAGAATCCATGGATGGCAGGCTTTTGAGTGTCCTTGCAAAGAAAGGTGGCTATATTGGTCACTGATTTGTTTTTGTTTGGTTTTTGAATGTCAGAAATGTATATTTGTGAATGTTGAGATGTTATATTGGTTTCACTGGTAAAAATAAATAATTGAAATGGGTATAAATTTGTTTTTTGTTCAGTTGCCTAATAATTATGCACAGTAATAGTCACCTGCACACACAGATATCCCCCTAAAATAGCTAAAACTAAAAACTACTTAAAATATTGATACAAAAATATTCAGCTTTGATATTAATGAGTTGTTTGTGTTCATTGAGAACATGGTTGTTGTTCAATAATAAAATTAATCCTCAAAAATACAACTTGCCTAATAATTCTGCACTCCCTGTATATTTAAAAAATGCTTGCTTTTTTCTTGTGTGTTTGCTGTGCGTGTTCTGCGCGTGAGCTTCTCGCACCTCAAAATGACGCACTCTAATGATGAACTTGCTTAACCATGGAGAAATTTGATTATTGACAATTGATTGACTATTTAATTGTTAGTATCCATAATCACAAACTGTATCTCAGTTGTCATACTAAATTAAACTTGATGAATTTGTATGTTATAATATGAGATGACCGTTTGCGAATAGTTTGTTCTTCATTGTGTTTGTTTTACGTCTGGCTCAGTGAAAGCTTCTTTTTACTGGTCATGTAACCTTTTGCTCATGATGCAGACCTTGCATCCTGTTTTCGGTCTAGCTTATCAGGTGTTCAGTGTTCGCCTTTCTCTTTCTCTCTCGTTTTCTCTTTCGGTCTCTGGGAGTTGTCATGGTGACAGTGATGCAGACAGCCGGGAACAGCCTGGCTGTCATCTCGGATCTGTCAGCGCGTGTTTGTGTGTTTGCGCGAAAAGACTAGACTGTGCTCATTTCAGAGAGAAAATTATGTAATGTTCTCTCTAAAAACGGAGAGAGAGAGAGGCAGAGAGTGAGCGCTTACTCATAATTATAAAGCAAGTGCCCGCTGTAGAGATAATACAGTCATCTGTAGCATTAGGACGCAGCTTATGTTGTTTGTGGTTAGCAGTCAGGTACTGTTTGATCATGTTGATATTTTTTTAATATATTGTTCTTCTTTTTTGTTTTACCAACTATTTGCTTAAACTAGTCAGATGTAAGCTGTACCGGTATAAACGTAGCTCTAAACTGCAAATTCCAACTTTATTTGAATTTTAAAGGGGTCCGATTATACTAAAAAAAAAAAAAAAAAATGTATTCCCCCTCTCCCTCCAACATTCTTTAGTATGTGATATTGTTTGAACATGGAAAAAAAGTCATTTCTAAAGGTAATTATTCTCTATATCATTAAGCACTGTTTCTGAACTCCCTGAAATGTCTTGATTTTTCTTCCGGGAACGTACACATCACAATTTCCTCATTTATGTATAATTCCAGCTCAAGGATTATGCAAATAAAAAGGCCTGGTTGAGTTACGTTAGTAGCTTGTTGAAACCTACTGTATTGGCGAGGGGTGTGACATTTCCAAAATGCACTCAAAGTAACCAATCACAACACAGCATTGATCGAGCCGACCAATCAGTCCATGTTGTGCTTTTCAGTAGGAGGGTCTTCATAGAGACCAGAAATGATCAGCGTGTTACTGACAGACTGGAAAAAGAGGTGCTGCAACAATGCAAAATATGTAAAAAAAACACCAAAAAACATATTTTAGAATATTCAAGAAGGAAAACCTATTCTAGTAGAAACCAAAATCAAAAGTTCCAAATCTTAGAGTTCTTTTAAATGCTTAAATCAATAGTCTACATTCAAAACCTGTATTTTTTGAACAGTTCTTATTGCTATAACAAGGCAGTTAGTTTGTGTTTTATTCACTTTTAGCCTAACTGAGACCTCTTACTTGGCTTATCCTCTCTCTCATATGTCCTAAATGTTGAATTCGGGGTGGGCAGTAGTAAGCAGAGCCCCTGTGACGTGTGTGGGGATGTTTGTGTGTGTGTGTGTAGGAGGGGGTGTGCAATTGGATAACATGGTCTAAAAATACTTGGCTAATCTGCAAACATGAGGCTAAAAATACATCCTCGACTAGCTTACGCTCTCACATGTGTGAGGGCGGGCCATCCTGAAGGAAAGAGAGGGAGAGGTAAAGTGAGCAGGAAGTTGTTGGTGAGAGTAGGAATGGGGAGATATGCTGACTGCTTGTTTGTTCACTTTTGTTTTTTCCTTTAAAGACATTTCTAATATTGTTTGTTCTCTAGTAATTTTTTATTTGAATGTTGAGTCTGTTAGGTTTTAAAAGTAACGCATTAGGATTTTGTTTTCTAGGATAATTTTAGGCTAAAAATATATTTTTATGGGCTGTTACTGTTTAGGCTAAAAATATACTTTTATAGGCTGTAAGTTTGACTGCTTTTAAGTATTCATTTAATAGACATAATTCTATTTTAACTTCTTTGTATCAGCAAAAGAACAAGATTGGCATCCTTGTGAAAGCAGTTGTTACGTACATATCACAACATTTACTCATACACGGGGTCAGTGAGTTTTGATATTGATTTAGTTAACAGTTGCACTGTGAATATGAGGATAGGTATTTGATCTAAGAGAATGTGGTTTTATTTATATATTTCTTGGCATATTAAAATTGCTCATTAATTCCTCATTTAGCTCAAGGACAGGAGTGTAATGGAGAAAACGGAGGATAGAGATTTTCAACTGTATCGTTTTATAAAAGTGTTCCCTTCAGAAAACCAGTCTAGACTGTTGTAGATGTGGTTATTGTAACATACACTTTAGCAATTTAGCTTTGGAAGTTCAGTGGGACATTTAAAAGTTCCAGATGGATTCATTGTTTATTTGCTGCTTTCTTGTTTCATGCTGTTTGTACAGTTTTCTCTTGTGAAGAGTGGGCGAGAAGACATCATTGTACTTTTCGTGAGTTGTGTGCTTATACTTTCTACACTAATTACTGCGACACCGTTAAAACCAGAGCAGGAGGCCGAAGTGAGCGACAGAAAGCGGCTCCAGGGAAACATACCTCTGTGTTTTGCTTGTATTGATCTTGACCTGAGGTTTAGCTCTGTTTAGTTACTGTCTCCAGCGGTATTTGCAAACTTATCTGTGAATACTGGATACGTTCAACGTTTAAACTGGCAAAATGTGTGATTTAGTCAGCAGGGTGAGGCAGCAAAGTAATGGGGCACGAGAAATGGCAGACAGTCATATTTATATATTTTTTTTTAAAGAAAGAAAGAAAAAGTCTGGCCTCGCAGATGCAATAAAGAAGATTGTTTGTGCTTAAGTTAAAAGTCACACAAATGCACATCTTTTTGGGCTTTTATAACGGATTGTGATAACCAGTGTTGTTATTGATAACAAACTATTATGCATCATTTTTGTATTGACTGAAATAAAGCTAAAATAATAAATATTAGATGGAAAACTTGAATGAAACAAATTAAGTTGAAATTAGTATACATACATTATGTACTACAGTGGAGTTCACTTATCTCGACTCTCGGTTAACTCGCCAATCCTATTATGTCGACGTTTTTGAAGTGGAACCGCCAAACTCCCTGTTTGTCTTGGCATTTTCTTTTCGGTTATGTCGATTCTATTATGCCTCCGAACCCTAATATCTCGAGCACAAAAGAGGGACAAATTCGCCACTTCACACACACACACCTGCTTCTGTTCAGTCCACCGCTGCGGATTGAAGAACCCGGTTATTAAAAGACGAGACTAAGCCGAATTTGTTGAGAAAGCACATTAGACAGGCAGAACGCAAGTATGCAATCTAGTACAGCGGGTATGTTATGACTGTTTACGCTGTGAGCGAAATTGTGTTTGCAATGTTGGAGAATATAATTAAAGGTTTGTATGGAGAATCGAAGATGTTTTTTATTGTATACTGGTAAATCTCTGCTGTTAGTTGGTGCACATATGCCTTTTGTTGTTAGCAAACATATACAGTGTATGTACATTTTTATAGCATGCCGATCGCTTCATCAAATAAATCGCCATATTGGCTGTTGGTTATCTCAATGCTTTTTTGCAACCCCCCGAGGCCGTCGAGATAACCGGATTCCACTGTATTTAGTTAAAGCGCTGGATTATGGTATTCTGTAGTAAAATGAAAAGCGTCACTAAGAAAGAGTTTAATGATCACTAAACTCTTTTTCTTAGTGACGCTTTCATGTCTTGGATCACTCTTTGGTCTTCTCGCATGATATAATTATTTAAACTCAATTCAATATTTAATGTCCATTTACTTTTTGATAAGTACCCAGTAGCCATTTAATAAGTAGGATAATATTCCTTGGAAGGGTTTATTTTGTGTTGATCCCTTAATGTGGGAGATATTGTATATTTTGATATTGATGCTTTTTGAAGTTGGCCTATTTTAATGTTTACACCACTTGCTTTTCTGTGAGTCTCTAGTGCTTTAAGTATATACTGTATGTTGAGTATATGTATAATTGAGATTACTCACAGGTGGATGATGAAACATAAATGAAAGAAGTATCTGTACGCTCAATCGCATCTCCTCTCATTCTGTAGATGCTTTTTTCAACGGTGAAAAGAATTCAGAGGCAGTTTGAGATGGTAAAATCAGTTGTTTATGTGAATGTCATGTGCTTGTTGGTTTGTGTCGATTACGCGTATTCACCAAATACCCAAGAGAATCATGGAAAAGAAGGGCGTAACCAAAAATTTGGGATACCACAGCACTAAATCTCACCAAAAAGAGCTGAAAGCTTTCCTCTAAAGTTTTCTCTGCAAATCCTCCTTTGGACTAAATCCACACACTTTTTAGTCTTGGTTTCAGTCAAATTGCCCTTTTTTTCCAACATCTGACAAACACAGTCGAACATAATCGCCCAGTTGGTTGAAATAGAGGTGAACATAGTTATATGTTTCAGAACGCTGGCTTTGTCGTCTTGCTGAACAATAAAGTTCCATTTAACAGGAATGGTGTTTTTAGTGCTCAAGCGAGAGGGAAGGAAATCCATCTGATTATCCCTAGCTCAGACAAGCCGAGGACACTCGAGGGTAGTTCAGTTCATGCTTGTTCTTGGGATTCAGACTTTAATGGTGCTTTGACCTGAGTGGTCTCTCGTAAGCACAAAGCACTCCTTTACGCAAATAGGTGTTAGCAAACAAGCTTCAGCACTTGCTAACTTGAAGATACCAGTAAATGAACAAGACAATCTTGGAAACTTTTGACAGACTGAACATGATTTGATTGACATTTCAGTCAAAACTGAATGTATTGCTTGCATAGTTAAGAAGTGAGAATCAAATATCATAACATGACTATACATTTACACGCCCCATGTGTTTGTATTTTGTAGCCAGTAAGGTTCTGATGAAATCTGATTGAAATCCTGTATTTTCCTTCATGAAGATGGTGTTTATTTCACTGCGAATGTGGTTTCATGCTAAACCACCTGTGAATCTGTGTTTACCTCAAATGCAGTACATAAGAAACTTAAGACTGTTCGTGGATAAGCTTGCACAATACACATCTCCCAGCGGATTTGAGTTTGATCAAAACACTCAAGTCAATATAGTGCCATGCAAAGGATGATGAATGTGGAATTCTTTCTCGGACTGTAAACAGCCAGTACAAGACTCATTTCAAGTACTAAATCATGTAATTGATTGAGTGCAAAGGAATGTGAAACATTTGCTTGTGCCTTTATTTAGAGGGATGTTTCATGTAGCTTTGAACATTAATGGTTTATTTGGTTCACCTTGAAATTTAAATTCTGTCATTAATTGCTCAGCACCATTCCAAAACCGTAATACTTTTGTTCATCTTCGGAACACAAATGAAGATCTTTGCCATTGACAGTTACTCAGCTGCCACTTTGATGCTTCAACAAATTTCAAAAGCGATCCTAAAACTACTCTAAGTGGGTAGTCAGTGGAGGGACAGAAATTTCTCAGATTTTATTAAAACTATCATTTGAGTTACAAAGATGAACGCATGTCTTGTTACTCAACTTCACATCATTCCAAACTAATATGACAGAATTTTCAATTTTGGGTGAACTGCCCTATTAAATGGGGAGAAAAGGAGGAACTATGAAACAAGGCAAGCCAGACTAACTTGCGTTGTGCATCGGACTGCTCAACCACGTGTCATCTTATTACTTATACAATCCAGCGCTGTAATGGGCAACATTTTTACTCAGGCAAAACTTTTTATTTTTTAATGACGCATATGCATTTATATATTGGTACGTTATTTGCCAGTATTGGATGTGTTTTGGTTGATGCTGGATGTTTCATTTTGCATTCTCATTTCACTTATTTTTATGATTTAATTTAATCATAAACCGTAATTTAATAACGTTGTTAAATATAATTTTTAGCAAATCTCAAAATTAATATACACTAACAGGCCTCGATGAATTATTCCAGGGTCACTCGCCCTGCAGGACTAGTGACCCTAAAAACTTACTCGCCCTTCACATAAAGCACTTGCCCAGCATTTTAACAGACAAAAATAGTTATTAAAGTTAAAAAACACGATATACTGCAAAACCAAATATTTATTGGTTGAATGCAACAAGAACCCAGAAACAATATAATTAATCTGATAGTGAATCTGAAGATCATTTTTATGGAGATAAATTTAATAAATGTACTATACAAACAATGGGATGCAGCCACGGAGGCGTTATTTACTGGATTTTATTTTCTATATTATAACACCGATGTCCCGCAAATCAGCCCATTTCAAATGATGGAAAAACAAAATACAATCCGCATGACGCTAAATCCAACGCCGATAACAGTAACATTCACTTCGTCCAGCTCAAAGTCAAACATGCTCAATTTCAAACACAATAAGTAATAATTCTATGACGGCTTTGACAAATGTGAT
This sequence comes from Rhodeus uyekii, assembly GCA_037043235.1. Classification (NCBI taxonomy): domain Eukaryota; kingdom Metazoa; phylum Chordata; class Actinopteri; order Cypriniformes; family Acheilognathidae; genus Rhodeus; species Rhodeus uyekii. The sequence goes on from JAWRVZ010000110.1 coordinate 1,268,680, forward strand.
ATTACACGAGCAGCTGTTTCTCTGTCTGCCTCAAGCCCGGCTGATGCCCCGCCCCCGGGAGTCATTTACTCCACTGTGATTGGCCCCCGGAGTCATTTACTCCACTATGATTGGCCCCCGGGAGTCTTGTACTCCACTGTGATTGGTTGGCCTGTACAGCCGCAGCTCGCACGAAAAAGGAACCTTTCTCACACACACACAACGCGGTAAAGCGCTATTCATTCAAAACTCGCGGGCCACACTTACATTAAACTTTCATATGGTCCCGCGGGCCGCATGTTTGAGACCCCTGAGGTAAATACTACATTCGTGATTCGTGGTTCAAACTTTAGAACTGAATCGTATATCTGATCGCTACTAGCCCGTCGTCGATTTTCTGCTCTTGTTTGGCATATTTTACGAGTGTTATACGGCCTGAAGTTTTTTCTATGTAGTAACAGTTGAATGATAGAAAAACTGTATTGGAATCTGAAGAATCTAACTCGCCCGATAGGGCGAGTTTTATCAAATTTTTACTCGCCCGAGCCGAGCTTTCACTCGCAAATGCGAGCGGGCGAGTGGATTTGTCGAGCCCTGACTAATACCTCTGTTTACGTGTGACTTTGTATACGAGCGAATCGGTGTAAGAGCATTGTATCAGTGTGCGAGAAGAAAAATATTCCCCTCGCCCATGCGCATTTTTGTGTGGGAAAAGTCCTAACGCTCAGCATCTTCACGCGCGGAGCGGGAGCGGAGCGGTCATCCTGTCGACGGGGGGGTGTGGAGCGGGACAGAGTCGCTAAGTTGGCAACTGAAACGTTTTTATTTTCGGGAGCTTCTGGGACAGTGATAAAGGGCGACCAGTCGATCACGATCGACCCGATGGCGACCAAAGATCGACCAGTCGATCACGATTGATGGGTTGGCGACCACTGCTCTAAGCAGTAACACCCCGCCCCCTCCCCCCTCCTCTCGTCTCCATCACGCCAGCAGTGACACTACTCAAAGGTAAAGTGCGCGTTACAGTAAATTGTCAAGTATTTTTAGTTTAATTGTCAATTATTAATTAGTATTTATATGAGATCTTAATGGATATAATTTGAACTTTAAAATGGGCATTTATGGTCGTGTGGAACGAATCAATTGATTTTTAGTGCAATCTTATGCGGAAAATTGTTTTGGTGTACAAGAATTTTGAGTTACGAGCTCGCTCTTGGAACGAATTAAACTCGTATACTGAGGTATTACTGTAAATGTTTCCTACTGTATATTTTTTTTTATTTAAACCGATAAATAGTATAGAATAGCCTAGAATTTTGAAATTTGTGGATTCAGAAGATGGCGGTATTTGTGTAATTTGTCAAGTTATGTGTAATACTCAACTGATGTAGACCGATGCTCAAGGCAGATAGAGAGACGTACTAAAGAGGAAGTAAAAGGCACCGACAGAGGCTTTAGATTTCAAGTGTGCACATCTATCCTGAACAGTATGAATGTAAGTATGTGAGAGGTCATGGTATGGCATGGCTTGTCTGTTGCTGTTTGGTGTGTGTGTGTGTGTGTGTGTGTGTGTGTGTGTGTATTAGCGGTTATATAATGACAGCAGAGAGCTTGCACCCACAGACAGTAAGAAGATTACACTACATGTGCCTGAGACACAGGTCCATTGCTGCAAACCCCCTACACCGACACACTTCAACTCTTACTGTATGCAGTCTTAACTCTAGCGCACCGATGCGTCAAATATCTCTCTCTCTCTTTTTCTTTTTTGGACTGCCACTAACACACATGCGCACACACAAAGTCTGTGTTTATGTAACTCTCAATCCGAGGGATCTCTCATCTCCTCACCTTTTCAGAGCTTTCAACCCACCAAACACTCTCTCTTGTCTTGATCTCTCTTATGCCTCAAATCTTCTGCTTTTCCACTTCTCCCCCCCTCGCATCATCTGTCTTGGTTGTTCTGTATGTTTTCAGTATTATTGAATGTAGCGTTGCACACTTTCATGTTGAGTGCGATTACATGCTGATTTTCAGGGCACCCGTGTGAAATAAACACTTGAAATAATAGTACAACAAATATACTGGATGACTTTTATGGGTGCATTTTATATTTGGTAGTTTTCTGGCTAATATTACTTTGCACTTTGAACTACAGAATAGGAATGTGACCGTTTATAATATAAATGTATTATTGATACAATAATCACTTAACAGTGGTGTAGTGGCATACAATTTATTACAATTTGTACATACTTGACACATACTTTGTGTTTATAAGTAATTGCATTTAATTAAATTAATAAATTGTACATACAATTTATTCATTTAATTAAATGCAATTACTTATAAACACAAAGTATGTGTCAAGTTTGTACACTGCTCCAAAAGATTAAAGGAACAATTAAAACACAAATGAGATATTCAATCTTTATTTATTTACATTTTATAATTTAAGAACAAAACTGTGACAACAATTTGGATTCAGAATCATTCCAAAAAAACTGAAGTTAAAGACTGACCAAACTTGCATGAAGTTCATCACAGCAACTCATAATGTAAGTCAGTAGTATGTATGGCCCACATGTGCCTGTATGCACTCATGACAACATCTGGGCATGATCCTAATGAGATGGCCAATGGTGTCCTGGGGATCTCCTCCCAGACCCGGATCAGGGTATCAGTGAGATCCAGGACAGTCTGTGGTGCAACTTTGCAGCTTTGGATGTTCCGATACATAATGTCCCAGAGGTTCTCTATTGGATTTAGGTCTGGAATATAATGCCTTCATCTAAAAACTGCCTACACACCCTAGCCACATGAGGCCGGGCATTATCATGTCCAGTGGGGCATGGGTTCCTCCTGGTGTCGGTATAAAGTCTGACAACAGCTCTGCGGATTTCATACCAGTACCTAACAGCAGTAAGGCAACCATTGGCTAGCTAGCACTTGGAGGTCTGTGCGACCCTCTCCAAGGATATTCCTCCCCAGACCATTGCTGACTGATTGCTAAACGGGTGATGCTGGGCTCCTTTCACATTTGTCACGCGTTCATTATGAACTTGCTCTCATCCGTGAACGGGGTCCCAGGCAGACTTGAATTCTGGTGTTCCCTGGCAAATGCCAATCGAACTGCACATGTTGGTGAGCTGTGAGCACAGGTTCCACTAGAGGACATCAGGCCCTCATACCACCCTCTTTGCACAAAGGAACAGATACCGGTTCTGCTGCTGGGTTGTTGCCCTGCTACGTCCCTGTCCATCTCTCCTTGTTTTATGGTCTGTCTTTCTGCATTTCTCCCATGCTCTTGAAACTGTGCTGGAAGACTCATCCAACCTCCTTTCGAAGGCATGTATGTGCCATCCTGGAGGAGTGGGTTTCAGGTACTGCCTCATGATTTAGACAGTGACAAGAACCCTAACAAAACACAAAACTAAAAACAAATCAGTCAGGAAGAATAAAGAGAGAACAAGTGTCTATGACCACCACCTGCAAAATCGGCTTGCTGCTTCCTTTCCAGTGCACCTGCTGTAACTTTCATTTGCACTAAAGCAGGTGAAACTGATTTACAATAATTTATGCTTCCTAATTGGACGGATTGATTTCACTGATGTTTCTTTGGCTTACTGTTATAAGGTGGTGATTTAAGTGCTCCCTTAATTTTGAGAATTGTACTTAACCATCCCCAGTGATGTTTGTATTTGTATATTGTTTTTCATGGTCATTATTCTAGTGAACTAAAATCAAAATCATAATAAAAAATTTGTAATCAGAGGATGGGTATATGGTGTTCCTAAAGTGGTGGACATGGTCAGAAACAATGCTCAGGTAGGCCGTGGCATTTAAACGATGCCCAATTGGCACTAAGGGGCCTAAAGTTTGCCAAAACATCCCCCACACCATTACACCACCACCATCAGCCTGCACAGTGGTAACAAGGCATGATGGATCCATGTTCTCATTCTGTTTACGCCCAATTCTGACTCTACCATCTGAATGTTTCAACAGAAATTGAGACTCATCAGATCAGGCAACATTTTTCCAGTCTTCAACTGTCCAATTTTGGTGAGCTTTGGCAAATTGTAGCCTCTTTTTCCTATTTGTAGTGGAGATGAGCGGTACCCAGTGGGTCCACCTCAAGGTTGTGCGTGTTGTGGCTTCACAAATGCTTTGCTGCATACCTCGGTTGTAACGAGTGGTTATTTCAGTCAAAGTTGCTCTTCTATCAGCTTGAATCAGTCGGCCCATTCTCCTCTGATCTCTAGCATCCACGAGGCATTTTTCGCTCACAGGACTGCCGCATCCTGGAACATTCTTTGTAAACCCTAGAAATGGTTGTGCGTGAAAATCCCAGTAACTGAGCAGATTGTGAAGTACTCAGACCAGCCCGTTTGGCACCAACAACCATGCCACGAAGTAACCATGCGACGTGGCGAATTTGTGCTCGAGATTTTAGATTTCGGCGACATTAAAGAATCGAAAATACTAAGACAAATAGGGAGTTTGGCGGTTCCACTTCAAAAACGTCGACATAATAGGATTGGCGAGTTAACCGTGACTCGAGATAAGTGAACTCCACTGTATATATACAATTAAAAAACGAATGCAATGACGACACAACAAAATTACTTTTTTTTTTTTAAACCACTGAAAATTTAAAAAAACTTTTAGAGTATGTCACTGATACCAACATAACACGGACAGTGTGATTGTACTGCCTACTTTTTGCTGCTGCATGCTATTTTATTGAATTCTAAAATATTAATATAGATAAGACAAACCACAGTAGTCTACACTGTCACATCACCTGAAAAATGTCTGCATATTGTCAATATGACTAAACAAGTCAAGAAGAACCAGTTAAAAGTTGGTTTATTGCTCACATGGAAATGGAAGGTCAAGTCAAAAACAGGTTAAGCTCATTCAAGCCCTTTATTAATTAAATAAATAGAAGTCTGTTGATTAGTGCAGGAGATCAGTGAGCTCAGTGAGTGTGACTGAAAACGAATGATCTTGTTAGTGCCGTGGCCCCTAATGGCTTGGAGGAATTGTGCAAAGATGTGATGTGGTTTCAGTTGTGAGTGCATCCGTCTCTTTGCGGTTTTGTGGACTGGACATCCTGTGTGTGTTTAAGTGCTGTGGAGTAAAGTCTTATCTACAGTATGCATATTTGATGGTACTTTTGAATCGTCTTATCTTGTATGTGATGTTTGTTTCTAGAAAACAAATGAGTGAATAAATTATAATAAATAAAATAAATCTATCTCATTTTGATTTGTCTCAATCTCCCACCCTCACTCCTCCCATGTTATTCCTGGTTATCTTCTGCTCTGTTTCAGTATGGGTACAGGTAAGATTTATCTTTGTTGTACGTTTATTTGAAAATGGATACAGAAATATTTCTCGAGCAAATCAGCATATGAAAATGATTTCTTAAGGATCATATGACACCGAAGACTGGAATAATAAAGCTGAAGATTTTAATGGAAGTGTATTTACAGCAAAAAAAAAAGCTTATCCTTGAAAGCATGTGATTTCTGATTAATATTAGCAACCTGAGAAAGTTGGAGGGAAGTTCTTTGTGTTCTACCTGTGCAAGGTTTTGAAATCAATAAAGGGGAAGTCGTATTGTGTTTTACAAATAATTGAGTTTTTTTCAATACTTACCCATATTTCAAGGGCCTTTTTAATTTGCTTGGAAATTGCATTGGGAATAGTTTACCAAGCAAAGTATTTTATCTGAGTAAAAGGTCAGCTTTGTGTGTCATATTTGTGACGCAATTTGTTAGAAGCACAGTAGTGGCCAAAAGTTTATGTCTGGCCTAGGAAGATCTCTTAAGAATAAAATTGAAATAAAGATATTGTATGCATGCTTCAAGAAATTACGAACAGATGCAAAATCAACAGACAACCAACAAAATATTAATAACTGGTTATTTTTTAGTATGTGTATGCGTAGTTTAACCCTTTTTTCATTGGATAAATAACTGTCAACAGTTAAGTTTGTTTTCATATTTAAAAATATGAAAGTTTGATGGTTTAATTAAACTTGAAGGGTCATTATAAACAAATCCTCAAACCAATCCCTTATGAATATCATTTTTGACCATTACTGTATGCGTTTGATATTATTTGTTATTTTTCTTCTTCTTCAAGAAATAGACTTTATAGCTTGCAAGTACCGGTATATGTTCCACAAATAAGAGTCAGAAATATTTTCATTATTTTGGGTTGTCTCAATTTTTATCTTTGACCTTTTTGGGGCCTGTACCATGACGTTGGTTGAACAAACTTTATTTCGAATTGACCAAACCAAATCAATCCAGTCAGGCTTTGTTGGTGCTGTGACGTGATCAACAATGTTCTTTGTCAACTCAGGCTGAGTTCATGATTAACTATGGAGTGTTTGCAGATGAAAATGTTCTTTAAGTAGGGAATCACAGCTGCGATTCACTCATCAAGAGAGAGTCAGTACGATTAACTTCTTTCTTCTACCAAAGATTTAAGAGATTGAAAAATATGAAGAATTTTAATGCATTTAAACAGTAAGAAGAAAATATTTCTCCATGAAAGAGGACCGCTAACAAAACATCTTGCTATAAAAAAAAAATCCAGATTCAGATGGTCAGAAATTGTATTTTAGCCTTTAGTTAAATGTCATTTTTAAATTTTATTTCTTGTGCATATTTTGTGATTTTATATTATGTGATTTTATTAATTTATTTTCTATATAAAGTACTTTGAATTACCATTCTGTATGTAATGTGCTATATACATAAACTTGCCTTTTCCTATATCAGTTTCATATCAGAAACAATATTGCATTTTATTTTTTTTTGCTTTGATTCAATAAAATATTAGCATTTTAGCAGACACTTTTTAATGCTTTCCCTGGGAATCTAACCTATGACTTTGGCGTTGCAAGCGCCACGCTCTAATTTTTGAGCTACAGGAAAGCTGAAGCTTCGGTTCACTTGTTTAAACCGTTTCTCGATGTCGTCTTCAGTATGTGCGAGTGTCAGATTTGTGCTGCAATATGAGACTTCTGCATGCATAAATATGTAGAGCTTACATGGTGATGATGATAACAGTAATCCTTTTATTATGACACGAACACACACTGGTATCACTTCTCATATTTACTATGTTCTCTGTTTTTCCACACGTTTGAGGTGACATTCATCTGTTTGTGTGAGCTTAAAGGCCAACGTATAGTTTTTTTACTTGTGCTCTAGCGTAGGGTGATTAAAATACATTTAAAGGGTGATTAAATACAGATGATCGATTCATGCTTTCTAGAAAGTTTCATCTTTGTCTATTGTCTGCGCTGTTTTTCTCCAGAAGTTAAAAACATCTGCATTCTAACTAAAGTTGCGGCATCTCATAACCCTATTATGCAAGCGCATGCCAATGCGGGTGTCTGTTGTTCTTCTTCTTTCGTCTCTTTAGTGTTGTTTTCTACTTTGAAACAACCAATTGGTGCAAAACAAATTCAATGTGACCTACACTTACAGTACGGTTACTACACTCATTATTCTGGGGACGAAATTTGCTTCACGAACTCTACGCGGACCCTACACATAAAAAGTATTCTTCTGGTTTAAGAGTTGTATGATCTTTGGTTTCCTAGGATTGTTCCACTTCTGCATCTATGAAGAAGATAGACAAGAATTACTTATATTGTTTGAAGATGTGCAGGAGTGCCTTGTTATGAGCTTAGCTACTATACATAACTGCGTGAAACACAAGTACTATGGCTGTCAAGTGGTGTTCTCAGGTCTTTGAAAATGTTCTGAATTCAAAAATATTGGCAAACCAATTGAAAATGTTCCAAGGGTAGAAAACGATGCTGATCGATGAGTCAAAGGGGATGTTTCCCTCTCTATTGAACTCGGTAGTGCAGCTGATACATGGTTAGACTACATCTTTTTGAAACCAAGAAATGTCAAGAATTTAAACCGTCTACAGTCTGTTACCACAGAAATCATTGTATCTCTCAAATTGTAAGAATTAATAGGCAAATCATTTTAACAGACTGTCAGAAATCCACCTACAATGAACGTTATGTCAATTTCATTGTAAAAACTACAAAATAAGGCTGTGTGGCAAATCATATGATTTTTCTGGTAAAGGACAGCATTCTTTAAATGTTCTACATGTTATATTTAACCTGGAAACCATTATGTGTCATTATGCTTATTTATCTGGATTTGCACTAACCATCAACCATTCTGTTGATGTTTAAAGAATGTCTAGCTGCAAAGTTCATTTCCTGGACAAACTAGATATTTGATCGACCTGACCTGCTCAGGCAGTCGCATTACTTAGGAAGTGCCAAGCCTAATGAAGCTGTATTTGAAATCATTGGTTGCTGTTATCATGTGAACTGTTTAGCATGTATCCAAGCTTGTTTTGAAGCTCACCTCACCAAAGCTACTCAACTAATGACTTAAGTTGAATTGTTCATGTATCTATTCATGTCACGCTGTCATATCAGGCCAAGTGTCTAACATAAGTGATTGCATGTCTTGAGAATATCAAAATAGGTTTTGAAATGGCAGAAAATGTCAGCGTTCTTTGTTTTTGTTCCGTCGTCTTTCAAAAAATTTTAGCTTTTTTTTTTCTTTAAACTTCTTGACACATGGTCCTCTCTTTTCAGCTCATTCTTTGTTGCCACACACACACACACACACACACACACACACACACACACACACACACACTCACACACACTGCGCCCTATGCAGCCACAGGAATGTGTGTGGAAGAACTGGCAGGAGAACTGCCCTGAACTTGTTTCATCCAGTACTCTCTCAATCTCTCTTGCCCTCTACTGCTCTCTCTTTCTTTCTTTCTCAATATTTCTGTTTATTTATTTTTCCCAATTCTCTCATATAGAAGAGATTTATAGGAGAGGATCCACTTGTAAAAATCAAAATTAAGAATTGGAAACAATCAAACGCACAATATGTCTTTCCGGTACAAGAACCAATCGTCTTTTTTGTTTTTAATTTTACTTTTGTTAGCTAACACGCGAGACAGAATGTTTGTGCCGTATTTGAAGATGCTCAGCATTTCTGCCTTTTTCTGTAAGTCAAGGGTCTTGAAACGAGTAAAAACATCACAAAGGCAAATTTAAATATACTCTGAAATGAAAGCAATAGCACCCTCAGTTGATACTAAAATATAATTTTATTGGCAAAACAGATTTGGCAAACACTTCATTGTGTTTTTAAGTTAGTGCTCTGGAGAATGTGTTTTTGTAGTGGTGAGAAATCTCACTCTTGCGAATCCTCTCATTAACAAAGAAAGACACAATGTAAGTAAGAGATTCATTATACAATGCGTCTAGACCGCTTTATGGATTTTAATGGAACATTGTGAAATCGAGGACTGAGATGAGCGACAGCTTTTTAGTGGTTGTAAAGTGAGCGTTCTTTTGTGCTTTCAAGGCTATAGCTATAAGCCATTGATTTTAAAAGTTTTGTTTTTCGTGTTGCTTAGTTCAATGGGAAATTACACGCTGCAAAGTTTTGGAAGTGACCTGTATAAATTCAGGATTCAATTCACTACTGATTCTATGTAAATGCAGACTAATAGATTGCTAGAAAAATTATTTGTATGAATATATTTTTAAAATTCCATTCCAATTATTTGTAAAGGTAATGACTTAATCATTGCTTACACGTCTCAACTGCACTTTACTGGAGAACCCTGACTACTTTCAGATACTCAGTACCATATTTTCCCGCATATAACCCGCAGATGCAGATAACCCGCACCCTCATATAGCCCGCGGGCTCTGGGGTTTTGTTAAAAAAATTTGTTGGGATAACCCGCAACTATAGATTTATGAACTTTTTTTGTGTAAGTTCACATTTCGAATGTTGCTCGCATTACGTCAATTATCCATAACTGTTCAGGCTCGGTACACAGTGCTTATGCGCGAAATTCAAACAATAAGAAAACAAACAAATCAGAACAAACAGAAAAAGCAGTCTCTCCCGCTGTGCAGCAGCCCGTCCCTTAAGAAGCGATTCTACAGGTGTTGACCATCGGATGAGATGAGAAGAGCCCGCCCTCATGGCAGCACAGCCAATCACGTCGTCTTGCATGATTGACAGGTCAGACAGCCTATCAGCGCCAGCTGTCAGAGTGATGGTACAAGGGCCAGAGACAACAACCCTCGCAAGAAAGAAAATACCACAAAAAAAAACCTTACGTCCTTAAGGACGTAACAAGTATATTACGTGTAAAAATACCTTTATATAATACCAGCACACACCCCCTGCAAGGTTTGTACAATCTGGTATAACCCTTGGGTTATATGAAGGAAAATATGGTAATTTGATCCTTAATTGTCAAAAAAGTTTTAGTGAACCGTAAGCTAACTTATCCATCTGACTAGTGAAACTAATGTGATTTTTTTTCTTTTCTTTCAGATTAATAAAATAAAATGGTATGACTGTACATTCATTAAAATTATTTACAATTGCAAACAGCTAATGAAATCTCAACATGTTATTTATTATAAAGCATAATTCTCAATTTTAATACTGAAAAGTAATACAGCGACGCATTTGCTTACCAACAATAATCTCCGTAGTTCTGATCTACTGACTTATTCTTAATCATAATATAGTTAGTTTTTGTTAGTATTGAAGGCTAATGCTTTATTTTTCTCTGTTTGACACATTTTGTATCGGGGATCCCTGATCCATGTCTGTCACTTAAGGGGTCCATGCCCTGAAAAAACATTGAAGACCCCTGCTGTAAGAACGATCAATAAATTAATTCTTAAATGATTCTTCAGAATGTCAAAAACATCCCAGAAGACTGGCATGCAGACTTTCCATGCACTGATTTAAACAGGAAAAAATATGGCTGGGAGGCGCTGCTTTTTTTCTTGCTGGTTTTTCTCTTTTTATACCTTTGTTGTCAGGTTATATTTTAAATATGGTATTGAAACATAAGGTTAACAAAGATAGATTTCGACCTTTCTCCATTCAAGCAGAGAGGGGAATGCTTAACCTGCCCATTACCTACATGTAAAAGCAGCTTCCTGGGGGCGTTACCAAGATGGCTGCCGAGTGAACTGATTTCTCCTAAAGAGACTTTGTGATAGTATGGGTACTGCCCCCCCCCCCCCCCCAAAAAAAAAAGAGTCGCTCTGTCTTTTGAAGACAAAGGACATGTGAATGACAGGGAGTAAGAGGAAGCTAGAAGACCCCCAGGGAGCAACAGGGGGTTGCGGGGGGAGGGGACTGGGTTACAAGATGAGGTGTTTGCTGTGCTTTGTGTGTGTGTAACCTCAGCCTTCCTCGGGCTCTGTGGTTTGCTTTAGAAGTGTGTCTGGGAGGTGTTCATGCTCTATAACGGAAAGGGTCAGAGAGAGTGTGCGTGTGATGCGTGCATCTCTCCCTGTCACGATAAGTAGCCCCCCTCCTTTCTAATGGCACACTGCTCATTGACACAGCTTCTGTAATCGAACCCACTCCTGCTTTCTCTTCTCTCATTGGCTGAGACTCTTGTCTCTTTGGCAGATGACTGTCCTAATTGGCAACTGCCAGTATTTTTGTATCGACGATGCCCTGTGTGTGGTGATGTGGTTACCCAGTGCCCTCGAGCAGCATCTCAAGTGCCAAGCGGAGCAGAGAGAGAGAGAGAGAGAGAGAGAGAGAGAGAGAGAGAGAGAGAGAGAGAGAGAGAGAGAGAGAGAGAGATCTTTTTCCTGGCACAAAGAATGGCTTGGTGCACGTGTGTGTTTGTTTGAACATCGTAACATTTATTATGTCTTTAAATGAACTGTTTTTCTCATAGATGGATGATAAAGTTACTCTTTTCTTATAGCGTTTCTGGAATTATATGTGCAGTGCGTATTCAGAATACTCCGAAGCAAAGGCAAAAACGTGTACTGTCACTTTAAGAGAGTCTGTAGAGACCAGGAAGTCAGAGGCACATCAACATCTGATTGGCTGCAGGAGGCAGCCAGGGAAAATGCAGTTGCGCACTGTGTGTGTGTGTGTGTGTCTCAGTGTTTGTGAAGGGCTGGAACATCACTGCTGATGGGTGCGTTAAGAGCCCAAAGCCAGATGGGCTGTAGTCTGTCATCTCGCCACATCGGAACAATCAACTTTACACACACGCACACACACAGACGCCTCCACTCTGCAGTAAACACACAGGTGAAACGCTTCTCAACCGGAGCCAGTGCGCAAACGACGTCTTTCACGCTCTCCTAATCATTAATGCAACAAATTGACCGCTTGTCACTGTAGATCCAGACACAGATGTGTGTGTGTGTGTGTGTCCCTACCCCCCAGTCAAAACCTACCAGCCCCCATCACTATTACACACTTCAGAGTGAGAAAGAGAGCACATGAAAAGGATGGATGGGAGTGTGTTGGAGGAGAGATTGTAGCGCAGGATATGAGACGGAAAAGCGAGTGTGACATAGAAAAGAGATAAAGAACAGAACGAGAGGTGAAGAGGACAATTTCTGTGTATGCCTTCTGGTTTCTAATCATAATTAGAAAGAGAAATGGATGTTCATATTTGATTCCAAAACAAAATTTAAATAAATTGTGTTTATACATGCATACGTACATAAAGCTTTACCACCATTTACCACTATGTTTTTCATTTAATAAATATAGCCTTGGTCAGCAGAAGAGACTTCTTTCAGAAACTTTTGACTGGTATGCAGATGACATCCTTTTTGCATTGTTTTTTTTTTACTGTAATAAAATCATTTTATTTAACAATATTGTTTTAATAATTATATTTAAATTACACCAATATTGTCTTATTTGAATAATAATGTTTTTATTATACTGTTAAAATAGTTACAATATTAAGTCATAATTTTTATTGGGTGTCTTTAACTGTTGTGCATCAAAAAATAATTATTATGTACTTATTGTGATCATTGTATTGCAAATCGTGGGATATGGGTATGGTTAGCGCCAGTTTTATTGGTATGGGTGGTGTAAGGGAAGGACCAACAGTGTAAATATAGATGTAGTTATTGAAATTAATTACATCTGTAAGTACAGTGTATGTACACACCAAGTGCATTTGTATTAAATGATTTATTTAACTGTTAATACATAGTAATTAAGGACGCCTAACTTAGTGGTACCCAGTATAATTTTATTTATTATTAATTGATTACTGTAATTATTTTTAATACAAGTCTAATTAGAATTCTATTATCACTTGCTTAATTATGAAAGTAGTCTCACCATGAAAAACAATTAATTTCTAAAAAGACTTCTTTTAATTGTAATTTCTGAATGTGACCTGAATTTGTTATCGTGAGATTAATTTATTTTTGCATGATTTTGCTACTGTCGACTGTCTTTTTTTTAGTTTTTTTGTCTGTGCATGCAGCCTTTCCCCGCATGCAGCCTTTCTGACGTGTGTGTTGAGTGTCACAGTCGTGGTTAATATTGTAAGACCTCACGCTGCAATCAGATCCGTCTGACATGCTTTCCCCTCCTTTCCTCTGTTACGACCCCCTCTGTAAACACACACGCTTCTGCTAGATCATTTATTGTTCAAACCCACAGTATTAATCACTGTTGCCAGCCTGCTAATTACATCAAACAATCAGCAAACGAGTGAATGATTATTTATGCTAATCAATGGGAAAGCAGAGAGGGTGACCTTTCGTCATACATAATTGATACTAACGTTTCCGACGACTCCTTGCCTTAAAAATCCCTTTAATTCTCTTCCGCTCTTGAGACGACCTCTTTGTTTCTGCTAAGGGACTGTTACGATGAGCGATAATAACTACCCCTTTAAGGGTCCCGGCTGTAATGCCCACCCCCTTAAATAGGACCTGCCCTCCGTGCCAATTATGCCACGTCAATCAAAGCGGTCTCCATGGTTATGGCTACAACACCGGTTGCGAAAAGGCGAGAGCGTGTTTTATGCGGGGAGAGAGAGTTCATGAATAAGTGATGGAGGAGGGAGGATGGAGAGATCGCATGCAACAGCAGAGGAAAAGACAGATGGGTTGGTGAGGTGAGAGCGAAACGGAGAGGGATAGTTTAGGAGCAGAGAGTTTGGGAAGGAAGATGATTGGCTCACAGGAAATGGGTGGTATTCAGAGCGTGCGGGTATGGTTGTGGAGAGAAAGAGTGAACTCAGGCTTGAGTGCGCAAGTGAGTAAACAGCCCTTACAGCTCTGGAACAAAGCCCACACACGAACACATGAGCGCGCACACACACACACACGTGCACTTCTCTCTGTGCGGCCAGGCTCTGTGACGTGTGGCGGGCTTGATGCCCGGAGGCACTCTGAGGGAGAGAGGAAAAAGCGAGGGAACAGACACACAAAGCTGAAGGAAACACGGAAGAGGACAGGCTTCAGGCAACAGCTTCACTCCTTTTGTTGCCTTCACGCTCTTTTTCTTTTCAGACTGGCTCAGTCTAAAAGCCTTTTTCGTAACTGAAAGAATACTATGTGCTGGAAGCGCTTTCTGTTGGTCACTGGACTGACACCGGTAGTTTTTCTCATTCCTAATTTAAATGTATAAAATTACTGGTATTTAACCAAATGAATCCATATTGAATCAAGAGCTTGTTAATTGTAATCAAATAGTTTTGTTGAAAGGGTATCGTTTAAATTTAAGCAAGTCCGATTGCTATTGATTCATTGAAATTTCACAGCAAAAAGTTATACTAATGTAATGTAAGTAAAAGTCCTTAAAACTGTTACTGGAGATGAGTAAGCAGTCAGCAGTACAATAAGAACAAAGAAACTAAATAAACCAATAAAAAGTACAACAGAACAAAAATACAAATTAGATGAGTAATACCCTACAGATAACAGAAATTTAATAGTAATGTAAAATAACACTAGTGTATACATTCAATTTAGACTAATCCTTATTGAAACCACAGTTTATTGATTCAATAATAGGGAGTGATTTTATCTTTCTTTTGTTGTTTGATAAACTAGAATGGCTGCCGCAGATTTATTAGGCTGCTGTCACTTTAACGGCTAAAGCACAGATCCAATATACTGTTACATGCGCGCTCTTTCTCATTGTTTATATTCACTTAAGAGCTAACCGACTATTTACGAGGATACTTACCAAAATGGCATTAGTGTGTAGGCCTTTTGACCATTTAGGTGCGTATCTGAAGGCCGTAATATACAGTAATACCTCGGTTTACGAGTTTAATTCATTCCAAGAGCGAGCTCGTAAACCAAAATGCTTGTACACCAAATTTCCCCATGAGAATGCACTAAAAATCAATTAATTCGTTCCACACGACCACAAATGGCCATTTTAAATATATTTTTTTTGGTTTTTACCCTATTAATCACAGTTAAAATTGTAACCATTAAGATCTCATATAAATACTAATCAATAATAGACAATTAAACTCTAAAAATACTTGACAATTTACTGTAATGCACTTCAGGTTTGAGCAGGTGGAGGAGAGAGAGGAGGGGGGAGCGGGGAAAGCAAGGATGAGAGCCAATGAGTGAATTTATTATAATAGTGCAGAAAACAAACAAAGTGATAATCCAGAGTGAAAGTCGTGGAACATGGGAGCCACAAACGAACGAACGCATGGGAGCCGCGAATGCACGGGAGCCGCGAGTGAACGAAGGAACGAACTCACGGGAGCCGCGAACGAACGCGGGGAGATAGGCAGATGATTTGAGAATCAGGTGTTCAGTGCTCAGTGACCACACACACACACACACTCAGGCAGAACTAGAAGACAATATATTCATGAACCATGACAGTTACTGCTTAGAGGTACTGTATGTGTAGATTTTACTATGTGAACAAAAGCGATCACAATTAATTAATGTTAAGAATACAAGGCAAAAACCTCTGTAAATCACTTATAAAAGTATGCACTGTGGTGAAGGATGCAGCCAAATCAAGCAAAGCTGAGAGAATGAATGAGTTAAGGGGTGATAAAGGGGTTGGAACCTCGTGACTGTAATGAGAGGCTGTGTTTAGGATATTTCCAGTAAAAATGTGCACAACAATGCTGAGCGTTAGGACTTTTTCCTCACAAAAATGCGCTTGGCTGAGGGAAATTTTTGCTCGTATACCGATTCGACCCTACATTCTCGTACACCGATTTGCTTGTATACCAAGTCGCTCGTAAACAGAGGTATTACTGTACTTTGCTTATGTGCGTTCTGCCCCGTCCTGGAGCTTGTACACAGGAGGCCACCTAGGGACCAATATCTCTTTTGTTAATTGATATTCTTTTAATAACACTGTTTTATATCAACCACGTCCTGCAGTTTAGCAATAGTATTTTATAATACTCACTTACTTGGATGTCAAGTTTGGGGTTTTAGGGAGGACCGAAAGCGTGCCACTGTGAAGGAAAGGAAGATGGGCTGGACAAAATGTGGCAGTGGTACAATAATCAATTACCTTGTTTTCTTAATCGTTGTTAGCCAAAATCGAAAAATCAGTTATAATTAATCACACAGCCCTAGTATGATGATATGTGTCATTACCATAGTATAACATTTCTATTGTTAGAGATTTTGCTTTCTCGTGTATATTGTGGCATGTAAATATTTAACACTATTTTCACTTAAGAGTGATGAAATGCATGAATGCGAATATAAAGAGCAGGATGTACTTGATGTTAAAAAGACTTATAAGCGCAATATATTCTGAAAAAGAACTTGGTGTGGTGCTTGTGATGACCTACACACTGCCAAATTACACGCACAGAAAATTGAAAATTGTCTTCCTGAGGTCAAATAGGCCTAAACACAATTATATCAAAGTTTGGGTGGAATATTCATGTAAAGACAAGCCGGTTATGTCTCAAGTGTAAGTAAATAGTTGGGTGTAAACCAGATGTATATCCAGATACACATACGTCTGCTAGATGTCTGTAAAAGAGCGCTTCATCTGCAAAACATCTGAGAAACGTCTTTAAGATGTCTATTTTACATACATTCTAAGTCATAAACATCTTAAAGACATTTTGTAAATGTCTATTTAACTTCTGAAAGGAAATTTCCTAGAGACTTATTGCAAATGAGCAAAAACTCTAAAAAATGTATTTTACAAAAAAACGTAATATTTCAATATATTTGTTACGTCCCTAAGGACGTAAGGTTTTTTTTTTTTTTGTGGTATCTTTTTTCTGTTTTTCTTTCTTGCGAGAGTTGTTGTCTCTGTCATTATGTCATCTCAACACCTGTGGAATACGCTTCTTAAGAGACTTGTTGCTGCACAGCGGGAGAGACTGCTTTTTCTTTTTGTTCTGATTCCGACTTGTTTGTTTTCTTATTGTTCGAATTTCACGTACTAGCACTGTGTGCCGAGCCTGAACAGTTATGGATAATTGACATCATGCGAGCAACTTTTGAAATTCGAAATGTGAACTTGGACCAAAAAGTTCATAAGTCTACTGGTGCAGGTTATATAAGGGTGCGGGTTATATACGGGAAAATAATGTATATCATGATCGTGAAATAACATTTCTCACATAGTGAAATAAGAATTTTGTCATGTGTTCATAGGCATAATTTTGTCCCCAACACTTTTTAACAGGGGTGATATTTTCCTCACCACTTTTTGAAACTCGCAGCACTGATGCACTTACTAAATAAAAATAAAATATCTCCAGTTAACTAGCAGTACATTAATTTTCTGTGTCATTTAAATAAGAGCCGATCTGGTGCTGGAATGTGATGTTTATGAAATCATACTGAATGTTTGTTGCCGCTGCTATCAGTTGTGCAGATACAGTGTTCTCTTGCCGCTCGTGCACAGCAATCATACAGACAAGCACTTCAATTTATCACTTAACGTCGTTGTGGAGACTATTCGTTCCTGTGAAATCACAAAACAAAATGCACACAAATATGTCCCTGCTCTTGACGTGGAATCACTGATGAAAATATTAGATTTTTTTGATGAGAAAAAAAAAGATATGGAGAACCCAGATTCTTTGACATACTTAACAAAAGTTGTACCACTGGACCATTTTTTTTGTGTTTTTTTTTGTTTTGTTTTATAAATTATTATTATTTTTTGTATGCATCTATGCATTCATGCATGTAAAAAAATCTTGGTGCCAAATATATTGTATTATAGCTTTCGTTTTTATTATAATATATCTACCATCTCATTAATCGAGTTCTGTCGATTAAATTAAACCCAATGTACTATTGATTTCCGGACATCATAATGTTTTAATTTTTCTGCAATTGTTATTGTGTGTGCGTGTGTTTGTCGGTCTCGAAAGTTCTCTATCGAGTTTTCGTGTCATCTTACACTTGATTTCATTTTTAAACCACATTAAAAGTCACACACAAATTAAAATCAATACTTTTTTATTCTAGAACAATTATTTGATTCATGACCTTACATATCCTATTCCAAGTGGGCAAGATGTTCCTACAAAAATGTGAAGAACAAACATCATACAGGTTTGGAACAACATGACCCTGAGTAAATGATGACAAATATCTTTTTCAGACAGAAAGATTCCTTTTAAAGCAACAACAACTCTTCTTTCTACAGCATCTGCTGAAACAGACACGACACCCAATCCTTTTCCTGTCTCAGGGGCAATCTGGACATGCTGTTTCCTGTCCAAACCAGTCTCGCTCCTGACACACTCTGAGCGGGAGGGAGCATGTGTGTGGCTGGATGTGTTTTAAGCGACATGATGATTGTGACATTGGACAATCATTGCAGTGAGCCATCACACGCACACAGCACCCACACGCTCTGTCAGTAAACACGACCATGCGCACACGCCCTTGTCCGTGCTATGGCCGTCACATTTAGACGAAAATATACAGTCATTGTGTGTGTGTGTGTCACTGGCACTAACCACACATTAGCAGATGTGTTTGGTAGGAAGTCATTTATATGTTAATGTTGTCATTTGCCATCGTAATACATTTACTCAAGCCTGCCATTACTCCTCTACCCAACCAAATGTGACTTCAGAGCCACCGCCTGGCAGTGTGGGTAAGCAGGGAGCAGGCTACCACCTGAGTACAGTCCCTGTCATCCATCCAGACCAGGGGTGTGTGTTTGTGTGTACCCCTGGAATTGAGTTTTTTGTACTCGTAAATGAGATGGATTTATTTTCGGACGTTATGATAGGTTGTTGATCGGAGCCCATGGGGCACTATTTGTCATTATCAGACGTGGTGGAGCTGTGTGTGTGTGCATAGACGCTCAACTCCGCTTCTCCACAGCAACAATTTGCATTGCTTTAAAAGGGGAGAAAATCATTATTTCTCTCGCTTTCGCTTCCCTCTTCTCCCATTTCTCCGGGCTCAGGTGTTCTTCCTTGTGCAGAGAGCGTTGTGATTCACCCGCTTGGATGAGAATGTTCTTTTCTGTGTGTCTGTGAGGAACTCTCTTCAACCCTCCAGCGTTTTCTGCTGCTCTTTCAGACTTTTTACACCCTTCAGAAACATGTGGAAAGGCTTTTCAGAGCTCTCTCAGCTTTACTTATTTGGGGATGATGAGTTGAGTCAGGTCATGGTTGGGAGTTGTGGCCAGAACGTCCCTGAGGGATTCAAAACTAAATTTAAATGGTTTGGCCCCCTTTCTCTTGGGGCCAATGAGAGGCTAAACCATAGAGGACCTTTGTGGGACCAGGACAATGTTTCCAGTTAGCTCTCTCTGACGACAACCTTGGTTCTACAACCAAATATTAATGGATGACCACTTATTTAATTAGTTGAAGAATATTTAAAATATATATTTTAGTAAGTAAATGGGGCAACACTTTAAACAATAATGTTTCATTTTGTTAACATTAGTCAACTGCATAACTTAACACTTTACAGCTTTACCATTTTAGATCATCTTAATCTCAATTTACTAATACAGTGATCCCTCATTTATCGCGGTTAGTGTGGACCAGGACCCTCCGCGATTTTCCATATATGTGTGTGTGTGTGTGTGTGTGTGTGTAGGTACCAGAATGTTTAAAATATGTATATTTATACTTTAAATATATTTTATATTATTTTTATTAAATATTTTTTTATATTTTTACTCTTTCGTATGATTCGTATTATGGTGCTCTACACTCATCAATGACCGTAGAATCTTGAGACTTGACTCCAGTATTGACGACGATGAAAGACCTGTGCGGTTCGATGAATGTGATGATGGTGTTACTGCACTGGTATAATGAGGCCTTTAAATCAGTTCGGGAAGCACCTCATCGTCAGATATCGGCGCCGGATCATCAACATTTGCTTCTGAGAGAGGCGAAGAGGCTCCCACTCCATTCGTGCTCTCATTGGTCGATCTCGTGCCAGGAACCAATCACGTGTCTTGTCTGAGTGCCCGTGGGTGTGTACAAAGCCTCTGAGAGATTTTCTCTCTTTGTCTGGCATCCTGGGAAACCGTTTGTCTCGCATCACAATGAAGCATCGCTGCTTTCTGCAACATGGCTGCCGATATGGCAGTATTTTTGAATTTTTATTTTTTTCGATGAATATTTTTGAAAGAGTCCACGAAACTTGAACTGCAAAGTGGCGAGGGAAAAAATTTAAATTTTTTTTTAAATCATCTTTTTACATTATAGCATTGTGAACTAACATGAAAATAAACATTTTTAGAAACCAAGTTTAATAGATACCATTGTTAGTTCATGTTAGTTAACACAGTAACTAATGTTAACAAATAAGACCTTATTGTGTTATTGAGAAAACTGATAAGTTGCATCAGTGTAGTCACATTTTATTATTAAAGTAAAATACTACTCAAAATAAAATGTATCAAAAGATTGTAAACTCTATAAATGTGTCTTAATTCCTCTCACTCCACAACAAATCCTTTAAATTTAACAAGTATAAAAAAAGCATAAATTATAGTGACATTTATCATAAACACCAAGCCTAAACAAATTTATTTAAAGTGAAACTAAAACTAAATAAACTTTAGGGTTTTTTTCCACGTACCTCTCATTTGAAACTTTGCTTTGCATGCTTGATGTGAATTGCATTACGTAAATCACTTTGTAATATTATTTACAGCACATTTCAGATTATTAAACAAATTTGTAACATTAAATATTTAAGATTCTGTGCAACCCTGAGTCTGCCTGATCTCACTTGATCTTAGAAGCTAAACAAGGTTTGACTTGATACTATTACTAGGTTACAAATAAATAAGGACTGAATGTAATAAGCTTTATATTTTATTATTTTGAAATATTGCTTCTGAAAATGACAAAACATGTAATTTATCCATTGGGTGGAATGACCGCTTCTATTTTAAATAATGCCAAATAATGTCCATCTGCCTTTCACTACCAGTCATTTGGATTATACGCTGAAAGACTTCAGGTTGTGCTTGTGTAGGTTTAAAATCACGCCTTTTGACCTTTCTACACAGTAACCAGTGCAGTGATGACTGTGATTTGTGCAGATTACAGACTTGAGTGTATTTGAAACTTACACAAACACACACTCAGGAGTGTGAATCAATACTATCATGCTGACTTAAGAAGATTTTCCCAACATATTAAAAGAAAGTGTTTTTTTACCCCTCTCTTCTCTGAAGGTCATTAAATGTATTGCTGCTTGGCTTTTAGTGCTGCTTAGGCCTCATTGCTCCCTTCTATCTGCGACAACACAGTTCTCGCTCTCAAAGTCTCTCTAATTCAACATATTCAGCTACAGTCTAATTACTTTCTTCTATTTGTGGCACAGTTGATGAATAGTAGTGCTGTTAGCTATTGCGCTTTTCTTACACGGTACGTGTGTAGTGTGCGTTTGTGGTTGAATGTGCGTATCATTGTCATTTAATAAAAGAGCATCTGTGTTTTTCCCTCAGAGAAAAGGTGTGAAATAAAGGAGATTTACTTGCAGTTAAAACTACATTCAGGTTGAGTCACACTCAAGTGGTTTAAACGTTCCTTACCTGTGAAGATTATGAAAACATAACTATTTAATTTCTTCTTTTTTTATTATTAATGGTGCCTGGTAAGCATCACTATTACAGTAGATGAATGATACCTCACATCATTGAGGTTTGAAGAGATGGGTGCTATTGCTTTTCTGTTGTGTGCCTGGTTGACCATAGACTTGCATTGAAGGAAGGACTTGCGCTATATCTTGGGACTAGAATATTACTTGACTGAATATCAATATTGATAGTTCATGGACAATCGCACACAACAAACTGGCATGGATAAGCAATGCTTGCATTTTCTTCAGAAAGTGTTTAAAAATAATGTGCTCTTGGTAATTTACAGCAGTTTGAGGATCAAATTCTCTCCATTAACTAACTATGTATCTAACTTAAAGCAGATAGTCCTATTAGTGTAACTTTGCTCGCCTTTGTCTTTCACTGTAAAAATGAAGACTGTCAATTATATGAGAATGATCTCACTTGGTATTTAACTAATGACAGAATTACTCCCTCAGTAATTACTTTTAGTGTGGAATAATATTGCTGTTTGAACATGAAAAAGGTGTGCAAAGTTATATGAACAAAGTCCACGCCAAAGGGAGGTACATCATTAAGCACTGTTTCTGAACTCCCTGAAATGCCTCGGTTGTTGTCCGGTTGAGTTATTTTTTGTTTTTTTTGGGAATGTACGTCACAATATTCCTCATTTAAATAATTCTCGGCCAAAGCGTACGCAAAACATTTGTTAAGTTGCATTTTAGTAATGTTTTGAAACTCATGGGTATTGTAAGGGGCGTGACATTTCCAAAATGCGCTTCCAGCCAACCACTCTAACCATGTTGCACTTTTCAGAACAATTGGCTTAATAGAGGCTTGAACTAAACTGAGTTTTACTGACCGACTAGGAAGAGAGGTGCTGCAACAGTGTAAAATAAAAAAGTTCTAGTGGAGTAATATTGTAGTAGACTTGTAAAATAAAATCACCTTTTTTAAATATTCTGGTATGATATGGTTTGCATATCTCATGTTCCTGTCACTTTATCCAAACTATAAGAAATCCTTTCACTTGTATTCTTCTTTGTTAATCATCTTGGGTAAAAGCATCTTATAGAAGTATAAATTTGGACTTACTCAACTATATGTAGTTATATACTCTTAAAAATGAATGCTCCAACAGTTATATCATTTGGAGGGGGTTTCACAGCAATGCCAGAAGAACCAGATTTTGGTTCCCTCAACAAAAAAACCCCTTTGTCAAAAGATTTTAAAACAACTGTTTTCCACCTTGGTCTGAACAACCTTTTAAAAATCTAAATAACCTTTTGTGTAATAGAAATGCCAATAAAGAACCTTTTTAAGAGTTACTCTATATGGTGTTTATAGCCTGCTTTTATTATTAGAATTGCGCTGGCATGTGTTTGTGCCATTTTTTCATACAGGTGAATGTTAATTTACTATCATGCTAAGAAAGTTACAAAAGTTAATAATTATGGGACTCAAAAGAAGTCACTTGAGAAGAAGCAATATATGCATGAGTGAGTTGACATGATTCATGAACTGATTTATCAAATACAGGTGTTTTGATCACCTAGGGTCCATTCGTGGAGGTAGTGTGCTCTCTTTTCTCTCCATCTGTGTGTGTGTGTGTGTGTGTGTGTGTGTGTG
Organism: Rhodeus uyekii; assembly: GCA_037043235.1. Taxonomy (NCBI): domain Eukaryota; kingdom Metazoa; phylum Chordata; class Actinopteri; order Cypriniformes; family Acheilognathidae; genus Rhodeus; species Rhodeus uyekii. The sequence goes on from JAWRVZ010000110.1 coordinate 1,292,232, forward strand.
TGTGTGTGTGTGTGTGTGTGTGTGTAAACAGCAGCTGGGACCGCCTCTGTGATTAGATTAGGTTCTCTTAGCGCTCCCTAATTGGTCCAACAAACAGAGAGGCTCTCTGGGATACAGCTCCATCCTTTTATCTCACCCATATACACACACACACATGGATGAGTCATAAGTATGTAGTCCTACTTTCACTTGCTCATTTCATTTGATCACTTTCTGTCTCGCTTGCAGTAGAAAGTTCATGTTAATCAGGAGGTTTATTTTTGCACAATGAAGCTTTTCCTCAAAGACCTTTTAAACTTTCCTCAGGATGTTTATTTCACTGTAGCTTTTAATGTCCTTGGTGCATGCAAGATAATATAAAGTAGAGCAGTGGAATCAAACGTCTTTTTAACTCAGTGTTAGGTCCACAAGTCATGATGCTGTGAAGACTCCAAAGCTCCTAGCACATAGTAGATCTATACAAACTCATGCTTGATGTCCCTGAACTCAACGTTTTGCTGCTACGTCTGATTAACTGGTTCACACCAAGAGTGACTTGACAAAGCTCTGTGAATCTCTGACAAAATCGGCAAGCAATGATCAATGTTTTGGGGTTTTTTTCACACTAAAACAAAGTCACAACGTGTTACATAACTTTTCATCAGAATCTGAGAACAGTTCACTTACCTGAACAAAAGCAAAACATTCTCTGATTATTCTTGGGCTTCATCGCAAAAATGTAAACATTCACTGAAATGTAGCTGATTTCTGACACCAAGTATAGGTAATTAGGTGAAGTAATATATAACATATTTCACTTGACCTATCACTTCTTTTTGATCCATTTAACTCTAAAGTTTGTGTTCCTTGTGATATCGGAAGCTCAACCTATGTTGATTCTGGGTCCAAACATTGTTTTTAGGAATCAGGGCGGATGTATAGGCCTATATGTGTGTCTAGATATAGTTTTTAATACATTGTTGTTTTGAAAATTCTTAATATGTAGAAGCAACAATGCTAACAACTAAGTTGTTAGCAACAATGCTAACAACAACAATGCTAACAATGTTTCACCCCAAAGTGTGAAACATTGGCTCAACAAGTGGTATGAGTTTTGGAAGGAGCCGATCAGTGGCGTTGTTTGTGAAGCATATTTGAAGTCATCGTATTCTTTTGGTCAAACCAGTCACGAAGAAATTGTAGCTTACCCTTCAGTGTATTGATCCAAAACTTGGTGGCTATCAAAGGATAGATTATAAACTTTTAAACCAAGTCTTCATCGTCTTATCTGCCTGCTATTCACTTTTTTCAAATGTAAATATTATTTACAGACTTTGCCCTGTGTGAAGCATTTTTCGATATATAGCAGAAAGCCTGATCAAAGCACAGGCCTCATGTATAATAATAAAACCATCTCACTCAAAATTTATTTCGTAATACACATACACATGCACATTCTTGCCACTTGTATGAGTAAACAAAGAGCTTTGTACCTTGTCACTGTAGTTGTTTGAACTACATTTAATATTTTTAGCTTTTGGGTTGACCTTAGAGTTGTGTTATAGTGTAATTAGCTAAGGTGTTTTGTGCGCATGAGCCTTGAGATTTGTGTGTACAGTAATCCCTCACCACTCCGCGGTTCAAGTTTCGCGGTCTCAAATTCAAAAATGCAAAAATACCGCCATATCGGCAGCCGTATTGCGGAAAGCAGCGTTGTTTTATCTTGATGCACGAGAGAAACGGTTTCCCAGGCTTTGTACACACCCACGGCACTCAGACAAGCACGTGATTGGTTCCCGGCGCGAGATCGACCAATGAGAGCACGAGTGGATGTATCCCGTAAGCTGATTGGCTGATCCTACTTCGCGGATTTTCGCCTATCGCGGGGGTTCCGGTCATCGTTAACCACGATAAACGAGGGATCACTGTATACTCAGAAAAGTTTTGATTATATTAAATAAATGTAAAGTTGTTTTCAGTAAATCATTACAGCTGCTCACCCTTTATGTCCAGCTGTGGGTTTTACAAATATTTAACCAATGAAAAATAATAAAAACAGCTTATAAAAGCGTGACTAAACCTTGTAACACTATTGGATCGTCAAACTGTCAGTAAAACCTCATAAGTCCACCTCTATCATGAATATTATTTACCCTTGCATTGATTCTTTTCAGTGCAAGGGTAAATAAAGATCTGATTGTTTAAAAAAGAACTCCAAGTACAGTGTTTTCTTTACTCAAGGTAGTCAAAACCCTTGCAACACAATTTGAGCTTGATTTTGGTAAAGTGTTAATAATATAATGACACCTCTAACCATATATATCACTGTCTGACCATATATAAACCACAATATTCAAAAGGTTTCCACCCGAGAACGATGCTATATAACATTGATTATGCATTCACGGTAATGTGCGTTAAATATGTTCTAATCATTAGCAAGACCCCCGAAAAGAAAAAAAAAAGCTTTGCTATTACTATTTTATAATAGTGTAAAAGTGGCTTTATAACATTTGATGGTTGGACAAAGGCAGGAAAGCAGGTCTTGCTTTCAATCTATGATCTGCACACATTGTTATTAGTTTGTGAGCATTCACGTGAGCGGCAGTGCTGTGCATGTTTATCCGCACCACTGAACGGGAAAATGGTTACCGTACCATCCACATGTGCATTAACACATGCACATACATTCTCTGGGAAAGATAGACCCCTCACCGAAGTCAAATTGCAGCTTGGCAGGAAATGAAAAATGGATTAATGTGGCACTTCCTTGACACACAGATGCACGGAGTCTCTTGGTATGTCTGCGCTAGCTTTCTAGGTCCTTGCGTGGACTATGCTAGCGAGATGCGATTTGTTCTTTGCCGGGGCTGAGGGTGAAGCTAAACTATTATGATAATTCACTTCAGTGCTTTCCTGTAGCTAAATCAGTAGAGCATTGGTGTTTACAACGCCAAGGTCATGGGTTCAATCCCAGGGAAAGCAAGAAACGATTCAATGTGTTCCTTGAATGGATAAATGCGTCTGCCACATGCATAAATGTAAATGTAAACAATTGACTTTTAGTTTTTAGGGGCTTATTTCTAATTTATTTGGATAAAAGGTATTAACATTTTTAAAATCTTATTACAATGTATCCCTAGTTTGATTAGAGTTGTAAAGAATTTGAAGTTTAATGTCATCAACATATAAAATGTATATATGTGCTGGAAGTGCTCACATCTTAAAGTCCCCTTCAATCAACTTCAGTTTTGTGACATGTTTCCAAGTAAAATGTAATGTTTAATAGGGGGTGGTTTTATTTTAGCGCACCTCCTCTCCATCCCTCGCTTATAGCAGACTGATGGTTGGAAGAGCATGGAAATTCAACGCAAGCCATCAAACTGGCAACAAGCATCAGGGAATGAACGCCATTTCAGAGCAGAAGCAAATTTTCAGATTTTGATTTAAAGATTAACACGACAAACACAAGACAAGTAGTTAACAAATTAAATGGGGTCAATTTAAGTATATAGCATAAACATGCTGTATTTACGTTGTGCGTTTCCGACTTTAAAAAGTGCCATTTATTGACATCACCGTTCAAGTACCTGAAATCACAAATGAAATTCGTTGCCAAATATTTTTGTAATTGACATTTATTGATTTTTGTCCATTAGTTAGTTAGCAGCCCTGTTCTTTTCCATCTTTTCTATCTTTTCTCTTCCTCCAGCTCGTTATTAGACTATGCGTAGTCGCTCAATAATATTTAAATTGCCCTCCGCCCTAGAACCTACACTGGGGCCAATTACAAGAGAGCAACTCCCTCTGTGTGTCTGGTAACTCATTCTTACAGTCTGGCTCTCTTGAAAACCTTTGTTCATAGAATACTGAATAACACAGCACATCCTCTGTTGCTCCTCATACCATAGCACACACACACACACAAACATCTCTCTCTCAAAGTGAGGCCAGTGGGACACAGTTATTGCCTCGCCAGTGCGCCATCAGGGATGCTCATATCAGTGATGTGCTTTGTTTCCATGGTAGCCTCTCTGTCTCTCCTCCAACCAAACCCCCCACCACTTCGAAGAAAAAAAAAACTGCTTTGTGAGAAAAGAAAAAAGAAAACGAAAACGTGAAAAATGGAACATTTATAAGAAAAAAGTAGCAAGAGTGAAAAATATGTCAGTGATGCTTGATGGCACCAAAGTATCTGCATCTCTTTTTAAGAATTTCTCTGTTTTTCTCTTTCTCTCTTACTTTCTCTCTGTCTCTCAGATGCTCGATTGGCTCAGCTGTACTCAGCCATCCGCTGCCTGTGAGCCAGTTAGGGAAGACAGACTGCCGTACACACACTCACACACACACACACACATATGCTCAGACTGAATCAAGAACAGGTGCACACACTCATCCGCTTATTCAGACACAAATACACACACTCCAGACTTAATACTGAACAGCAGCAGGTGTCTTGCTCTTCATTAAATATGAAAAGTTTGCTGTGTTTTGTCCACTTGGATGTTTTTTTTTTGTTTTTTAAGTAGTGCATTTAGGAGAATGTGATGAGGTCACTCTCTCTACTTCCGTTTGTCTTTTGAAAGCATCTGGAATAACAAACTCCTTCCTGCATTCTGTATTGTCGCTGTTCTCTGCTTTTCATCTTTCTTGGCTCTTTATTGTACATGGATATGTGTAAGGATTGCCTTATAATAGGGTTGACACCAGGACTTAACAAGGATGATTTTCTTCTCTCCAGATCTTTTTTGCCCTGTCAACATGTGTTCCAGGAATAATAATAGCATTTTTCATTAAATGTTTACAAAAGGTTTACAAACAGTTTTATAAATCTGCAATAATTGATGGAATTATACAGCTTTAATGCTAATATTTATCCAAATAGTTTAAGAGTAAGTTTTACTCTTATTAGCTCTGCAAAACTGACATTGCCGATATTGCCATATTTCACTAGATGACTTGAATGGCTCCATTTGGAAAGAACGAATCATTCTAGAATGATTGGGGTCATTTTGTTGGGAGTGAATCTGCATAGAAAATAGTAAACAAATTACAAACATAGATAAATACTATAGAACAAAGATACAAACGAAATGAACTGTGCTTTGTTTTTCAGGTAAATTGAATAATCAAATTTAAAATAACACTGGATAGTCTTCACTATATAAACTTTCACCCCTTGATGGTAATGCACGGTGCCTGCTCCAACTACGATCCCTACACTTTACATGTAATATACATGTAATATAACAAATGATATAATATAGTGCAGAACTATAGTTGCTGGAAC